>OV815961.1:21212000-22424000 GCA_929112965.1 Mythimna albipuncta | reverse complement strand
CATGTATATATTATGTACTTCACTTTTTATACCTACGATCGGTGGACGCACACTAATGAGCGTTTGAGCCGGATCTGTTCGACGAGCGGATCGAGGCGCTCCGAGATATTGTGTCCGTGAGCGGTGTCTATGTGTGCGTTGCTCGAGCGCGCTTTGTATGTAGATTGTCTTCTGTACCCATCTATTTTGTGGCTACAGTGAGTAAACAAGAATTAATTTTTCATACAACGGTAATTATAAACATATGGTAATTAGTATACGGTAATTAGAAAACGATGGATTTTATTAAAAATTTCGAAAATCAACACAATATGCAAATACTAGCTTATTACAACGTACGGAGGCCAAAGTACTGTCTCTATTTATATGATCAACTTGGGTCTAACTTAAAAAATGAAGTATTAACATAAGTACAACGGTAATTAGAATAGTTTTTAACCAAGGTTACGGTAATTATATACTCACGTGCTTTATTGGAGGTACACTAACGTTAGAGAAGTGCAAGTGCTGATGGGCCGCGGCACACACTGAGGAGACGAGATGCGCGCTGTAGTGATGTGCCAAATACTGTTATTTAGGAATGTGCACCCAAGAACAGAATATGTCACGGCAATTATAACTTTCGATCGGACATCCGGTAATTTAATGATAATTATTTATAGACTAGTTCTATTGAGTCAATATTTTGTTATGCGATACACGTTGCTCAACACCGTTTAAAACGTTGAATGGATCAAAGTAAATCTGTAATTTATAAAAATTACAAGTAAGTTTTAACATTAAGTTAGTGTGCGGACACGCTACGGTAATTAGAGAACAGAGGTTCTTTGAACATAGGTTAAATTAATTTAGTCTTAACTACTTAAAACAGAAGCCAATGTCTTTGTTTATGGCTAGATACGGATGCTATCTAACATATAAAAAAAATTGGATGATTGAATATGTTGATAGAACGGATTATGGAAGCCCGGACACGTAAAACTTGCTAATCGGAGAATGGCCGAACTAAGCTTGGTCTCGATAGATCCGAAGTTTGCCGAGTGGCTGCCGAAGTTTGTCTTTTCTCAAACTGTATTGCGGAATTTGTTTCAAGTTCTTGGTATAAGTCCGTAAGTCAGTAAACAGCGTTTCTGGCTTGTCACCTGAACAATTTAAATATAGAGTAGATTTTATTAGTAAAGTTTATACTTTACAGTACTTTTAAATTCTGTGGTCTTTCTATATTGGGGGAATTTTCTTGAGCGCTATAGTGGAGCATGCTGACAGATGTATGTAAGTGGTCGTTTGTATGATAATTCTGAAGATTGAGAGATAAGATTATGCGAAATGTCAAATATTACGAAGTAGTCAAACTTAATAAGTTCTGTAAAAAGAATTATTACTGTGTTGGTGGGCTAATATATTAATGACTTTATATTAAGTATTGACTTTTCTTCTTCTAAAGTCTGTATTCCAAACTGTAGTTTAGTGTTCATTGTACCAATAAAATCTTATCTTTGTTAGGTTTTTATAAGCACATTTGACCTATGAAGTGATATATTCAGAGTCTAAACGAAATTCGCCGATTGACTTTCAAAATATTCAAATTTTATGGACAAGTCTCCAATGAATATGAACACTGATTGATTCTTTCAACTGATGTATTGCAAGAACTGGATCATAAGATCAATAATTCAATTTCTTTATTGGTTTTGAATCAATGTTATACTGTATAACGGTTTTTTGTAATCAGTTAAATGCTCCTTCTTTACCTCTGCTTGTATTACTTACTGTAGTAGTCATAAACATGTAGAACTTTCTCTCTAGTAGTTTTGAACATTGCTAGGCTAGTATGCGTAGGAATCACTTTAATTTCCTTTTCACTTCCAGTGAGTCTTTCTTTTGGCTCTTTTCTATCCAATTTTGTGTGACCATATTTTCCGACAACTTTTTTTTGTTCTAGAGTACCATTAACTACTTGATTTACTTCACCAACTTTAATTTATTCATCTCCGATTGCATTTCTTGTATTATGAGGTAATATACAAATCCGGAACCAATAGAACAACATTCAACATTTACATAAATAACCAGAATTCAAAATCGTTTTGCGAAACGGTTCAAAGAGGTCGCCGGTCGTTCTAAAGTTCCATATTTAGTGGTCCAAGTGGGCGACACTGTGACTAAGAGCATTTTTCTGTCATATCTATAACATTAGCATAATTACTACTTCTTACATAATCATTTTGCTGAATTATAGTGTGGCCGTATATAGAAGTAATTGGTTTCATTTCTACATTTGTTATGTTAGAACCTATTAATTGTATGTTTGTGTAAGTTTTTGGGCTATTAGGAGATTCTTTTGATGCTATTGATATTTATTAGTTTTGCCGTGTGTGTGGTCTTGACTTGTTCTCACAAATAAACGACTGTAGCTAACTTGTAGTGAGTTTAAGTTAATTTTTAAACTATGTCTCGTGTAGTTATATAGCAGGCATCATTAAACATTTTTACTGTTATCGATAGGCTCATGCTTGACCACTTTCGCACCTGGCGGTAAGCAATGATGTGGTCGACTGTGCCGTAATTAACCTATAAAACTATGATTAGGACAATTTACCTCAGGGCAATAATTAAACTCTTTAAGTGTATATTACGACCTAGGGCGTGTTATTTTATAACAGTAATTGATTAGTCATGACGATGATGCATAATTGCATAAATAGGTATATAATGTGAGTTCCTGGAATTCTTTATAATAAGATTCTATGGGACGTTACCTCATCCTATTCAGTGCTAGATACAATTACATTAATCCTGCTTCTTCTGAATGATGGCACTAAGTGCCGACCAGCCTTTAGTAGTACTAGACTAGTGTATAGATCCATGTGCAGTAACTGAAGGTTAAACTAACTATAGAAACACTAACATCGTCGATTGTTTGTAGTTTTAGTCAGAAGGTGCAACCGTGAATATGCAGATTGGAGAATCTATTATCAGTTGCATGAATATCAAATACTATCTATGTGTATCAGTCATATTGTGTAGCGTTTGAAACAGTTGGGTCAATGTCAAGAGTTGGGTCTTGATTTTAGATTTTATGTGACTTCATTTATGTTGGAATTTGTATAAAATATATAGCTTATTGTTATTTGAGTTTTTGTACTCATCTAGTCAACCAACCTTTTAAAATGTCTAGTGAATTCAATCGTAAGAAAAACGAATTTTGCAGCCTGTTGCAACTGCATTTTTTTTAATTATTATTAATTCATTAAACCCCAAGCGAACGCCGGCGTTCGCGCACCTATTGTCTTTCTATTGTGACTGCAATTTCCACGATTGAAAGGTAGTCTCGCGCTTGTCCACTAGCGCACCATAACATACTTAATCAGCTTTTTAATGTTCCCACTGCTGGAACTCAGGCCTTCTCTCTAGGAGAGGGAATGGGACGTAATCCACCACACGGGCCTAATGTGGGTTGATGAATATCACATGTCTTCGAATTTTTGGTTCTATGACATTCCAGTTTCCTCACGATGTTTTCCTTCACCGTTTACCTGATGGTAAGCGATAATGTGGTCAACGTTGGAACACGCTTGTCTAAAAGCAACCTAGTTCACTCTTGATTTATATACCCTCAGATTGTAGGAAAGGCAGAAAATTACACTCATTGGCTGTAGGTACAAAGAATGTGTTCACGAAACGTTTGTTTTGTGCGGTGTACCGGTGCAATAAGCTGCCATTCATTTTTTTTTCTTTCTTTTTTCTTATTCTTTTTGTACTCGTATTTTTTCGACCATTGCACCCCATTACCTATTCACGTAATGTACGTACATATAATATTATCCTCTTTCCTATCCAGTTCAAAACAATTAGCTTCACCTAAAGTGCATTACCATTCATTTCTCCAACACAAGCATATATTCCCGCTTCGCTTGTCTATTTAGTCTGAATGACTAATCTTCATCACTTAGCCTGTGTGTGTGAGAACAATTTGCATATTATAATTACAAGCAGTGTGCTTGAGATAGCAGGATCATAATTATCGTTTATCTTTATTACATATTCAGATACGGTGGTTGCTAGCAGCCTTTAGCAGATTTAATATCTTGTCGACCTGGCCATACTGTTAATGTTACTGGGAATCGAATTATTGCCTCTTTATACTATGCCAGCCTGTCTCGACACCACCTTGGCTGATTGGCAAATCTGATTTTATAACGGTGCACTGTCTGACTTATTTTCTCATGTTTAAAAGTTTCACGCGTACGTTTGTTCCTTTTGTTGTTTAAAAGTTAGTTATTTTTCCAACCATCCTCAAATAATATTGTAGTATTGTAAAATTAATCCTTTTTTTTTTTAAAAAAAACCTCCTTAGAAATTTTGTTTAGCCTTCTCCATAGGAAACGACCAATTGAAACTTTGAACTAGCTTCTGAGGTTTTATAACAACCCATGTAGGCTTATTTGAAATAAACATATGTAGATTTTGTTATGGATGCATAGCTATTATCATTATTATT
This sequence comes from Mythimna albipuncta, assembly GCA_929112965.1. Classification (NCBI taxonomy): domain Eukaryota; kingdom Metazoa; phylum Arthropoda; class Insecta; order Lepidoptera; family Noctuidae; genus Mythimna; species Mythimna albipuncta. The sequence continues at coordinate 22,419,499 of OV815961.1, read as the reverse complement.
CTTCTGGCTTTATAACAATTTATTTAGAATAGTCCATCATGATTTTTCTTATCATAATAGATCATGGGGTCCGAGTGCCCACAAATTATATAAAGACGTGTGTTAAAGATTAGTTGACACGTCGTGATTCAGGTACTGACTTTTATCTTGGATGGAGTATAAGCATTGGCGTAGAGATTGGCAGTACCGCCAGTCCTTTGGACACATCACTAGCCGACAGTAATACGAAGAAGTTCGACGCCTTATTTTAGATGGTTTTATTGTATATATTAATTCTTTTAATTAATTAATCCTCAAGCGAACGCCGGCGTTTGCACTCTGATTGTATTTCTGTAGTGTCTTCAATTACAGTATTCGAAAGCTAGTTAAAGTCAGTTATTATTATAACATTATTATTCAGTTTTATGATTATCCTCAGTTTTAATCTTTTAAACTTTAGGAGCATTCATTACAATGCTTAAACGAATTTCATTCATCTTACTAAATAGGGAACGTGTTATCGTCTCTACGTCATACTAATATAAGCCAGCTTAGCTCGCGACTAAGCTGTAGTTAGGATAAGCTATGCTTACTTTAAGCTGTACCCAAGGCCTCTAGAGTCTAGACAAATGACGCGTCAGTTCTTGCATACAATGGGGTTTATGAATCGTCAAGGATAAAATAATAATATATAAGAAATTAAATATACAAATCCGATTAGACATGGCAAGTCAAAGCTATTAAAAAGATTATGCAATACTACTGTATTTTTTTACAAATTCTATTACGGTTTGCGGGTTAAAAAAAGCACTGAATATACTTAAAATTTAGCTTCTGATTTTTTAAAATCATGGCTTTGATCACGCATGCGAGATTGTCCCGTACGCGTAACGACCGCAAATGTCCTTTTCATATATAAGTATTTATTGCGCGGAACACGCACGAAGAAAGCGGGACGTGATCCCGGAAAGCAATCCGGAGGTTCTGGATTGCAAGACAAAGAACGAACATGTGTGGTTTCTTTAGCCAGTAAGAGTCTGACACTATCTCCCGCTCCGCCCAAGGGCGGGGATGTCATCTGGATGATTTGTACACACTGAAAAGAAACTTGGATCCTTCAGTCGCCCTTTGCATTCTAATACTATGAGTTTCCATGTCAAAAATTCTTCAAACTTAACATCTAATTTCAGTCTTAAAACTATTCGTTACGGAATACGGAAACCAGACGTAGATCCAAATCATACTTACACAAAATTCCTAGTAATGTCGTAACACCTAGCTAACGCAATCCTATCGTGTATCTAGTAGGCGACTGATAAGGTGTTATCAGCTTGTTTGCTGACACATAACCGTGTAACTAGTCACCTACATTATGCTGCAGATTGCTGGTAATCGTGTCAAGATGGGTGGTTGATAATAATTAAATTATATACTGTTAAGGAGTGGAATTCCCTGCCGGAGTCTGTTTCTGATAGCTACAACCTAGGGGTCTTTAAGTCAAGAGTGAATAGGTTACTTCTAAGCAGTCGTGATCCATTGTCGGCCACATCATCGCTTACCATCAGGTGAGATGGTGGTCAAACGAGAACTTATTTATTATGAAAAAAAAAAACTAGTAATGAATCAGTCACTTTATTATCTATATTAATATTAAAATTGTGAAAGTAACTCTGTCTGTTACACCTTCACGGTTAAACTACGGTTTAAGTTTGAATCCCAAGAAAAAAAACCTAGGCTACATTTAATTTATTTTTTTAAGTTGGGAAATCATTTATCTAATGACCTCGCGGAGCGTGAGGATGTCTCAGATTTTACTGATTCATTCATTAAACCCCAAGCTAACGCTGGTGTTCGCTCTGTCATTGTCTTTCTATTGTGTCCTCTAATTGACGATATTTGAAAGGTTATGTTCCACCCGTTGCTAGTTGCATTCTACAACCACGGATTTCCTTTTCGCGACCACGACTTTCTTCGACCTATGGCCCCAATAGGCTTCAGCTCTGGTGCCCCTACGGTTTTGCTGGCATGCTACTTATTACCTTCGACTTCACCTTTGCGTTCATAATAACCGACAAACACGCGGGCTGAAGGTAGTTCTACATAAATTTGGTATGATTGCCTTTATAAACCACCAACCCGCACTAGGCTCGAGTAGTGGATTACGGCCCATACCCTCTCCTAGAGAGGAGGCCTGAGACCCAGCAGTGGGAACATAAAAAAGGCTGATTATGTTTATTATTGTTTTGTTATTATTATGTTGTTGTTGTATTATTATTATGTTGTTGATTATATTTTTTATGTTTATTTAAAAACAGCTGATCTTACTATCTACATTTGAAAGGATTGTCTGATCTAGACATCCTATCATCATGTCCTAAATCTATCAGATAACTAAAATCAGATTTCTGTGAAATCTGCCAGATTGAATTCAAGATTTAGAGCTCATCGAGTTGGTAGGTTTTGTCCTCAAAACCGTTTGTAATGTAGAAAAATTAAAATGGTTGTTCTTTATTTTTATTAAATTCCATATTTAATAAAATTGATATAATTAAAATTTTCGTTTGTCTGTTTGTACCGGCTAGCCTCCGATACCTGGAATGGACCAATTTTGACGAGACTCACTGGTAGATAACTTATGGTACAGGGAGTAATTTAGGCTACTTATGTATATTTTAGAAAAATAATTAGTTTTTGCGCATAAAAATAACTTTGAACTGTGACATTGGCTTTGCGTTGTTTTACGAGTTTGACACGGACAAAATCGAATGTACCAGTTAGTCCAGGATATAAGACCATGTTTGCCTGTAGTACCTAAAAATGAAAAGTACAAGTGGACAGTTAAATCTAAGATTGGATGTTTTGGACTGCGAAATTATTCAAAAGGGTCTCCGCAGTCCTGGAAGAAGAGAAATGGACGGGTCAGTAAAATTCTGACACTCCCTCTCGATCCTTAGTTTAGCAGTCCCTCACGCTTCCGCCTAGAGCGTAGAGCGAAGAAGTCATTGGATGATTGTACACCTAAAAATAATAAAAACTATTTCGCTACTTTCCTTGATCTTCTCAACAAATGGGCCTCCGGTATTTTTATTCGTTCACGAAGGTATATCACACTAAATCTGTTACAACTCCATACTTATTGCTTCCGTGAATAAATAATATTTATGTAGGAACATCTTTCGTTCATACACATTATTGAAATAGTTATATTCATGAGTTTATTCATTACAGTAACGAACGCACTACTAACCTACTGAAACATTATGAAAATAACATTAAAAATAACATTTTTATGTAATACACTATCTTTTAAGACGGCCAGGAAAAAACAAAATGGCGCCACCTTTCAGAGCTTTCCGCATTCTGAAACGTCTGTAAACTAAATTGAACTTTGTCTCTTTGCTTTACATTTACTTTTTGTTTACTAACATATTGTTATTTGTCTAGATAACAAACGAAACGACCGATTAGACTTTATCTAGCATTATGCTGAATTATGCCAAGAGATAGTGAGGTCCAAAATAAAACAGTTGATAAAATTATCTAATAAGTGGTGTTTATATTTTGTAAGCAATACTTGTAGTTGAGTGTGAATCTTCGTATCGATAATAAATTATATTATTGTAACTAGGTAAGTCCCATATTTTCCTCGTCTAGTAGTAAGTGTGTCAACTAGTATGAGTCGGCGCCGATCAAAAGCTTGATGATGTGTCTTATCGTCTGGGATCGGAATAGGTAGAGTATTACAGTGGAGTAAAATTGTAGTAGGAGGTAGTAGAAGTATGTAGTAGTAGTAATAGTAGAAGTATGTAGTAGTGGTAATAGTAGATGTACCTAGTAGTATTTAAGCAAGTCATCATCATCATCATTTCATGTTTTATATGTTGGACATAGGCCATCCAAGTGTGAATGAACGTTCCTGTACGTCTCGCATCCTTTGGATTCTAGCAACCCTTACCAGGTAATCAGTCCATCTTGTAGGAGGCCTTCCAACGTTACGTCTTCCGGTACGTGGTCGCCATCCTAGAACCTTACGGCCAAAGCCGCCATCTATTCTGCGCGCAATTTGCCCTGCCCATTGCCACATAAATTTGTTGCTATATGTCGGTAATCTTGGTTCTGAGGATATCCTCAATAAACTCCGAGCATAGCCATTCCATTGCTCTTTGGGTGACTTTAAGCCTTCTGATGAGGCCCATTGTAAACGACCACGTTTCGGAGCCTATGTCATCACTGGCAACAATACCGCGCAGCTTCCCGAACGCTGCCCAGACGAGTCGGATTCGACGATTGATCTCATGCTCGAAATTAGACCAACCTAAGTAGTGTTACCTATTGAACTAAATTCAATCAAAATATTTATTTTAAATAAACTATTTACAGACACTTTTTAATTGTAAAAATGTCGGTCAGTCAAAAAGTAAAGCTAAATTGGTCGATCCAAAGCGTAGATCTTATGGAGAAACTCTCTCACTAACCTTTGTATAATAATAAAGTAAATAATAAAAATAGCCAGACAATTATTTAATAACTAACACTGCACGGTATATTCAATTTCTTTAATAAAAGATAGAACTAACTTAATAACAAGCAAAGCCCGTCCATGTCCTAAGTCCACCATTAACGTAATTAACAGTACGTTGCTAGTGAATGTCCGTGCTCTGGCTTGGCCTAGATAGCTCCTGTAAGATAAACTTACAGGCTTACGACATTGTAGCTTCGTAGTATTAGGGAATTCTGTACTGGGGGCCTTACCATGAGGTGTTAAAATGTCTGGCGAACGAGCGAGAACGAGGGTTGGAGTTTACAACCTATATAGGTATAGCTCCATTATCAGTTCAGTTTAAGTCGTCAAGTGTATCGCATTAAGAGGTTGTGGTAGGGTTTCTTTATTTATTTTTTTATGGTGGGAAAATCATCCAATGACAACTTCCGCTCTTGGACGGAGCGGGAGATAGTGACAGACTCTTACTGAATAAAAACCCACCCCGGTCCTTCAAGCCTTCATACCGGGGCTCGAGCTATCTTTCGAAACTAACCCTGGCCCCGGTAGGCTTCGACCCAACTGGGCCCCTGATATTGCTGACAACTCCTTGAAGACTTGGGCTCGGTCCGGACAGTTACCGGACGCACTTTTCCCGCGCGCCTCAAGGTGCTGTCATCAACAGCAGAGGCCCAGCCGGGTCGCCTAAAGCCTACTGGGGCCAGGGTTATCCGAAACGGAAGCTCGGTCCCGGTACAAAAGGCAAGAAGGAACAGGAGTAGGTTTTTAGTCAGTAAAAGTCTGACACTATCTCCCGCTCCGCCCAAAAGCGGGGGATGTCACCAAGCATTATATGTAACACATAATATGATTTAAAAGAGTGTCCATGGAGTTTCTTGCACGTTCTTCTCCATAGAGACCTACTCTTTGGAACGTGCAATTTAGCTTCACTTTTCGTGGACTGACCGACGTTTGACTATTCAAAAGTGCCTGCAAATGGTCTATTTGAAATAAATGATTTTGAGTTTTGATTTTGTCATTAGATGATATTCTCACCGCGAAAAAAAAAACCCAAAAGAAGAATTTTATCCAACTTCCACATCATCATAAACCTTTTTGACGCAGCCGTGAGGCACACACAGTGTTTTTTTAATGATTTTCGTTTTTATTTTATTTTTGTTGAACTTTGAACTTGTGAGGATCAAAGAAAACAATATATTGTATTAATTAAGTAGAAGCAGTTGTTTTACGGGATACTTCGTCAGACAATTTTCCAATAAGGCTCGCCACGTATAATGCAGTGGGAGAGATATGGTCGGTAATAGAGTACAAAACAAGCCGTAAGTCGAAGTTTACAGGCACTATTAAGTATGGGTTTCCTGTGGCACCAATCTTGGTGTTATCATTGTCAATTCATTATTATAGCCAGCGTTAAAATTATGAACAGTGTTTCTGGTAAAGACAGAAATCAGCATAATTATTTTAATTAATTAAGTAATACTTTTACCAAGACAAGAATAAGAGGCTCTACCACATGAGTAAATACATCGTTTATTTATTCATGTGGCACTACCGCTCTAGACAGTTAATTTGAAGACTTAGAGTTTTTAATTGTTTAGAGCCTTCGATTATTTTGATTATTTCCATTATTTTGATTATGTTTATTATTTCATATGCATATTATAATTTTGTGTTTATTTCAATTGCAATTTATTAAAATATTAAATAGCCTTTGTTGGTTTATGTATTTGTTTATTGGTTATCATTTCGTCTAGAGATCCAGTACTTATTCCGTTAGAGATAGATTTATTCACTTAGTAGTATCGATTGTTTTCTGCGATACTTTTAAAATAAAAAAGGAGCTAGAAAATATTCACACGCAACATATACAATTATATACAACTTAAACCAATAAATAGCTGTCAAAAGCAACGTGCAAATTACGAATCAGTTTCTCTTAAATACCTGTTAATACTATATCGTGTCGCATCACAATGTAAACATCAGACATTTACCTGAAACGAAAAGAAAAACATTGATTACATATTTGTATGCCGTAAAGATGGTTCAACACGCGAAGATTTACACGAGAAATCTCAGATTCTCAGTATTTACGAATATAACTGAACTCATTATGAAAGTTTAATCCCCTGTCCAATTCATTACAGATGTCATTGACACTCGCGAGAAATGCAATAAGTTTATTTACGATGTAAAAGATAATTTTAGCAATCGAATATGGGTCAATGAAAAGGAATAATGTAGATCATAAGAAAGATGAAATCGATGGTGAAAGAGATATACGTAAACACTTTATTAAACTTAAAATCTCGTAAAAGATTTGGGAATCACTGAATAGTTTATTACAGAGTAAGATCACATAGTAACAGTGTAACATATTCTCAGTATCATAAACTGCAACCAATCGCATTTCGACAGTTGTAGAACGTAAACAAAATTTGAATATAACGGCCCGAGGCATAAACCAGATGAACTCACTTGTAACAAAAACGAATACACAAGTGAAGAAGACATTGATAATTTCAATTTAAATACAAATTATGTTTAAGTTATGCAAAACAATATAGAGGGACGCCAAGTGACTGACAAATCTTATCAAAACATCATCATTCCTTATGGAGGAGATACTGACATAAATGAAATACGTTTTTGACGTGTTTTTGTATTTCAAATATCTACATGCGTGTGCTTTCTAATTTAGTAAAGAGTTCTAAAATGATATGTAAGTTTAACACGTATATTGCCATAAATTAACCGTTATTTGTTTGTTTTGGTTTGTAAAAAGCATTTTAACACGTAGTTCACGAGAATTTCACTTCATAACAGTATATGTAACTGTACTGCACAGTTTTTTGGTGGAAAATCTAAAATAAAAGCTTTACGTAGAAGCAAGAGAGAGTGATAGACTTTCACTAACTGAAATCTATCAGTATTTTTTAAGTTTCCCTTTGCGTCACAGAACCACGGTAAATTTTCCAAAACAAAAAAAACCATAGCCCTATCTTTATTGAGACTAGCTTAGAATTTTGATTAATTTTGACTTACTAAATCAACATATGTCTACAATAAGGCAATTTAAATCTAGATAATTTATAACCAAAACTTGTTCACGAAAATTATTCGTAAACCTTAGTTAACGCTAATCCTAATCGCGGCAATAAAAATGCAGACGACTCTAATAAACGTTATTATTCATCTGGTACGACACACAAGATTGCAAACTGCATAACAACTAACAAATTGGCTACAATTTACCATTGCGAACTTAACAAATAATAATTTACTAAACAATTTATTCTGCTATTAATTACTCGGACACCTACACGCGTAATTGTTTAACACCCACCGCAGTAAAGCAGCGATACACATCAGTTTACACGATAATTGACCATAAAACCGAACAAAACTTACAAGCATCATCCACCATGGTTGTGGCCACCATATAATTTGTGATGTTAAAAATCCCATTAAGTAGCTATCATTAAAATTAAGGAACGAGGAAGATATGATCAGTTAAACAAGCAGCCGTTAGGATAATTGTGATCCCCCATGAGCTAATTGTTTCATTATGATCGTCACGCGATCGTGTCGGCAGAGGAAAGCTTATTAGCGTTTACTTTGTACTTGATTAGTGTGATAAGTATGCTAGTTAAGAGAAAGGATATAAGAGCAAGTATGATGTCACAAGCCAACACGGGCGAGCAAATTAGTTTAATGATACGTGACATAAGACATAAGATAGTGGAGATGAAGATAAAGACGGACTGCTCGTCATATCTTATAAAGTAAAAAGAAGTAATAACTAAACGATTTCTTTTAATAAAATGGCAAAGTATCATTTCATTCATTTACAAGATTAGGTAACTAAAACAAAAATAGCTGTTGATAAAAATATAAAAAGTTTTTAACGTTCGACCATGAACCCAACAGTTACGGTCAAGTGTACAACAATTAAAAATCAAGCATAATCATTGTTTTTGTTACTGCAAATTCGCCAAACATAACCGGTTTAATGAACTTAGATTATGTATAAACATTTTGCAACAACGACATTTTTTGCTGCATTTTAAGATTTGTCCAAAACTAGATGTGCTTTATCTAGATGATATTATGAATTCTGAATGTAGAATTCCAACGGATTCCACACAATGGAATTGTTCTGTTTTATGCTGTGTCTGCGATATATCTTTGCATATTAAATCCGAAGTGGAATTTGCGACGTTGTTCGTTTCTTTGTCAAAGGATTTTTCGGTTGGCAAAATTGTGGTTTATTGCTTTTTAGCAGCATAAATAGAAAAATAGATTCAGATTACATTAATCAATGATATTTTATTTTCTTATTTCAATATAATTTTGATTAAAATCTAACCTTTAGTTTCTTAGAAATTCTTTACTAGATTTAGTAAAGGCGTTTTATCAGATAAATATGCATTTGCGTCGATTCCCAGACCATCGATTAAGTAATTCAATCTTGCAGCGTCTGGATATATCATCCGATCGTCTCTACAATTTCCATCCTGTAATCAAAGTAACAGAATGGAACACGTTTTCGCATCACGCCTAAACACTGTTCTTTGGCACACGCTGTATAATCTTCTGCCTGGTTCCGGGGTCAGGATGTACAGTTTTACCCTTGAGTAATATAAGCATGTTGCTAATAAATTATTGCTGCTTCACGGCCAATTAGCAATTTGATTTCGATAGTTACTTTAAAGTTGTAAAATTATGATAGAATTTTATGACCTCTTTTGGGTTTTGGTGGATCTTCGTTTTAGGTTTTAAACTTTATTATTTTTTCTGAATATCAAAACAAACCCTAAATATGATTAAACTCGTCAATGAAGATAAAACGTGCATGTTTACAATTCTAGAGCAAATTTTTTTTCTTCAAATAAACCTGTCTAGCGTCGGGAAACATTTGCTTAATCTGAAACAGACATTAAATGCAAAGTAGGAGTGTCTTTATTTTTTACTTCAATGGATAGAACATTGGTTTGTATAACAGTTACTTGTTCATCGACCTCTTTGGCGCCGGTTATCTAATTGCAAACCAGGATGTCTTTTAAAACACTATTTTCAACACTTTAAACGTGTACTGAATTGAACATGTTTTATTCAAAATAATTGCTTTATTGTAGTGTCTATTCGTCGTTAGATTATGCTAAAACATACAATTTTGGCTACGCATTTGTGTTTAACTTTACCAATATTATAATAATAATATCCGTCCGTCAGTAAAATGATCCGTTAATAACACACAAGGGTTTTATAGAACTAAAATATTTGAATAACCCTTTAATAAATAAATCAGTAATATAATAGTGTGTAGAATCGAGTAAAAGCAAGTTTTAGTGATATCATCACCAGCGATTAATTTTACGTTATTAGCTTTAATTTTTGCTAATTGACTTCCAAAATATTTTTGAATGGATTCATTACCATATTAGTCTTATAATAATATTCTCAGTATAAGCTTGTCGTTATCTTATATTATTTATATATGTTTCTTCTATTATTATGTAGCTAGAAATATATACCTATCTCGCTACAAGTCATTAAATTAAATGTTTATTTGTATTTTAATTTTATTATGCTTAACAAAATGAACCAATGCATACATTATATTATTAATATACACTTGAGATATTGAAGTAGATATAATTAAACACAAGTCTTCACTTAATTTTTATCCAAATTATGATATTGATAATTATATATCTTCCTACAGATATTATTCTATAGTGCATTTAAATAACTGTATGCTGATCTTAAGCCAAAGCAACCGGTCCCTGATAAAACAGGTTCTGCATTATCAATCATATTAATTTAATATCAGCTGAAAGTACACTTACTAAGGGCAATATACGTATTTTCTTCTTTACCTCAGTCATTAATGGTTATCGAAAGTTTGACAGTTTATTTTATCTGACAGCCGAATCAATGACGACCTTCCTCATTCGAAAATGATTATGAACACTTTCTGTTTTTGAAGAGCATTTTTTTAAAGATTCCTCTTTATTGACGTTGACCTTAATTCTGATTTCTAAGGTGAAGGTACAAAGTTACATTATCCTTGAGTAACTTTAGATATTTTTTTCTTATGGGATAGATCCCTGGAGTACGGTTGTGAATAAATCTTGAATCATGTTGGTCCTATTTACAAGATCAAAGGAATCAAAATATTCTACTTCCTTTAGAAGCCTTAAAATAAAGTATGATTAAACACTCCGCAGGTATAAATACTAATTTTCTTTTTGTGAGTAATCTCTCAGTCTTTAGGCATATGTGTGTAACCTTGAACTTCTAATAGATCTCAATCTGGCGAACAAAAAATACAGAAAAAAAACACTATAAATCTTTTATTCATTGATGTGATGTGATATGTGACGCTTAGCTATCAAGTGAAGCTTGTAAACTAGATATATGCCTATATTTAAATGAATTAGGTGCTAATAGGATTTAGAAAAAACTAACAAAAAGTCTGTTTGATATTATTATCTTCACCGACATGTGTGCTTACTCTTAGACTTTGTAACTCTTAAAATATTGATGTCTGATATAAAATTTGCACCTGTGGATGTATATGTCAGTTAAATCAATCAATCAATCAAATCTAAAACAGAGAATATCGTTCACAAGATTTCGTAAGTCTTCCTTGAGCAAACTCAATTATTCAATTTATTTTCCTTAGTTTTAGTAAGACCAGGTGAGGTAGTAAAGGTGTGGTTTTTGGAGACAAGCCAACGAAATGACGTGATACATCGCAAAAACATTGCAAATGTTGGAAAGAATAGAATTGTTAACGATCACATCTTACCAAAGCACTTAAGGATACAAGGTAACGGAAATCCTCTTTCATTCTGTAACCAAGCAGTAACAAATGTAAGAAAGAAGAATCGTTTGGAATTAAGTATACGTATATGTATTATTAAGTCAGCCAACATGGAAAAAATAACATGTAACATCAAGTTTTTTTTGTGCACTTGTGTCTTATGTTAATTACATCTACTAATCTTTTTAGTATTCATTTATTTAATTTTAAAACAAGTTTTTCTTTTTGATTTTTAATTGAAGAAATTTAGAAGAGTCACTTTGACTATATTTAAGCAACACTAATAACTTCTGCAATAAAGGTTTCTACCTAGCTCATAAGTCAGAGCTTTAAATTTTGCTGCATATTAGAATTGTATGTATCGATAAAACTATTTCATTTTATTTGATCTACTACCCGGAGGTTCGCTGTAAATAAACTCAAAATCTGGGTTAAGTTTCATTAACTATCCCATTGTATTTGTATTTGTAAAAAAATAAGACTACGTAAACCCAAGAATGGATCACTACGATTTAAATAAGATCTCTAACCAAAATGAAGTACATTCAACGACGGAAACGGTATCAAAATCCACAAAGACGATAAAGGAGAAACTATAAAAGCGACTAGATAACCAGCCTTTAGTGGCACAGATTTATCAGACCTTATTATCTTCAGCAGAAACTGTAAAGTAATCGAGTTCCATTATCAGTTCGCTAAAGGCATGTCGTAACTCGAAAGATATCCACACCAGCACATATTAATCGCATAAATGTGCGAACAAGCCAATGGCACTTTCATAATTTATTCGGGTTAACAAGATAAGCCGAAAGGGTAAATTTAATTGGCTTTCTCAATGTAAAGCGACTTGAAATTCTCGAAGGTGCTCACCTTTGCTAAGAGAAAGGGATTGTTAAAATAAATATATCGATTTTTAGGGCGGTAAAAGGTGTTGAACTTGTTGATGGTGATATCGTTAATTATTTTATTATGCAAATATAGACACTGCAGTTTCTCTTGGGTGGTCTAAGGTTGTCTGAGATTCCATTGTGTTAGGATACATGAGTTCTATTTTAACGGAACTGGCAGATGGTCCATTCCAGTGCAATAACTCGTTAGTCACGGGATTATGACCACCTAAGACGCATCCTTTGCATTGCCTACATTATCATTTATAGTCTTATGTGGCTGCCGTGCTTCATCTTTAATATTAAATGCTTTCATCTTCAGATCAGTAGAAATGAAAATAATAATTACAGCAAGAATGAAAACCCTTTTAGCATTTAACTCTCCTGTGTGTAACAATACGCCTTCAGTTCCAGGTATGAGAAAATATTCAAAGATGAAAGGAAAATATTTCGCAAGGATTATGAAAGTAAGGAAGGTACTCTTTTCATGGGCTTAACTCCGGGAGATATCGATCCCATGTGTTGGCAGCGCTTTTAGGAAAAAATCTTTTGTGAATATGAGCTATAGGATCAAATTAGGTACAGACATATTTTTTTTTTTTACATATGGCGGAACAGCTAATGGTCAAAATCTGCCATATTAGAAGACACATCTGCAAATAATAGCACGTTATTGCTTTAGATTAGGTGCTCATAATTATTTATTTATGTGAGAAAATATTCTTATATTTTGGTTGAGAGAACTTTGCTGAAGAGGCTGATGCTGTAGATATTTTTTTTTACATTTTTCTTTTTAATAGTATGTTTTTATCAAGAAGTTTAAATCAAACAAGTAGTATCTATTCAACAGTTAAATTAGCAATTTACAAGCAACAAGCTTGTGTGTATATCAATTTATGTAGCCATGACATTCACAAATAAATTTATTTGTTTGATAATCATCACTTCACTCAAGTTGACAAGCATCTTAACTATATATTAATCCATCAACAGTCTACCATAAGAATGAATTAACCCAAACCATATCAAACTTGACCCCATATATAATTAGATTGAAAAACCGATTGACACCCGTCAAGTAGATGATGAATGAATGGTGACGGATCAGCTGAATGAATGAACATGTTCACTCGTTCATGATACGGTTTGACACCATAACGTCAGTTTAACCGTAGTTATGATTGATCGTGGTTAACGCATCTTATCGTAGTCGTAGTTTATTTCAAAGTAGTTCTTATTACATAATTAAGTGTCGAGTGCCAGATGTTTCTTTTTGGATTGTCGGTTTTCTTCCGGTTAGAAATGAAACACTCATAACAATTCGTCATCTTTCTGTCCTTGTCCAATTTTACCGGGGATCTTTTTTTCTATCTTGTCAGTCATAACGTGACGGTTACGTTATGACTGACTCCCTTTTCTTTCATAACAGTTTTCACATAATCCATCCACCGTTACTTTAGCTTTCCTCTCCATCTACATCCATTTAAATGTACATATATTCTTTACTGATTCACCGTTTGTATTTCATTCCTCTTCTTTACATGAACATAAAAGACAGGCATAGAGTTCAGTTTGGTCTACTGAGCAAGCCCTTAAAGTATGTGGAGGGCTGTCCCTTAAACCCTGTATGCTTTGATTTTTAACACCCTGTCTAATGCTGCATTTTTTTTATTCGGTAGGAACCATTGCTAGACTGCGATCCCACCTGATGGTAAGCAGTGATGCAATCGTTGATGACGAAGCGCTCTAGTATTTTAAGAGCCTATTCACTGTAACCTTGAAGACACTTAAATTATAAAAATTTAAAGAACGTAAGTACTTAGGCATTGCGTAAGGATATGTACTCATATTGGAAACGACGTGGATAATTAAAAAAAAAAGAACGTAAAAAAATAATTTACTGCTATATAAATAGCTTACAGGTGGTAATATACATACTTAACTTTGGATTATCTCAACTAGGGGGATAATAAATCAATTTCATTAAGTTAACGAATACAATGCGCATTGTAATGGAAATACTTGGGAAATATACCAACTTAGAGACCTATTGTAATGAGGACTTCCGCATGCATTGGCACGTCCTTCCATCTTCCGCTAAGCAGTTATTCCTACTAATAAATTCAATACAATGTAGTGTAATATTAGTTCATAAAATTATAATATTCAATCTTTCTCAGGGATATAGTCGTGTCATGTGTTTAGCTATACCTACCTACGTCAACAAATTCTTTTTTAACTCCGTTTTCTATGATTTCGGTACTATTATTATCCCTTTTTCCACTTTTTTCTCTTCTGTCAACTGTTTTGGGCACTAAACCTACAATTTACATTTGAACATTTGTCTTCTTCAATTCCTCAATGTATTTCATTAAGGTAGCCATTACAGGCTAGGTTATACCTGACAGGTTTGCCTGTACAGATATTCCTGTCAGGTAAGCCTGTGTGGAAATCTGCACAGTTGTGCAACATATACGCTCCGGTTTACCTGTGCAGGCAAATCTGTCAGGTATACCCTACCTTTAGATTTTTAGCTTGTTTCGCTCATAAATTGTTCTCATATGTCAAAGATTACGTAAAAGAGCACTATCTTTCCTCTCAATAAAATATATTGTATGTATTATGTGTGGTATATATTTATAGCTGTAGGTATATATTATTTTTAGGTATATATAATTATATATATGACTGGATTAAGACTTCACACATTCGTCTTTTGCTTCCTACACACTATGGTCTACATTTCTTTTTGATTTCTCCTTTCGCAGATCAGCTGGAAGAAATTTCTTTGGAAATAAGCAGTACCTTTGTACTAACGTCTCTTATGTATTATCTGTTATTTTTATGTGTACATAAATTGTAAAATAAATCAATAAGATTTTTTGACGTGCCATATAAATTTAGAGACAATTCCATCTACACAAAAATACCAACATTCCTCCTACCCGCATTCAGGTCTTTTAGATCAAAGGGCTAAACACAAGGTGTTCACATATCGAGTTACTAGGAAGCGACTCCTGCTGTTGCATCATGGTGAAATAATGCACCATACACTGCAACTAGGTCGAACGGTAATTATTTATAAATCTCTTCATGCACCCGGAAATTGAAATGTTTCTTGTTTCGATTGCTCATGTAAATAAATTGTGATTGTATTATTGTTTCAAGGGTGGTTTCTGGGAATCTGATTTTTTTTGTTTTCGGTTTTTTTTTGAAGATGCATTCTTGAATAGTCTAGAAAAATAATTATATAATTGACCGTCTTAGATTATGAATTAACCCAAATGTTAAAAATATGCATAGTAAATATTTAATTCCGCTAGATATTTTGATGTAGGTACTAATTGTTTGGGTTGTAACAAAGGATGTACATAAAAATACGAGATATAAAAAAGATCTAAGTTAGTGCACTTCTTCAAATAGGAAGCCACGTCATGCGTTTCTGTAAAAACTAAGTTAAAATTAAAATTACAATGAGAGGATATCTACTAACTAAAGTCTACTAACACAAATTGAAACATAACCTAAAAACTACTTACATGTGTGTTCGTATTTTTAAATATCGAAGTAGATATTTCTCGTGATCTAAGGCCTAGGAAATGATCGTGTTCATCACAGAAACATTTGTTCTGGGTGGGAATCGATCCCACGACCTCCGGCTTAGCAGTCAGGACCACTGACTACAACACCAACAGGCCAGTCCAGTTTATGAAGTGTCTGTTTGTAAAAGTATAGTACACTAGTAAGTATTATATCCAATTATATCCAAAAGAGAGAGCAGTGGTGCCGAGAGGTAATTTAGGCATTACTTTGTGTAACTTATTTCATTACCACTGCTCTCAAAACGGTGAAGGAAAACATCGTGAAGAAACCGGCATGTCCTAGAACCATAAATTCGAAGACATGTGATATTCACCAAACCGCACTGGGCCCGTGTCGTGGATTACAGCCCAGCCCCTCTCCTAGAGAAGAGGCCTGAGTTCCAGCAGTGGGAACATTAAGAAGGCTAATGATGTTATCGTAAAGTCATAGATTAAAAATAAGCGTAGCATCCTGAACAGCTTATTCATCATCGAGACATTACCTAAAAATTTTTTCTTTATAAAACGCAAACTAACAATCATGTTATTAAAACAGGTGTGATGGTCTCCGGTTCTTTCATCGGTTATTAATTTAAATCGTATTATACTAACATTCGGGTTTGACATCAATCGATTTCATTAGATAAATATATTTGAAATGGCACACATTTTTCTTCCTTTGATTTTTCG
Organism: Mythimna albipuncta; assembly: GCA_929112965.1. NCBI lineage: Eukaryota > Metazoa > Arthropoda > Insecta > Lepidoptera > Noctuidae > Mythimna > Mythimna albipuncta. The sequence goes on along the minus strand of OV815961.1, from coordinate 22,403,029 downwards.
AGGTCATCGAGTTTTATTTATAAATAAATAGGTCTTAATAGTTTTAGTTTTCCACCTGCAACGCCAACGACTGATTTACTGGTACCTAATAAGTAGGTTTCGAGTTTGCTATGGAAATTGTCAAGGGTACGTACATTATCAAACGCATTTCGTCATCTAAATTGATCAAACTAAATTTTGACTCAATTATTTTTTAATATTTTTGTAATATAATCTGTAATTTATTATTGTATGCTTATCTGGCATAATTGAACTATAATTTATTAATAAGTTTTACATCTGTATGTAACCTATGCCCACAATAAAGACTGATTTTGATTCTGACACTAATATAATATTATAGAAAAAAAGTTTGTTTTTTATTTGTAGGAGATATTTTTTGGAAGTACTGGTCCGATAGCTAAAATTTTTTCACCAATCGAAAGTTGCTTTATTTCTGAGATACATAACCTATATTTTAAATACGCAGCCGAAGCCGCGGGCAAAAACTAGTTGTTTATATATAGGACATATCAACAAACGAAATTGGAGCATCGAATTTCCCCTACTTTATAAACTTTATTAAGTATTTATTTTATATTCTCAAATTAAGTCACGCTTTTTGGTGTTTATTATCACTGTTAAGTTAGGTTAGTTATTTTTTTTTTCAGTCTGTGTTCCGTAAGTGGATCCGTGGCACTCTACAGGTCTTATCAAATTACAAGCGTTGCGTAATTTTTTAATTAGTATAGAGCATAAGCTGCGGTAAGAGCCTTTCTGGCCTCGCACAGGTCTTTTTAAATATTTTTTTTACGAGCAACAAATAGTGTCAAAACTAAAACCGTGATTTGGTTGCGAGACATCAAGTCTAGAGTCTCATCATGCCCTTTGGTGTTGGGTGCGTTTGCTTTAGTGCTAAATAGATAAAATACCACTATACCTCATTTGACATTCTAATGCAATTCACAAATGTCAATTTGGCACAGACAAGTATCTTGATGTTCTGTATTTCCTTTGGCTAGAGGGAAATCTTTAACTTAACTACAAATATCGTTATTTATTTAGTATGAAATGAGTACAAGCTTTCCACTTAATCAGCTTTGTTTCAAAAGTATTACTTCAACAATAAGAATTAAGGATCAACTCACACCTGGCAGGTCTTAGGGAACGTTCTAAAGGAAGAGAGAGAGAGAACGAGAGTAAAGCAACTGAAGGTTTACTCAATAACATACGCTCTCGCAGTCTTACACAAATCTCTTAATTTCTCCCGTTAAGCTAAGTGATGATATCCCACTAGCACAAAAACCAACTCACAGGAATGTGATCGGCTATTAAATTTCAAATTTTGATGACAGCATCCAAAACTTGACAATATATGTCAACAACGATGTCATGAATTGAAACTCAAAAAACTGACTCACGAATTTCACAGCGAACTTCGACACGGTTCACGTATCCAACGTAAAATTCAAGTCATACACAGACTTTGCCGATACAGATCATTGTGCAGAATTATAAGTATTTTCGTAATCTCTGTGCATGAGTCAATGACATAGTGACTAATAATATGTCGACTTACTGATGTTTCGGACATAGTGTCCGAATTAACGCATTTTTATATTAAACAATTTTTATGTAAACTCTTACCACAGTCTATTCATAAGTTAAGATGTGGACATTGGAGTGAGTTAAACATGTTTGTGCATCTAGCTTTAAGGATTTTTTTTTTTGTATTTTCTCTACCATGTAACTGTTTTTTGTCCCCAATAAAATAAATAAAATAAAATATTTTTACACTGAACGTTTATCTGACTAAATAGTGTGTGTCCGAATACACACTGTTAATACAGTCAGATAAAAAGTTTTAAAATATAATATATAGGTAAAAAAGCGCTACCAAAACTATTTTAAGTTGGATTTAAGGCGGCAATTTCGGGTAATACATTTTTGTATAATTATATTTTAAGACTTTTTTGTATCAAATAGCTTCAATAAAGGAGATGAGATCGTCAGTGAAAAATCTACACTAATATTACAAAGAGGTAAATTTGTTTGTAGGAGGTAATCTCTGGAAGTACTAGTTCAATTGCTAAATTTTTTTTTACCGATAGAAAGCTGCTTTATTTTTGAGTAACATAGGCTCTACTTTATGTACGCGGGTGAAGCCGCGGGTAAAAGCTAGTTAAAAATAAAAATGTGTCGATTCGGACACTGTGTCCGAATCGTCAGTAACTCAATATGTCAAGCCATTTGTCGAAAGTCTAATGTTTAGTATGTATCGGTACGAAGTATCCGTAAGCTTAAACGGAACTTTTACGATCATGTTTTTACGTGATTCTAGGAATAGTTGGTAGGTAGTGGTAAGTTAGATACCGTGCTTGGGGTGACCTTTAAACCTGGCGAAAGTTGAGGCATATATCATTTGGAAAGGTACTCGAATGAATTGGCCAAGAAATGTGACAAAGGGCTCTACTAAATGTGACAATTTTTCGTATACTTTGAACCGTATCGTATTTATCTTTATATATAATGAGTGACTGGCCTGTTGGCCTAGTGGTTAGTGACCCTGACTGCTATACCGGAGGTCGTGGGTTCGATTCCCACCCAGAACAAATGTTTGTGTGATGAGAGATGAGTAACTGGGTGTAATTTATCTATATATGTATGTATTTAGAAATATAAGTATGTTTATCAGTTGTCTAGTACTCATAATACAAGCTCTGCTTAGCTTGGGACTAGACGGCGTTGTGTGATAGTTGAGGAATATAAAAAAAAAGAATAATTATAAAATAATTTACTTCTGTACGTGTGTTGGTCACCTATCTCTTCGCAAACGGCTTAATCGAAATGGAATGACATTTTGTGTGAATATGAGTAAATCCCGGTTTGAAAATAAAATATTGTCAGAAAAAAAAATAGCAATCAGGGTGCTATTTTTTTTTCTCACAATATGCCTTTCGGACAGGATAACGTCTGTCAGTACTAGCGATATAACTCTATATATATTAATAAATATATTTGTTTTTTTTTGTAGGAGTTACCTCCTAAGTAAGTATCCTAGTAGTCTTTGTAAGTAAGTACTAGTCCGATTGCTAAAAGCTAAATTATTTTTACCGATAGAAAGCAGCTTTAATTCAGAGTGACAGATATTTTTTTGTATGCGGGCCAAGATACGGGCAAAAGCTAGTAATATCCATTTTTAAAACCATCTAGGAAACTGTTCCGTAGGTACTAAAAATGACCCGAATCCGAAAAGTGTTGAAAAGAAGTAACCCTGCTTCTGTATTTGTGTTGAGTAGTGTGGAACCGCGCTAATGTACCGGTTTCTTACTCCTGGTACCATGGTACCTGGTACCTGGTACCTGGTAACTATGCGTGAGGGAAACTTCGAGACAATACTAAGTGTTGATGTCATTGTTATATTATCATCTAGCTATGTCATAGTGATGATACATCCGAAACGATGATCTCCATCGACGCCACCTCATCGTTACCCGTAACCAAGGCTGCAAACATGTCTAGAATATATTACTTTAGCCTGTTTCCTAAGATTTCCCTTTAAAGCACGGATTAGCGATAAATCCTAAGGCTGGGTGTATACTTAGAGCAATTTAATCAAATTATGTTTGTATATAAAAATATGCGCGCCGAAATACAAGCTCAAGCCTAGTTCGGCAGCACATGTTAATTTAAGCACATTTTTAATGTAATGTAATAATATCATAATTATGAGCACACGCAAATTGTGTAATAAATTATTATTATAGTCTCTACGACGAAATACATAAATGTGTGGAGTAGAGCTGGTTGGTTCTGTAAACATCTCAATGAGATTTTTATCTTGAAGTAAACTGTTTGCAAAGTATTGCCTTTTTAGGGTTCCGTAGCCAAATGGCAAAAAACGGAACCCTTATAGATTCGTCATGTCTGTCTGTCTGTCTGTCTGTCTGTCTGTCTGTCTGTCTGTCTGTCCGTCCGTCGTCCGTATGTCACAGCCACTTTTTTCCGAAACTATAAGAGCTATACTATTGAGACTTTGTAAGTAGATGTATTCTGTTAACCGCATTAATATTTTCACACAAAAATAGAAAAATAGCAATAAATTTTGGGGGTCCCCATACATAGAACTGAAAACCAAAAATTTTTTTTTCATCAAACCCTTGCGTGTGGAGTATCTATGGATAGGTCTTCCAAAATGATACTGAGGTTTCTAACATCATTTTTTTCTAAACTGAATAGTTTGAGCGAGAGACACTTCCAAAGTGGTAAAATGTGTGTCCCCCCCCCCTCTAACTTCTAAAATAAGAGAATGATAAAACTAAAAAAAATATATGATGTACATTACTATAAAAACTACCAACGAAAATTGGTTTGAACGAAATCTAGTAAGTAGTTTTTTTTTAATGCGTCATAAATCGAAAAAAATACACTATTATTAAAATATTGATCAAAGTTACAACACATTACAAGAACTTTTATATTATGTTACTTGCTGCTACGGAACCCTTCATGGGCGAGTCCGACTCGCACTTGGCTGGTTTTTATAAATTTCACACCATCAAAACTACTATGCCATGTTATTAAGTCCCCCTATGTACCAATACTGTACATGAAGTTAAAATCAATAATAATAGTTATGTGAAGCGAGTTTTTTTGAGGTGGGAAATCTTCCAGAGACTTCTCTCGCTCTAGGTTGGAGCGAGAGGGTGTGTCAGACTTTAATTTACTAAAACCTCCAGATCCTATGGCGGTCACGCCGATCTAGGCGCTCGGTCTCCATACATTTTATAAATGGAAACTAGACTTGTAGAGCTACATTGGATCCACGCCACGCGACGTCGTTTTACGTAGGTACAAATCGGGCGTGTTACAAGTGTCATCATCATCATCATCATCATCATCATCATCATCATCATCATCATCAGCCTTTTTAATGTTCCCACTGCTGGGACTCAGGCCTCCTCTCTAAGAGAGGGAATGGCCCAGTGCGGGTTTGAATGTCACATATCTTCGAATTTTTGGTTCTAGGACATGCCGGTTTCCTCACGATGTTTTCCTTCACCGTTTTGATAGCAGTGGTGATGAATTAAATTACACTGAGTAATGCGCCTGGCTAGGTTCGAACCCGCGACCTACAACTCGTTAGTCGGGGTCATTACCATTCGGCCACCAGTTACATGTGTGTGTCGGTCTATGTATTTCTAGCTTTATTTGTACGTGTCTCCGAAGTTGGCTTACATTAGGGTTCGTTATGTATCTGTATGTAAGCCTATAATCGTGATGTCAACGTTTCTGAGAATCCGATTTCACATAGAAGTAGGTATTGCTTTTAAGGTTTTGTTTCCAGGAAAAACGACTTAATAAAAGACGTTTGTTTTAGTTTTCGAATTGGTTGGATTTACTGGTAAAACAAATTACAATACAATGCTAAATGGGTTCGTAAATTGTGTCTGTGAAGTTAGGCTTTGAATAGAGAGTGAGATTTTTGGTCAGATAATTAACGTGGACTATATTCAAGGTCGGAAAGTCTACAAAATCCTTATGGTTTTACGATTCGTGACATGAAATTCTTAGTTATCTTAAATGCCATCAAAAACTAACTTAAAAAAAAACCAAGGCTCGCAACTCAGGTCTTGTACCGTAAAATGTTCTGAGATGCAAGTAATACCAAGTGAGTTAATTTATTCAGTACGTACTTAAGGGACCTCGATGACCTAGATTGACTTGGTAATCGGGCTAAACAATCTAATTTAATATAATACATATTACTTGTGATACACATGCGAGGTTTATTTATTGCCTGCATGGTTAGGTACTGAAAATTCAGGCTTCCAGTTTTATACACAACGAAGTTATAGGGTATTATAAATGGGCCGAACTTTTTCGAGAAAAGAATGGTACGGCCGTGTCACTTCTTTGCTTGCCTTGGTCCCCACCCAGGCAAGCAAGCAAGGCCCTTGCCTTGCTTGCTTGCCTGGTGCACTACCGTGCCCCCTAATAAGAACTTAACATTATTTATAACTAGCTTTTGCCTGCGGCTTCGCTCGCGTTAAATTCGAGGTAACACGGTTCCCCTTTCTGTGGGGGGTTAGTGAAATCCCCTCCACTGCGGGTGACGTAACCTATGACAAACTTATTATTTTCGGTTGGTACAGTAATCGGGTCTAGGGATCGAACCGCAAAATTAAGTTTGTTTTTTACTGTATATACTTTTTCGGGATAAAAAGTACCCAGTGTGGTGCCCAGGATATTAAAGAATAATTATACCAAGTTTCATCGTAATCGAACCGGTCGTTTTTGCGCGATGCCTGAACAAACAGACAGACAGACAAATATTTTCTTAATCACATTTTTGGATTCGGTGTCGGTATAGTAACACCGCCTGCCATTTATTAGGTAAAGCGCGGGAAAAAAGTTTATTAAATATTATTTTTATTTGTGTTAATTTTGTGAAAAAAATGTTGAATTTAAGATTTGAAGAGAATTACTTAGATAGTACCGGCGCCGTCAGATATTGTGATTAAGTTAAAAAATACTCGCGATAGCTTGCTGCCATCTAAATAAAACTAAAATGTATGGCAACTTTGGAAAATTTTCTTCACTACAAAATGAACAAAAATGCGTCGTAATTTTCTGAGACAGTAAGTATTTCTTAGTAAGTGTATTGAAAAACGTCGTTTGATACACGTGGAGATTTGTCACTGCAGCACTCGGCTCCATAACACCCTCGGCTATACGGCTCGGGTGAATTTCGCGTCGGTTGCAATGACAAACTTTCCCTTGTATCAAAATGTACTATTTCTGTAAACTGTCAGACTAACATCAACTCTGCCAGTCACAGCCTAAGAGATTGATGACCATCATACGTTATTACAGTCAATAAAAACTACAATAAGTGTCGTTTGGCCGTCCAGACAGATACATTATCATAGCAAGCTATTTTTTGTGCTAAATTATTATTATTCGTTCGTTTAGAAATGCAAATCTTTTGTCTGATCTTGTTTTATATGCAATGGGGAGACTGGTTGTTTGTCATGAATTTTTACACTGTGACGTAAGGATACGACTTATATATGTCGCTGCTAGGGTCCAGTACTCGAGCGACACCTTTTTCACCGTTTTTAACACGCTTGTATTTGCTTCACCTGTATGTTTTTAACACGCTTGTATTTGCTTCACCTGAATGTTTTTAACACGCTTGTATTAGCTTCACCTGTATGTTTGTAACCAACTTAACCTTTGAGCTCGATTTTGACCAGATTCTCTTCAAACTTTGCACACCTTTTTTTCCGATGGGAAAAATCATCCTATGACAACCCCCGCTCTTGGGCGGAGCGGGAGATAGTGTCAGACTCTTACTGACTAAAAAACCCATCCCGTTCCTTACACCTATCAAAGACTGATATGACAATACAATAATCTGTTTTTGTTTTAGTGAAAATTAAAACTATATTAAAAAAAAAAACTAAAAAAAAAACGTTAATGTAAAAAACACGTTAAAGCGTGGGGCGCTTTTTTCACAATGATATTAATATTTTTCGTTTATTATTATTTTCTACTTAAATTGAAAATTATTTTACACTTTTAAGTTTGATATGCTATGAAAGCGTGTTTTTTTAAACTATATTTTTTGACAAGGAGCTACGGGTTAATCAGAGTAGGTTGAGAACCCGTTTTCTGTTTGTCCCCTATTTTCGCTGATGGCTTAGGTTGCGACGTACCTGTAGCTTGATTCACGTAAAATCAAACAAGCCAAATATCGTTGAAGTTTTATAGTCGTCCGATCGAAGTCCTATCCAAAAGCGGTATTCACTATCTATCGACTTATTTCTAGTTACATTAATAAGTATTCTACCAGGATAATGTAATACAGATATTTTTTAAATCGACGAATTTCAAACGGCTTTAAAATCGGTGTCGTTCGAATTCGATTGATGGATGTGAATACGGAAATGGTCTAAACGACTAAATCGCTACGATATCGTTACGGTTTTCATTACGTGAATCGGGCTACTGATGGTTTCCTAGTGCTGACAACCATCACACAAGCCACAATCACTGATAGCTATAACCTAGGGGTCTTTAAGTCAAGAGTGATTAGATTGCTTCTAGGCAAGCGTGTTCCATCGTCGGCCACATTATCGCTTACCATCAGGTAAGATTGTGGTCAAACGCGAGCCTACCCATTATAAAAAAAAAAAAAAACAAGTAGCTTGTGGCCGCTTCTAGCTCCTCGTGGTGGTGTTGGTGGCTGTGGCATGTGGCTCAAGTGCGGCGACACTATACACATGAAATACTCTTTTTATGTTACGTTGCTGTATTTTACACTGTGACATAAGCATGCGGCTTAGATGTAGCTTTTTTGGGGTCCCGTACCTTTAGGTACCTTTTAGGGTATATATAACGGACCCTTTTACTAGAGCCCACTGTCTGTCTGTCACCAAGCTGTATCTTATTAATCGTGGTAGTCAGACAGTTGTCACAGATGATGTATTTCTGATGCCGCTATTACAACAGAGAGAAAGAAAGAAAAATAATTTCGATGCCTTAGTTCACAATTGCACTAACTACAAAATTTACATTTTTGAGGAGAGAGCTTTAAAATTTTTTAAAGTTTAGACGAGAACAGTAGAAAATCCAAGTAAAATAACAAAAAAAATATGCATCTATTCATAAGACTAGTCCTTTTACTCCATCATATCTCAATATTGTAATATTAGTTTAAACGTTACCTTTTCAAAATGGCCAAATAAACATAAAACCCCCCATTTAATACATTTGTGCACTAAGATTGATTATGCTGACTGGCATTAAGTGAAAAACTCAAAAATATTTAACAGCTTTACCAGGCTGGTTCAAGGTCCAAGAAGAAGGATAATAATAGTTATTAGTTATGGATATTGCATTAAATAGACAAAATAATAAACCAGTGATCCATATTCTTAATGTTTATTTTTATTATAAAACACAAACAGTTTTTATCCACAATCAAATAAAATAAATTTCAAAGTCATCTAGTCTATATAGTTAATACGTTTGTGTTTTGAAATTTCCTGCAGTTGAGAAACTTAAAATCAGTTAAAGTATATCTTGATTGGTTTTACAAAAATAAAGACCATTAGTATAATACCACATTCATGGAACATTAAACGAACTCATTTAATACAATTGTGACCCACGGTTTTGGTAGAAAGAGACGGAATAACGGTATTTCGATGCGCGGAAACGAAAGAGCATGAAATTTAGTGTATTTGGCATTAAAAAAGTGAAAATTGAAAATTTTGTAGTTAGTGCAATTGTGAACTATGGCATCGATTTACAAACAAACAAATACTAAGAAACAAAATAAAATAAATATTTAAGGGCGCTTCTATGAACGAACGTGTTTTTTTGCCATTTTTAGTTGCGGACGGTACGGAAACCTTAGAGCGCGAGTCCGTCCCGCATAGAGATGTGCTGTTGCCGGCAATATTGCCGTGAAGTGGGAATATTGGTGGGAATATTACCGGAAATATTGCCCGAAGTATGAATGCTGGTGGCAATATTGCAGTGAAGTGAGAATATTGCCGGAAATATTGCCCGAAGTATGAATGCTGGTGGCAATATTGCCGTGAAGTGGGAATATTGCCGGAAATATTGCCCGAAGTATGAATCCTCGTGGCAATATTGCCGTGAAGTGGGAATATTGCCAGAAATATTGACCGAAGTATGAATGCTCGTGGCAATATTGCCAGCAATATTCAAGTATTGCCGGCAACGACACATCTCTAGTTCCGCACTTGGCTAGTTTTTTTTTTGTTCTAGATCTTGTTTTGTTTAACAATTTCTTTAAGAATTATGACTTGTTTGCAACTGTTTGATGGGTTTCCGTCATCCTTTTTGGTGTCACTTTAAAGTCTAGCCGTTGAATAGAGCGTTGAAACGTGCCAATTTTGTGTGTGAAAAATGATACCAGTCTTTTAAATTGGTAAATACTCTTCTGAAGTTTTTAAATAGGTTTAACTATCTTTTTCAGTTCGTTGAATTTCAAAAACACCGAGCTATGTAATACATTGAATACTTAGTTGACCTGTGAATTTATTTTAGTAACTTCTTCATTTCATAGGTCACACAAAATAAAACTGTATTTTTAGGGTTCCTTACCTAAATTGGCAAAATCAAAATCCTTACAAGATCACTTTTCATCCGAAAGTCTGTTTGTCGAGATCAGTGTTCTCGGGTACGCGTGGAGAGCAGTGTCCAGTTTTTAGACAGAAGAAACAGGTAAAATTTGTTTTTTGTTTGTAGGAGGTAATCTCTGAAAGTATTGGTGTTGTGCTAAAAATTTTTCACCGATAGAAAACTGTTTTATTCCTGAATGATATAAGCCTACATAAGATATAATATTTTATGTAGAATCGCTGGCGAAGAACGCTGACAAAAACTGGTTTTTACATATAAAAAAAATATTACTAGCTTTTGATTAAAAAACAATAAAAAATGAACTTATGTAAAAAATCATCACCTTAATTTTAGTACTAATTTTAAACTTCTCAAAAAAAAAAAATCATCCGAAAAAAGATCATTTTTGAAACACTTAAACAGAGACTGAGAATATGATAAATATCAAGTGACATTTATGAAAATATGCACAAAACATCGTCATGTGACATACTGGGAACCTGCAAGGCTACGACTCGCAAGATGTCCTGGATGATATGACAATGGTCACAAGGTTGCAGCTGTTTGGGCAACTTGTAAAATGGTCTCGACGCGTGTCACTGCTTTACTTCGCAATATGGAATATGGAACATTAGTCAAGGTATTTTCTGAAAGGCATTATCAATTTTCTTTAGATTTTGGTTGAACATGAATATTTTCCTAAAATACTCATTTGTTATGTTTACACACAAGTCCTATGATATTAATTTTAATATAAAAGGAATCAATGGAATAGAGATATCAATGAGATGGATGGAGCCCCGAAGAATTTGAAGAATCACGTTTCTAAAGAACCTTTCGAGGCTTCGGATTTCTTAATGGATTGAGCGTGCTCAAAAGCAAGCTACTGTTTTGTCCATGTGTAAGTTGGCTTAGACTTATTATTTATCCACTTTTACGTGACCGATCTCGAGGACTGAAGCAAGTATAATAATAATATAATTATACTATAATTTTACTATAATGTTAATAATTATAATATTAATTTATTTTATATGATGAGGTCAATGGTTAGCATACATTGTAACACAAAGTTTGGCCAGCAAAATTGACAGAAACTCATTAATTTTATGGCAACAAAATCTCTTGTGTTACACCATCTTCTCAGATTAATAACAATACAAGGATGTTGTAACAAATTGCACGCATCTTATCTTAAGTACCATGCATCAGTACTTAGTCACCGTTTTACGATGTAACCAGACAAGTTGTAAATAAAGCCAAGTACAGACTGCTCTCAAAGGAGGAGAGCGCACGTGCTCGAGCGAGGGAGCGGCCCTCATGCCCCAGCCGGATCCAGGATAAAAAAAACTCGGCCCTGGTATGAAAGGCAACGAACGAACAGGAGTGGGTTTTTACTCAGCAAAAGTTTCACACACCCTCTCGCTCCGCCCAAGAACGGGGATGTCATTGGATAATTTTCCCACCTAAAAAAAAGAGACTGCTGTACATGCAATGTAACAAGCAATTAAAGAATTTGCCGCCCACGTTGTCACAATGTATCATGCAATGTAACAAAATTCCCATAGTGCGAACGCCTTGCGCGCGTGAAACGTGCACTCTACGAGCACGAACACAGCATTTCAACTATGTGAGTAGGTAGTACTTGCTCAATTAGTGCGCGCACTGCGTCCGCACTTCTATATGTTCAGTGTAATAAAATAGTGCCTTACAAACATTATTTTTCTATTAGAAGATTTATTTTAAGGAGATAAAGAATTTCTGTTGCCTTAAAAGTTTTAGGCTTTTTATGTCCTCTATAACTATGTGAGTAGGTAGTACTTGCTCGATTAGTGCGCGCACTGCGTCCGCACTTCTATATGTTCAGTGTAAAAAAATAGTTCCTTACAAACATTATTTTTCTATTAGAAGATTTATTTTAAGGAGATAAAGAATTTCTGTTGCCCCAAAAGTTTTAGGCTTTTTAAGTCCCTAAAAGTAAGCTAAGTAAGCTCCCTTCATGTTACGCTGTATGTTACATTACAGCAGTGTATACCCGGTTTTAAGCTGCAGCCATATGAGTAATGGTTTACAGCTCAACCACGTTTGACACTATGTAAATTAGGACTCCGGCAAATAGACATAATATGCAATATTTAGCTTTGTTTAGTTTCAGTTTTAGAACATTATGGTAATAATATTTTGCATGTTTAGTGAAAATAGGTGGGTTTTTGTTAATCTGTGGTTTTTGTTATGTTTATTTCAGGAACAGGCGGATATAATTATGTTTCTTAAGAATTGGAAAGAACGAGCAAAAAATTGTGGTTTTCGAAAGGAATGGAGGGAAGCGTTTGCTCAGCAGTAAGACAATAATAATGAATAAAATAATAATAAAAAAAATGAAAAAAAAAAACAATAAATATAAAAATTATATATTATTTTATTATACTTTTATACATTATTAATTATATTATATTTTATTTTTATATTATTATATTATAATGTAATATAATTATTATTTAAATTACATACCTATTTAATTGTGTAGATTTATTTGATTCTTTAAGATTTCACTAAAAATTTTTTGTCTTGTTTTTCGCAGGTCTGCTGCAAGAAATTTCTTTTAAAATAAACATTATCTATCTTTGTACTGACATTTCTATTCTGTTATCTTTTCTGTTTATGTGAGCACATAAATAATTAAGTAAATAAATAAATTATTATTGATATGTCAGTGTAATGGTTAAGTAATTGATGGGAACTGAATATAGATTCTGTCAGTTGACACAATATTAATGGATAAAATTATTATTTTACGGTAGTATGTCTAATTAAGTTAAAGTTTTCTCTAAAAATAAAACAATTCGCGGCATTACCTTAATGGACAACTTTCACCGTTAGGCATAATTTTAAACACTTTCCCTGAGCACTAACTTGCGTGTCCAAACGCAAAAAAAATTAAATGAAACACCCAAACGTTTTTAGCTTCAAACATTTAATAAATTGAAATAGTCAAGAGCGATTCTTTTGTGTAAAATTAAATAGATTCTTAGAAACACGCAGCTTGCCAATAAAAACAATCTTTTGTCAGTTAACAAGCATCAGTGTTACGCGATTCGGTTACAGAATGGCCTGTTTGACATAATACTGATCGCAAAAAACGACTACCATTTTTTTTTTGTTTTTCACAAACACGTCGTAGGACCTATGACGATGATCGTGACGAACAGTTCACAAAAAGAAAAAAGATTAGAGATTTTTGAAATGTCAATTTGACATTTGTAAAGAGTCGTTAATTTAACTTTTTTTTTAAGGTGCTCACTACGTGACCAACAAAAATATACACGTTTGTAGAACCACTAATTTATATAAACCAGCTGCTGCCAGTGGCCCGCATAACAGCAGAAAATTGTCTTATGGAAACATATTGAGTGGATAAATTTTCTATATATTAATCCAGGTCTGTCCATGAGCCAAGTCTTATTCAGATCCGTTCAGCCGTTCGAGCGTGAAGAAGCTACAAATATACACACACAGACTTTACGCCTCAATTAGATCAATGCAATGTGATAATTTCTCGAAATTATTTCAGCAAGATATTCAGACTGGATGTTTTATCATCGTTTCTCACTATAAATATTTCAAGTGACTCGTTTGTTGACAGCAAATACATTTTTTTTTATTATCTAAATATATATAATAATTTTAATTTTTATACTTTTGTGTTATATTTATATGTTATGCATTGAATGTGACAAAACAAAGGTGATGACTAACAGCATCAAATGTAGGGTCAAGGTAGATGCGCAGGAAATACATTATGTCGATGAGTATATCTACTTGGGCCAGTTAGTATCTTTCGAAAACCGATAGGAAAAGGAGATCGATCGGCGAATGCAGAATGCCTGGAAAAGCTACTGGTCCATGAAGACGCTAATGAAGGGTGATCTGCCGATCTCCCTGAAGCGCAAGCTCATCGACATGTGTATCCTGCCCATCCTAACCTACGGTGCTCAGACCTGGTCTCTCACCGAACTACAAAAGTTTCGCCTTGGGGTTTGCCAGAGAGCTATGGAGCGCAGCATATTGGGCGTAAAAAGAGCAGACCGAATACGAAACGAAACGTTGCGCTCCATAACAGGTATCATAGACGTGGGCAAAAAGGCTGCCAGGCTCAAATGGGAATGGGCGGGTCATGTCAGCCGCATGCATAGGGACCGCTGGGCGAGCGTCGCCACACAGTGGGTCCCTACTGAAGTAAAGCGCCGTCGAGGTCGGCCTAGAAAGAGGTGGCGGGATGATCTGGACGCGTACCGCAAGGACTGGTTTGAGACGGCGCAGGAGAAGAAAGTTTGGAAAGACTTGGGGGAGGCCTTTGCCCAGAAGTGGGACAGCAACGGCTAGAAAAAAAAAAAAAAAAAATGCATTGAATGTAATGGTAATTTTCTTTTTTTTATTATTGCTTTTATTTATTTTCTTTTTTTTTGGTTGTATAAATTCTAATTTCAGTTAGATAGAAATAAGTTATGTAAAGCCGTTTATTTTTGTGCATGTGGTGTTAACCTTTAATTAATTGTTACACTAGTAAATGTTACTCTAGCCCATAAATCATATATATGTATGTAGTGTAAACAATTGTTGGTTAACCTAAATAAATAAATAAATAAATTATCTCTTCAATGACTTCTAGCAGTTGTCATCTAAAATGTCGTCTAGGGCTTATTCTGTAAAAGTCTGACTCTCCACACAAAGCGGGACAAGTAATTTAATTATTTCCCATTTAAAAGGAAAACCTTTGATTAGCGAACGTTACAGGACTCTCCATTCCTGCCGATTTTTATCAAGGTACCATGTTTATTCTGCCTGAAAAGACGCACAATAGATAGATAGAGAGAGAGGTAGATAGTTCCCTGATTACTACTAAAATACCATCATCAGTTTCTAAAAGATCTCTCAAAAGATCTCTTCATTGCATTTATCGCAATCTCTTATTAAAACTGGGTACAACTCACTCGCTCACTTATTCTAGTCACGTCATGACGTATGCAGGCGGCCCATTGTGAATTATACGCTAGTTTGTAACACAAATTATACGATAAATAAAACGTTTTAGATATCCATCAGCTTAGGCTGGATTTACAATGAGTTATTGTGTGACATACGGAAGGGCAGTGTGGCGAGCGACGACCTTTGGTGGGCAAAATTATGTCATTATAAATAGTTTTGTTCTTACTTGTTATTTTTTATTTTATTTTGTCTCATTATTAAATTGCCCATTAATTGCTCACAAGCTGCTGCCAGCAACTTTGCTTGCGTGATTATTGAAAATCATAACAAAAACTAAAAAGAACATACTCTCAGTATAAAAAAATATCTTAAATGCTTTTCTTTGACGTATTCATCGACACAAGCTGAACCGTTCGAGTGCGAAAAATACTATCACAAACATAAATATACGCCCTCACATACTTCTCACCTTTAGTGTGAGAAGAAGAATAATAACAGCCAATAAAAATCAAGTAAAATTTAAAGTATCTGGTGTTGTAATGCTGCGCAGTGACATATTTCTTGATCTCACCAACATAAACTTAGCGATGTTCTGATAATTATCTCATTTGGCATTTGATTAATCGTATAACAGCTATAAATAAGTTTAACATACTAAACACAAATATTGGACCATAATAATAATTATTTAAATTAAATAAATTATTCAAAGATATTAATGAATTAGTGATTCATAGTTAAGCGTTTTTTTCTAATATCTGTTGCATCTGTAAAATGTTATAATTGAGTTGGAAACTTGACTCAAAATTCATTCCACTTCAGCATAATTTACATTTTAATTTAAAATTAAAGGTGAGGAAGAGAATAGAATATCACAAAGTAGTTACATTTTTATGTGACTTAAGAATAATTTATTATTAGCCGTTGGGGTATTTTAATTAATTAACAACAATGTAGCATGACATACCTACTTTTGCACGCAACTATGTTGAAAAAGGTTGTAAGATTAACAATAATATAGCTATAATTCCGCCGAACACTAAATCACTAATATACAATATTTTTTAATTAGAACTTATTATAAAACTAGTTGATGCCCGCGACTTTGTCCACATCAAAGTCGTAACGCAGCAAAAGGCTTTTTGGGTTACCATTTCAAGATGTCTTTATTTTTATCTTGTACGGAACCCTAACTCTTCTTCTAAAATAAAATTATACTAAGTTATTTACCTCAAAATTCATTCCACTTCAGTATAATTTACATTTTAATTTAAAATTAAAGGTGAGGAAGAGAATAGAATATCACAAAGTAGTTACATTTTTATGTGACTTAAGAATAATTTATTATTAGCCGTTGGGGTATTTTAATTAATTAACAACAATGTAGCATCACATACCTACATACTTTTGCACGCAACTATGTTGAAAAAGGTTGTAAGATTAACAATAATATAGCTATAATTCCGCCGAACACTAAATCACTAATATACAATATTTTTTAATTAGAACTTATTATAAAACTAGTTGATGCCCGCGACTTTGTCCACATCAAAGTCGTAACGCAGCACAAGGCTTTTTGGGTTACCATTTCAAGATGTTTTTATTTTTATCTTGTACGGAACCCTAACTCTTCTTCTAAAATAAAATTATACTAAGTTATTTACCTCAGCTATTTACCTGTGAAAATACCGTAGGTCGAGTCGATTTCGGAAATTAGCCAAAATCAACAGAGAGACAAAATTTAAAAAAAAAAAAACATTTTTGTTACATGTATCAATAAACTGTCATATGAATTTAGTATTTTTTTTTTTAAATTACAAACTATCCCTTAATTTATACGTATAGAAAAAATATACGTTATTAAATAAACCCCATTAGCACACCGCCAAATCTGACCTCTGAAAAAAAAAGAAATTCACTTCCTCTTAACCAGTTATTTTAATTAAAAGAAAACTGCACATGACAGCAAAAAAAAGAATAAAACTAAAAAAAAAACACAACATTACACCGGTATCTGCCGGCGGTGAAACAGCAAAGATAAATGAGTATGGGACAGGTGTCTTCAACCGTCGGCAAAACGTTATTTATTCCAGACGAGACCGATTGAAATGTTTTATTTATTTAGCATTATCGTTCCCGGAACACAGCATTTGTGTCTTTTGATTTGTGTAAATCGTTTCTCAAATGAAAATTCGACTTGGGTGGCATAGATAATAATGTCATCGCGGAAGTTTTTAATGTTGAATTATAGTTTTTTTGGTGATAAATATTTGTCTATGGGAAATAGGTTTAATAAATTATATTTTATTGTGATTAAAAACATAGAAGCCGCTATAAAAATATGATGAAAATTGGGAAAATAACAATTCCAATCCGTCATAATTATTAATTAATGTTAGATTCGTAGAAAAAATGTAAATAATCTTTTTTTTTTTAACTTTGCCTCACACTAGGAATAAAAATGAAACTCACAATCACAAAATATGCAGACCCGGAACACTTATTAGTAGGCATTAACTTTTGTGTCGTGCGGGAATCGAACCCACGACACGCAGTGCAGAAGTCAATCGCTCAACCACTGCGCCAACCGTGCCGTCGAGTAATATGTAAAGTTAAAAAAAAAGAAAGATGATGTATCTCCTTCTGAAATTGTATCTGGCAATCGCCTGTCTCCTTTACAAAAGTTCGTAAAAACTCAATTTCGCTTGTAATTGGCGCATCAATCATATTCGCAACAGGTGCAAGGCTCGCTGATTTATTTATCCGTATGTAACGTAAGTCATGTAAGTGGTCCGTCAAGCCTTCGTGACGTCATCGATTGTGGGTCACGGCTCCGTGTAGGCAGTGCCGTCGGATGCAATTACAATCATTAATAAATCAACAGTTTATTATTGAAAATATCTTTTTTGCTGAACGATAGCTTTGGAATTTATATGTAGAACTACTTATAAAATAAATGTTATTTTGCAGGAATAAATTGAAGTAATGTTTTCTGGTTTAAATTTAGTTCAAGGTGTCAGATTTTTTTTTTATTTACTAAAGAAAAACAAGTGAACAAAAATTAATTATGGTAATTTAAAATTATTTTATATTTCAATAACGTCACACAGCTATTAAAATAAATTCAAAATATCCACATAAATCAGTGTGTACTAAATTTATCCATCTATAAATTACCTATAATAACCCTAGAACGCCGACGTCGTAAAATTCATTCTAAAATTAATGACGTTCATAAAAGTTATCTTTCACAAAGACCTAATAAGTTTTGACAGTGATGCAATATGTCGTCACTTTCACTAGAATACTGACAATCTGTCAGTAGGCTTGTCACCTCGAGACTAATTAGTACACTAGTGACATGTTGACACTAGTACAATGCCCCGACACACATCTTTTGTTAATAGGCAGGGGAAAATATTTGCCTTTCACGGTGACTTTTCGGTGTACATTTTTGTAACACAGTGTCGGTAAGTGTTTGATATGATAATGATGTAAAAAGTAGTAGTAATTGCTGTAAATTATACCGGTATAATAGCTTGGATGGCAGTAATTAAGTTTAGCCCGTTATTAACTGAAGCTGTAATTTTTTTTCAGATTGAATTTTAATGAATACGCCACAATGTTACGACTTTCATTCTATTTTGATTAGGTACTAATATTATTTTTAGTTTTTTTTGGTACTTAATTGAAAGTGTATTTTTTAGGATAGGTACTATGTGTTTCAGAATTTATGGAAATACTTAATTATAAACCCCTCTTTTTGAAAACGAAAATAATTAAACTACAGTTCTCCCACTCAGAGTAGAGCGAGAGCATCAAATTTTTACTGAATAAAACCCATCTTTTCCGTTCTAGGACCATGGTAACTCTTTCGAACATTCCTGGGGCCCTCAATCATTTACCCCTACAGGCTCAATTTAATTAATACCAGTGCTTTATAACCCTTTTCTGTCGCTATGAGCTCTTCAATGAGTACATAAAACCAATGAATATGAACGTCCTCCATGAGTGTAAAACATTTATTACAAATTCTCATTTTCATTTATTTCCATGTGGAAACCGTTGGCCTAAACGCATGAGTAAAACCTTCATCAATATTCATTGCGAACAATTTAAAACGAAAATGGAATCGTTATGCAAATGAAATCATCACAGGCCAACTATAAAATTCACGATGACGTGTATTTTATAAATTGAATAATATTATGAAATGACATAACGCGAATATGACATAAATGACAGCTGACTAATCGATTACGAAAATAAGTGAACTTGACATGACGGTGGCAGTCAACGGGTTGAACTTTGCACTTTTTATTTACTGCCGATCAATTTCAAGTAATATCATCGTAATGTATATCTACAAGGACCATATTCGAATGCGTATCAATTCTTCAACAGTAGAATTAAAGTTGTTCCATAATGTGACAAGTCCTTCAGAGGTGTCAATGGGTGTTTGTTTCGTAATTTTGTGCGTTTTGTTTGCCTTGAAAAGGCATGTGTAGGCAACTATTATTTACTAGAATATAAAACGTGGGACGGGAAGACAATGCGTTTACATAACACTAAATATTTTATTGTTCACCTTGAATTTTATATTGACATCATCAATTAGTTCTTAGATTCATCATTTTTTGCTCCTTTTATGGACTTGGCGTGAATTTGTAATAAGTTTGGGTTATAAATTTAATTTAAACGTTTAATTCTCATCATGTCCTGTGAGACACCGATATGTTTTAAAGATTTTTGGCAATTAATTACAGCTTCATTGTTTTGTATAATCTGTTAACAGTTATTAATTTGACGCTCATTAATTGTTAATATTAATGTGTGAATGAGGTTCATACTAGCATTTATCTAACATCTGTATTAAATCAGCCATAAACAATTTTGGTTGCTCCCAATTATTTTTATATAATCTTGTATGTTGGTCCAACAACCGGTTTTTTAGTGCTGATATTACCTCTTTTTTACATAGGGCGACTATCGCGGTCATGACATCTTGAAATCCGGCGTGAAAAAGGCATAGCACTATTATAAACAGTTGTGGGGTATACACCTGCCAGAGCTGAGGATTGTTCGAGGAAGTTACCGCAGCTCTCGTTAAAAAAGGCAACTAAAAGAACACTGTGGATTTTAGTCAGCAAAAGTCTGACACTCCCTCCAGTTTCACCGAGAGTGGGAGAAGATATTTTATAATTTCCCTAGTAAAAAGGGGCCCTGGACTTCACAACCTTGTCAATGAGTTATACGATACACTTGGAAAGACTGGAAAAAAAAAAAACTCAAAATGCTTTTAAATGAACGCTCGTTACCTAGTCAACAGTCGTAGCACAATCAGCCTGTTAATGTTCCCACTGCTGGAACTCAGGCCTCTTCTTCTCTATTATTAATATTATTACTTATCTACATTGTGCTTACATATTAGAAGCGAAAAGAAATATGTAACAAAGATTTTTGTAACTTATATGATTTAAAATAGTGTCCATGGAGTTTCTTGGACGTTCTTCTCTATAGAGGTCTATGCTTTGGTACGTGCCATTTAGCTTTACATTTGTTGAGTGACCGACTTGACTTTTTGACAATTCAAATGTGCCTGTAAATGGTCTATTTGAAATAAACGTTTCTGATTTCCTCTTTATGAAAACTGTCACAGTAAAACCGAATTTCAACGAGTTTATCAAAAAACATAACATTCTTCTAACATAGCTTCGCACGTAACATAAAATGTTAGTCCAATCTTTTGTCCCATACATCTTTTTGTCATGACACGCGTATTGACACAGATGCACTCGGCATTGTAAGGGTTACAAGTTAAATAAAAATGTCACGCCTCACCTTCTAAGTTCGTTTTAATATTCATTAGTGTTATTCTTTTGGTACCGTTCAGAATTTGGTATTTTTCGGAAAGTTGACTGTGTTTTTAGTGTGTGGTCTGAGGTGTTGGTGATTGCGAGAAAAATTCAGTAAAGAATAGAAAGATGGCAAGTAGACGCAAGTCTTAATATCTCATTTTCCTTACGGTCTGATCGGATCAACGTATTGAACAGCAACCATGAGGTTTTATACCATTTACATTACCGGTTACGATGACTCTGTCGAGGTTGCCACCGTCTTTAATAACAACACATTGCTCCAAAAGACGGTGGCAACCTCTGAAATCGGAATACGAAGACACTCACTGACACTGGATGACAAACGCGACGCGCGCTATGTATTAATATAGAAAATTGGAAAAGAAGGATGTACAGTCGGAGCATTGGTGGTACAGTGGCAACGGCCTCAATTTGTGAGTGTATAGCTTGCAGGTTCAAACCTAGGCAGGTGCATTATTTTGTGTAATTTATTTCATCATGCTCTTGACAGAAAAAATTGTGAAACCAACATGTTCTATAACCAAATATTCGAAGCTGGGGGGCCGTTTGCTTGGTGCGGCATTTTGGGCGGCGGGGGGTTGTATGTGTGTTGAAGGTTGGGAGAACCCTGAAGTTTGATGCGTTTATGACTCGTTGTTGCTTGGGTATCGCTTCGGGTTGATGGCCTCTCAGCCATGAAATTTTGACGGGATTTATTGTAATAGCTTAAGTGCTCTGGAGTGACGCCACTTGCACGTGGAGTTGCCCAGCAGCAAACAATGTAGAACTATTAAACAAGAGCACGGACGTCATGTCTGTGGTTTAAATGTAAGGCAGGAGTGTGGTTTTAGTCAGTTGGAGTCTGACACTGCCCAGACTGGCTCGTTTGCGACGCAGCCTGGCCTTCCATGAGGATTTCCCAGTCATGCCGAAAAAAATAAATAAAAAATAATAATATTAAGTTATTAAGTTGCACCTGCCATGTTTTGTTTCTGCACCACCCTAAGGTCGACTGGCAGATAATGCCTAAGGCTTTAAGTCCGCCTTTGTACAGTTTTTGTGCATAAAGCTTTAAATAAATAAATAAATAAAAACCAAATATTCGAAGATATGCGTATTTTGGAGACATTCGTGCACTCTAGGAGCGTATGCGCCATTATATAATAGCGTCTTCGTGTCTCCATGCATGCTCTGCACAGGGAACTTTTTATATAGAATTAAGAGGGCAAAAGATAGAATTAAGCGAACCGTTCCACTCTTAAAGGACATAAATTATCAAGACCACTAAATCAACCACTAACTGAAATGATCGACCACTCCTTTTTCATGTCACCTCGAAGATATAGAATACCAGTCACCACACGCTATCCTATCCTATTATCCATATACTATATTGCAAATGCCTGTTTGTTTGTTAATTTCAGACCTGAACTAATTTTGATTTATTTTAGTTTATAAATAGATTGTAACGGGTGATTCATTTGGAGTTACTTTTTTGTCTATGCATTTTTTGACAGATAAAGCATCAGTCATGACAACCTAACCTAATATTTTCATTCACTATAGTTTGACATTTCATCATGGAAAGACTATGCACGGCACAACGCCTACAAATTATTCAACTTTATTACGAAAATCAGCGTTCTACGAGGAATGTGTTTCGTGCACTTAGAGCAATATATGGTCCACATAATCACCCTACCGAACGCACTATTCGCTGTACCATCGAAAAGTTTGAAAGGGAATTTTCATTATTAGATAATATACGACCAAATAGACCACATCCAGCTCGCACTGAAGAAAACATTACGGCGGTAGCTGAGAGTGTACGCAATGATCGCGAAGAATCGATTCGGCGCCGCTCGCAACAGTTTGGCTTGTCGTATACCACAACTTGGCGTATTTTACGCAAAGATCTTGGTTTCAAAGCATACAAAATTTAACTGGTGCAACAATTGAAGCAGACTGACCTACCTAATCGCCACCGATTTAGCCTTTAGGCTCTTGAAAACCTTGCAGAAAATCCACTGTTTTCAACGAAAATTTTGTTTAGCGATGAGGTACATTTTTGGCTCAATGGATATGTTAACAAACAAAATTGCCGTATTTGGTCTGAAGAGCAACCTGAAGAGATTCAAGAGCTACCATTACATCCAGATAAAACAACAGTTTGGTGTGGTTTATGGGGTGGTGGAATCATCGGTCCATATTTCTTCAAAAACGAAGCCGGCCAGAACGTCACTGTCAATGGTGACCGTTATCGTACCATGATAACGGACTATTTGTTTCCTGAAATTGAAGCCCGTCATCTTCAAAACTTTTGGTACCAACAAGACGGCGCCACTTGCCACACAGCACGTGAAACCATGGCTTTGTTGCGAGAAAAATTTGGTGAACAGTTAATTTCGCGTTTCGGACCAGTCAGTTGGCCGCCTAGATCCTGTGATATCATACCCTTAAGACTTTTTTCTGTGGGGTTATGTAAAGTCCAAAGTTTACATGGATAAGCCGCGTACGATTGATCAACTGGAAGCCAACATTACTCGCGTTATTCGCCAAATACCACTGGAAATGCTCGGTCGGGTCATCGAAAACTGGAATTCCAGAATGGACCACCTTAATCGCAATTACGGACAACATTTGAAAGAAATAATCTTTAAAAAGTAAATGTAAGGAATGGTTCTTTTGTATTATAATAAAGATTACCCGATAAATTTGTTTTATTCATATTTTTTTTAGTTTTGGAAAAAGTAACTCCGAATGAATCACCCATTACTTTGAAAAAGGACATAAGATATCTTGAAACACTTTTTTTGAGGTGGTAAATGATCAAATAACTTCTTTCGCTCTGGGTGGAGTAAGAGACTTTTTCTGACTAAAATCTATCTTTTTTTCCAGTGGGAAAATCAACTAATGACATCATCCGCTCTTGGGCGGAGCGGGAGATAGTGTCAGACTTTTAGTGACTAAAAACCCACTCCTGTTCCTTCTTGCGGGAACAGTGCGCGCCGTTGACGACTTGGGCTCGGTCCGGACAGTTACCAGACGGTCGGACAGCGAGACTAAAACATACTTGTCTCTAGTTGCGCTTTGTGATCCAGGGTTAAGGTAATTTTTTCGAATAATTACGTAGCCCAAGCAAAAGAGGGAGCAGGAGGGCGTGTCACATAAAGCCTGCAATACACGTTGGTCGAGCTTACACCAATGCGAGTCTAGGCAAATTTAAGAAAATTGACAAAAGGCAAGCGCTAATGTCTATACGTTCAAATGGCCAACATAGACGAGTTTTGAGGAGACGCCCACATGTAGGGCGAGCGCGCGCGAGCACCTTTCATTTGTGCAGAAAAACCGACACCGCTCCGAAGTGATGCAAGTGGTCGCGAGCGGCTGCGAGTTGTGACAAGCTACACCAAATGAAGTCTATACACGTTGGCGCTAGTCTTTACTCAATCAAAACTCTAGATGTTGGTCCAGTATTGGTAACGCTCGGCCAACGTGTATTGCAGGCTTAAAATAAAGCAATAGCAAAGGATACTTTTACCTTGGAAGTGCGTTTCCTTGGAATAATTACCGAGATCCACGCTAGCGGAACCGCTAAAGCAAGCTATAAAGATGATAATCTTTAGTTGTTTATTTTTAATTGCTACATTATTTACAGATTTTAATCTTGAACATGGACCTCAGGTCTCGTCATCACACAATTACATCACACGTCATCATTTCAGACGAAAAACGGCCACTGACATAGGCTTCTCCAAAGTGTTGCGATAACGACCAGTCCTGTGCGTACGCATCCCTTGTGGGTGGCCTGCCATTGCCTAGCCTTTCGGTTCTATCGAGTATCAGTCCTGCAAGCAATATACCTAGCCCACTGCCACTTAAGTTTGACAAATCTTCTACTCTGGCTATCTACTCTAATCCTTCTGTCATTCAACCCTAGGATAGTAAAATTTACTTTTCAATACACTTACTCGAAAACTCGCTCTTGTTCCATTGCTTTTAGTCACGCAGTAAGAAAGAAAGAAAAGAAGAAAGAAAGAAAGAAACCGACAGACTGTTTTCCGCACTAGTGAAGAAAAGTGCGCGTGCTCTGCCCGTCACAATTTTATTACATTTATCGTATCACGCTCGGTGCGCGTCGACCTCCACGAGTCGCCGTTCAACCCTCACTTATTCATTTAAAAACGTCGAAAATTTATTGAAAAACGTCGTTCGATACATGTGCAAGTACTCGCTTAAAGCTCGTGCAAATTACGCCTTGGTCGCAATGATAGCACTTGTATCAAAATTGATAATTTTAACAGGCGTGGGCGCAGCTGGCATCTAATAAACAAAGCTATTTCAATTAAAACTTGCCATAATAATAATAACGTTGGTAGGTAAACTGTCGGAATAGATGAGTATAGTGCGAATATGTCACCACTGTCGGCGGGGACTATTAAATGTTAACATGTGGGCTAAGCTCGTAAATCTGCCGTGGTGACACTGTGCTCTAGTGGGTGCGTGGTACAAGTTGGAAGAGGGAGCGTGGGATTGAGAATGCTAGTTGCGAATGCCTCAGGAGAAATCTGTTTAGAACTCTAAATATGTTTCAAATCGGTATTTGCAACAGTGTCTTAGCTAAGCCTACGTCAGACGAGGTAAGAATTGTATGTAAAACTAGCTTTTGCCCGCAGCTTCCCCCGTGTTAAAAAAACACAGAAAAGTACATTTTTTTTTTATTGTTATTGATAGGTTCGCGCTTGACCGCTATCTCACCTGATGGAAAGCGACGATGCGGTCGACGATGGAACGCGCTTACCTAGGAGAAACCTATAATGACTAATTTAATTAATAACTTTAATTTCGGAAGTCGGTATTAAATAACGAAGAGACAAAACTATTATAGAAACACCGACATCCGAAATTAAAATTATCTTGTATTTTTCAGTGTTTTTTAGGGTTCCGTAGCCAAATGGCAAAAAACGGAACCCTTATAGATTCGTCATGTCTGTCTGTCTGTCTGTCTGTCTGTCTGTCTGTCTGTCTGTCTGTCTGTCTGTCTGTCTGTCTGTCTGTCTGTCTGTCCGTCCGTCCGTATGTCACAGCCACTTTATTCCGAAACTATAAGAGCTATACTGTTGAAACTTTGTAAGTAGATGTATTCTGTGAACCGCATCAAGATTTTTACACAAAAATAGAAAAAAAGCAATAAATTTTGGGGGTCCCCATACATAGAACTGAAACTGAAAAATTTTTTTTTCATCAAACCCATGCGTGTGGGGTATCTATGGATAGGTCTTCAAAAATGATACTGAGGTTTCTAATATCATTTTTTTCTAAACTGAATAGTTTGCGCGAGAGACACTTCCAAAGTGGTAAAATGTGTGTCCCCCCCCTCTAACTTCTAAGATAAGAGAATGATAAAACTAAAAAAAATATATGATGTACATTACTATAAAAACTACCAACGAAAATTGGTTTGAACAAAATCCAGTAAGTAGTTTTTTTTTAATGCGTCATAAACCGAAAAAAATACACTATTATTAAAACATCGATCAAAGTTACAATACATTACAAGAACTTTTATATTATGTTACTTGCTGCTACGGAACCCTTCATGGGCGAGTCCGACTCGCACTTGCCCGGTTTTTTTAACATTGAAGTCGGTTGTATTTTTTTTTGTAAATTTTTTTTTTTTCATAATACTGTTTTAAAATTATGTAATAGATTCTTTACATGAAAATACTTGACAGGTGTTTCTTGTTTCATTTAAACTAAAAATAAAGTTATAAAATATATTAAAATAACTTAAAATAAAAAATTTGTTTATGATGGCGTGACAGTCAATATTGTGACAAAGCTCCTTAATAAAGACAAAAATAAATAAATATATTTTGGTTGTTGTTATGAATGTATTGACATTTTTTTAAATAAATGTATGCAGAACAGACACCTTTGAAAAGGGAGCATCCTAAAAACAGACGGATGTTTTTTCTGGTTCATGCAACTATCCGATAGATAATTTTGGGCTGATGTATATGTTTAAATCGCGCGGAAAACTTTAATTACGTGTTACAGGATTTCGAATGTTTGTTACACTATTTCGAATTTTTTAGTGCCTATCCTATGTGGCGCCATAGATATCGCTACATCGCTTGTCAGACTTTTACTAGAGCGGGACAAGTCATTGAATGATTATCCACTTCTAAATAAAGAACTTTTTACATATTCGATAGATGGTATTGTACTGATGATGACTTTTTCTGAGTCGATGACTTCCCATTTAAAAAAAAAGTAACATCTTTGGTTGTAGCATTTCCAAACGCTTCTAATTATTATGCATCTATTCGGTCAGATTTTTTTTTTTTTTTAATAGCCATTACTGTCCCTCTGCTGGGCAAAGGCCTCCCCCAAGTCCTTCCAGACATTCTTCTCTCGCGCCGTCTCTAACCAGTTCTCGTGATACGCGTCTAGATCATCTCGCCACCTCTTTCTAGGACGACCTCGATGGCGCTTACCGTTTGCAGGAACCCACCGGGTGGTGATACTTGCCCAGCGGTCACTGCTCATGCGGCTGACGTGACCCGCCCAATCCCATTTAAGCCTGGCAGCCTTTTTGCCCACGTCAATTACGCCCGTTTTGGAGCGCAGCGTGTTATCGGTCAGAATCAACAAGTTTTATTTCTTTCTTTCTTTCTTTTTCTTTCTTTCTTTCTTTCTTTCTTTCTTTCTCTCTCTGTCATCCGCTACCTCCTCTGCCATCACGCTCAACTTTCACACAATTAATTTTCGCCGAATGATCTCACGCAGCCTTGGGGTTGCATTTATTGCAGCAGTAAAACCCGCCATTTTGTCGTCCACGCTTGATGAGCCCGACCTTGAGCTGTAAGTGCAGCGTGTAATGGTGGACATAGCGGCCGCCGCCGATGAATTATGTTATTATGATCAGTTTAATGTTATTTGTTTGATGACAGAACTATTATAAGATGTATTCAAACTGTTTTATAATACAACATTACTTTAAGTATATGCGAAACCTAAAACATGTGGCTAGTATTTTTATGTAAAGAATCTATGTACAAAATATCATAACTGTATCATGAAAAATCACAAAGTTATAAAGCTTGTTATGTCAGCAAACCATGGTCCGGAGCGAAGAGGAGTGGCAGGCGGTCGCCGACTTCTGCGAAGCAGTAATGCTCGCAAAGGAGGAGGCCGAACGCATCAGGCAATGGCGTTATCGCCGCCACTGATCCCGATTTCCGGCCACCGTAGGCGCGGGCTTGCGGACAGTAAGCAATAGGTAGCTCACTGACCGGCCGTCCGGTAACTGTCCGGACCAAGCCCAAATCGTCGACGGTGCGCACTGTTCCCGCGCGCCTCAAGGAGTTGTCAGCAACAGCAGGGACCCAGCCGGGTCGAAGCCTACTGGGGCCAGGGTTACCCGCAAGGGCGCTCGAGCCCCAGTATAAAGGCTTGAAGGAACGGGATGGGTTTTTTAGTCAGTAAGAGTCTGACACTATCTCCCGCTCCGCCCAAGAGCGGGGGTTGTCATAGGATGATTTTTCCCAACGGAAAAAAAAAGTCAGCAAAAATACATAGTCACCGGGCAATCCAGGTGACTGAGGCGTTGTTTTGCATTCGCACCCAGCTGTTTGCTGGCATGACCAGGGGTGCTATTCTCTAAGAAAGCGCAGCGCTGGCACAGCGACGAGTCGTGAGCGCAATACATTGAATTAACAATCCAATGTAAAGGGGTCATTGGGTTGTTAATTTAATGTACTGCGCTGACGACTCGTCGCTGTGCCAGCGCTGCGCTTTCTTAGAGAATAGCACCCCTGTATTGTGTTGACTTCGGTGGTGTTCAACTAGTGAACTTTTTTAAATATTTTTGAGAAAAAAAAAAATATTACGGTGTAAAAACTATTGAAATTCATTCAGTTACTGATTCTGAACAAACCATATTCAGCTTTCGCATAACTAAACTATTTTTTTTTATTGTATTGAAAGTATATTAAGTATATGTACAAAAAAAAACTTAAACTATTTATACTAAAACCTAAATAAATACCTAAACTAAAAAAAGTATTGTATAATGTAAAATTAGGTAGTAGACTCATTATTTTTCAAATTATTATTTGTGCGAAAAAGTAACTCTATTTAAAATTGCGAATTCATCTCCATCCTTCTTTCTTGCTTGCACGCTTGACATTTTCGTCATCATCATCGTCATATCAGCCGATAGACGTCCAATGTTGGACGTAGGCCTCCATCAAGTGACACCACAATTAACGATCGTTCCCGCAACATTCACCAGGTCATCGGTCCACCTTGTAGGAGGCCTCCCAACGCTGCGTCTTCCAGTATGCAGGCGCAACTCCAGAACCTTTCGGCCGCAATAGCCATCGGTTCTGCGAGCAATGTGCCCTACCCATTGCCATTTCTTGACCTTTCAACACGTCATTACAATGTGTGTGTTTTCACTGAAATTCTTACCTAATCCTGCTATTTTCGTTAACGTAGGAAGTTGTTTCTTTACCTGTAAAAATAAAATAATAATTTCAATGACTGGTCGAATTGTTAGATAGAATAATAATGTCTATGAATATAGCTTGGGTTTATTATCATTGTATTCGATACAGATATTGCCTAAGTATATACATTATTTTTAAAGGTTATCGCGAACGAACGTCGATAATATTCTTACTTGGTCGTAAACCAATAAAAATGCAATTTTATCAATGTGATTGACGATTTATACGCTTTCTTTTTCGTCACTGTTATGGTCACTGCAATATGAGTTTTGATCTGCCATATAGATCACAAAAACGGGCACAAGCCTAGTTTTGAAGTCACGTGCGATTTTTTCGTATTACCTCGGTAAAAATTGGCGAATAGCCACGGAATATAGTTGTTTCCCGAATAATGTCTTTATTGATTTAGCACAGTGCAGAAGCCCTTCATTAATCATGACAGAATTATTTTTTTAAAGAAAACAAATGTGTCATTGTCAATGAAAATTCTTCATAAGTATCAAACATCAAAGATGGTGGCCCAGTAACACATTTAAAGAGCACAAATAACTCGAAAGAATGAATGAATTTTGACCGAGTCACCGCGTGATTCATTCTCATTCACTGTTCGAATTTAAAATTTTATAATTGGAACAAGATATTATGCTGTTTATTTTTAAAATAAATGAGGGAGAGCTCATCAAGGTTTGAGTGGGTTCCTTTTGTAACTTTATGTGCCTACTTATCTATTAACTTTTTTTTGTTGAATAAACATTCCAATGACATCCCCTGCTCTTGGGTGGACCGGGAGATAGTATCACACTTTTACTGACTAAAAACCCACTCCTGTTCCTTCTTGCCTTTCGTACCGGGACCGAGCTTCTCTTTCGGATAACCCTTGCCCCAGTAGGCTTCGACCCGGCTGGGCCACTGCTGCTGCTGACAACTCCTTGAGGCGCGCGTGAACAGTGCGCGCCGTCGACGACTTGGGCTCGGTCCGGACGGTTACCAGACGGTCGGACATCGAGCTACCTATTGCTCGCCGTCCGCAAGCCTGCGCCTACGGTGACCAGAAATCGGGATCGTAATCGCAGCGGCGGACTTAATGCAAAAAAGTATTCTTTGCCAGTTAACCTTTGATCAAAAGAAATTGCTACAAACATACTCATGTATGACCTTTTATAATAGACTCGCCATTTCCGGAGTTACGACCTCCGACTATACCTAAGGATTAAGATTATCTCCTTCATTATTATTTTAACGACTTACAAGTTTCAACAACGCCTGTCCCCTAAGCCGAGTGTTTGTTCAAAGAGCTTAAACAAGCCTCTCCCTACGGAAGCGATTCAGACTAAAGATATCTTAGCGTAAACAACATGAGAACTAAATGTACTGTTATTAGACTCCTTACGATACTTTAATGTTGTTGCCTAATAGTTAACGTTTTATTTTGTTTTACAATTTTGTTTCAGTTACAGACACAGAAATAATAAAGATACTATTATCACATAAATGTATATATACTGGCTGTGCCCGCGACTACAGGATTTTGAATTTATTTTTTCTAAAATAAAAGTATGTTACTTCTTATTACATCAGCTACCTGCCAAAAAAAGTCCCGTCAAAATTGGTCCAGCCATTTCAGAGATTAGCCCGGACAAACAGACAGACAGACAGACAAAAATTGTAAAAAATGTTATTTTGGTGTATTTACCGTATACTTTTTTCTCATTCATATGCATGTAATAAAAAGCAGTTATTTCAATATTACAAACATACACTCCAATTTTATTTATATTTATAGATGATAATAAGTATATCTACATTATCTACCAATACCGGCCTCAACTAGCATTAATTGACGAAAAAATAAATTTACGTGTGAAAGTGTTTTCATTTTTATAAAACCTACTTGCAAAATAAAGATCATTTATCATTTAATAGTGCTTATTCTAATGGAACAAATATAAACTTTTATAAAATTAAATTATAATAAATACTTTTTATTTAGGAAAGGATAGGCCATTCCTGCAAATAAATTATTGGTCGGTGATATTATTTCATAATAAGGCTCAATATGTTACGAGAGTGTTAACCCGTGAGATATTATTAATACATTATTTCAGTTTAAGTAAATAAATCTCAACCTAATTCAATAATTTAAAATCTAGTAAGATTCTTAAAAAAATAAAATTTTAAAAGCTAAAATTAAAAAAAATCAATTAGTGTCTAAAAAATTTGTGCTAACCATAAAATCAATTTCATACATTTCATAAACAAAAGTAAATCGGTTTTACGGTTTTTGTCAGTTTTCACATTAATGTTAGTAGGTGAGACAGTAAGATGACGTTAACGGATGTACCAGTGACCCGAAACAGCGGAACATGTGCTCCGAATCATAATCGGATTTGCATTAATACCTATGCCTCATAAATAAATATGAAAAAAACATTTGCGATCGTATTTACTGGGATCAAATTATATTGAGCCTCTTTTATTGAGCCATAAAATGTTGTAGCAAAAGGTTAAGAAATGATAAATATGAATTTGAACGCTTTGGTGTCTGTTCCATAGTTTGTGTAATCAACTCGTGTATGTTGCAAATTAAAAAGAAAATGAACTAGCCATTTCTTTTCGAAAAACCATAAACGAAATACGGACCTATGAGTTTCCATAATATAATATAATTTACAAGCGAATGTAGGCATAAATAAAGTAACTTTAATTCGTCCTTCTCTTATTTCTCAGCCAAAACACGCAACCCAACAAAAAAAAACAAAAACAACCAATAAAAACACTACACCTGTTCAAAAATCGAACAACACAGGAAGCAATGAAAAAGTCCAAAGTGGCACACACCAGAATCCCTTTGATGTTTTATTGGCCAAGGAAACAATGGGATTCGTGACCATCGTAAGGCAAAGGCAAGGCATTATACAGCCTTGTGGTCTCCCTTGCATCGACTGTTTTTGGTAACATTCAGTTTTTTCTTGCATCGTCCGCGGTTTACGGAATTGAAAGGACTTTTTTTTATTATGTTGGTAACTTGGTATTTTGTTTGTGGTTCAGAGACTTTGAATGAATGATCTTCAATGAGATTGTGGTTAGAGAAAAAATACGAAGAGATGTTTCCTTTTGTAAATCTTTTGAAGAAGGTGTATTTATTACTACATCCTGTTTGTGGGGATAAGTTTCTTTGTTAATTATTATTTTGTCATTGTTAAGTAGGTGATGTAACTTTTTTATTTGTTATGAAAATAATGAAATACTTCATGTGCAAGAAGGTTTGCGTAACGATGAGGAAGACTTAATTTGCGATTAATATAATTAAGTTATTAAAAAGTTTATGTTTATTTCGATACTTGTATTAACTCAATTACCAAGTTTTCCTAATGAGTATTACTAATAACTTGTTTACCATGATATTACTATGTAATTAAGTCATGAACATAAAATAAATGTATTCATAAAGGTATCTGTGGGAATTTTCTTAGACGCTTTTCGTTTGACACTAAAATATTAAATTATGGAATAAATAAAAGGAAACGATTTTTATTCCTCATTTATTTATTAGCCATTGCTTTATTAATTATCGCTAACACTCTATGTATCTATTATACAGCATTATGTTTATCTGTGCATCAATTGTAATATATATATGTTTAATTATGGTTTATCACACCAATAACAGACCCATTTCTTGTCCAGGCAAATACTGTCTATTCCAGGTTGCCTGGAAGAGACCCCGGAATGCGATAAGGCCACCCATTGTACGTATGTGTTTTAGTTTTCTTTTTGTATGTGTAATGGCACTAGTGCGCAATGGTAATCAAAATGTCACAGTTTGGTAACAAGTGCCATTATATATCTACCTAAGTGCAGTGCAAAAAGAGTCACTTTATGAGCAAGTGTATTGAAAAGATTGTAATAAATAAATAAATAACACTCTTTCGAACTATCCTGTGACTCTGATAAGAATCTGCCTTAGCGGATACCATCAATTTTCAGTGCTATTAGCGGTAGGTTTTTTATTATGTTTAATTAACTTTTATGATACAGGTAGCATTGATTACACAGTAAAATATAATGTAGTAGTTACGTTACAGCTATACGTATTAAGAAGGAATAAACTGACAGGCGATTTTACATAATCTCCTAACTTTAGGATGCTAGAGATTTACGGCATAATTGGTCAAATGTTAGCTTGTGTCATCATCATCACCAGCCTTTTTAATGTTCCCACTGTTGGGACTCAAGGCTCGTCTCTATGAGAAGGAATGGGCCGTAATCCACCACGCGGGCCCAGTGCGTGTTGGTGAATGTCACATGTCTTCGAATAGCTTATATTAGCTTGTGTACTTACACTTTATCAACACTATACCGAACGCGAGTAAAAGGATGTCGCATAGGTATTTTATAGTTCATAGCTAAAGCAACTAAAAAGAAGGTCCACTTTTTGCCTGCTGTCCATGCAATATAGTCTATGGTCGTGAGGAAACCGTCATGTCCTAGAACCAAACATTTGAAGACAGGTGACATCCACCGATCCGCACTGGGCCCGCGTGGTAGATTACGGCCCATACCCAGACTGAGTCCCAGCATTGGGAACATTTATAAGGCCGACTATGCTATGCTAATAGTCTATGGATATCCACCGGGCACAAGTCCAGACTCCGGACTGCTTCTATTCCATCTATACACACATATAAAAGTGAAATACAGTTGCCATCACGGATCTTGAACGCTCGGCGGCAGAGTGGGGATCGCTTTGCGCATTCCATACATTGGCGAGCCAATCGTCTTCATAGTTATATACATGCAGCAACGCAGTAAACGAATGAGGAGTGACGTCTATGACGCGATGGTTCGGCCAGCCAATCACTGACACTCCCCGCCCCCGCGTCGCACTTCGCACCACTAAAGGGACCGAATATTTGACTTCTGCGCAAGTGTTCAAGATCCGTGATGGCAACTGTACCACTCACTGATTAATCACGTAATCACAGAAACTATAACACCTACAAACTTAAAACTTGGCAGATAGGTTTCTTTTAGGGTGTAGGCATCCCCTAAGAACGGGTTTTACTAAATTCCACCCCTTAGGGAGGTAATACGGGGGTTGAAAGATTATATGGAAATAAAAAATACTTTTGCTGACTAAGAGCGCCTTCAAGCGTTTTTCCAGCATAAGCGTTCGATAAACGTATGCGCAACGCAGAAGCCGCGTCAACGCGGCGTAGGCATCGCGTTGTTGTAGCGTTTTCTCTGGAGTCAATTGAACGCTGCGCTGTCGCGGCACTAACGCAGCAATAACCAATTTCGCACGGACGAAGCCGCTGTCACTGGCTAGTATTTTATAAAAGTCGGTCAGCTTCATTCATAACATCAGCGTTACCCAATACTGTTCCATATTTTCAATGAAAAAGTGTTCATTGACTTGCAAACGCGCCAGACTGTCATTGATTTGTCTCTACCCAATGCAAATTTACTAAATTTAATGCAAAAATTATTAATACAGCGTAAATACACGTTTTAAATAATTCATTGTGTTATTTGTGAGCCCATTCATGAATAGAAACCAAACAATACGAATTTCTCAATCGACTACTGTATCAATGTAATACAATTCCAATAAATTGTTCCAAGGACGTTGGTGTCGCAGGGCGTTGCGATTTCTGGCTATCTTGGGCTTGGGGACGACCAGTAATAGGAAGCTCGCCGTCCGACCATCCAGTAATGATATGAAACCCAACAACGAGCTCTTAACCTTTCGAATACCGTCAATAAAAAAAAACAGTTATTTCAAATAGACCATTTGCAGGCACTTTTGAATAGTCAAATGTCGGTCAATCCAAGAAAAGTGAAGCTAAATTGCACGTTCCAAACCGTAGATCTCTATGGAGAAGAACGCGCAAGAAACTTTATAGACACTCTTTTTAAAACATATTATGAGTAGCAAACATTTAGAGACACAATAGAAAGACAATGACAGCGCGAACGCCGGCATTCGCTTAGGGTTTAAAGCGAGATCACTTAAGATTGCCCTTTGGTTTAGGTAGAAAAGGGGATATTTTACGACCTAAACCGAACTGTTAAAGGGATGTCGCTACATATATATGTAGGGTGTAAACTGTACATAGCTCCATCTTCATCCCTCTTTTTCACTCGCACACTTGACATTTAACATGTCATGGTAAAGCCCCAACGACAGTGCGAAAGGTTTCATGCGAGCTTCTTTGAAAGAGTAACTGTGGCTCTAGACCACTAAGGGCAACTGAAGGAGACAGGTGAGTATCAATGGCTGGTCTGTTGGTCTAGTAGTTAGTGGCCCTGACTGCTATGCCGCAGGTCGTGGGATCGATTCCCACCCTGGACAAATGTTTGAGTGATGAGCTTAATCATTTGTTCTGTGTCTGGGTGTAATTATCCATAATATTTACATATGTATTTAGAAATATTTAAGTATGTTTATCAGTTGTCTAGTACCCATAACGCAAGTTCTGCTTAGCTTGGGACTAGACGGCGTTGTGTGATAGTTGTTGAATATTATGTTATTATAATTATTATATTAATGGTTTTAGTTAGAAAAAACCTGGCCAGCCCTCTCATTCTACTCTTTGATTGTATAATGTTGTTCTACCCTAGAGCTCGAGGGAAAAGTAATTTGATGATTGATCTGAAAAAGAAAAAGTAATATTGTCGACATTACGTAATTATAATAGAAAAGATGTAGTCTTTAGTAAATACTTAGTTACTCTAATAATCTGCAAGATTTTACGTATAGAAAATTTACTGTATTTAGGTAATTAGAAAGTAAAATCTAAGACTTGTATTGCGTAATTTTTATGTTGTAAGTAAATTAAGTACCTAATAAAGATCTAAAATTATAATATAGGAACAAAACATCTTATTGAATATTATAATAGTACTTTAATACAATTAGGTATACATAGGAGTTTGTTTTCAAATATTATACTATAAAATTATATTATAAATATCATTACATTAAATACTAAATTTCACAATAGAAACATTATGCTATTTATACGTTTCAGTGAGAACAAATCATTGCTTTGTAATCGTATACTGAAAGATCATGTTTCAAGGATTAGAGATTTTATGCATCGTGTTGCTTCATTAGCATGTGCAATTACTCATTTTATTTTATGTACTGTATGGTGGCTTGGTGTGGATGATGAATTGATACAATGGTCCTAAGTAATTGCTTTTACAGTACAGTACTCATAAATTTCTGTGTTAAATATGGGCGTTGGGCTAGACGTAATGGCATTTCATCAATTTACATCTCAACGATCGACTTGTTACATACATCTGCACCCTCTGTTAAAAAAATACGCTTCACTGTATTTAATTAAACAAAAATTTGTTTAATGTAAAATTCTGATTGTCCAAAAAGGATCCAATTAAAAAAAATATATAATGTTCTTTTTTATGTTTATTCTTATTTGTTTGTGTTTATTATTCTTGTTTTAATAATTATTATTATTAGCTGGCGTATTAATTAGTGCATTTAGTGCTCTTCATTAAGTGATAAGGTAATTAGACATAAGATCGAATTGTTTTTCTTTACATTTAATAGTGCACTCATTGTTGAAGAGCCAAATAAAATGTGCTATCCCAGGACATGTCCCATTGAGAATTGTCACTTGCCAAATTTGGTCCAAATCCATTCTGAGCGTTCGAGCGCGATGGAGTGACATACACACACATTAACAAACAAACGCATACATTTAAAATTTTCGTCTTTAAAAAAGTCGAGATATGACTAGTGTGATATTTGACAGCAGGCAACATCGCTTATCTTATAAATGGAACAGTTGCATAGAAAAAAAAACAAATGCAACTCTACTCCAAAAAACCGGCCAAGTGCGAGTCGGACTCGCCCATGAAGGGTCCCGTAGCAGCAAGTAACATAATATAAAAGTTCTTGTTATGTGTTGTAACTTTGATCGATGTTTTAATAATAGTGTATTTTTTTCGGTTTATGACGCATTAAAAAAAAACTACTTACTGGATTTCGTTCAAACCAATTTTCGTTGGTAGTTTTTATAGTAATGTATATCATATATTTTTTTTAGTTTTATCATTCTCTTATCTTAGAAGTTAGAGGGGGGGGGGACACACATTTTACCACTTTGGAAGTGTCTCTCGCGCAAACTATCCAGTTTAGAAAAAAATGATATTAGAAACCTCAGTATCATTTTTGAAGACCTATCCATAGATACCCCACACGCATGGGTATGATGAAAAAAAAATTTTTGAGTTTCAGTTCTATGTATGGGGACCCCCAAAATTTATTGCTTTTTTTCTATTTTTGTGTGAAAATCTTATTGCGGTTTACAGAATACATCTACTTACAAAGTTTCAACAGTATAGCTCTTATAGTTTCGGAAAAAAGTGGCTGTGACATACGGACGGACGGACAGACAGACAGACAGGACAGACAGACAGACAGACAGACAGACAGACAGACATGACGAATCTATAAGGGTTCCGTTTTTTGCCATTTGGCTACGGAACCCTAAAAAGGTAAACAAAAAGGTTTGCGTGTCAAGTTCACACTGGCAGCTGATGGGAACTCTGTGATTTATGAACAATACACGGAAGGACATCTGTCCTTCGACTAGAGGGGTGCCATGTGCTAGTGTTGGTGACAGTTGGCGGCAAATTAGCTCAACAGCTCTAGTGGTGTGAATGAAAGTCGAGGATAATGATTTGTAGGGTGACCCTAACTTTGTTTACAATATTAGATATATATAATAAAGCGCAATGATTGCAGTAACAAACTGGATGCCGTAAAGGATCTTTGAATTTGGAAGGACAAGTTAAGTCCCATTTATCGATAACACAGCTCATGTGGACTCAAAAGAACAACGGTGAGGAAATTGTTGATGAAATTATTAAGTGTCTACCTAATTTACCATGATATATATCAGCCAGAATAATTGTCTAAATTTTATCAAATCAAATTAGTTGTTTATATTAGTGGCAACATCAAAAGTTCAATTTAGCCAAAAATCTTGAAGTCGAGCCTGCAAAAAAGAAACTAAGCCATGATTATTTATTATCGTAAAAAAGTCGTCATTATTGGAAAGTGAGTTGACAAGATTTTCGAAAGAAGATTTATGAAGGTTACCGACATAGCTCGAAGAATCGCGAAACTTAAGTAGCAATGGGCAGAGCACATTGCACGTAGAACAGATGGTCGATGGGGACGAAAGGTTCTGGAGTGACGTCCACATACCGGAAGACGCAGCGTTGGAAGGCCTCCAACAAGGTGGACCGATGACCTGGTCAGGGTTGCGGGAATCCGATGGATGCGTGATGTACAGGATCCGTCGCTGTGGTGACGCTTGTGGTAGCCCTATGTCCAGCAATGGACGTCTTTCGGCTGATATGATGATGATGATTAATAGTAATGTCTGAGATAAAATTTTTTGGATACTTAATCTATATACCTTTGTATATTTTTCATAAGTTGATGCTAAAAAAATATGCCAGCAAAATTATGTTCGAGAATCTGTCATCACTCTTTCTGAAAAAGAAGTCGTAGTCCTAGAACGCAAAGAGCCAACTGATGGTCTTAGGTGTGAATTTAGTCAGTACCTAAAGGTCTGGCAATCCTCGCTCCACCAGAGCGGAAGCTATAAAATAATTTCTTATCCCAAAAAAAAAGGTTATTCCAGAATCTAAGCTGGTAATGGCATGCTGTTACTAAAGAGTAAACGTACCGTTAATGAAACGATAAAATGTTTTAAACAATCTCTGTCGGCAAGAAATCTATCGCGATTACATTTCCACTTTTACGCAGTTACCATACAAACGGTGCTAAAGTAGTCGGCATTCTTGTAAATAATAAATACAAAGAAGGAAATTAAGCAAAGAATTAGGCGTTTCGCTTCGTCGTTTATACCGCGTGCATTGAAGGACTGGAACAATTTGCTGGAAGAGCTAGAGTGAAAAAGCTGGGCTTGCGGACAGTGAGCAATGGGTAGCTTGCTGTCCGGCCGTCCGGTAACTGTCTGGACCAAGACCAAGTCGTCGACGGCGCGCACTGTTCCCGCGCGCCTCAAGGAGTTGTCAGCAACAGCCGGGGCCCAGCCGGGTCGAAGCCCACTGGAGCCGGGGTTATCCGAAAGGGAACTCGAGCCCCGGTATGAAGGCTAGAAAGAACAGGGTGGGTTTTTTAGTCAGTAAGAGTCTGAAGACACTATCTCCCGGTCCGCCCAAGAGCGGGGGTTGTCATTGGATGATTTTCCCCACCGAAAAATAAAAAAAGACTGAAAAAGCTTTTAATATACTAGTGCGTCTCACCATCAACGATTGCATCACTGCTTACCATCAGGTGGGATCGCAGTCAAGCACTATTTTATATCAATAAAAACTTATCAAATGTGAGTCGGACTCACGCACAGAATGTCCCGTATAAACTTACATTAATTAAATAGTTCAATTCTCCAAGATATTCCCGAATCGCAAAAAAAAAAATTTTTGCTTATCCGCAAGTTTACAGTTTTTTGATTTAGGTATTCCTATACCTGTGCTACAAAACTTTGCTTTATGCCAGATTTTAGGATTCTAGGTCAACGGAACGAGTCGGTGCCTTGGGAATTTTGATTCCTTTGAGAGTGTCGAAATACACGTTTTTTCAGAAGTTATATGTTTTTAATTTCAATCCGATACCTCCACAAGTTCCCGAGATAAAGAGTCATGACAGACAGACAGACAGGACAACGAAAAAACGGCACCCTTATTCCTATAAGGGTTCCGTTTATTTCTCTCAACTTAAAAGAAAAAGCATTTCCTACTGCACTGTCTAGCTCACTGCATGTTAGAGAATTCCATTATATCCTAAATGATTTCATTAGAGAACGGGACATCTGTTTCAGAGGGTGCTAATGGCACCATGACCAACCACGGTGACAAATAGTTGCAGCGGTTTTGCCATTTGCAGTTAATGGCTTTAGAGGGGGCGACTGTTTGGCGAAATTAACAATAGAATTTGTATTATCAGAGAAATAAGGCGCATAGCACGTGCTGAGGCCATACTACAAAGCTCTTGACGCGTTCCATATGACGGTCCAAACTGAACAATCAAAAAGAGATGGAGCTATAAAAGGTGTATAGTTCCATCACTTTTTCGCGCTTGCATGTTTTACATTTTTACACGTTATTGTTAGGCCCCTGCTCGTATATCTGAGTGGTTAAAACTGTCTCTCTTCTTTGTTTTCATGTGAATTTCATCTTTGACTTGCAGTTTTAGAGCATTGTAAACTTGCAATCGCGTAGAAATTATTCTATTGTGGATTATTTTTAGTTTACTATTGTATGATTTTAACAATGTTTTTAATTCTCTTTTGGACACCAAAACTAGCCTAAAATACAAGGTGTAAGGGACAGTCCTCCACAAACTTTAAGGGCTTGCTCAGTAGACGATACTGAACAACATCCCACAATTTTTTTTTTTCAGGAAACGAAAAAAAGTTCGGCCTGTCCATAGAAACTGTCCAATCAAGTTTATAATTTTGTATGGTGAGGCGGATTTCTTTTTTCGTTTCCTGAAAAAAAAATTTGTTGAATGTGTTCAGTATCGTCTACTGAGCAACCTCTTAAAGTTTGTGTAGGGCTGTCCCTTACACCTTGTATACAGTGATAATACAGTTGCTGTAATATAAAGTGCAGTTACACTTTATCAATGCTAAAGAGCCTAAAACTTCTTCGTGGTAGAAGTTCAATCCAAACGTGCGTCTTCCGGTGTGCGATCACCACCCACTCCCACTTATTTATTGATTTATTTAGAAAAACCTCATGCAACATAAAAGTACAAAGGCGGGCGTAATGCCTTAGGCATTCTCTACCAGTCTACCTAGGGTGGTAAAGAGAAAACACTTAAGGGGCCGGCGACCGATGAATTTCCATACAAAAGTAATACCACGCTCATTTGCAGTTGGAGCATATTTCCAACATATTATGATGATATTCGGTTATAGACGATATTTATCTAGGTTCCGAGAATATTAGAAATATTGTTATTTTTAATACAGAAAAAGCCAAATGG
Organism: Mythimna albipuncta; assembly: GCA_929112965.1. Lineage (NCBI taxonomy): Eukaryota > Metazoa > Arthropoda > Insecta > Lepidoptera > Noctuidae > Mythimna > Mythimna albipuncta. The sequence continues at coordinate 22,361,471 of OV815961.1, read as the reverse complement.
CATGTTTTGCCATTTACGCTATAAAAAAGTGCGAAATACAATTTGCTTAAATTTCTTTTTGTTTTTTTTTTAAAAAAGAAAGATGTAGGAACCTAGATTAATATTGACTATAACCGAATATCATCATACTATGTTGGATATATGCTCCAACTGCAAATGAGCGTGGTATTACGTTTGTATGGAAATTCATCAGTCGCCGGCCCCTTAAGTTTGGCGATTCTTCAGGCTATGTCGACAACCTTGGTTCTCTTGTGGAAATCTTCATTTCTCTCGAAACTCCAAGCACTTTTCATTGCCCTTTCAGTGACTAAGCCTTCTTACTTTACGTAGGCTCTTTTTGAGTTGAGTATTCTCCCAGAAATACTTTTAGTTAGAGAGAGAAATTACATTAGAGGGTAGGATCCAATGTAAGTACTGTAGCATGCAGTCCAGTGTTGCTCAAATTACGAATTTATGAACACGTTTTACGGAACCAAAAGTACAGAGTAATGGATATATGAAATACATCGAAGAAATAGGTTCTAATATATCTAGTAAAATGCGAATAAAGACTTAACTAACACAATATACTAAATCGCACACGACATACAATTGGCTAGAACAATAGCACCGTTTGTAGGGACAGTAACATCTGTTGGTGCCAGAGGTCCGGATGTCAACATAAACGGGGCATTGGCACCTAATGGCCCACCGTTGAATGAGAATAAGCCACTGTCGAATGGCCCACTCTAGGGTGTTGTATTGCAATATTGTTGGTATTGAAACACGAGAAGGGATTTCTATGAAATTAATGGGAGCTGTTAGATTTTATTTCTGTGTGGGTTTTATTGTATGTGTGTGTATTTATTGTAACTGCGTTTAGAATTTTGGAATTATATATTGCGTCATCTCTTGGTGTGATTGATTGAGATAGTAAATCTTAAAATTCAATATAAATTCGAATATTTATGCAATTTCAAAAGTTATATGTTCTGTGATTTGTTTATTTTATTTTTCATAGGCCCGCTTTTGACTAGAACCATCGCAGTGCTCCATCGTCAACCACTGATGGCCGCTGTCTTAGAAGTAACCTATTCACTAGCTCTTGGCTTAACTTTTTGAATGTCTTATGTTACACAGTTCGACATAAGCAATTGTCTTTCTATTGTGTCTCTAATTACGACATTCAAAGAGAAACCGCTAGGTTGTACCTATCTATCTGGCAAGACAAGCGACAACGATAATGAATGTGAAACTGTTTTCAATATTTTTCGATTGATTTAGATACAGACCGGTCTAAATAGTATGAGAAATTGATAGGAGTTCCTGTCTAGACGTTCTATGCAAATCTACCTTGAGACAAGCTCACCACAATATTTCCAATCATAGCTTCTGAAAACTAATATCACATGATCACAAGAAAAGCGCTAATAAAAACACTTAATCTTAACTAATTCCGGGGAAACGATTCGACTGTCTTGGATACTGAAATGAAAATAATGAATCAATAAAAGCATTTATTTCGCATAAACCATTTATATGACGCTTTTGAATTGGAAAAAAAAATACAAAGGAAAGGGTGGAAAATAAGGTTGACTGGTAGAGAATGCCTTGTTGCATAAAGTTCGTCTATATATCACCACTGTACATGAAATTTAAATAAATAAATGAATATTAAAATCAGATGAGTAAAAAAAACTGGTTATGGAAACTAAGTGTCATAGCGATCACAAGAATCCACATCATTTACTAATAACCTATCTTTTATTAAGATCAGCACTCCAAATTCCATCTCCAACCAGTCCATACAAGAATCATAATCATTTATCATAATTTCCAGGCTTCTCGACAATGGTGTCGCGTCTCCAATTGAGGGGGTCAGCCAATCAATTGTTGTTACTCAGAAATTCAATTGAATCCGTCAAGTGCAGTACTGTCGCCTTGAATGTTTGGGTGTCTATGAAATAGTTCAGGCAAAAGTTTGTGTCTATGTGTATAATTTTTAACCGACTTCGAAAAGAAGGAGGTTCTATGATCGGCTGAACGTATGATTTTTTTTTATGTACGTTCACCGATATCTCGGTCTATTGTGGACCGATTTTAAAAATTATTTTTTTATTAAAAGGGTTATGCTTCCAAGTCGGTCCCATTGGAATATTGTTATGATCTGATCATGAACTTCGAAGATATGGCACAGAACTCCTCATAGGATGCAGTACATTGAATTAACAACCCAATGCCCCTTTACATTGGATTGTTAATTCAATGTATTGCGCTCACGACTCGTCGCTGGGCCAGCGCTGCGCTTGGTTATAGAATAGCACCCCATTTCAGTAAAAATATAGTCATGACAATTAAAAAGTGTTTGATGTCAGTAACTGTAACAAAAAGTGTCTCCGTTTGCGCAGCGCCTTACGCTCAAACGAAGTGATTTGGATACAATTTTATTTCGAAATGTCTCGGTAATTTTTATTAACCGATTTTTTAAATTTTTATCTATCTATTTGTTCTGGCCAATCTCCAAAACGTCTGGACCGATTTTGAAGACACTTTGACTTTCATCGGCAGATAGTTGATGTTATTAGAAATAACTTGATTTTATTTTAGAAAAACAATTAGAGTTTCCACAAAAAAAGGCTTTTTGAAATTGTCGCCAAATGAAAATGTACTGTTTTTTCAAATTTAATGCGGGCGAAGTCACGGATACCAACTAGTAAACAATAAACATGCCGCTATGACCTAATTATTCATTCACTAGCTCTTACGTGCATAGTAGGCATTGTGATTACAATAAGAATTAAATCATAATAACTCAAGGCTTTGTTTACAAGAATTCTGGTTGTAAATAATGTGATCTAATGATGACGGAATATGCTTTCATCGACCATAGATTTTTTCTTCTTGATGACCATTTTTTTTGCTTTTTTATTTTTATTCCTCTATAAAGGTCCGGATCATTTAGTTAATCAACACAGATATCCCACACTAGAAAATTACTCCTGTTTTGTGGTTGCGTTCACAAACATGAAACACTAGCTTTAGCCAGTGGCTTCGCTTGCGTGCATAAAATATAGCCTATATCACTCAGGTATAAAGCAGCTTTCTATCGGTGAAAAAATTTTAGCAATCGTAACAGTGCTTTCGGAAATTACCTCCTACAAACAAAAAAAAAACAAACTTGACGCAGTTATGCGCGAAGAAATCAGGACCTGATGATTGACAGACCGATCCAAGGGGCCAATCATCCCCTAAACTCACTGTCTGGTGAACATATATAAAAATCAATCAACGTGAAGTTATGTCATTATTTTGGGAGCTTTAAAACGTCTGTAAAGCAATACGACCGTCGGAATGTGTCTGGGAGTATTAGCGACTTTATTTTAAAGATATTGCCTAAAATATACGTTAAAATTAGCTTGGAGAATTTTCGTGCAGTAAGTGATGTTTTTATGTACCTTGATTGCCTGATACCTGAAAATTGGCCGTCTAAGCAAGCTAGCAGGTAGGCATGCGTTCTTAGTACATACTAGCAGTGCTCAACCGTCCACATTTCCTTCGTCAGAAAATACGTGACGTCTGGTGGCCCTGGACTAATAGCAGTCCACTAACCAGTAGACCAACAGGCCAGTCAAATTGAAAAAATCCTATTGATATGCCCGGTTTCAAATGTAACCTCACGAGAAGTGCCCTAAACACTGGGCCAGTGCGAGTTCCACTGTTAAATAACTTAAATACTACATTACTCAAACCAACCTTCATCAAATAGCCATCAATGAGTTGATTCGAGTCAATGTCACAAATGGCAATAAATCAATTATCTACAGTGACAGCTAACGGTGCTGGTGAAATGATTTTTGGAGTCATGATGTCACTATTGATTAGTGTCCGACCAAAATACGATTTACAGCCGAAAGCCGAAACCGTAATCGAATTTTAGGCTCCTGTTCAAGTTTCGGCCGTACGCAAAATCGAATCTGACGGCATCACATAAAAGTGGTCAAAACTTTTATTTCGCTATTGTTATTTTTTACTAGGTTTCAACAGTTTTACTTAATTTTATAGTTATAACTTACATAAACTACATATTAAATTAATAAATCGACGATTCAGAAATCAGAAACGTTTATGTCAAATAAACCATTTACAGCCACTTTTGAATTGTCAAAATGTCGATCGGTCAAGAAAAAAAGAGAAAAAAAATTGCACAAAAAATATAACACACATAGGCGTATGAGACAGTCAGAGCAGGAGAAGTCATTGATTGATTTCCTACGTCAAAAGAAAGAAAGAAAGAAGAAAGTAAATTTTTAAGCATCTATCACACCCATCAACTTTAAAACGCTAGTTTCGGTCGAATATTCGGCTACTTTTTTTGCCAAAACCTCAGCCGATACCGATACTATACCGAAACTGAATCTACGGTCGGTCTCTACAATTGATGACGTCATCGTACGAGTACACTGCGTGCAAATGGGCTGATTTCGGTGCCATTGGTAACTGTATAGAAGATTGTTAAAGGATGTGATGATTCATCGTGACTATTCTGTTTCGGATTAGTGACGGGATTACCCCTTTGGATTTTATGACAGCTTGGTACTTGTAACGGTTTACTCCATGACAAATGACGATTTTCGTATGACGGCCGTTTACATCAGTGACTTCGTTGATATTTTTGTTATTCGGTTTCCTATTTAAGCCGGGCATTTGGGGTCTATTGTTCTTCTTCTTCATCATATTTGTGGAGGGGATTAGACTTTTTAACCCGTCACATCAACATCAGCAGTAGGACTATATAGGCGAGCGATAATAATATTTTAGTCAGTTCCAATATTGCCTTTTAAAAAATTTATTCGAAGGTTTTTGATGAGATCCAGTTATATTACAAAATGGTATTTAAAATACTTATGTATTTAAATATATGAATCAATAATTCGCCAGCTAATCTATGAGTTTTTATTTTAAGGTTGCTTTTCCATTAAGGTGGAGTGAAGTAGCGGAGCGAAGCGAGAGAGTAATGCAGAGCGGAGTTGCGAACTGTTGTACAAGCCGAGTTCAAGCGATAACTGACTTGACTAGGGGACAGCGGGAGATCAGTTTAGTTATTCGCGAAATAATGCAGATAACGGATATGTTGTCGAAACACTGCTACCCAGTTCCGCTTCCTTGCTGAGTTTCCCATATTTTGTATGATTTTTAAAGTGGTTCGCAAATCCATATCTACTGAAACACAATAGAGATTTTAAGTAATTTAATTGATTAATATTGGCATAGCTTCTCTCCGCTCCAATGGACATTTTTAGCCTTAATTGGCCCTAAATATTAAAAAAGAATTCGAATCTATTTATTATTCTATAAAAATATATAAATTATCTATTAAAAAACTCGTTATTTTTTCTTTTTTTCAAGTTCACTCTAAGTGTGTCGTTAGCCTTCTATCAAAATATTATATAATATAATTATCAATTCAGGTGAGATAGCGGTCAAGCGCGAACCTATCAACAATTAAAAAAAAACTCAACCGATTTCCTATAGTACTTGTCTTTGAAACTATGTATCGAATTCATAAAATAATTGTCAATAAAACGGCTAATAAGTAATAGTTCAGGGAAAGTTGATCGCGTGGACGGTCACCTACGCTCTGAATGGTTGCACAAAACGGTCGACAACAAACTGCAATTAATATCTAATGTGTGCCAATAAAAGCTTGTTGAGTAAACAAGAAATAAACTTTCAAGGATGTCTAATAAAATTATAGATGCCCTACCACTAACTCTCAACGCGATCCATTTTACGGCCTAAATTGAACTGTTAAAGCGATAGATCTATAGAGGGTGTATAGATCAAAAATCTATTATACCTCTTTCTCGATTGCACGCTTGTCATTTTAACACGTCATGTTAAGGCCCCGAACCATAATATCGAAGGAGATCGCATGAAAAATAATTCTCACGAACTTACTGGCTGGTTAGATAAACATACTTTTAAAATAATGAAAAAAAAAAGAAATACATTTATTTGTAACACGCACTAGGAAAAACAACGATACAATAAAAGTTAATTAATCTTTATATAAATTATAATAAAAAATACAACGTTAATAAAAGCGGCCAAGTGCGAGTCGGATTCACCCATGAAGGGTTCCGTAGCAGGAAGTAAAATAATATAAAAGTTCTTGTAGTTCGTTGTAACTTTGATCGATGTTTTAATAATAGTGTATTTTTTTAGATTTATGACGTATTAAAAAAATACTACTAAGTACTAGATCTCGTTCAAACCAATTTTCGGTGGAGGTTTGCATGTTTGCATATACTTTTTTAGTTTTATGATTCTCTTATTTTAAAAGTGGGGTTAATAGGACACCAAAGAGATACATCGTTTTAAGGATTTCAATAATAAGTGTTTATTATTCTTTTCAATAAATTGGAAGGTGTGTTTCAGTAATACCCTCGTAAGGCCTAGCAACCTTATAAGGACAAACATATTTATACATTCCGGCCCAAGATACTTTTTAAAGTCATAAAACTACAGCCCAGCGACCTAAAGTTATGACATTATTTTTAAACGTTATTTTTGGTTTAAACAACTCCAAAAAATATTTCCCATAAATATATTATTTCAATATATTTTTTACATGAAATAGTTAACTTTAGGTGAAGGAAATACCGCTTAAAAGAATTTAGCCAAAAGCAATACATTTGTACATTTTTTGCGTATACTAAAGTTATGGGCCACAAATATTTGCGCCTAATTACAGCACATTGGGTCGTTATGTATATCTACCTAAATTTTGGTTGGTCCTTACAAGAATATCACGTGAGACGTGTGTTCCTAAGCAAGCCTAGTGGAATACAGTACATATATGTAACCATATGAGGGATTTCAGTCAAGTGGTGACGGGGTCTCTGTTCATTAAATATAATATTTATTGCTTAGAAAGAGAAAAACAATAGTGTTGAAGCAAGATGGATTTGTTTTTGTTATATTCCAACAATTATTTGTTTATTAAAAAATCGGTGTACGTTTTTATTGTCTTTATGTACCAAAATATGTACGTGTATGTGTGTGTATATGTTTGTGTACTTTATGTGTCTGTGTGTTTATTGTTTTGGTTTTGGTGTATGTATATTTGTTTTGTGTTATGTTTATGTATGTGTTTTCTGTTTTTAGTATGGATGCGGGACGCACAGGAACGTTTAATGTGGCGACGCTTGGGGGAGGCCTATGTCCAACAGTGGACGTGTATCGGCTGAAATGATGATGGCCTATTAGTATGTAATGTATAATAGGTAATGCATAATTCCCCAGACATTTCCTACTGCTCCCGGGATGAGATAGTAACTCTATTTCCACACAAGGACGTATCAATCGATACCATTTATTTATTATCAGGTCACACAGGATATACTTTCATGTTCTTATCAGACAACCTTGATATAAAAATATCACTGAGATAAACATATTCACGTCAAAGGGATGTTCCTAACTCAAGTGCTACATGATCTGATTTCTATGAAAAACTAATCGGTCGATCTTGATATGATCAACTTGAAGTATGTTGCCAAATGTCATTGCGTTACGTTTTGATAAAATTGTTTGTTTTTTTTGTCATTTAATCAACTTAGGGCGTTTTTTTTTCGCGGAGGGAAAATCATCTACTGACATCCCCCGCTCTTGGACGGAGCGGAAGATAGAGTCAGACTTTTACTGACTTAAAACCCACTTCTGTTCCTTCGTTGCATTTCGTACCGGGGCTATCTTGGAACTAACCCTGGCCCCAATAGGCTTCCACCCAGCTGGGTCCCTGCTGTTGCTGACAGCTCCTTGAGGTGCGCGGGAACAGTGCGCACCGTTGACGACTTGGGCTCGGTCCGGGCAGATACCGGACGGTCGGACAGCGGGCTACCCATTGCTCACCACTGCTTCGCAGAAGGAGGCGACCGCCTGCCACTCCACCTCGCTCCGGACCATGGCCTGTACCAGGGCCCGGCGCGAATGAATTACGTTGGCCGTACTGCGTATGGACGATCGTATTTTCATTTACCAACCAAAACCACTCATGTGTCCTTGAGTTGCCCTATGCGTTTTAGGACCACGGGCCAGACATTCCCTTTGGCTCTAGCGGCCATCAGCCCTACTGGGCCCCTACAGTGTTGCTGACATCTTCTCTTTGAAGCGTGAGTGAAAAGTCAACTACTTAGATACAATTAATCAAAAAAAAAAACCGATGTATTACTAGTGCTAAAACGGAGTTGATTTGAATATATAATTTCAAGTTAATCTACATTTGTTTGCTAGCGCTATTAGTAAATTTCGCTTTCCAAACGTTTTTTTCTTTCTGTGGGAAAATCATTCAATGACATTTTTTATTATTATTGGTAGGGTTGCGTTTGACCACCATCTTTGGCGGAGTGCGAGGGTGCGTCAGACTTTTACTGACTAAAAACCCACTCCTGTTCCTTTGTTGCCTTTCATACCAGGGTCGAGTCTCCTTTCAGAAGCAGACCCTTGGCTCCAGTAGGCTTCCAAACGTTAGCTCTCCATTTTTGTGTTATATTTTTACTACATACTGTTTCAAACCTTATTCAAAAACAAAATTTCCAGAAAAAAACTTAAACTACTACTGCTTCTAGAAAGAAGAATTAAAATGAAAAAATGAAACCTAAATAAATAATATGTCTATCTTAAAGGCAAAAGAGAAGAGGCTCCTAATAAACTAGTGCGCCTCGCCTTCAACGATTACGTCACTGTTTACCGTCAGGTAGGATCGCAGTTAAGCACTAGTTTATATCAATAAAAAAGTAATAAAAAAAATAATATGTTATTCTACAAGATTTCTCACCTGTCAACGAACTAAAGTCTTTTTGAATATGACCCAAAGATTTACATAAATTACATAAGAGACCTTCAATATGTTTACACTCGTGTATTACATAGCATTCTTATTTAGTCAGTTATATTAGTTCAAACATATAATATTGACGGAACGGATTTTCTATGCCCTTCGTTAAGGCGATAGGTACTTTCCGACATTCTGATCTTACCCCTAGCCAAGTTGCTAATCTGCAATAGTTAACGCTTGTAGAAAGCATCAAATGTACGGGAATGACGTCGTCTTAACGCTTAGTCACGTGGTCAGAACAAAAGAATTGGCGGCAAGGTCAACTCGAAGCGTTCGGCGCAAGCGAAACGTTTGTAACTTGGCTAGGGGGGCTGTTTTTCTCTTTAACCGTTTTTGTTGTAATTCTCTTATTGCAGAAACCAACTAAATGCAACATTTTCGTATTATTATTATACTTGATAAAATCTGTGGGTTATTTATCTTTTGCCGAAGCTATCTTTGTAAATAAGTGTCGTAGACAATAACAGTTAAACAATAGATTCGTCTCGATGAAACAAATCGATAGCTATATATTTAAATTAGTTTAGGTAAAAAATTGCAGATAGTTGGTTTTTGCAATATGGGTACGGTATATAAATAATGAGTATGCACTTTTTTACGAAAAAAAAAAACATCAAATAACTTCTCCCACTCTGGATGGACAGGGAGGTAGTGTCAGATTTGTACTGACTAGAACCCACAGTGTTCCTACAATTGCCCTTTAATGCGATGGCTGCGGCTACTCTTCTGAACACTCCGCAGGCCCTTAAGTTCCTTGAGTCATCTGGCCGAAATTAAATGGACGCAACTCTCGCACCCGCCTAGGCGGCAGTACGCATATATGTGCATTTATTTGCGGCCAACAGCGCCCGGAAAGCGCGCGGCTGACAATTAAATCCATTTTCTTTGCGAAATATTGATTGACTTACATATGCTATGTTCACTTTGAAGAATATTTAATCACCAATTTTTATGTGTAAAAATGTTTCTAAAGATCCAAGCCTTTTCAAAGGAGTAGGGAAAAGTTGCGAAAAGTTGCGAAATTGCTAAATATTTTTTTTAGACAAAAGTATTAACAGGACGAATAATCAAATATTGATAATGTTGTTCATAAATCTATAATAAACATATATTTTTTTCAAACTTATAAACCCGGCCGTTACCGAGAAGTAAGCTTCAGAAAGTCACTGTTTTATGGCACTTTTCGGGCGCTTAGGCCTTAACAGGCACAACAATCTTACTGACACCTTTTGAAGGCGCGCGTGGAACAGATACTGTGTTCTGATTCTATCTACCTAGTTGTTGTAGTTAATTCTGAATTTTAGTTTGTGTTTGTTTTTTTTATTTGTTTTTTTCATTATTATTTTTTATGAATTTTATTCGTTTTTCTCGTGAATCAGCCATCCTCATTACTTTCTATAAACATGTACTTATTAAATTGTTATGTTGAGAAGTTTTCTTTTACTTTTTTTAAGTAACAAATTCTCATTTGTATATTCATTTAACGCAATAATGTCTCCGAAATTCCAATCCAGATATGGAGTAACCAATATTTTACCTAGGTTAGGTATTTCTCGTTTAATTATAATTAATTATTAATTAAGCTCTCGTAGGAAGGGGCCGATTATACCACTCGTGGTTTGTACAATATTCGAAGGTTACAATAATTAGTCTACTCTGTGTACAGTATATTCTGTGGGTATTGATTTAATTGTTTTGGTTATTAGTATTCCGTTTATTTTGGGAAAGTTTAATATCCGTAGATATTTATTATAAAGAGGTTTACACTCAGCAATTGTTAAAGGGCCTTTATTAATTACTAGCTTTTGCCCGCCGCTTCCCCCGCTTACACAAAAAATAGCACTGAATGACCCAATAACACTTGCCACTAACGACGAGACATTTGAGTGAGCATGACAAATTCGCAACTGCCATGCTCGTAATGTCAAAAAAAAGTTCTAACCTCCATGGTGCTTCACATTCACAAATTTGAAAAAAGTGCTTCTACATTAGACAATGCTATTTTGTCTCTCAAATTGTAAAAAATAAAATAAAAATAATATTAGGTTCCAAACTAATCAATTAATTAGTAATGTCTGTCTAATAAGTTAAACGACTTGGGTAATTATTAGGATTTAATTAAATCTGGTGTAGTCAACACTGGTTCAACAATCAAGGTTGATTAAGAGATAGAGATCACTGTTTACTAACAGAAGAACCTTATAAAAAGTACCGAATATAAGTATTTTTTAAATGATTAAATATTTAAAAAAAATCTCAAGTCGGTTGACTTATTAGACAGACTATACACCCTAGTGTTCCTCCTTCACTGATGTAAGTTCAAATCTGTGACGTTACATTATACGCGAATGTTCCCGGTGAGGGAGTATTTAGAAATTGAATAATAGTAACACTCGGCTATAGAGTTACTTTCCATAAACGAATTCTCATTTACAAATATATCAAACAAGATCTATGTAACTCATAATATATTTTAAAAAGAGTGTCCATGGAGTTTCTTGCACGTTCTTCTCCATAGAGACCTACGTATTGGAACGTGCAATTTAGCTTCACTTTTCTTGGGCTGACCGACATTTGACTATTCAAAAGTGCCTGCAAATGGTCTATTTGAAATAAATGATTTTGATTGTGATTAATTCTCCTCTTAACTAACTTTTAGCACCGACTTGACCCGCTTAAATTAGAAAATCATCCCAAGGGATGTTCCCTCGGATTATTTTAATCTTGAACTCGGGAACTATCTCGGAATTATGTTTGAACTCGGGATAGTTCGGAGCAAACATTTCCTACGTCCTACCTAGATTGCCAAATTCCGTTATCCAATAGATTAACAAAAATACAAACTTTCAACTCTATAATATTAGAGTGAAGTGTGATACAAGGAAAACCAAGGTTGCCGACACAGCACGAAGGATCCCCAAACTTACGCAGAACAGATGGCCATTGGCCGAACAGATACCGGAAAACGCAGCGTTGGAAGGCCTCCTACAAGGTGGATCGATGACCTGGTGAAGGTTGCGGGAATCCGATGGATGCGGGACGCACAGGATCGTGCATTGTGGCGACACTTAGGGGAGGCCTATGTGTATGTTAACAGTGGATGTCTATGGGCTGAAATGATGGTGATGAGGACGATGATGTGTCAAAAAAATCAAAGCATTTATTTCAAATAGACCATTTACAGGCACTTTTGAATAAATATGTAGTGTGTGTGATATGTAGTTTAGATTACTATGGTAAATATGTTCAAATTAGGTATACCTAATGTGATTGTAATAATATTGACCATTCATTAATCAACCGTTGAGGTATATTTGCAGAAACAAACGAACTGTATATAAATACTAATACTTAGCGACTTATTAAAAAACTAACAATGACAGTTTTAATTATTCACATTGATTAAAATTTGTGCCAAGTTTAACCCTAAATCAAGAATTTTCTACACAATCTTTAGGGAACAGTGGTGGCCGAGTAGTAACAGCCCCGACTTACGAGTTGTAGGTCACGGGTTCAAACCCAGCCAGGCAATTCATTTCATCATAACTACTCTCTCAAAACGGTGAAGAAAAACATCGTGAAGAAACTTGCCCTTTCCCTCTCTATAGAGGAGGCCTGAGTCCCAACAGTAGGAACATTATAATAATAATATTCCACAACTATCACACAACGCTGTCTAATGAGTTAAATGAGTTCTAGACAACTGATAAACATACCATATTTCTAAATACATACATAAAATTTGTTTAACTAATACTAGAATAAGTAAAAACCAATTGTTTATAAATACATATATACTAATATTATATAATACATATCTACATATTATAGATAAATTACACCCAGACACAGAACAAATGATCATGCTCATCACACAAACATTATTTTGTCCTGGATGGGAATCGAACCCACGACCTCCGGCATAGCAGTTAGGGTCACTAACCACTAGACTAACAGGCCAGTCATTATAAGGCCGACTATGCTATACAATCTTTAAAATCCCTTAAGTTGTTTTAAGAAACCTTTATTATTTACTCGTGTTGTTTTTTTGCTAACTTGCAATTATATTGTCACAAGGAATGAGTTATTGCACACTGACGAATTTCACCCTTAACTCATTAAACTCCAAGCGAACGAGTTCGCTCTCTCATTGTTTCTATTGTCTCTAATTACGGTATTGTTAAGGCGTATAGTTCCTTGAACCATCTGGCCGAAATTATGTGAACGCAACTCTCGCACTCGCCTAGGCGGCAGTACGCAAATCTGTGCATTTATTTGCAGCCAGCAGTGCCCGGAAAGCGCTTTAAACCCATTTTCTCTGCGAGATATTGATTGATTTACATATGCAATGTTCACTTTGAAGAATATTTAACCACCAATTTTTATGTGTAAAAATGTTTCTAAAGGTCCAAGCCGTTTCGAAGGAGTAGGGAAAAGTTGTGAAAAGTTGCGAAATTGCTAAATATTTTTTTTTGACAAAAGTATTAATTGCACGAAAAAATCAAATGTTGATATTATTGTGCATGAATCTATATTAAACATGTATTTTTTCTAACCAATTGACCTAGCCGTTACGGAGGAGTAGGCCTCAGAAAATCACTATTTTATTGCACTTTTCGGGCGCTTGGCCCTTAAAGGTTGAATTTCCATAAATATCTCAGTACTCGCCTCATAGATATATAAAAGGAAGCCTAGTTCAAAATTCCATAATTCGAATCCCAGTAGTTTCGGCTGTGCCGGAGAGAGGGAGGCCAAAGAAAAGATGGATGGATTGTGTGAGAAGTGATATGAAAGAAAAGGGAGTTAGTGATGACGAGTGACAGGACAGAATGGAAGAAAAAAACGTGTTGCGCCGACCTGAAATAAGATGGGACAAGGGCAGAAAGAAGAAGAAGAAGAAGTTTTGGCTGTGCGATGATAGGTCAGTCAGTTAATTTCTCTTTTTATAAGATTTAATTCTACACTAGGCAAAGTCAAAGTCAAAGTCAAAATGTTTATTGCAAACCAAGTGTACAATGATAAATTATATTATTTTAGTGCTTATGACTAAGCAGCCTTTTTCAAGCATTGCAATAATTTATGATACGCCTGTCCTTATCATCCCACTTTAGAATGCATTAAAAATGAGGTACTTTCACTTTGTTATTTTATATTATTACAATTGAATTTAAAAAAAATAAGTCAAAATTACATGTCAAAAATAATGGATCAATTATTTGTTACAATTAATGTCATTGAATTTATAGTTAAAAAGGCTAGTACTAAGTACATAATTTTCTTATTTATTCTTTACTAAGTAAGTAAGTGGTACATATTTTCATATTCAAATGACTGCACAATGGAACGGTCGCGTTCCGTGACCGTTTCAGCAAATAAAATCGTTTATCATCGATGTTTCGCACTTTTGACGTATGCACGAATACATAAAATGTCTTTATTACAGAGTACGGAAGCGCCACGCGTGGCCGCTGCTATTCACTAGAGATAAGCATTATTTATTTTTTTATTTACTTCTTAAATCTTAATTTTTAAAATTGATAGATGTTACAATTTTTCCATATGAAATTAACTATTGGATCCGTGTACTTGCTTCTAACAATTTTGTGCCTCGTTAAGAGGCCGGCGACGGCTGAATTTCCATATAAACACAATACCACGCTCATTTGCAGTTGGAGCATATTTCCAACATATTATGATGATATTCGGTTATAGACAATATTTATCTAGGTTCCTACGTCGAGAATATTAGAAATATTGTTATTTTTTACACGGGAAAAGCCAAATGGCATGTCATGCCATTTACGCTGTAAAAAAGTGCGAAATACAATTTGCTTAAATTTCTTTTTGTTTTTTTTTTTTTTTAAAAGAAAGACGTAGAAACCTAGATAAATATTGTCTATACCGTATATCATCATAATATGTTGGAAATATGCTCCAACTGCAAATGAGCGTGGTATTACGTTTGTATGGAAATTCATCCGTCGCCGGCCCCTTAAGTCTATATTATGGAATAAAATCATCATCTCAAATCTCATCTTTTTAATGTTCCCACTGCTGGGACTCAGGCCTTCTCTAGGAGAGGGAATAGGCCTTAATCCAACACGTGGGCCAAGTGCGGGTTGGTGAATGTCATATATCTTCGAATTTTTTGGTTCTAGGACATGCCGGTTTCCTCGCGATGCCTTTGCCGTTTTGAGAGCAGTAGTGATGAAATAAATTACACAAAGTAATGCGCCTGGCTGAGTTCAAACCTGCGAACCTACAACTCGTAAGTCGGGGCCGTTACCACTCGGCCACCACTGCTGTGTGTGCAATTCAAATGTTCACAATAAAATATTTGAATGGAATTCCAATGGTACCGTCCGACTGTTAGGGCCACCGTAGCATCTAGTAATCTGTGGTCTTCATTATTCCAAGAAATGCTCCGCTGCGTTCCATTCGCCAGCCAGTACTTTTCACCGTTAAAATCTCACGGAATATAATTAATTCTTCGAAATTCGAAATCGCCTGAGATTTATTTGCGATAAATTGGTTCATTAGCTCACGTTTGGCTACAATCAAGTTGAGATAATAAATTATGTACTAATTTACTGGTGTCAACTGAGAGCATATTTTTTTAAGTATCTCATTTTTTTCTCAGAAAAAGTAAAATATATAGGACAAAATATTAATGTTAAGACATACGTACACTAGAACTTTTTCTACTTTTAATACGTACGTCGTCGTAGTACGTCGAATCTCTGTTTTTTTTTTTTTTTTTTTTTGTAAAATCTCTTTATTACGTATAACCAATCATAGAACTAAACGAGTCGTCATTTGCCAAACCACGGTATAAAACTCTCTTGCAACCAATAGAAAATTCAGTGTCAGTCTGTGTTTCTCGTCATACCTAACTGAACAGATTTTAAGTCAACAGTGAATTTTTACTTTTACTAGTTACTTCTTACACCATCGTAGACCGCATGATCGCTTACCATCAGATGAGATGGTGGTCTACCGCGTAATCAATAAAATTTAAAAAAACTGGGCAAGTGTGAGTCGGGCCCGCACACTGAGGGTTTCATACAAACTCACCTAAGTAGATAGTTCAATTCTTGAATGAAAACTTGAAAATTTTTCCGAATCACAAAAATAGTTTATTTTTGTGACGTAACAACTAAATTTACAGTTTCCAGATTTATATCTAAACCTGTGCTATAAGACCTTGCATTATGCTAAATATCAGATTTTTGGGTCAATTTTGATTCCTTTGAAAATATCGAAATATTCGTTTTTTGCGACATAAACGAAACAAATATATTTTTTTTTATTAACTATAGAGTTTGAGTTTTTCACAGCTTCAAGGGAGCCCGGGACCCCGGACCAGAGTGTATAATTTTTATTTCAACTCCATTTTTCTACGCGTTCCCGAGACACAGGGTCTGGACAGACAGACAGACAAACAAACAGAAAGACTACAAAGTGATCCTATATGGGTTCGTTCTTTTCCTTTTGATACGGAACCCTAAAAAAGACGAAATGCATGCACGAAAACGAAGTAAGACAGATACAAAGTGTATTGAGTAGACGTAACTTTAGTAATAGTCACGCCGATATAAACCGAGATTAGTTACAAGATATGATGCAATAGATTCTTGTGTTATTGCCAACTCAAAGATTAATGTGCGCGAATGTCACAATACTGCGGAGACAATTTTTACTGCAAAGCGAAATGGGCGGAACATGGCGTCACCAGCGAAGGGAAAACACGACCTGATACAAACAGTAAGCTCTAAAACAAAGCACACACACGGGATTGCAATCAGATAATTTTAGTAGCATGACCTAAATTAGTCTAAACTAAAAAAGCTAGTTTCGAAAAGGATGTATTTTTTTCCACACACTTGGAATTTTCCTCACACAAGGCGAGACCCTGTTGAGCACCTACGGTTTCCTGACGTCTCCTTGAGGCACGCGTGGATCACTAAACGCGGTTAACGGCTTGGGCTCGGTCCGAATGGTTCCCGGACGATAGGACGGTGAGCTACCGATTGCTCGCCATCCGTTGTTTTTGGTGTTAGAAAATTATATTAACATACAGCGACTTTATTGCAGGTAACCTGCGTATCCAATACAACAATGCACTCAGGGTACTGTTGGAGCTGCCGTGGCGTTGCTGTGCGCAGGGGTGTTTGCTGAGGCGCAGGTATCAACCGGCTTTGCCGCCATAATCAGGAAGAGATGCGCCTCCCTACTCGCTCGCGTTCGTGGCAGCACCAACACTATACTGAGTATTTTTGTAGATAGGAGATCCCTATGCTGCAAAGATGGATGCGCCTTCATTTCGTTGTCTAGTTGTGTGTGTAATTGTTTTGTGAAACCTACTAACACTAGTTTTTAAGATATTGTTACTAACAAAATTTATGGACCTCGTCCGATAAATATAATATAATATAATAATATATATAATATAATATTCCACAACAATCACACAACGCCGTCTAGTCCCAAACTAAGCAGAGCTTGTGTTATGGGTACTCGACAACTGATAAACATACTTATATATTTCTAAACACATACATATTATAGATAAATTACACCCAGACACAGAACTAATGATTATGAACATTTGTCCTGGGTGGGAATCGAACCCACGACCTCCGGCATAGCAGTCAGGGTCACTAACCACTAGACCAACAGGCCAATCGGATAAAAAAATGTTTTATTATTATTATTAAACGGGTTACCAGTCATTTAGACACACAAATATTTCTTGCTAACATCTACAATGAACAAACTGCATATTATTCAGTCGTGGTTCGTAAACATTCCTCTCAAGGCATAGTATCGTGAACACTAATCTCCAATCATATTTAATCCTTCCTACGGTTCAAAAGGAAACTTGTTTAAATCATAAACCAATAAAATTAAAACAAGATGGGTTATAATAGCCATCTGTTCTCCCGATCATTAAACTGAAGATAACTTAAGCACTGATGAAATAAATCATCAAAACGCTTATGATTAACGAAGATGGCTTTAAAAATCAAAGTATGTAGTCTTATAAAAGAACCCCTTGATGTGATTCTGAGAATCGTCTTGGTATTCAAACAATAGGCTGTGAGTTCTTGAAATGTAATAAATTATCATAAACCTGATTCTGAGAAAGAATTTAGTCTTCTTGACTGTTACAAATTTTGAGATTACGACGTTCTTATCTTATTTGCAGCATTCAAAACTTAAGAAGATTTTAGTTTGTCGTTTAAAGACACTTTTTAGATACACTATGGATGAACAAAATGTTTAGCAATATTACGCACAACGCTGTCGAATTGTTCATGTTTCTATCGGTTGCATTTCAGGGAATGTGCGTCAGAATTACATAGCTTAATTTCACCTAACCCGTTCCATCATCGGACCACTAGGCGTACGGCGATGCGCCACCCGTACATTGTGGACGTCCCACCTATACGCACAAAACGTTTTGAGAACAATCAGTGTGCGTGCAGCAAAGGAACGGAATTCCCTGCCGAAGTCTGTGTTTCCTGATGGCTACAACCCAAGAATCTTTAATTCAAGAGTGAATAGGTTACTTCTAGGCAGGCGCGCTCCATCGTCGACCGCATCGTCCTTTCTATCAGGTGAGATAGCGGTCGAGCGCAAATCTATCAAAAAAAAAATGACCAGCGTTTATAAATGTTTGGGCAAGTTGCCGGACTCTGGGCAACGCTGCAACGTCAAGTGAGCGTTGCGCGTCGGATATTTTGCCCCTTCTGTATACCACTTGCTCTGGCTTTATCACTGCATCATTATGATAAAGGCGATAGTATATAATTTATTATGTACATATGTTTACTTATACCTTATGTACATATGTATATCTATTTTATGTTAATGTTTTTTACTCAAACACAAACGAAGCCGATTAACTTCTGTCTGCGGTTTCGTCCTCGTGAAAGTAGAAAATTATCTCAATGGATCTTAGTAATTGTTTACCCATTCGCCCCATTTCATCAAAAAAAAAAACAACTGTGTCTACCAAGTTTTACTTACACTTAATATTTCCTGTGTTTTAGTTTTACACTACTTTTCTGTTCTACTTTACCCATCATTATCATCATCGTCATCAACATTTTTAATGTTCCAGAGTTGGCTGAGACTCAGGCCTCCTCTTAAGGAGAAGGAATGGGCCGTAATCCACCACGCGGGCCCAGTGCGGGTTGGTGAATGTCACATGTCTATCAAAACAAAAATGACCAGAGTTTAATAATGTTGGGGGGGGGGGCAAGTTGCCGGACTCTGGGCAACGCTGCAACATCAAGTGAACCCCAGTGCGGGTTGGTGAATTTTTGGATCTAGGACACGCCGGTTTCCTCACGATGTTTTCCTTCACCGTTTTGAGAGCAGTGGTAATGAAATAAACTACACAAAGTAATGCTCCTGAAGTTCTGGCAGGGATTGAACCCGCGGCCTACAAATCGTAAGTCGGACCCATTACCACTCGGCCGCCACTGCTCTCTTTACCCATACTAAAGTCATTACAAGTAAATCTTACTTCGGTGTTTCATTTTTATTATTTTCACTTGCTTTCGCACTTATTTCCACTCGGATGGTTTTATTATTAGATTGTGTTATTATAACAATAATGTTCCATTTAGTTGGTCGAGACTTTCTCGAAAGTGTTATCACAATTAATAATGTTCTCGTTAATTTCGTGCCAAGTGTCTGTACACACTCAGTTTGCACTGGCATTCTGGCATTGAATCATTTGGCATTGAAAATGGTGCAAATAGTGTAAAAAGTGTGGAATTGAATCAGATTGGAATTCGTTTATTTTTACCTGTATACGATTTTAGAAGCAGACTTCAGTTTAGTTCCTTTTTTTATTATTTTTTAGTACTGGCTGACCCGATGGATGTTGTTCTGTCACAGATGTTAAATAGTAAAAAGTGCTGTATCTATGGATATATTAAGAAAAGGTCATCTAAAAGAAGTTTCTTGGTCTTTCTTTGGGTGATCACATCTGAAATGAAGATAGCCGTAGGAGAACCAAGTCCACTGACATAGCCCAAAGAATCGCCAAACTTAAACAGCAGTGGACAGGGCACATTGCTCGCAGAACAGATGATCGATTGTCGGTGAGGACGAAAGTTTCTGATCAGTACCAAAAGACGCAGCGTTGGAATGCTTACCACAAGGTGGACCGATGACCTGGTGAGAGTCGCGGGAATCTGATGGATGGGAGACGCAAAGGACCGGTCGTTATAGTTATACTTGGGGTGAGCCTATGTCCAACAGTGGAAGTCTTTCGGTTGCATTGACAATAATGATGATGATTAAACATGTTTATAGTAAGGATTGATAATGGGAGAATGGGAGAAAAAAAATATATTGCGCCGACTCTAAACAACAACACAAGACGAGGCAACAACAAGACAAGACAAGACAAGACAAGGGTAGGAAGATGATGCCGATCATGATGATAATGACAGTAAGAATTAACAACTCACCTAACTATTGACAGCTGGAACAGAAATGTGTTTTTTTAAGGTTTACTGAGCCTTTCTCTCGCCTCTGCGCTACCTTCCTAGGCTGAGACTCAAAAGAAAATATTTAAAAAATGTTCATCAAAATTTGTATTATATTTTAGTTACTCTCGACTTTTGCACCTAGCAACACATAAAAGTTATTCTTTTTAAAATAAATATGAATAGTATCATAATTATAAGCAATCAACAAATTAAATCATTGTATATATTATTATTATATTATTTTCCTTATTGTATCTTCTCTATGCCTAAGGTAAAAGTATATAATTCATTATAATGAAAATCCTACTTAAAATTTACAGTTCCTTCGAAGTTGTACTAAAACATCTCGTAAATACTTCTAACGTAACTGTTCTATATCTATTAAACTAGACCGGATAAACCCAAGATAATAAAATAGTGGTACCCAAAAGCAACGTTCAATACTAAGAAACTAGACACATCCTTCATTAATAAGGCCTCGGAACTAAATTGTAACTAGAGTACTGTAGAAACAAATACGCACTTGGAGATAACGTAGTATTTACACAATGAAACATATTTACATATCCACACAAGTGACGATACATAACACATGACATCATCGTCTGAACGAACTACTCTACCTTAACGTTTAGAAATTCAACTCTGAAAATCCTTGAAGAATATAAAATGTCTCTGGCAAAGAAAAGTGGTAAAAGCTTTTCCTCCCAAGAGTGCTCTAAAACGTTATTTTAGAGCTTTTCAGATGGGTGGATAGCGACTATGTCTTGAGATACTCCACTTCTTCTTCATTTATTATTTGTATTTTCTTCAGCTTCCAAAAGATCGTCAGTAAACATGGTCTATAGAATTCCGTATTTATTATGTCATCAAGTTAATAAAATATAAATCAACCAGTTCGGCAGAAATTCCTTAACTGTTTTGATTAAAATTAAGATGATGATTGACCATGACTTCTAGGCCATGGTTAATCTTTGTGACATCAGACTTATAAACACTCATATCCTAAAATTTATCTGGCAGTAAAAACTCACCTACTTCAGAATAACATTCTCTGAAAATATTGGAATTCTCCCCAGTATTTTCGTAGTCAAAGTCATGGCCAACCGACGCGAAATTGAGAGCACTCAAAAAATACGACTTCATAATAAAAATTTCGGTGCAAGCCAAAAACCCGTGAGGACTGTGCAGATATATGTAATATACCGTTATATCTATAACAACTATATTTCGCATTTTTAAGTCTTCCGAAAATTTAATTACTGCATCAGTAGCATGTTTATGAGATAATATGTTGAAGATACTCAAGTTTTACTTCAGTTTTAATAGTTTTAGTAATGGCAGTAATTTGTGTTTCTTCAAAGCATCATGTTCATGTGTCATGACATTCCTTTCGTCTTTCACATGCAATATTTTTAGTTCCCTTACTTGTAGGTCAATCTTTCAATCAGAATCCGCAGATGTATTCGTTCTTAATAATTTGGCATCGTACCACTAAAATTCGTGTACCGGTTTCTGCAAATCAAGTATTGAATCGATCGATTCGTCTCATTCATGCGGGCATTTGGTTATTCGCTGCACCTGTGCGCGTTTCGAATTCACTACTTTAATCACAAACTTTTTAACCAGTATTTTGCTTCTAACCTTTTTATTAGTCTTACTGATTTCATAGTTACATTTAATTTGATAAAGAGCATTTTTATTTTTGTATGTTTGGATTTTTGAATTTCGATTTGTAATGAAAACACTACTGGATCGATTTTAAAAATTGTATCACCAATAGAATGCTATTATAATTCTGTATGACATTTGTTTTATATAGTGTGTAAATATTTTATAGTTTCACATGAGCGAAGTCGCTAGCAAAAAGTAATTTCACATATATGTTCATAGTTTACAAGCATTTACTCATATATACAAAATTTTACCATCATCTGTGATTTGACGAATGGCTTGCATAAACACTAAACATGCAAATATGTAGTAGTGCTACATGACGATATAAATTAACCTTCCGACATCCAAATGCACAATTAAAGGTGGAAGCACCTTGCGAACTGTTTCTATTAAAATTCCAGCATATTTTTATAGTTCCTAATTATCATAATATATTTGCTTACATAATATATTTTCTGAATTACTGTTTTGAAGCAAGAACGTGATATGATAACAAGTCTATGTAGCTATCGTAATGGCTTGAGAATATCAAAGAGTTGGAATTTATTTTACTAAGGCTGTATGTAAAATATAATCTTGAAAAAATTTAGAAAAATGGAAAACACGTGTCTTACGCTAGCAATCTAACATGTGACATTTGTATTAAAACAAGTAGTAGGTATATCACGTTTAAGAATTTTAAATTTAAAACTCAAAACATTCAGAGCAGATTCACAAAAACAGGGACGGGTTTAACAATCACCTCTCCAGAACCTGTAGCAGTATATTGAAAGATAAAAGACTAATGATAAAAAGGGAACCACTCCACAGAACCGCAAACATATCTCTTCATCATTCGTATCTCAACTGTTGCTACTTAAAGATGATGGGAGATTACCGCATTGCCCGTCTCCATCACCACATGGACAAGGAAAGAATCCTTCAAAGACAATTCTCGTTATATTTGCTTATACAATATGCATTTCTTCTTGAAGTATTGTACCATCTTTCACCAAGTTTCGTGTAACAGGTGGTTTTGCGTTTACTTCTCGTTAGCAAGTTTTGGTTCTTCTAATAGATGACGATTTGTTCAATAAACATCGTTATTTTCGATTTTGCAGGTTTTAATGAGCTTGTTGTCTGGGTTCTTAATTGTTACTGTTTTTGGTCTAATTTTTATTCTGTGATTTATTTGGTTCCCCAATTTGGGTTTCTGTCAAGTTTTACATTTTTTGAGCTTGATTTTTAATGAACTCATTTATTTCTGAGCTCGTAATTGTAATTGTTTTTCCATCTTATTTTTATTCTGAAATTTATTTAGGCTCCGCAGTTTGCAAAAACATTTTCATGACTGAAAACTGTCAAATGAAATATTTACTCATACTTCAGATTTTTTTATTTGGTTGTAAATAGTCAAATAAAATTTTTCATATTTCAAATTGTCAAATAATTTTTTTATATTACCTGTAATAAATCATTTTTATTCATCAAAAAAAAAATAAAATTGAAAGAACAATTTAAAATTAATTTCAGTAAAGTAATAATTTTTTATCATCGTACTTTATCACTCAGGAGATAACACGGAATTATGAATGCAACCTGTATTTCATATATTAAAAAAGAAAAACATCTACTGAAAAGATTTTTTTGTATTTTCAGGCACAAATAAAAAACAATAGTAAATTCCACTTTAAGCGATAACTTAATATACAAAACGTCCGATAACTTGCGAATTAGTGCCGGTTTATTTACCTTAGTAACGACGAACCTGCAAACCACAGCACGGTAACACTAATGTAGCACAATTATTAGTTGGAAAACTAGTAAACTGTGTCGATAAATAGTTCGCGAATTTGTAATGTGGTGTTTGTGTCGGGGATTGAGTGTGGAGCGTGTAGACGCGTGTTCGCGCCGCGGTCCGGTACCGTCGACTGGCGAAGTGGCGATGAGGTTGCGGCGCCAGTCGAGCGCCTAACTATCGTGAAATGGCTTTGCACTTCAGACGGTAGCGGGTGATCTGTAGCCGTCAGCTGATTCACTATTTTTTTTCTTTCAGCTGATATGTTGATGATGATGCAAATAAAGCAATAAAACATTATTTAAGAAAGTATAATTTAATTCCGTATAATATATAATATAATTAAATAAAGACCGATGAGGTAAAGAATCTAATAAAGTTATGTAAAGCATGTATATATAGTTAGTTAAGCAAGAAGGGAATTGATGAACCTGGAGCTCTTTTTGAAGTGATTTATTAATATCTTTTCCATTTCAGAGAGTCTGTCCACCTCTCTGAGATATCAACAGCTATTTATTTTTGCCACATTGTTTTAGAACATCCAAGTCGGTTTTCGTTGGGTTAGTATTTTTCAGAATCCTGTTTATTGTAATCTTGAAGAGCTGTGGAGTATTGAACATCATTTTATGGTTTCACTGGTCCATTATTGTTCGAATCACGCACGTCAACGACCACTGAAAAGAAAAAATAGGTGTATAGATATTTTGAAAGAATAGACCATCCATACAGTTACATTTCTGTAAATATTTACAATAAAACGAATAAAATCCTTAATCTACACCCGTAAATTAAAAGTAAAGAACTGGCTCTTTTCTCTTGATTGCGATAGTGTAGAGAAAATAATTCATAATTAATAATTTTTCACGTAATCTTTTTTACAAATAGGGCAATTGTATTTTTGTGAACGTACTCATTCATAACACGCACAGAATCAGGACAGTCTACATAATTACACATACAGCACGATTTAGTTAATATTTTAATTATTTTATCTTTCAAATACTTAATACAGTAAAATGGGGTGATTAGAGACTTAACCTTTCGAATGTCATGACATGTGTGTTAGATATATAATAATAATGTCTTAAGTTACACAGTTCGACATAAGCAATTGTCTTTCTATTGTGTCTCTAATTACGGCATTCAATGAGTTAAGGGTAAATAGAGACAAAACTTTAAAGGGTATTATCTCGATATTTGAATATTGTTTGCATCATTTAAATATATCAATTTTTTAATAAATTGTTATTCTAAAAAATCGATGCTTTTTTAGAGGCCGGTATTGTGGTATCAAAGTGAAAAATCAAACCAAAGTTTTGTCTCTATTCACCCCGTTTTACAGTATATATATAGTTATTATGTAAAATTGTTTACAATATATCAGAGAGGGCGCTGACTCCTGTCATACAGGCCCGCCTAGTTCGAGAGTCCGAGGCTTCATAAATTGTACTAAGTATTAATATGCCAATATTTTTTTTTATTATGTTATTGTTATTATTATACAGGTGCGTGAAATGTGAAAAGCACCTATTGTTCTTTATCTAACACTAGCTTCTGCCAGCGGCTTCGCTAGCGAGAAAGTAGAAAATATATAGCCTAGGTCACACAGAAATTAAGCAGCAATCTACAGCGGTGAAAGAGTTTTAAAAATCGGTCTAGTTGTTTGTAGTTTATTCATTACTAGCTTTTGCCCGCAGCTTCGCCCGCGTACTTACATAAAACATAGCCTATATCACTCAGGAATAGAGCAGCTTTTTATCGGTGAAAAAATTTTAGCAATCGGAGTAGTACTTCCGAGTTTACCTCATAGAAAAAAAAAATTAACCTCTTTATTATATCACTGTAGACTATACTTTATCGGAGATAGCTTAGATTATACTCTATTAGACAGAAGTTAAAAAAAGGTTATTTTATGGTTCACTTTGTAATAAAAGTATCTACATTAAATGTACCTATATTGTGCTTTATTACAGTTAAAATCGATGCTGAATTTATTTTAATAAACTTATATAAGAACTGTTATATTTAAGTGAATTTATTTGAATTATCCATCTTCTAAATTCGGAGGAATTGAGGCTTTTAAATAAATACATTATTTAGTTCTTACTAATACTACTAGTATCCATGTGAAAAACCTTCAAGAAGCAGGGGTTATCAGTACCTGGCACGTTGTTCATTAAACTATTTATAATTAGTCATTTCTATTTGGTTGAATGTCAAATAATTATCATGTTGTACATGAATTGTTTTTTTTTTCGATGGGAAAAATCATCCAATGACAACCCCCACTCTTGGGCGGAGCGGGAGATAGTGTCAGACTCTTACTGACTAAAAAACCCATCGCGTTACTTCAAGCCTTTGCACATATATTGTGTACAATTCATATGTTTTGTAAGGAGAAAACCTGTTGATACGCCATTTTAATAAAAAATTAAACCATTATTTTTTTCAATGGTTTGAATTTATCTCAAATAAAAAACTTTTTACAAAAAAAAAAAATGAACTGCCTTCAATGTTAAAAAAACACTGAAAAGTATAAAATAACTTTAATTTTGGAAGTCGGTGTTTCTATAATAGTTTCGTCAAAGTAAAAAAGTTTTTTTGTTTTACACTTTTTAGTTATGGTACCACCACTAAAACCGGCCAAGAGCGTGTCGGGTCACGCTCAGCGTAGGGTTCCGTAGTTTCCCGTCCGTCACAATAAGTGTACCCACTTAAGATTAAAAAAAAATGCTTGCATATACTGGTACAGGCAGCCATCAGACTATTTTTAGATGGGAAATCCCTTGAAAATAAAAATCTTGGAGGAGGCTTTTTAGACTTTGACTAAATAAAACCCATTCCTGTTCCTTCTTTGTCCTTGTTCCAGGGCCTCTGTACACTTTCGCACAAACCATGAGACATCAGGCTTGAAGACGTTTGCGGGAAAATGAAGAAGAACCGATCGAAAACACCATAAGTACGACTGAACAGATATGGAGAAACCTCTTTGCTGCTGTGAACTGGGAACAAGGAAAAGAAGAACGGTGAGGAAATTGTTGATGAAATTATTAGGAGTCTAAATCATTGATTTAAAGAACCCATGATATATAGTTGCGAGATAATTTCCTACTTATTATCAAATCATGCTGATAGCCAGTTTAGGCAGTTCAAAAATATCGTCATAATTTTAAACTGAATTGACTAGATTTTTAACGACAGTAAATAATTATGGCCTAGCATTTTTTTTTCAGGATTAACTCCATGGCTTTTGGTTAAGCTAAACTCTAATGTTGTTACTAATATAAATATTGGTCAAGTAACTTGATAATAAATACTTAGGAAATACATTTCCGCATTAGAAATAATAAACGTAAAAATAAAAATACCTGTTTGTACTTAGAATATAGTGGCTAAAATGACACAATGTGTATAATATCGAGAATCACATTATCAGAAAAAAGCATGGCATTAGACATTTCAACTACCGCTAATTACTTTTAGAAAAAGAAAACATGACATTATGACATGACAACTTGTCGTTCGTTCAAAAATGCTTTTTTTTTTAATTCGTAAGGAGGTACGTAGGTATTATCGACATAATAAACGTAATCTCATTAACTTATAAAATGGAATATCTTTAATATACTTACGGATTCTTTTAATAGTATTGTCTGAGAAAAAAATTGTTTAGAAAAATCTGTTTAATTTTGTATATTTTTCATCAGTTGACGCTAAAAAAATATGCCAGCAAAATTTTGTTCGGGACTTCGCCATGATTCTTTTTATTGACATTTCGAAACGTGTCTTCTCCTTTTCTTTCTTTAGTAAAAAAATGCTTTTGCGAACTATTCCTAGAAGTGCCGTTAACAAAGCAACCTGCCCTGAGGTGCTAGGGCGGTAATAAAATACACAAAAAAAATATATACGTAAGTGACACACTCTGTAATCAGTAGATAATAAGATAGAACAAAACCAGTTACAAGCTACTATCGGTCACGAGGATCATCTGGTTTCTAGAAATGATCCCATTTCGTTTTAGGGTTCTGTACCCCTAGTCAAGTTACTAATCTGCAATAGTTAACGCTAGTAGAAAGCTTCAAATGTACGAGAATGACGTCATCTCAACGCTCAGTCACGTGGTCAGAACAAAAGATTCGGCGACACGGTCAACTCGAAGCGTTCAACGCAAACGAAACTGTTGTAACTTGGCTAGGGAGCCCCCCTAGCCAAGTTACAAAAGGGAAAAAACGGAACCTTTATAGGATCACTTTGTTGTCCGTCTGTCTGTCTGTCAATATTTCGGGAACGCGTGATGGTATTGAGTTTAAATTAAAATGGTATACTCTAATCTGTGGTTTTTTTGTTTATATTTGATGATTACAAACATTATTTATAGAGATTACTGTAATAACCTAACAAAATTATAAAGTAAAGTACTTGTACTCCCCGTTGACACAGAATTCTGGTTAAATTTGTCTTTTAGCAAGGTCTTAAAGTACAGGTGTAGGAATAAATCTGAAAACACTAAAGTGACCAAAAACAATTTTTTTTTGCATTTCGGAATAATCTTCGAAAGTCCATTCGGCAATCGAATTATTTACATAGGCATAGGCAAGTTTGTACAGAACCGCCAGTGCACGAGTCCGACTCACGCTTGCCTAGTTTTTTGTAGGTATATTTCGAATCCAACGCATAAAGTTGTAACATATCTTTTTAGTAAACTTTTATTATAAATATTTTGTTGTTTGTAACATTCTTATTACACGTAATGTCTGGTACTGTGTCTGCTATCTTAAGCTGATTATCTGATTACGCGGGGGGGGGACCCCCGCGGGCCTCAAAAAAACGCCGCCACAAAAAAACGCTAGAAGCGCCCACAAAAAACAGCTGAAGCGCGCTACACCTTGTGTCGGGAGAAGCTTGAAGCCGCTTCAAGCGTTTTTTTTTGAGGCGGCACAGCCGCATACGGGCCACAAAAAAAGGCTGCCTCAAAAAGAAGCTTGAGGTGGCGTATTTTTGTGGCCCGAGTGTTACAAATATATCGGTAAGAAAGATTTTCACAAGTTACTTAATGTTTCATCGGGAACATATGTTACATCACTCACATTATCTTCGATGACCTCTGTGCCATCCGACACACTGTTTTCTGTGCACTCAGGTGATTGTTTGTCCTCCACAAGTACAGTTACAATTGATCTGTCAGTAGTTTTCTCCATGACCACCACGTCTTTGACGACAATAATCTTCACGCACACACAAATACATCTTGGTTGCTTTCTTATCCCATTTTTGCGCTTGTCCTTAGGGACATAGACCATTACTGGACTACCAAATATTCTTAAATGGCTGATATCTAAGCATACATGCCCCAGTCGGTTACGCGCCCCGATTGCAAAAGCATAAAAGTGGGTGCGAGTCAGTAAATCTGGATGACACAACCTGGCATATAGGTAATCATGTCCAGTTGTGTGTGACCGATGACAGGAAAAGTAGGTTGATTGACATATTTTACTGTTGGGCGCGTAGGTGGAATAATATTCCACGCGTGGCTCAAGGAGTTGTCAGGGCCCGTAGGGGCCCAGCAGAGTCGAAGCCTACTGGGACTGAAATGAAGATTCGGCCCCGGTAAAAAAGGCAACGAAGGAAGAGGAGTGGGTTTTTAATCAGTAAAAGTTTGACACTATCTCCCGCTCCGCCTAAGAGTGGAGGATGTTATTGGACACATAGAATACCGGATTATACAGATTCCCGGTAATATTTACAAAGAATAAGAAATGGATGTTCCAATATTCACCCCGTAAGGTGAGGAAGTGGTCCAAAGTTTATTTATGGAGAAACCTACTTTCACGCAGACGAAGCCGCTGGTAGATGCTAGTCTAACTATATAAACGGTATCTAATAGTTAATCGTGAACAGGCATAGAGTGACATAGTCAAATATTTTCTACTATCAACTGCGAAACCGCTGGTAGACACTAGTGTGTTATTTATTTTGTACTCATAAAAATAATAGTAAAATGTTTTTTTGCTGAGTGTACTAAAAAGTAAAAATTTCATATACAAAAAAAAAAAAAATATGGGCCGAACAAGGAATATAAAATAGGACGAATAGAGAACTAAAAAAAAATTAAATAGTATTTTTTTGGGACGAAGGAAGCATGTAGTTTGGGACGAACCAGGATTTTTTTGTGGGACAAAACTTAGTGGGCCGAAGAACAAATCCTAACAATCTCAGTTCTTACGTACGTTTCTAATCTTTAATTATGTAACTAAATGTTGTAAAAATTATATTAGGTACCTCTCATTTCCTTACATACGTCATATCTGAACCTTGGCTAAGGTATTTATTAATCAGATAACACTATTAGCATTTCAACGCGGTATTTGATGTAATATTCGGCCCTTTCTCACTTCTTCTCCCAGTCTTTATCCGAGTTATTATTTAAAACACCCTTAGTTCATTAAACCCCTAGCGAACGCCGCGCATCTATTTATTGTCTTACTATTGTGTCTCAAATTTACGGTAAGAATGGGGGGGGGGGGTGTAATTAGCATTTTACTTTATTACGTCATACAGAATGCATATTACAATAGGCTCCTTTACACAATAATTCTATCGCGCGTTTTTAGGCAAAGGCTTACAAGATTACTGGAGGGAGGATGTAAGGACATATCGTTTATATATTTTTTTTTATAATATGTATGTATATAAAAATATATCAGTATGTTTATCAATTGTCTAGTACCCATAACACAACACACATGACTAGACGGTGCTGTGTGATAGTTGTGGAATATTATTATTATTATTTATTCTGACATTTATTTTCAATTATACATTTTGACATCCTCTTTTATTTCATGACATTTTTAATTAATCTAATGAAATCAGTTTTTTAGCTTCATGATTATTATGTTATATTATAATTTACCATCGTAAAATTACCAATTTAAATTATATTCTTACTGTAACACTTAATAACTAATGGTATCTTGACATTGTTCCTTAATATGAAATTTAAAAAAAAAATTGAAAAAAAAAAGCAAAAGAGGCGATAGACATAATTATGTTACAAGAAATAGGGATCAATTAGTTCAACCAGGTTTCAGACTGGCTAAAGTGGCCTCTTCTTTCATGGGGTACTGTTTGAAATGTTATAATAAAATACCTCCCCACATATTAGAACTCAATGAAACGAAATTTAAATCTTGTATTAAACGCACACTATGCAGACAAGCATATTATAAGTTGGAGGATTATATTCAAGATAAAAATGCTTGGCTCAATGCTGGTCCAGCTCCACTACCACTAGGGCGTACTAATTAGTTGATTAGTTGGAAACTAATATTATTATTTTTTAATTTGAAAGACACAATTGCATTGTATAATGTAGAAGCACTTTTTCCAAGTTTGTGAATGTGAAGCACCATGGAGCATTTTTATTAGGTTACAACTTTTTTTTTTTTTGACATTACGAGCATGGCAGTTGAGAGTTTTGTCATGCTCACTCAAATGTCTCGCTGTTGGTGGCACGTGTTATTGGGTCGTTCAGTTCCCTTCAAAATGGTTGAGCTGAGTGGGGCTGGGGGGCAATCGCGCTATTTTTTTTCAACTCAATCGCAACCGAACCGCTACCATATCACAACTTTTTGACCGTTTCGTATCGCGCTAAAATTTTGACAGCAAGTTGAGACGCACCGCGATCGTAACTGAAACGTTATCGTTGTCAAATGTAAAAGTTGATAGGAGGCTACTTTTTTACGATCGTTACTGGATCGTTGGAGTGTTTTGTCTTTGTTTTGAAGTGATTCTGAGTGAAAATCTTCCAAAAATACAACATTACCATGTACGCCTAAATAGATTTATTGGAGAAATCTCATGAATACGATGTAGCTGTGGCTCGAGCCGAAATTAAAAGGAAAAACTTAAAAGCTAGACTTAGTTGGTTGTGATTTGTTGTGATTCATGAATACAGTGATCGACAGTTTGTAAAGAGATATAGACTCACGAAAGAATTAACCCGTGAACTAATTTCCAAGCAGACTCCTCATGTGCCACCCGTCCTACGTTCTGATGCTTTGGATGTTGAAACTAAGGTAAGGAGTGTAGAGGCAGATTTTGTGATAATTCCTCTAAAGTCATAAACAGCATTATCATAACCAGAATTGTATTGTTATAATTTTGTTTTTTTTTTTTTCAGAAATGTGGTTCTAATTTAAATATAATATGTGTGGATGCAAGTTCCCCTGGGTCCACACATGATAGTGTTGTTTGGGCCAACTATCCATTATAGAAAGACTCCTCATTAATCATGGAGAAAATTTACATCTTTTAGGTATGTTTAAATTGAGTTTAATTTATGTTGTAATCTTCTGATTCATTGTGTAAATATTGTTTTAAGACTCTTTAATGTATTTTTGGTTATTGCAGGCGATTCAGGGTACCCTTTGAGACAGATAATGATGACACCCATCTCGGACCAAGGCCGGATACTCCGGAACGATATAACCAAAGCTTGCTCTTGACGGCCAGAAATCTTGTTGAATGCTGGTAGGTATGTTTTGAATATCATACCATTATTATAATAATTGATATAATTTGTGTTTGAAATAAATAAATAATAATAAAAGGATTTGTCCTTGCAGGTGCTTATTGGTTGATAGACAGCTGCATTACACTCCAGTAACTGCTGTGAGAATAGTGAATGAATGCTGTGTTCTGCATAATATAGCACACAAGGCTTATATCCCCTATACACCCCTAACAGCAGAAGAAGCAGCTTGTGAGCGACAGCTGACAGAGGGCATTGGTCATGGTGTCAGGCAAGAGCAGTGACCGGGCACTCATGCTCTTAGCGAGTTGGAGCTTGGATGCACACAACAGTGGGCGCTCATTCAACATTAATGGACTAATAGGAGAAACCAATTATCTTAATCAATTCTACTTTTATAATTAACATACTATCCTATTGTTGTCCATGTATGCAAAAGGTGCATTGTAAAAATGTTATATCAACATGGTTTCAAAATTTGTGTTATGATGACACTTTGTGGCTGGTGAAGGTTAATTAGTTTTAAGTTTGTTTAACATTGAAATGGTTTTTAAATAGTTCTTATGTGTTTTATATAAGCATTCTTAGCAAATATTAACATAAATATTAAAATAATTTAAATCATAAGACACTTGAGGTACAGGCAGGTTAGATCATTATTATTGTTTTGTTATAAGGCTGCAATTATTGTCTAAACTTGCATGTTATTATTCCCTTTAATTATTATTCTGTATTCAATTCCATTTTTCGTACTGTTTGTGAATAAAGCCTATTTGTATTTCTAACGCCTCGTCATTTTATTTTAATTACATTTTCAAACGTAAACATTATCACTCGTCGTCTCTCGTCACTCGTCCAAGAGCAAGGTCTTGATAAGCTCCAGAAACTGCACCATCAGTAAGTCTGAATGTTTATTTACGTAAAATCTTGATAACCTCTTCAAAAGTTCAAGTACATACCGCACTTTTAGCTGTCAAAACTAGAGGTGCACACGTCAAAATTTATTACTAAACGCTCGGATATTCACAAACTAAAAGGGCATCACTAACGATTGACGTTACGCAACGGTCCAACTTTGGTTTACGTTCGTGAACGTTTGAACTTTTAGCGCGATACCAAAATCCCAATCAGCTGAATCGAAACCTAACCACTGCCGCAATCGAACCGTAACTTTGTCGTAAACGTTTGAAATTAGCGCGATTGCCCTCCTGATGCACGCGTCATGCTCGTGAACGGGTGCCGTCAGATGGGACTGGTCATCTCTTAGCTGCCAGTGGCTTAATTCAGTTTCTATCTTTTAATTATTTTACATTTTTATTTCACTATCGACATTGTGCTCACATGATAGAAGCAACAAGTAATATGTAACCAAGCATTATATGTCACACATATATGATTTAAAAGAGTGTCCATGGAGTTTCTTGCACGTTCTTCTCCATAGAGACCTACTCTTTGGAACGTGCAATTTAGCTTCACTTTTCTTGGACTGACCGACATTTGACTATTCAAAAGTGCCTGTAAATGGTCTATTTGAAATAAATGCTTTGATTTGATTTGTAAACTTGAATTCTTCTAGTGGCATGATTATTAGCTTCATTTATTATGTTTCATTGTTTACAATAATAAAGCCTGTGATTTGCATGCCTATAGGTGAAATATGGATGGACTGTGCTATATTTTTTAACAACTTTATGTAATTTACACATATTAGTAAATAAATGATTATGAATTACTGATGAGGGTGATCTTTTCAATGCTACCATGTGCACTAGGCCTTAGCTCTCGACCAGTGCCATAAAACAATGACTTTACCGAAATTTGAGAAGAAGTGTCAAATAAAACACTACCTACTACAAATCCAAACTAATATTATAAATGCGAAAGTAACTCTGTCTGTCTGTCTGTCTGTCTTTGCTTCACGCCTAAACTACTGAACCGATTTGTGTGAAATTTGGTACAGACATAGTTTGGAACTTAAGAAAGGACATAGGATAGTTTTTATTACAAAAAATATAATAAAAAATAAAATTTATTCCGGACATACAGCGCCATCTATTGGTTAAGAGTCGGCATCAATTCAGGGAACTATGTGGGTAAAACCAAAAATCTGCCGGAAGTCACTATTCCACGCGAACGAAGTCGCGGGCAAAAGCTAGTAATCAATAACTTGGATAAGTATAAATGAAGAGTGAATTCACCACATGCAAACAACAAATGAAAGACGAAAGAGAAATCGACAGAAAGCATGGAATGAGGGGAAATATTCGCGTGACAACTATAAACGTGCTGTAACTCCAAATCTAAGTCCCGATTAAAATATAAATAACGAAACTGTACCCCTAGCCAAGTTGCTAATCTGCAATCGTTAACGCTAGTAAAAAGTTTCCAATGTAAGAGAATGACGTCATCTCAATGCTCAGTCAGTGTCAGAACAAAAGATTCGGCGACGCGGCCAACTCAAAGCGTTCGGCGCAAGCGAAACGGTTGTAACATGGCGGGGGGGAGGGGGTGAAATTGGTATCGAAAGTGCAAAATCAATCAGAAGTTCTGAACTATCGAACTATCGGAATTGAACTTCTGTTACATCTCTGTTCTCTTCATCTTTCAAGTTAGCTTCTTTTTTTTAATATTTGCAACTAGCTTTTGCCCGTGGCTTAGCCCGCTTACATAAAATATTGGATTTATTGATTAAAAGTGGACTCAGATAAGTAACCTACACTAATATTAAAAAGTGGTAAATTAAGTGTTTTTTTGTTTGTAGGAAAGCTAAAGCAAGCAAAAGGTAAAAAGCTATATTATGTCAACAATATTGAGAAAAACGTGTTTAAAGTTTATGATGTCTTAGGTTCAAGTTTCAAGGGCCTTTACTTTTTTGTAATGTTGACAATTATAACCTACAAACTTTTGCCCTCGGCTTCATAAAATATAGCTTATGTCACTAAGGAATAATACAACTTTCTATTAGTTGAAAAAATTTAGCAATCGGACCAGTGCACCTAGCCAAGTTGCTAATCTGCAACCGTTAACGCTAGCAGAAAGCTTCAAATGTACGAGAATGACGTCATCTCAATGCTCAGTCACGTGGTCAGGACAAAAGAACTGGGGGTGTGGCCAACTCGAAGCGTTCGACGTAAGCAAAACGGTTGTAACTTGGCTAGGGGAGCAGTACTTCCAGAGGTTACTCTCCTACAAACAAAACAACAAACTTTACCTGTTTATAATAATAGTGTAGATTACTAAATGCCGAAAGTCAGTGTCAGATAAAGTAATATTATAAAATAATAAATCCGTCAGGCACTATCTCTATGATAAACACTCTGTGTGTCAACTGGCACTCGCGTGTGTCATCTCACAAACGTCTACGACGATGGATGGTCACATTCGCCCTGAATATTTTCACAAAAAATTGGGCCAACACTTGCCAACTCATGAATGAGTAATTTTTGATTTCAATACGATTTCCTAATCATACGATTTTTTATTATTAAACGCATGCAGATGAGCTGTATTTTTTGAAGTAGACAAAAAGCGAATTGCGTAAAAAGTTGACTCATTTCTTTCGTACATATACTTTTCAAATTTTCAAAGGGGAAACTGGCAACTGACAGAAATAGGATGCAGAAACTGAAATAATACCGATGATAATCATCATCACCATCAGCCTTTTTAATGTTCCCACTGCTGGGACTCAGGCCTTCTCTCTAGGAGTGGGAATGGGCCGTAATCCACCACGCGGGCCCACTGCGGTTTGGTGAATGTCACAGTCATGTCCTCGAATTTTTGGTTCTAGGACATACTGGTTTTCCTTGCGATGTTTTCCTTCACCGTTTTGAGAGCAGTGGTGATGAAATAAATTACACAAAGTAATGCGCCTGGCAGGGTTGAAACTTAAACTCGCGACCTACAACTCGTAACGACTATAATAAATAAATATAAATATCTGACATAATTCACGAATTCTTATACAAGACATAATATGCATGCATACATCATTTAATTTAAATAATTTGATAATAATCACGACATACGTCACATGACGACATTTAATAATGATGATTAATTTAATAAGCATAAAATACCAAGAATAGAATAGAATAGCATTTATTCGGCGCAAGCAACACAATATACCACAACATAAAATAATAATAAAAAAGAGTATAGAAATACATAAAACTTACTCACACTTATACACAGATATAAAATTATTAAATGGATTTTTATAATATTGTTCAGACAGAGGCCATAGTCTTAACATAGTTCTTGATAACGAGTCCATTTAAAACTCCAAAAACCTTTTGGCCATATATATTAGTTTTCTTCATATCACAATAGTTCACCACCAGCCTGGGGTTGTCCTTGGTTGCACTTTATGGCGCGTACAAGGATAATCACCGGTTGGTACCACGATCCATTAAAAACGTCACGATCTCAGAACAGGGTTCTGAGATATAATAACCCATCTAATTAAATGCAGCTTTGATCTACAATAATAATCTATTGAATTCCGTGAATTGCTAATTATAGTCTGTCAAATAAATCAACCGACTTGGGAATTTTGTATAATATTTAATCATTTAAAAAATACTTATATTCGATATTTTTCATAAGGTTCTTCTGTTAGTAAACAATGATCTCTATCTCTTCATCAACCTTGATTATTGAACAAGTGTTGACTACATCATATTTCATTACCCAAGTCGTTTAACTTATTACACAGATTCTAGTCTTCTTTCTCTCTCCGACATTTTGCTGTGCCTGACATATCATCCATAGTCCATATTGATCTATGAAAATTTTCAAAACCATCTATATACAATAAAGTGTTAAGACGTATTGAAAATGACGTTACCGCCATTAGATCATGCGCGTACAAAAGAGAATCGAGACTGACTCGAGACTGGCCTGTTGGTTTAGTGGTTACTGGCCCTGACTGCTATGCCGCAGGTCGTGGGTTCAATTCCCACCCAGGACAAATGTTTATGTGATGAGCATGATCATTTGTTCTGTGTCTGGGTGTAATTTATCTATAATATGTATGTATTTAAAAATATAAGTATGTTTATCAGTTACCTAGTAGGTACTCATAACACAAGCTCTGCTTAGCTTGGGACTAGACGGCGTTTTGTGACAGTTGTGGAATATTATTATTATACTCGATTGGCGTGCGTTGTAGAAACATTTAGATTTAAAGTATGAAAAATGTTTTAAGTGCGATCTTCTGGAAGTTGGAGTTGTTAACACAAATCTCGCCGTTAACAAAAAGAAGTAAAACTTTATATAAAAAACATTAAATTACAAAATAAATAAATAATAAAACCCTACGCTAAAATACACTATCTAAAATATGGCGTCAAAAAACTCTTCCACATCGCTGTTGACTGGTAATGTGCCCAAAAGACTGGCGGCATTGCCACGTTGTATGGCAATGCTTATCCTCTGTCCAAGGTAAAAGCCAGCCTAATTTACTGTAATTATAGTTATTAAGTTGTTTATAAGTGTAAATAAAAAAAAAATGTCTCAAAAGGTAAAAAAAAAATCTATCTTTGCAAAAACATTTTTTTCATTCTTTACGCAAAAATAAACTGATAACGCAGTGCGTGTATTTTTACACAAAGATAACTTTAGACACAATATTTAAAGCTGAAAATAAAGAGGTTGTTCGTTTGTCTGAACACTCTAATCTCAAGAACTACTGGCTCAAATCATCGTGAGGAAACTGGCACGTCCTAGAACCAAGGATTCGAAGATATGTGACTTTCACCGACCCGCACTGGGCCCGCGTGGTAGATGACGACCCATTCCTTCTCCTAGAGAGGAGGAGGTCCCATCAGTGGGAACATAAAAGGTTGATGATGATATTGACTGGCTCAAATTGAAAAAATGATTTAGTGTTGGATAGCTCATTTATCGAGGAAAAATATCTACACCAATATAATAAAGAGGTACATAAAGTTTGTTTTTATTTTTTTAAGCTATTGCATAGCTTCTATCGCGGGCCTTGAGCGTGGAGACCGAATCCAGAAATTCCGTAACGAAAATAACCTAACACCCTCCACTCATTTGTTTTTTGAGCGTGGTGACCGATAAGAAAACAAATGAGTGAACAATCAATCAAAATTCAATTCAATGTGTGAAGGTGCAACTTCAATTAATATCAAAGAAAAAAAAAACAAACGAAAAAAAATACTGCATAAATAAAATAAATAGATAATTATAATGCTATGCAATAGCTTTACCGCGGCAGTCCCCGAGTGCCACACGTCTTTTTTGTTTTCTCTGAAACTACTGCGCCCTTAGCCATGTTACAACCAGTTTGTGTCGAATTCCGTTCTCTAATCGGTAACGCCTCGGTGACAGCAATTGTAGAAAACGATAAGTTGGTAGCCATGTTGACGCGCCTGAGTCGGCCGCTTGTTCTACAATATAGCGTTTGTATAACAAAGGATGTAGCGTTAAACATTTTAGAAACGATTTGGAACGATGTGAACTTGGCTACGAATTGTCTATTCATGTGTTCTGACCACGCGACTTTACGTTGAGATGACGTCATTCCCATACGTTTCATCGCTTTTTGACAGCGTTAACGATTGCAGAATAACAACTTGGCTAAGCGTGCTGGTCCGATTGCGAATTGTTTTTCACCGATAGAAAGTTGCTTTATTCCTGAGTGACATAGACTATATTATATGCACGCGGGCGAAGCTGCGGACAAAAACTAGCAGGTTATATTACGCTGAAATCGAAAGGAGCAGTAACCAAAGACGCGGATGAAACCCAGGGACAGCTAGTTCAAAATGAAACCCGGATCTCTACGTAAATAATATATCAAATAAAGTACTGAAAGATCTTCTCCAGAAACATCACTCAACACCTACAATGTTGTTATTTATATTTATCTCTTTCAGCTCCACCAGCTTTACAACGTTAAAGTTTTGCAACATTTCTTGCAATCCGTTCAAATATTTTGATAGAACTATGTATTAAAACTAAAATTACATTAAACCGACGCATACGCGGACCACTCTTGACTGGCCTGTTGGTCTAGTGGTTAGTGACCCTGACTGCTATGCCGGAGGTCGTGGGTTCGATTCCCACCCAGGACAAATGTTTGTGTGATGAGCACAATCATTTGTTGTGTCTGGGTGTAATTTATCTATAATATGTATGTATTTAGAAATATATAAGTATGTTTATCAGTTGTCTAGTACCCATAACACAAGCTCTGCTTAGCTTGGGACTAGGCGGCGTTGTGTGATAGTTATGGAATATTATATTATTATATATTATTATAATACTCTTGATTTATACGTAGAATGACGTCGAGTGGCTTCGATCTAGTGTGGCTCTACATTTCATCTTCTTCGCTCTCAAAATAGTGAAGCTGACGAGGACATGCCGGCTTCTTCACGATGTTTTTCTTCGGACGGTCCGACTGTCCGGTAACCGTCGCCGTCGACGACTTGGGTTCGGTTCGAAACCCAAGTCGTCGACGGCGCGTAGTGTTCCACACATGCCTCAAGGAGATGCCAGCAAACCATAGAGGCCCAGCAGGGTCGAAGCCTACTGAGGCCAAGGGTTGTGCGAACCCCGGGGCCATGGAACGAAGGCAAAGAAGGAACAAGAATGGGTTTTAGTCAGTACAAGTCTGACACGCCTTCTTACTCCGCCCAAGGGCAGGAGATGTCATTACATGATTTCCCACCTAGAAAAAACAGTGGTGATGAAACTCACCTGAAAACTCGCGGTCTACAGCTCGTAAGTTGGGTTTGTTACCACTGGATCACCACTGCTCCTCTCTCTCTGTTCTTTATTTTTGTATCCATCATCATCATTATTACAGCCGAAAGACGTCCACTGTTGGACATAGGCCTCCCCCAAGTGTTGCCACAATGAACGCTCCTGTGCGTCTCGCATCCATCGGATTCCCGCAACCCTTGCCAGGTCATCGGTCCACCTTGTAGGAGGCCTTCCAACGCCACGTCTTCCGGTACGTGGTCTCCATTCCAGAAACTTTCAGCCCCAACGGCCATCTGTTCTCCGAGCAATGTGCCCTGCCCATTGCCGCTTAAGTTTACCATTTTTGTATACTATTTATTAATAAACTGGTTAGTTCACAAATATTTTTTGTCCATGTTTCCTATTCAGCACCCCTAGCCAAGTTGATAATCTGCAATCATTAACGCTAGTTGAAAAGTAATCAAAAGTATGGGAATGAAATCATCTCAATGGTAATTAACGTGGTCGAAACAAACGAATAGAAAATTCGTAGCCAAGTTCACATCGTTTAAAATAATGGAATGAATTTCTACAAAGTTTAACGCTACATTCTTTGATAAATAAACGCTTCATTGTAGAACGAGCGGCCGACTCAGGCGCGTCAACATGGCTAACCACTTATCGTTTTCTACAATTGCTGACACCGAAGCGGTACCGATTGGAGAAAGGAATTCGTCACGATACGGTTGTAACTTGGCTAGGGGGGCAGTTTACTCAATGGACTAAATTAATGCTCAAACACACTGGCACACTGTCACACTGGCTTATCAGACGGTTCGCGTTGCATCGTATTATCACCTCATAACAGTTTGGAAGTAACATAATACTGAAAACAATTATGAACATGACACCGTTTCAACACAATACGTCAGATATGGCGCGTTTGTGTTTCCCCCCGGTATTGTTTGTAAATAGAATGCCATGGGTAAAGGGTAATAGGTGCTATTATATCGACGGAACTTGTATGAGAAACGTACCTTATTAGCAAGCTGGCCTCATGAACTAGTGCGCCTCACCATCAGAGATAGCATCACTGCTTACCATCAGGTGGGATCGCAGTCAAGCACTAGCACAAAATAGATGGGTACAGCAGCCCCCATAGCCAAGTACAACCGTTTCGCTCGCGTCGAACGCTTCGAGTTGACCTTGCCGCCAAATCTTTTGCTTTGACCACGTGACTGAGCGTTAAAACGACGTCATTCCCGTACATTTGAAGCTTTCTATAAGCATTAACTATTGCAGATTAGTAACTTGGCTAGGGGTACAGAAGTCAATCTACTAGAGCAACGCACACATAGACACCGCTTTATTTTTTTTTTTTATCGTGGGAAAAATCATGCATTGACTCTTACTGACTAAAAGACCCACCCCGTTCCTTCTAGCCTTCATACCGGGGCTCGAGCGCCCTTTCGGATAACCCTGGCCCCAGTAGGCTTCGACCCGGCTGGGTCCCTGCTGTTGCTGACAACTCCTTGAGGCGCGCGGGAACAGTGCGCGCCGTCGACGACTTGGGTTCGGTCCGGACGGTCGGACCGTCCGAAGAAAAACATCGTGAAGAAGCCGTGAAGAGACAGTAAAGCTGACGAGGACATGCTCGTCAGCTTCACTGTTTTGCGAGCGAAGAAGATGAAATGTAGTGCCACACTGGATAGAAGCCAGCTCCGGACAGTTACCTGACGGCCGGACAGCGAGCTACCCATTGCTCACTGTCCGCAAGCCCGCGTCTACGTTGGCCGGAAATCGAGATCAGAATCCCGGCGACGGCGGCGGCGATAACGCCGTTGCCTGATGCGTTCGGCCTCCTCCTTTGCAAGCATTACTGCTTCGCAGAAGTCGGCGACCGCCTGCCACTCCGCCTCGCTCCGGACCATGGCCTCAACCAAGGCCCGGCGCGAGAGGTCTCCGCCGCCGATCGCCCCCACGAGGGCACGGCGAAGCTCCGCCCAAGCAGGGCACACTTCGACTGTGTGCTCCACCGTGTCCTCCGGGCGTTCCGCACAGTGGCGACACCCGGGCGTCACTTCCGCATGAATTGAGTGCAGGAATCTCCCGAACGAACCATGTCCGGTGAGTACCTGCGTCATGCGGAAGGTAAGGACGCTGTGAGGTCTTTCCAGCAACGCCTCAAAGAGGGGACTTACTATAGACACCGCTCACGGAAACGATATCTCGAAGCGCCTCGGCCTCGCTCATCGAACAGTTTTGGCTCAAACGCTCATTAGTGTTTGTCCACCGAGCGTAGGTATAAAAAGTGAAGTACATACATGAGATTGTCTTCTGTACCTATCTATTTTGTGGCACTAGATAATATCAATTAAAAAAAAAAGAACTTTTAGTCCGGTATGATTTAGGATTTGAATTTTATAGGAGATCTTTAAAAAAAAGTACGGTGACCACGCACTTAGAATGACTCCTAAATCGTAAGGTGTGTTCACATATATGTAGGTCCATGCTTCACTGGGATCGATAGCAAATTCTACCAAGGAAACCCCCTAATTCTTTACAAATGATAACTTAAATTTTATTAACTAATTTTTCGTTCAGTCCTTTTTTTTAAATTGACTGTCCATTTCTAATAATAGGCCGTTTATACGAAAACCAAAATTAGATTTAATAATATGGTACCTTGCCTTGTTTTTGTATGTTTAAACGGAGCCCACCACAAAGTAGGGGCCATTATTATGAGCCATTTTCAGCATTGGCTACTCTTGCTACGTAGCTGATTCGGCACTGTTGAAGACGCTGGCAGATGCTA
Source organism: Mythimna albipuncta (assembly GCA_929112965.1). Classification (NCBI taxonomy): domain Eukaryota; kingdom Metazoa; phylum Arthropoda; class Insecta; order Lepidoptera; family Noctuidae; genus Mythimna; species Mythimna albipuncta. The sequence goes on along the minus strand of OV815961.1, from coordinate 22,318,565 downwards.
AATTAATAAATGTACTGTAATGTAAATTCAATCGTGATAATTACAGACACAATTGAAAGACAATAGGTGCGCGAACGCCGGCGTTCGCTTGGGGTTTAATGAATTAATAAATGTACTCCTATAAGAGTAAATAGGTAATTTTATTGAAGATATTTTTACATACATGAACATGTATGGTGCCCCTGATAGTTAAAAAGACATATCTAACAAAAAGTAAAAACGGAGAAAAAAATGTTTTAATGAATGAAACGGGAAATCGTTTGCTGTCTTTGAGTAAATTTAAATAGTTACATATTAAAAGTTGAGAATAAAGCCGAATATAATGGTTTAATAATAATATGAAACTCAAATCAAATCTGGAAAAAATGTTAGTTGCGTCTTTTTTACTAACGGGGGCAGTATGGCAGTCTAAGACTGACGCTCTAACAGAAAAATAGACGTGATATTGCATCTACTGCAACATCTATTTTCGATGATGCTCTCATTACCATTGCACTGAAGGTTAAAAGACTTCAGAATAAAAATGACATGCATGCCTATTGCGTTCCGTCATCGCACGTGTCAATTATCAATTAATCAGAATAACCACAACATTTAATTACACATAGTTAATGTCAATGTAACCACAACGCATCATTGCTTGACTTCATCAATTGGAATAGCTGATTTGCATATGAATTATATTTTTTATTATTATTTACTATTTTATTTAAACTAATATTATAAAGAAGGAAAATTTATATTTTTGTGTGTATTTTTGTAAATAATAAACTCAAAAACGACTGTGCCGATTTCAAAAATTCTTTCATCATATTTTTTACTTTTTTATGGTGGGAAAAAATCATCCAATGACAACTCCCGCTCTTGGGCGGAGCGGGAGAAGTGTCAGACTCTTACTGACTAAAAGACCCACCCCGTTTCTTCAAGCCTTCATACCGGGGCTCGATCTCCCTTTCAGATAACCCTGGCCCGAATAGGCTTCGACCCTGCTGTGCTCCCTGCTGTTGCTGACAACTCCTTGAGGCGCCCGGGAACAATGCGCGCCGTCGACAACTTGCGCTTGGTCCAGACAGTTACCGGACGGCCGGACAGCGAGCTACCCATTGCTCACTGTCCGCAAGCCCGCTTCTTTCACCATTGGAAAGCTACATTCACCCTGAGTAACATAGGCTATATTAATTGCCCGTGTGAAGCCGGGACCAACCGCTAGTTATTAATATTGTGAAGAGGTAAAGTTTGATGTTTTTGTTTGTAGGAGGTATACTCTGGAAGTGCTGGTCCGAATGTTAAAACTTTTTTCACCGATAGAAAGCTGCTTTATTCGTGAATGACATGGGCTATGTTTAATGTACGCGGGCGAAGCCAAGGGCAAAAGCTAGGCTTTTATAAGAAAGAAGAAAGAAAGAAAAAAAAACATGTTTATTCTGCCCGAATAGACGCACAATTCGTTCCAAAAATTTATAAAGAAAAAAAAAAAGAAAAATAGTTTCTCCGCCAGCCAGAGCATGTGTGTATAGGGCTTAACTCTATTGCAACAAACGCCATAGACTCCATTAAGAAAATAAAAACACAAAATAAATAGATAGGTAATCACATAGGTCCTTACAGTAGTGGTAGATAATAAGTAATTATATAAAGAAAAGCTAGCATCTGTAGCTAAACTAGGCAAACCCTGTATTTTGGATTTCAGAGCAATTGCCCCTCAAGCGCCGATTGTACATACATACGTCTGTACAACTTAGATGTCCTTGAAAAACGCTTAATTTTTGTTTTGTACTCACGTTTGTACGAAAGTTATTTGACTGAAAATTTTGGTTTCTAACGTTTTTACAATTTTTTTGGTGATTTGCGTAAACACGATTGGATGATTGGTTTGATTTTTTTTTTGGATGGATTGTGTGAGAAGCGATATGAAAGAAAAGAGAGTTAGTGATAACGTGACGAGTGACAGGACAGAATGGAAGGAAAAGCGTGTTGCGCCGACGCCAAATAAAACGGGACAAGGGCAGGAAGATAATGATAACGTAAACAGTGCAATTTTCCAGATCGATGAACCACTGGCGCTTGAGGGGTATAGTATATCCATTAAACCAAAAATTAATAGTTTAACTAAAATGTTAACTTTTTTTGTTTAGTTATCAGGAAAATAAGACGCACTAGTAATAGTATTTTTTATTTATTTTTCTACGATTTTCTATGTAGCTATACTTTTTAAGGTGGGAACTCATCCAATGACTTCTCACACTGTAGGACAAAGCGGCAGGGTGTGTCAGACTTTTACTGACTACATAAGATAGCTATCTCCTCCCTCTTCTGCTTGCTTGCCTTGCGTTCCAGGTTCCCGGGTTTCCCTTTTGGAAGTCAACCCTTGGTCCCAGTAGGTTTCGACCCTTCTGAGTCTCTACGGTTTTACTAACGTCTCTTTGAAGCACGCGTGGAACATACGCCCCGTCGACAATTCGAGCTCGGTCCGATAAGTTACTGGACGGCTGAACGGCGAGCGTCATCCGCACGCCCACACTGCACATGAGCTTCTATGCATGGTAACCGTTGTAAAAAGTATAGTTTAGTTACAGATCTTTTAATGTAGTTCAGTATATTTTATTTACCATCCGTTTTTCACTGCAGGCTAGCTGAAAATCAGCGCTGGGTGTCTTACGCCCACCCTTTCGGTTCAGGCATCGTCACTGCAACTGTATTGTATGTTTGTACACTTTTTTTTTATTACTATTTTATGTTGTGATATATTGTGTTGCTTGCGCCGATTAAATGCTATTCTATTCTATTCTATAATAAAAATCCTTCTATATTTAGATAAGATGCACCTGTTTTACTCATGACGGCTTTACCACAAAATAGATAGGTACAGAAGATAATCTTATTTATGTACTTCACTTTTTATACGTACGCTCGGTGGACGCACACTAATAAGCGTTTGAGCCGGAACTGTTCGACGAGCGGGCCGAGGCGCTTCGAGATATCGTGTCCGTGAGCGGTGTCTATGTGTGCGTTGCTCGAACGCGCTTTGTATGTAGATTGACTTCTGTATCTATATATTTTGTGGCTTTACTATCAACTACAATGTTAGCAAGGCCGCTGAGTAGAAGTGCAACTGAGTGCAATATTAATGGACCATGACATGAGCATGTATGTATATTTGGGTTCCATTAACAATGGCTACGTGATGCAACGAAACGTTTTCTTTACGACCTGTTTGAATGCGCTTACTGTGGCTATGAGTTTGGATGGACATTTTTTTTCGCGGAAAATGAGCATGTATCAGTTAAGGCCTGGTTCTACTAATTTTGAACATTTTTAAACGTTTGGAAATGCATAAGTATAAAGGAGAACACAATGAAAAAGGGGATTACCCATTTGAGGCTATGAGCGGACAATTGACTAGAGAAAAAATACTTTGTTCATTAATTTTGCCAAAAAAAAATATGTATTAGTACCCTTAGTTCCAAGTGAGCGCCACTATAATAAACAATAAGTGGTAAATAAAAAGTAACTTTATGGAAAAAAACAATAGTTTCATTGATACTAATATTTCATGTCCGTCTTTGGCCTGGAACACCATGGAGGCTGGGTAATCCCCTTTTTAACTAAATAGTCAATTTTAATAAAATAATATCCGACTTGCACTTGCTCAGTTTTTTTTTGTCTAGCCCACCAATTTAATTATCATGTTTTGATTTTTGCCTGACAGTTGGCCACATAGTCCATTATAATAATTTTTTTTTTTTCACGGTATTCTTTTTTATATTTGTGGATTTTCTGATGTTTAAAAAATTTCAAAATTAATAGAACCTGGCCTGTGTATGAGGATGGATGGAGAGGGAGAGGTGGGCCAAAGAAAAGATGGATGGATTGTGTGTGGAGTAATAATGAAAGAAAAGGGTGTGAGCGATTTCACGACGGGTGGCAGGCAGGACAGAACGGAAGAAAAATACATGTTGCGCCAACCACAAATAATACAAGACAAGGGCGGGAAGATGATGAGGAACTACCGATTTAAAACATTAATAACTTTTTTTATTGAAGAAAGAAATATTTAATACCTACAGGTTTTGACAGTATTTTTCAAGCAATTATAATACAATTTGGTATGTCTTTTTACAGCTTAAAATAAGGAATAATAAACAGAGAAAGTGTACATATTTTACTTCAATAGACATCTAAGAGGATGAATAAATTATTCTGAAAATGGCAAAAAATAAATCGACATCGATTTATTTAAATTGAGCACTTCATTATTTCTCTAACTTTCTTTTAAATAGGCATTCTGAGTGCATTGCCTACTCATTTACTTGGATATTATACAACTCACCAATTCAATACAGGGTCGAAATAAATTAGCCAGCGAAACTTCACAAAAGTGATGGATTTCGATTTTTAATAACAATAAAACTTTTTTCGTGATTTATAATTTCAATTATCTATATCACTAATGACCGTTAACCTCGTAATTGAGATCAATTAGGAGTTTACCAATCGATCGATTAGGTGTGTCAGATCTAGTGATCCTCAGAACAGACAGTCGGGAACCAAAAGATTCTGGTGTAAGGTGTGACAAACGCGTACCGGAAGAGGCTGGATTGGATTTTTCAGCTAAAATGGTGGCGATAATGATGAGACCCGGTGATAAGCAAATCTGGCTTGATTTGGCTTGCACTGCAGCTGATTAGTCTCAACTACGCATACCAGAGTGATAGTTTACTAACAATTCATATTGATTAATGTACTTTTAGTTTTCTATAACTTTCTTGTTAATTTGACCCCGAAATGTCCGTACTCCCGATAAAAGACACATGGTCACCCTACTCACGCGATACGGTTACTCACGTCAGATTTAAAATAAAACTGTTACATTATGTAACGATAAGTCTTTGATGTCGCCGCTATTGCCGCAGAATTAGAAGAATGAATTTTTTCGCATATCGACCCCGAATTTTTTCAACACACGGTTACTCCATCTAAAGTCTGGTACCTATCGAGTTTTTATTTTTATTTTGGATAGGCTGGCTTTTGGCCACTATCTCACCTGATGGAAAGCGATGACGTGGCCGACGATGGAGCACCCATGAGATGAGTTGCATCTAGTTCGATTGGGAGCCGAAATCAACTTAGTTGGGAAAACGGTAGGCAAACTGAAGGTAGTATTACATTGGGCACACGTAAGTCATGTACATCGCTCGTCAGTCTCCATATATTTTATATGGTAATTTAATTTAGACGATATCGTATATTTTTAATTTTCTGAATAATTAGTATACACTGTGTCTATCTCTCATCCAACTCTCCTATCGCAGGTCTGCTGAAAGAAATTCCATTCGAAATATGCAGGATCTTTGCAATCTTCTATCTGTACTTGTTCATTTCATTTTTAAGTGTTTGTGTGTGTACATAAATGAATAAATAAATATTCCCCTTTTCGCCTCCTCAAATTTTTCAAAAACCTCTTAGGTAGTGATCGCCTAGATCATAAAAAGGAAGCCTTGTGCTTTTCACGTTCGTAGACACAATAGTTTTGGATGTGCATGTCAGTCAGTTAGTTACTCCTTTTATATACACCGTTAAATTTAAATAGTTTTAATCCCGTGGAGGGTCGATCCGGTACATGAAACACTATCGATTTGTAAAGATAAAATTAAAAAATAAAGTACCTTTTTTTCAAAACTCGTATTAATTTACGCATGTACGAAATTATTTTTTTTAAGAAAACGTCAGCTGAGCGAGTTCAATGACTTGTACTTAATAATCTGCGTTGCGTACTAACTACCTAATAAAAATAATAAAACATAAAATTACTGAACAGCTGATTTTTTTTCGCGATTTCAAGTTTGTTCCCATAGTAAAAGTTGTTGGTTATCATGAGCACAGTCACGTGTTTAGGTATCGTACACTAATTACCAGTCACCCTATATAGGTCTATTACCGTGCTCTTCGTTCTTAATTGACTTTTTCTACTCTTTTATTCTCTATCTTAAGCAAACTTACGTCACGCAAACTAGATACTAATTCCAGTATTGTTCTAGCTACAAAGTTTCACTTTCACGACCAACATCGTTAGATTAATGTTAATGATATGAACTAAACGTGACTACTGTGCAAAATGGCTCCTAGATTAGCATTTAAGCTAGACAATAAAAACGAAATGTTTAGTTGACACGGTTGTACATAAAAAAAAAACAAAAGACCGTCTCTGTAGAATCTTTATAAAGGTTTATTTGTAAAACACTGGCAAATTTGTCAGTACTATGTTACTAACACAACAACAACTTTTGACTTTTTACAAAACATAATTCATTCACCAAAAACAAATTTTCAATATTTCGCTGTTCTATCTAACACATTTCAATACTGTATTTTGCTACATCTACCTACGTGTGAATGACGCGACGCAAGCCCCTAGATCCCCGCTACCCTCTGCTATTGTACTATCGCTTGCTATCAATTGCGATCAATTTAAATATTTTTATTTTTGTATGAAAATTTGATGAACTAAAATGTGATACATTTTTAAAAGTCATAGAACAAAAGTTGTTGTTTATGATGTTAGTAACATAGTTCCTGAGGTTGACAGTGTTTTACAAATAACCCTGTATACACCACTAATTTTTAATTAGTACAAATACTTAAAGGGCATATTAGAAAAGGTCTTGTTATTATTTATTTAGTACAAATACATAAAGGGCGTATTAGAAAAGGTCTTGTTATTATTTAATTAGTACAAATACTTAAAGGGCTTATTAGAAAAGGTCTTGTTATTATTTAATTAGTACAAATACTTAAAGAGCTTATTAGAAAAGTTCTTGTTATTATTTAATTAGTACAAATGATTAAAGGGCTTATTAGAAAAGTTCTTGTTATTATTTAATTAGTAAAAATGATTAAAGAGCTTATTAGAAAAGGTCTTGTTATTATTTAATTAGTACAAATACTTAAAGGGCTTATTAGAAAAGGTCTTGTTATTATTTAATTAGTACAAATACTTAAAGAGCTTAATAGAAAACGTCTTGTTATTATTTAATTAGTACAAATACTTAAAGAGCTTAATAGAAAACGTCTTGTTATTATTTAATTAGTACCTACAAATACTTAAAGGACTTATTGGAAAAGTTCTTGTTATTATTTAATTAGTACAAATGATTAAAGGGCTTATTAGAAAAGTTCTTGTTATTATTTAATTAGTACAAATGATTAAAGGGCTTATTAGAAAAGGTCTTGTTATTATTTAATTAGTACAAATACTTAAAGGGCTTATTATAAAAGGTCTTGTTATTATTTAAACAAAGTCTCAATAAATAATATTTATACACAGAAAAGTTACTAGAGTTTGTTTGTATCCCAAAATGTCACCTATTTTATGGAAATATTGTGCAGGCTACTTGATTGAATGAATAAATGGCGACCAAAATGGAAAAACACTGCGCCTAATATCTTCTAATAGCTTATTGTTATGATTATTGATTTAATCATGAATTTACCAATTATGATAAATGGACCTGCAATGACTGACAAAATTTACGAATGGTAACATTAAGCAACGTGTCTATGTGCTCTCCGTGTCGGGGTGTCAATAATGCCCTCCTAGATAACCTGAGAAAAACTACATAAGAATTAAAAAAATCACATCGGCATTTATCCGGTATCGGAACCTCAATCTCCTGCATGAGAGGCGGATGCCTTAACCACTGGACTATCACCACACCCAAGCTTTGACATGCAATCTTCACTGCTTGACACGTCCAATACGAATAGTTACTTCGGCAAACAATTATATTTCTATCGTTTTCTACAACTGACCAAATCTCAGTTGCTCAAAGTGACGGTCGTTACAACTGGCCACGGGACCTTTCAAGCACCTCTCTGTCATAGGAGTAACAGACAGTCCACTCTGCAGAGCCTGCATGGAGGAGGACGAGACAGCAGCTCATCTGTTTCTAAGCTGCCCTGTGGTCGCTGGATACAGGGCAAAGTAAAAAGAAACCCACGTACCCTCCGTGAAATGGACAGTAATACCAAGGCGCTGCTGGCATTCCTTGAGGAGCTGGTTTGGATCGAATGACTCATTAGTCCAACCCGTATGCAAAATACGTACTTTGGTCGTGGAGTTGCGGATACGATAACAGACGGATATACAATACAATACAAAAACTTCGAAGTGAATTACTGTAGGTATAGCTAGGTAATGAATCTTCTGTTTTTCATTATATTATTTTACATAACATTTAAGAAAATAACCCACATTATCCAAAGAAGATAAGGCAGATTTTCTCACAAACTTAATATACTGGCGTCTCTCTACAGCATTTTTAACCTTACCTCTTATCAATTTAAGAGTACAGTGTGTGCTGTCGTAAAGTTTGTCGGCCAGGACCTTGCATTTTTATGCGCTTATGTGTGTCATATCAGTCACTGGGTTAAATAAAAACAAATATTTGCAGTTTGATAAGAATGACGTTGTTGGCAAAATTGATGAGTATCAAAATACCTTAGATACTTATCATCTATTCAAATAATTACCCCTAAGGGTTTTTTTTTTCTGTGTGGGAAAAATCATCTTATGACAACCCCCGCTCTTGGGCGGAGCGGGAGATAGTGTCAGACTCTTACTGACTAAAAAACCCATCCCGTTCCTTCAAGCCTTCATACCGGGGCTCGAGCGCCCTTTCGGATAACCCTGGCCAGTAGGTTTCGACACGGCTGAACCCCTGCTGTTGCTGACAACTCCTTGAGGCGTGCGGGAACAGCGCGCGCCGTCGACGACTTGGGCTTGGTCCGGACAGTTACCGGACGGCCGGACAGCGAGCTACCCATTGCTCACTGTACGCAAGCCCGCGCCTACGGTGGCGGCGGGAGCGCCGTTGCCTGGAATACGGCGAAAATCGGCAGAAGTCGGCGACCGCCTACCACTCCCCCTCGCTCGGGACCGTGGCCTCGACCAAGGCCCAGCGCGAGAGGTCTCCGCCGCCGTACCCCTAAGGGTCAATTCACATCGAGTAATTTCATTGTGAGAATTCAGAATACGTTGCACCACGCAGCGCCTGAAGACATGTGACCTTCACCAACCCGCACTGGGCCCGCCTGGTGGGTTACGGCCATTCCCTCTCCTAGAATCCTCCTGACCAGACCAGACCTCCTGTCTGAGACCCGGCAGTGGGAACATTAAAGAGGCTGACGACGATGTTGATGATGACGACGCAGCGCTGCGCCGCGAAGCATCTCGATCTGAAATTTTTTTGTGTAGTAAATAAAGTTATATTTTGAGGCGCTTTTTTTAAAATGTGCGCATAGCGTCGGGTCGCGTTGTCTCGGTATGAAATGACCTGACCCTGATGCACGGTCTAATAATTTACAATAGAGTCGTACCTTCACGATGGTAGCGAGTAAGGCGGCCGCTCGCGTGAGGGAACGGACATCCTCACGCACCAGCCGCACCGCCGCCGCCTGGACGGGATACGGGGGCCACCGTATGTGTGGTGTTTCGGACGACGAGCAATGGGCAGCTCATCGTCCGGCCGTCCGACCGAGCCCAAGTCGTCTACGGCCCATAGTGTTCCACGCGCGATTCAAAGACATGTCAGCAAAACCGTAGGGATCCAGCAGGGCCTGTTAGGGTCATGGGAAAATTTCTGAATAGTTTAATCGTGGTCATAGAACGCTGAAGGAACATACAAGTAAGTGTGATTTTAGTCAGTTCAAGTCTGACTCGCGCCCCGTGCTAGAAACGATTTCCCACATCAAAAAAGTAGGTACGAATAGAAAAGTCAAAAAGAAAATTACTCTAAAAGTTAATACTTTACATAATAATAATATTTTTTTCATAAAAGGACGCTAGTAAAATAAAAACTAATATTGCTACTTGTAAAAATCGATACGAATTGTACGTAATAATATAATAGCTGTAATGCAGCGCCATCTAGACTGCCTGTTGGTACCTATTGTAGATGATGCTATTCGCCAATAGATGGCGCTAAATAATGGTTCTGCTATTAACCAACAGATGGTGTCAATCACATGGACTTTATAATGTTTTGATAATACATCTTATTAGATTAAAAAAATCTGTGAATTAAGATACAGGAAAAAACACATCAGCTTTATATAAATATTTTCAGCGTACCTTTCTCAGTTTGAACGCTAATAATGCTCTCATTTTTTTTTTTTTTTTTAGATAAACACCTATTTACTTTGACGAAAACTTTCAAACGCTACTTTTCTAATATAATGTACATTTTTGTAATAGTAGTTTAATATAATTAATAAATAATAGAGTGGGTAGCGTAAGCAAGTTGGTACTATATTGAGGAAAGTTCATAAATTCGGAACAGTAGTAGTTAATATTATATGTGTTTACCGCACATAAAATATTAGCCCAAAACTCACATGGAGACCTAAAAAATAAGATAATTATTTTGTGTTCATTTAAAAGTAGCTGTGTTAATCAACTTTTGTTGTTAACCGTACCTACTTAAGCCGGGTACAGACTGTTGTACTGTAACATGCAATGTAACGGCCATATTGTGGACGCGTTGCGCGCACGAACTGTGCTGACTACGCGTGCGAATAAAGCATTTCATCAGGACATAAGGTATACAGTTCTGTACAGCTGCCACCACGGATATTGAACGCTGGCAAGTGGCGCAGAAGTAAAAAATCGGGTCTCTTTAGCGGGCGGGGAGCGTCAGTGATTGGCTCGCTGCGCATCGCGTCATAGACGTCGCTCGTGATTCGTTCATTGCACTTGCAGCATGTATCTAACAACGACGACGATTGGCTCGCTAATATAAGGAATGCGCAAAGCGATCCCCACTCTGACGTCGAGCGTTCAATATCCGTGGTGGCAGCTGTACATGCGCGCGCTGCGTGCACAGTCCTCACTACAGCGTCACTGTATACGAGCCACCGGCCACAATAAAACGCCGCCACCGACATATCTCCTAGTAGGTTTTATACATTTTACATGGATTTGCCGCACACGCTATCAATCGCCGCTGCATGCTTCTTGTGGCCCCAACCGGCCACACACGCCATTGACGCATTTAAACCTACTTCGAAAGAGTCCATTATGATTGATACTGCACGCATAGGTTAAAAAAAGCAGCCACCCACACACACAAGTGGCTGGTGGCCGCTTCTAACTTTTTACGGTGGCGTTTTTGGTTGTGGCATTTGACGTGGCACATTTTTTTTTATTGGTAGTCTCGCGTTTGACCACTATCTCACCTGATGGTAAGTGATGATGTGGCCGACGGTGGAGCACGCTTGCCTAGAAGTAACCTATTCACTCTTGACTTAAAGTCCTAAAGGTTTTAGCTATCAGGAAACACAGACTCCGGCAGGGAATCCATCCACTCCTTTGCTGTACGCATAATGAATGTGTTTCCAAAACGCTTTGTACGAAGGGGTGGGATATCCATCATGTACCGAGGGTACGTATCAAAATCCCGAATTTTATAAGACCGAATTTTAAAATACCGACGGATGAAACACCGAAAATTGAAACACCGAAAGTTCATTTGACCGAAAGTTTAAAATCCCGAAGTTTAAAATCCCGACATTCAAAATCCCGACTCGTCCGTGTCGGGGTGCCCTAAGGTCTTCTGTTTTATTTTGAGAAGTAGCACTCGCCGGCCGCTGCTGCGGCACCGCTCGCTACGCTCGCACGGCTCGCGCGTGGTTGGTCACAATTCTAACCTAACCTAACCTATTTCAGCCAGTTCGAAATAAAGAATAATAGTCGCTGCTCTTTGGGATTTCATCCATCGGTATTTCGTCCATTCGGGATTTCGTCCTTTCGGGCATTAGAACATCGGTATTTTGTGTTTCGATATAACGACTATCGGCATTTAAAACTTTCGGTATTTTGAATTTCGGTGTTTTGGACGTCGGTATTTCAATCATAGGTATTATGAACTTTCGGGATTTTGATACGTACCCTGTACCGATGGCGCAACGCACATGCAGATGTACGCACACATGTGGTACATGTGCAGTGACACTTAAAAATGCTCCTTTCATGTTACATTGCATGTTACATTACAGCAGTCTGTATCCAGCTTTACGAGTTCTCATTTTCGCTACAATTCAGACTGGAAGAAATCCCCCGCATATTCTGTCTGACCTCGAATATGGAGAAAGTATTAGACCGTCTGGGTAATACGTGGGACTTATACCTAAATCCTTCACTGGTTGGACGTGGACGTAGTTGAGGATCATTCTTTGTGAAAGCTAGTTAAATCTGGATATGTTGAGATTTTTCATTTATTTTTATTACAACTACTTTCTGCACTAAAAATTAAAACCCAACACAAGCAAAGAGTATTAAATTATTGTTAACAGATTAGAATATCAAAAATTTACAAAAATCCAATCAAAAATTTATAAAAACCAATCAAGTTAAACAAAATTAAGAAAAAAGACATTACTTACATCATGGTAATAATAGTTCCAATCAACCGGCAAAATCATTCCCGCAACTCTTAAAAAAATAAAAATCACACAATGGAGTGAAACCGCGTACATCAAAGGACTGGAACAGCTTGCCTGCTGCGGTCTTCCCGTCTGATTATAATTTGGGTGTCTTCGACGCTAGAGTGAATAGGCTCTTAATGAACTAGTGCGCCTCACCATCAACGATTGCATCACTGCTTACCATCAGGCGGGATCGCAGTCAAGTACTAGTTTATAACAAATAAAAAAAAACGTGTCAAATCCTTAACTGGCTCCAGTCAAAAGTCTTAGTACCTACCTACCTACATAAACACTATCTGGGTGAATATAGGTACACGTATTTAAAATTTTCAAATTTTGGTTGCGAAACTTTTTCTTCTGTTTTCGTGAAAATTTCTAGAGTTAGGGTCCAGGGCCCCTAATTCTCGTCAAAACCTAGGAGAAGAACCTGAAGAGAAGAAACTTTTTCCTCAATTTTAGTGAAAATTTGGGAGCTGGGTCCCTAAAGCCCCTGGATCGCTGAAGTAACGGTTTCGACACCAAAATTGAAAAAAAATCACCCAACTACTTATGTTTTTTACTCTTTGAATGCCGTAATTAGAGACACAATAGAAAGACAATTGCTTATGTCGAACTGTGTAACATTCAAAAGGTTAGTAGTCAAAAAATACCTATCAGATTTTGGAGGGAATGTTATGTTTCAAAAAACAAAGTGATTTTAATCAACTTCATAGCTTCGACGCTTTTCTGGTGATCGCGAATGTTAATCACACTTTTCAGTGATTTGAAATAATGCGTCGAAATTGCCCAAAAAAAAAACCAGTCAGTTGTGAGTCGGACTCGTGCATGAAGGGTTCTTTAACATTGTAATTATCTAAGTATACAACTTATTTCTACCCATTTTTTTTTTATTTTTAATTTTGTTGTTATTGCGGCAGCTGAAATACATTATCAATTATAGGCCATAGTCCATTGGTTTAGGTAATTAGTAAAGGTAAACAATCTTGATTTGTCTTTTTATTTAACTTTTCGAACACCTACCGTAATTAGACACACGATAGAAAAACAATGAGAGAACGAACACCAGCGTTCGCTTGGGGTTTAACGAATTAAAATACGTATATAAAAGACATACAAAGATTATTTAAATTTAGTTAATTACATAACAGCGGTTTAGGTAAATACCTAACTGTAAACATTTTTAGAAAAATTTTTTAGACAACTTTTTCGATGAGACTCGTTAATATTACTTTCAGGAATCGGAGTTATCTACCTAAACAGATGGAGCTATATCTAACGGTTCAATAGATAAAGTCTGGTGACAGACAGACAGTAGAGTCTGAGTATAGGGTTCAGTTTTTACCCTTTTGTTACGGAACCCTTAAAAACAAACCACGTCACCACTTCGACGCGTAGTTATTTATTTTTTTATTTATTTATTTAAAAAACTTCATGCAACACAAAGGTACAAAGGCGGACTTAATGCCTTAGGCATTCTCTACCAGTCAACCTAGGGTGGTGAAGAGAAAACATGGCAGGTGCATAAAAAAAAAAAGAATAGTTTGTTAGTTAGTGATTCCACGCACAGCCGTCGCTCAAGGCATAGCGTGTCGTATTCAAAGGCATGCTGCACACCGGCGCGCCACCTACGCGGGTCGACGAACGACCTCCCGGCCCCCTCCCGAGGCCCTCCACGTCCCTCAGTGGCCCTCACGTATTAGCCTTAGGTAGGCTTGTATAACTGGCCTAAGGTAGACTTGGCGCAAGATACGATGTGGTAACGTTAAGCAATTTGAATATTGTGATGTAATCAAATCAGAAATTTTGATATGATAAATTATAATAACAATATTATTATTATTTTAAGACCAAAGATCCATAGAATGAAAAAAATATTTAATTGATCCAACTTTCTATATCACACTGAATGATAATAATGAAATAATAAATGAACTAAGGTTACAGACATAGCTTAAACAATCGCCAAACTTAAGTGGTGGTGGTAGTGGATGGTAAGGTTCTGGAGTGAAAACGACGTACCGGAAGACACAACGTTGGAAGGCTTCCCAAGATGTGGACCGATAACCTGGTTAGGATCGTGGGAATCCGATGGACATCAGACGCACAGGACCGGTCGTTATGGCAATACTTGAGGGAGGCTTATGTCCAACAGTGGACGTCTTTTGACTGAAATGATGATGTTGATGAATGATGAACGTGATAGGACTTTCGCAGGTTTTCGTTTAGGGATAAAATGGATACCCTCTTACTAGATTATGTCTAGTTTCCCTGTATCTCCACTTTGGAGGACCTACAAAACGCCACCGACCCCACTGAAATCATGGTCACCTACTGGGCCCAAATACTTTGAGCCAAAAAAAGCCATAAATTCAAGAAGGTTCTCATTTGACCAGTATCTTATCTGGTGGTTTAAGCGATGGTGTGGTTAACGATGGAGTTCCTTTGCTGGTAATGACATAGTGGTTATGATCTTAAAAAAAAAAAACATTATAACTAAAACATGAATATCAAACATCAATAAAAACTATCTTCAAACCAAAATGGTGGCAAAGTCAATTGTGTGCCTTGGATTGTCTGCCCTGTATAAAGTTTTGAAGTAGATACCTACGTAGATAATTGAATTTCAAGATGCATTTGGAACACTACTTAGTATTTACATGTTAAACCTCTACGGTCCGGACTAAGTGTGTCGCCTCGTCGTCTATACCGCGCACTCATCGAAAGACTGGAACAATTTGCCTGGTGCGGTCTTTCCATCCGATTATATTTTAGGTGTCTTCAAGGCTAGAATGAATAGACTCTTAATAAACAAGTGCGCTTCACCATCAATGATAGCATCATTGCTTACTATCAAGTGGGATCGCAGTCAAGCAGTTTTTAATTTAATTATTTTTTTAATTATCAGACCATGTCCAATTCGACCTTCCATCCTGCATCACTTATCCTGAAAAAAACATTAAAAATTTGACACTCCCTCTCATTCAACTCTGAGTGGGAAAAGTCATTTGATGATTAACCACATTGAAAAAGAATATTGCAATAAAGCCGGGTTTACTTTTAAATTCCACTTTCCTCAATTGCTAAATAAAATAATTCATAAAACTGACACTAGCAATAATATAAATTCTTCTAACCGCCCCGCCACAAATAAAAAACAAAACTAAAGCCATCAAGATGATCACTGTGTGAAAAAACAGCAAGAACATAAACACAGTAATTCATCTGAATCTGCTGCTATTTTGATGTAATAACCAATTTACAACAATTTGCGAACGCCGAACAAGCCATAAACAAAAAAGGCGATGAGTTCATAGCCCGATCTGTATAATTTAGTCATCTTTTTCGCTAAACATTGTTGCAGTAACCACACGGGCAATCTTTAGTTGCCCGATTTGAGCCTGTTAAATGAGCAACTTTGTTTTGTAAAGCTTTATTCACTAGCTTTTGGAATAAAGCCTCAGGAATATAGCAGATTTCTAACGGTGAAAAAAAATTAACAATTGGACCAGTACTTTTAGAGATTATCCTCCTGTAAACATAAAAACAAAAAAATTGTGGAAATTTTTGTTTTTTTTTTGTTTGTTGTAATCTTTATAATAATAGTGTAATTATGCAGGTAAATAACAACAACATGACAACAACAACAACAACTCCAACTGCTCTTGGCAACAATTGGTAAGCTGTTTGAGTGCCTGAGTTTATTTTTATTGTTTTTTCTGGACATTTATTAAAGTCCTACTTACCTGCATTGTGTGTAGAATTATTTATTTTTACGTACTTTATTCTACACCAAGATGTATAAGTTCCTGTTGGAGCGTGTTTTTATATGGAATTCTTTTTGACTTTCACGCAAGCGAAATCACCAGGAAAACGTGAAGTTACTGCTTTGTAATCATCTTTCAGAGGAAACCCGTGGATTTTTAACAATCAGAATCAATAAATTAAAAGTTTCCCAATGTGGTTTTTTAAGGAAACGACGTCATAATTACCAAGTGTTGCCCTTAAATCGGTCTTATTAGTCGCCCGTGTACCAAAACCCAACATTAGGACCAACTGCCACAGGCGAAGGGAAAAGACCTTGGTAAATATTTGAATTGAATATTATATGCCTGTGAAATAACTAGGTAATTAATATTAGGAATTCATTGAATTGCTCGAGAAATATCATTCATGTATACATAGGTACAATAGGCCGTTTCTAGGTAATAGTTATACATAGACTTTTGTTCAATAATTGGTATAAGACATATATGGTACATTCCAAGGTTCATTGGGAAATTAAGGAATAACCGTTTGGCAAATCAATTATGACTTATTTCAATAGAGAATGACATATTCAATAGACCTACGTCAGCCTGTTTAATTATGGCCTATTAAGTGTAGTGCCAAGGGTTTTTACCTCGGATTTTAGTTATTGTGGATGAAATGTTAGAAACAAATATGATTTTTATATTTAGCTTAAAATATGTGGTACAGAGTAAAAAGTGTGATTAAAAGAATGTTTAATATATGATACAATAAGTTTAAAAAAAAGTGATTGTAACAATTCAACTAGTATTTTAAGAACTACTGGCTTGATTTGAAAAATTCTTTATTGTTAGATAGTTCATTTCAAGAAAGAAAATCTATATGTATAGCATGGCACTACGACTAGGTATTAGGACCGGAGTAGTAACCAAGAGATTGGGATGGAAACGAAGGGACCAGCTAGAAATAAATATTAGCTAGTTATTATTACGCTTTGGTGCATACTGTAAGTATAGCAAGCAACTGATAAATAAATTAAGGCTGTTAAAATGTTTTTTTGTGTATTAAAATTAAGTAAACGTAATTTTATATATTTCATTCTTCTGTGTGTTTGTCATCCCACTCCTAAATGTCTCGACCGATTTGGATGATTGTTTGCGTATAAATTTAAGTGGATCCCTGGATGGTTTGTTAATACAACCTAACCCGCTAGGTGGCGCTGCAAGCGGGTTCTCATTTTTTTTTCTACGATAAGTCAGTTTTCGGGAAGGAAAACTGATCCGGACCGCTACTATATTTATATAAAGACAGCATTTTCGGTTATTTGGACATTTTCGTCCACGTCCTCTTACCTTAACCCACAAATACTTGTGTATTCAAGCTCCTGTATTAAGGCCCAAGCTCCCGAACAGTGCCATAAAATAGTGACTTTCTCAAGCCTACTCCTAGGTAACAGCCAGGTTAATAGTTTAAAAAAAAAATGTTTTTTATAGATTCATGAACAACATTATCAACATTTGATTTTTTCGTGCTATTAATACTTTGGTCTAAAAAAAAAATATTTAGCAATTTCGCAACTTTTCGAAAATTTTCTCTATTCCTTCGAAACAGCTTGGATCTTTAGAAACATTTTTACACATAAAAATTGGTGGTTAAATATTCTTCAAAGTGAACATTGCATATGTAAATCAATCAATATTTCGCAAAGAAAATGGATTTAAATGTCAGCCGCGCGCTTTCCGGGCGCTGTTGGCCGCAAATAAATGCACAGATTTGCGTACTGCGACCTGGGCGGGTGCGAGAGGTGCGTCCACATAATTTTGGCCAGATGGTTCAAGGGACTCTAAGCCTTAAGTCGGTGCTAACTTACCAAGCTAGGAACAGCTGACAAAATCATAAGCCTACTTAGAACGGTATAGCTCGCAGTACTGATACTAAGTCGCGAGCGAAGGGAGGCCTTGTGTCGAAGCATTTGGTACTGATGCAACATTATCCTATGTCCTAATAGTAAGAATGTTAGGAATGCTGGTGCACCTACAGTTTCACTTCATACCTTATTTATCTTCTTATTAAAGTAGGTCAACTTTACTATCTGTACTTACCTTACCTTCTTTTTAGGGGGAAATTGTCAAATTACTTCTCCCGCTTAATCTCTGAAAGTACTGGTCCGATTGCTGATTATTTGACCGATAGAAAGCTGCTTTATTTCTGAGTGACATAGGATATATTTTTACGCGGTTGCAGCCGCGGTAAAAAGCTAATTAATTATATTCCACTTACAACGCCATCTAGTTAAAACCTAAGCAGAGCTTGTGCTTGTTCTACATAGCTGATAAACTTACTTAAATATTTATATATTATTACAGCAATCAGGGTGTTTGAACCCGAAGGTCGACTTGGAGAAGGTAGCGAAAATCAAACACTAGACTGGTAACTAATCGCGTATATTGAAACGTAGTACCGAACCGAATCACAATGTTATACTGCTCTCAACAAACAAAAATTCTTATTTTAACTTAGGCTACGGGCGGTAACGAAACCATAGCGACTTCTAATTCGACGCCAACGCCATCCATCGAATTCGTGGGTACTAATTTCCCAGTATTGAATTAACGGTGAACGCTATGATTCCGTTACCTTTTTACTAACGTAAACACAGGGCCACTAAGCACTAGACCGGCATGACAGTCTGGTCAGTATGTTTCACCAGTTTCCCTTTGGCGTTCCATGTCATTGTAAAAATTAAGTTGATACCTAATGCATTAACTACGCATAAGGCTTTTTATTTAATTTATATTTTTGTTAATATTGCATTGATTTCTTTAATTAAATATTGAAATACTATAAACTAGATATAATTTATAATAAATAATTGAAGATGTTAAAATTAGTTCCGAGTAAGTAATTTTTTCTCTCTGAAGTTATTAAGTGATTGATTACCTTTTAATGTCAGACAACAAGTAGGCATGAACAAGAAAGATATAAATAGCAAAACTTGACTTAAACTGAGCTATATTTTTGACTATTACAATACAGAGCTATATTTGACAGGCCTGTTGGTCTAGTGGACTTTTTTTTTCGATGGGAAAAATCATATTATGACAATCCCCGCTCTTGGGTGGAGCGGGAGATAGTGTCAGACACTGACTAAAAAACCCATCCCGTTCCTTCAAGCTTTCATACCGGGGCTCGAGCGCCCTTTTAGATTACTCTGGCCCCAGTAGGCTTCGACTCGGCTGGGCCCCTGCTGTTGCTGACAACTCCTTGAGGCGCGCGAGAACAGCGCGCGCCGTCGACGACTTGGGCTTGGTCCGGACAGTTACTGGACGGCCGGACAGCGAGCTACATATTGCTCACTGTCCGCAAGCCCGCGCCTACGGTGGCTGGAAATCGGGATCGGAATCCCGATCGCGGCGAGACCGCCGTTGTCTGATGCGGTCGGCCTCCTCCTTAGCGAGCATTATTGCTTCGCAGAAGTCTGGTCTAGTGGTTAGTAACGTGAATAGTCAATAGTCGTGGGTTCGATTCCCACCCAGGAAAAATGTTTGTGTGATGAGCATAATCATTTGTTCTGTGTCTGGGTGTAATTTATGTAATATGTATGTATTTAGAAATATAAGTGTGTTTATCAGTTGACTAGTACCCATAACACAAGCTCTGCTTAGCTTGGAACTAGACGACGTTGTGTGATAGTTGTGGAATATTATAATATATATTATATTATTTAAAGGTCAGATCCCAATACAAATTCAAAAACCTACACATAAATAACACACACATGTCAAACCTTAACAAATAAATAAAGTCGTCACACACGCCACGCTGCGCCAAAAATTATTTATTTCGTCACAAAAAATAACAGCGGAATTTCGCACAGTGTTTTAATCTGTGAAACCTCGAACGAACATGCTCATAAATTTGTTTAATTTTGGCGTTGACTTGACCGGGCAGATATCATGGCCGTCATTTCCCAGGGGGCCAGCAAAACAGTGGCGTAAGTAGGCGTGGGCGAAATGGGCCCTTGCCCATGGCCTCGCACAAGCGAGGACTCTTTAACAACGAAGGTTTTTTTTATAAATGATGGGCTCGCGTTTGACCACTATTTCATCTGATGGTAAGCGACGATGTTGTCGAACACTGGGTTTTTTTTTAGTGGATAAAAATAATCCAGATGACATCCACCGCCCTTGGGCTGAGCGGGAGATAGTGTAAGACTCTTACTAACTAAAAAACCCACCCCGTTCTTTCGTTGCCTTTCATGCCGGGGCTCGAGCGCCCTTTTGGATAACCCTGGCCCCAGTAGACTTTGACCTGGTTGGGTTCCTGCTGTTGCTGACAACTCCTTGAGGCGCGCGGGAACAATGCGCGCCGTCAACGACTTGGGCTTGGTCCGGAAAGTTACCGGACGGCCGGACAGCGAGCTACCCATTGCTCACTGTCCGCAAGCCCGCGCCTACGGTGGCTGGAAATCGGGATCAGTATCCCGGCACCGGCGTCGGCGGCGATAACGCCATTGCCTGATGCGTTCGGCCTCCTCCTTTGCCCGTGTAAGTATATAAAATATTTTCTATGTCACTCAGGAATAAAGCAGCTATGGGTGAAAAAATTTTAGCAATCCGACCAGTACTTCCAGAGATTACCTCCTACAAACAAAAAAAAACAAACATTACCTCTTTATTAAGGCCTCGCTGGTGTGCCTTCGCCAACGCTTAAATTATTTCACGCTACGCCCTTGCAGCAAAAAACGGAACTTGGGACCACCATTTAATTTTTTGTTGCATCAAACTGTGAGATGATGAAAAAACTCGGGGATCGTTCCTGATACAAATATTCAGGCGTGTTTTGTTTTTTTTTAGTTGTATGCTGCTGTTTTTTGTGATGTTCAAACATTTAGTATAGTGTTTTTGTGCTTTGGCAAAAGTGACAAAACAAAGTGTATCTGTAGCCATAATGTATTTGGTTTTTATTAAATTGTAAACAAGGTAGAAAATGTTCTATATACTTTTGTGTGCATTGACGCATTAATCAATGGTATAATTGACGCATTAATCAATGGTATAATTGACGCATTAATTGAATAAAAATAAGCATAACCAGCCCTATAAAGTTCCCAACGCTGAATTCTGAAAGCAGGTGAATCCGCTGGGAAGGGTTAGTTTATTATATTGTATCCTGGGAGTATGCTTGCTTAGGATGCTTTTCTACTTTCATATGGGCAAAGCCGGTGACCAAACCTAGTGAACCATATACTTACAAAAGAACAACCCTCCGAAGTCATGAATTAAAAAAATCTCCGCATGAAACAGGGTTGATCTGCATTCATAAATCAGCACATATTCAAAGCAGAGGCATCATCTGCCAATGTGACGCAATCGTTCACAAGCCTCGCGAATGGAATATTAAGGAAGATAAGCTTGTTTCTATAATCCATCTCATAACTTACACCATTAAAAAATTGTAGTCAAATGTAACAACCTCCTTTTTTGGTGTTTTTTTTAGGTGGGAAAATCATCCAATGACATCTCCCGCTCTTGGGCGGATCAGGAGGAAGTGTCAAACTTTTACTGAATAAAAACTCGCTCCTGTTTCTTCTTTGCTTTCGTCTCGGGGCCCCGAGTTTCACTTCCACACAGCCCATAGTCCCCAGTAGGCTTCGTCCATGTTGGGTCCCTACGGTTTGCTGACATCGCCGTGAGGCCGACTGAGGCGCGCGTGGAACAATACGCGCCGTAAACACTTTGGTAATATGGCGCCACTTATCGTCGACTGCAGTTTTGAAAGAAAGAAAGAAAAAACTTTTATTCGTACCTCACACATACAGTAGAATTAGATATTAAAAATAAAAATAAAAAAACTTTAAAAGCTGCTTTGCGGGTATATTCGTAAATCGAACACTTTGTTGCGGCCTTGATCTGGTGTGTCCATTTCTTTGGTGACTTACCACGTGGCCTGGTGTCTCTATATGGAGTCATTGCTACGACGAGGTAAATAACTGAAGAAAGTCAAAATGCGCGACAGCAATGTGGATGACAGGCGCTGTCTGATGCAGAGAT
This sequence comes from Mythimna albipuncta, assembly GCA_929112965.1. Taxonomy (NCBI): domain Eukaryota; kingdom Metazoa; phylum Arthropoda; class Insecta; order Lepidoptera; family Noctuidae; genus Mythimna; species Mythimna albipuncta. The sequence continues at coordinate 22,296,285 of OV815961.1, read as the reverse complement.
CAAATTCTCCAGCTCTGGGTGCAGTCATGGTGCATGGATTCATGGATTCATGGATTCTATTGGTCGGTCGACTAAATTGGTATTTCCATTAGTAATTAACCCATTGTGTAGAAGTTAGTCATGCTATACTCCCGTGCCTGCTCTTCGTTAAGTAGTTGGTTCAGCGCCTGATTTCTCTCTGGATCCGTCGGATTGTTGTCTCAGCGGACCATGAGAGTAATAGAAAGGAGAGCACCTGTGTTCGTGCTCACACTTGTGCATTTTATTATATCAACTGCGTCTTTGGCATAGCTTATACGTTTGTATAGTTTCTGCTGGCGGCTTTGCCTAAGTGGGATTTGTATTTTGGAAAATTCATAGTCTTTTCTCATTATTTGAATACGTTATAAAAGAACCTTTGTGCAAAATTTCAGCGTTCTAGGTCCAAGAGTTTGGACTGAAAGTTGATGAGTCAGTCAGTCAGGACTTTGCTTTCTACACTAATATTATAAAGAGGGAAAATTTGTGTTTTTGTGTGTGTGTTTGTAATGAATTAACTCAAAAACTCCTGTGCTGATTTCAAAAATTCTTTCACCATTGGAAAGCTAAATTCAACCTGAGTAGCATAGGCTATATTTATTGCCCGTGCGAAGCCGGGAAGGGCCCCTAGTCTATACATCTATACATATAAATAAAATTATAGTGTCTGTTTTTAATATTGAAATAACTGCTTTTTACTACATGCATATGAATATATATACAGTACATACACCAAAATAACATTTTTTACAATTTTTGTCTGTCTGTTTGTCCGGGCTAATCTCTGAAATGGATTTTGACGGGACTTTTTTTGGCAGGTAGCTGAAGTGATAAGAAGTAACATAGGCTACTTTTATTTTAGGAAAAATAAATTCAAAATCCCGTAGTCCACGCGAACGAAGTCGCGGGCACAGCTAGTCTTATATAAATACAGATTGGTCACTGTAGTCGAAATCCAAACGAAAAGATTTTTTACTGTTTTTTGTTGTAACACATTGCTAGCAGATTACACATATTATGGTGTTAAAATAAATAAATACTCAACTCAGCATAAAGAACCATTGGAATCTCTTTAAGAACGCAAACTGGTACTGGTATATACACCCGACGCGTTTATTATTCACAAGAATGTGGCTACGAATTGTATGATTTGAAGTGTAAATGCAGGTACCGTATTACCAAACCAAATTATACATTGATTGTATTCGGGCTAACTTAGTATCTCATAGTTAACTTAGGTATCTATTTACAGAATTACTCGTACCAATGGTAACCTCCTGTTCTGTTACTAACATCATTAACAACAACTTTTGTTCAAAGACAGGCCTGTTGGTCTAGTGGTTAGTGAACCGGTCTTTTTTTTTTGGTGTGAAAAAATCATGCATTGACATCCCCCACCCTTGGACGGAGCGGGAGATAGTGTCAGACTCTTACTGACTAAAAAACTCACCCCGTTCCTTCAAGCCTTCAAACCGGGGCTCGAGCGCCCTTTCGGATAACCCTGGCCCCAGTACGCTTCGACCGGGCTGAGTCCCTGCTGTTGCTGACAACTCCTTGTGGCGCGCAGGAACAGTGTGCGCCGTCGACGACTTGGGCTTGGTCCGGACAGTTACCGGACGGCCGGACATCGAGCTACCCATTGCTCACTGTCCGTAAGCCCGCGCCTACGGTGGCCGGAAATCGGGATCAGAATCCCGGTGGCGGCGGCGGCGGCGATAACGCCGTTGCCTGATGCGTTCGGCCTCCTCCTTTGCGAGCATTATCGATCGCCCCCACGAGGGCACGGCGATGCTACGCCCAAGCAGGGCACACCTCGACTGTGTGCTCCACCGTGTCCTCCGGGCGTTCCGCACAGTGGCGACACCCGGGCGTCACTTCCGCATGAATCCAGTGCAGGAAACTCCCGAACGAACCATGTCCGGTGAAGACCTGCGTCATGCGGAAGGTAAGGACGCCGTGAGGTCTTTCCAGCCACGCCTCAAAGATAATGACCCTGTCTGTTATGCCGGAGGTCGTGGGTTCGATTCCCACCCAGGACAAATGTTTGTGTGATGAACACGATCTTGTTCTGTGTCTGGGTGTAATTTATCTATAATATGTATGTATTTAGAAATATATAAGTATGTTTATCAGTTGTCTAGTACCCATAACACAAGCTCTGCTTAGCTTGGGACTAGGCGGCGTTGTGTGATAGTTGTGGAATATTATTATTATTATAATGACTTAAAAAAAATATCGTATTTTAGTATATCAGATTTTCATACAAAAATAAAAATATTTAAATTGAACATTATGCGATGCGAAACAAGCGATAGTACAATAGCGGAGGGGAGTGGGATCGGGCGGCGGGGGTGCTTGATGCGATTGCGTCGCGTTAGATAGACGTAGGTCAACGAAATTTTGAAGGTTGGTTTTTGGTAAATGTATTATGTTTTGTAAAAAGTCATAGAACAAAAGTTGTGGTTTATGGTGTTAGTAATTCAGTCCTGCAAAGTTTATACAGTGTCTCAGAAAACTTGAACGTTTTTATAGATATTTTAATTTTAAACATTGGGCAAACCCATCTGCCACACAACACGCTCAGGATGCTGAGGACGACCCTGCAGGGCGTGCCTGCCAATGCTGGAGGATGAAAAGGTTTAGAAGGCGACCAGTTTTGACTGTTCCCACTGTTGGGAATCAGACTTTTTCTCTTAGAACCCCTCTCTTAGAGAATGAGTGGGTCGTTATGGACCTAGCAGGCCCGTTGGACACGTATGGACCAAGCAAGTACGTTCTGCGCGAAAGGTTTAGACGATTTGCCCTGGAATTCAAATGATAACTGAAGGAACACAAGTGGATTTTAGTTTGTAAAAGTCTCACTCTTCTTCTCGCTCTACACTAAAACTATTACACGCCGCCATTTTGAGGTAATATTTTTACTTTCGAGATTTCCGTTCGTGTAATTTTAAAATGACTTGCAACTTGTCCCTCTCTATGAACGCCTGTGTCCACGCCACCCAGCATAAAATCTCGTCCACTCACTACATTCATTAACAAAGCACTTTCATACTTCCCAAAAATCTTCCAATAAGTTTAGACACCAATCATAACTCATAATACATTTATTCAAGCAAAAAATAATTCAAAAGCAAAAATAAATTCAAAAATAATAAAGATGGATTACTTACAAGTAAGTTTGCTTGGACGTCAGCGAAACTTACTTATTAAGTTATGCTGTACTTTACTTAGGGTCAGTTCACACCGAGATGCAGAGCTACTACGCGTTCTTTTTAAAATGATGAAACAATAGGTGAAGGAATTTATTTAGTACTAAACTAACGTTCGTAGTGAAAGAATTCAATGAAACCGAAAGTGAAATCTTAAATTAATATTATTATTATTATACATCTTTATTGCACACCTTAACTTATTAAAGAATACCATTTAACAAAAATAAGTGTACAATAGACGGTCTTATTGCACAGGGCAATTTCTACCAGACAACCTTTGGATGGACTGAAACGAAAGGAACAAGATTTCGGGTTGAAAGTGTACAACAATTCTAAAAAAAAAAAAAATATTATTTTTTATTTTATAAATTCTTATTTATTTGAAATTTGTCACAATAATGTAAGTACTGTACTAACAGGCTACATAGAACTTAATCACTCATAACTGAGTAATTAAGTCCTATTTACATAATTTAAAAAACTTTACTCAGTATGGTTTTATACAAATTAAAAGTAAAAGAATATAAAAATTGTATTATAAGTTATACGCACTAAAACATTTATTTGAAAAAATGGCTCCTAAAAATCCTCCGCATCGCTGTCGACTGGTAATGTCAAGCCTTTTTGGGAAGAACATCGATCGTAAGTGACAGTGAGCGTTTTTGCAGGAATTGATTTCCTCCTCCATAAATAAAAAGTATTCATGATAATTACATTTTATTTAAAAATAATATAACTTCATATAACTACCGATCTAATAGAATTGTTGCTATTAACATACAACATACACATATAGGCACACTTAGTGTCAACAAGGCGTTTAGATTAGATAGATAGATAGATAAATCATTTATTGGCTACAACACAAAACATGCACCAAAATACATAATGCACACAGATTATAAAAACTAAGCACATAGACAACAACAAAGGAAAAAATAAAAAATTGATTGATCTTTATATACCTGTAACAATTTGTTAGCACTCAGACCCCACGATTTTAGGGTCTAAACAGACGGATCGCATTTCAACTGCAATCCTGCACTTAAACTGCAAATTGCAGTTTGAATGCAGTTGACACGACTGCAATAGAACTGCAAACCATACGTGCGGTCCAATTGCAGTCATGTGACCGACTGCATCCGAACTGCACCATGCGCGGGAGGGCGGAGCGTGCGGGCGGGTGGGTATGATGCAGTTCGGATGCAGTCGGTGTGTAATTCACACGACTGCAATCGGAGCGCACGTTTGGTTTGCAGTTCTTTTGCAGTCGTGTCAACTGCATTCAAACTGCAATTTGCAGTTTAAGCTTTGTCTAGAGTTCCATCACTATCATATCAGCCGAAAGGCGTCCACAACTAGATATGGGTCTCCCCCAAGTGGCACCACAATGACCGGCCTTGTGAGTCTTGCATCCATCAGATTCCCGCGACCCTCACCAGGTCGTTGGTCAGCCTTCTAGGCAACGCTGCGTCTTCCAGTACGCGGTCGCCACTCCAGAACCTTTCTGCCCCATCGAATACCTGTTCTGCGAGCAGAAATATAAACGTAAAATTAATAAGTTATGTTGCCTTTTAATTAGTATTGTTTTATTTATTTTGCGGTAAGCATTGATGTGGTCACCGATAGAGTATACTTCAAGTATAATGTATAAGTAACCTATTCACTTTTGACATAAAAGTACGTAAAATGGAAAAAATAATAATCTTTATTTATATATAAAACTGATTGCAGAGCATTTTACATTTTCCACAAAGTGGGTAGTTTTACATTTCTGACAATCAAGTGGGTGACGTTCTGTTCTCCTTGCTAGGCTATGAAATAGCCTGCATTAAGAAGTAACAGCATTGTTGTAGCCCTGTGTTCCTAAACAAAATTCATGTCCGGGATAGTTCCCTGTGCGAGTGTGGCCTTGCGGAGGGTACTTTGGATCATATTTTCTTCTCCTGCTCTTTAAATAATAAATCTGTTGACCTCTACCATAAACTTCCTAAATGTAATATTCCCCTTCCAACCAATTTCCACTCCCTTCTTTCTCACTTCTCCCCCAAATTAATTAACTTCCTAATTAAAAAAAAATTTAATGACGTTTCGGATAGACTTTTCAAAATTAATATGCATTCGGCTTTTACACTTATTCGATACTGTTGTTTTGGGCCAAAATTTACATATAGCCTTCGGTCCTCCCATCTTTGGAAGTACCCACAACTTTTGGAAAAAGTCGATCAAATTATTAGGAACACTCTTTCTTCTATCTTAAATGTGGCCTTGGACGACCGAGCCTGGCAGCAAGCTACGCTTCCCATCCGAATGGGGGGCCTCGGCGTCCGCAAAATTGCAAGTATAAGTTTACCAGCATTCCTCTCCTCGGTGCACGGTACTGATACATTAACCAGGAATATTTTATCTTCCTCACTGGTTGATGTTGAGGTACCGTGTTTGTCCGATGCGTTGAATGCTTGGAAAATGGCTTGTCCGAACACGGATTTGCCCGACAACCTGGCCTCGCAGAGACGGTGGGATGTGCCGCTCTGCAGTATTATACGTAACAATCTAATTAATACGTCTTCAAATACTGCTGAGCGTGCGCGTCTGCTGGCTGTGGGGGAATGGGAGTCGGGCTTATGGCTTCAGGCACTCCCGTCATCCACCATAGGCACTATGATGGATGACGCCTCGTTTCGGCTCGCAACCTGTCTACGCTTAGGTGCTCCTTGTGTTGCTCCACATCGGTGCCACTGCGGCGAAGCTGTCGACAGTCTCGGACACCATGGCCTGTCCTGCAGCAGGAGCGCAGGCCGCATAGCTCGACACGCTAGCATCAACGATATTATTCGTCGAGCTCTTGTCACCGCCGGCGTACCCGCTGTATTAGAACCAAATGGCTTGGTACGTGACGATGGAAAGAGACCAGATGGTATGACGTTGGTACCGTGGAAGGTAGGTAGGCCTCTGGTGTGGGACGCAACCTGTGTCGACACCCTTGCGCCATCCCACATTCCATGTACGGCGGGCTGTGCTGGCGCTGCCGCTGCGGCTGCTGAGACCCTTAAACGGCGCAAATACTGTAACCTTATTGGTAATTACAGTTTTGAGCCGTTTGGGGTCGAAACGCTTGGGTCATGGGGTCCGAATGCGCGTCTCCTTTTTAAGGAAATTTCTCGCCGACTGATCGACACCTTGCGTGACCAGAGGGCTGGCTCGTTCTTCGCTCAAAGAATTAGCATTGCCATTCAACGTGGTAATGCTGCCAGTCTTCTGGGCACATTCCCGGATGACAGCGATGTGGAGGAGTACTTCGACGCCTAAGTGTACTTTGTGTATTTGTATTTTATTTATTTAGGGTTTTAGTATAAATAGTTTAAGTTTGTTTGTTTATGTAGAGTAACGAATTATTTTTAATAAAAATTTTTTTATCCAAAAAAAAAAAAAAAAAAAAAAAAGGCAGAACCCAACCACTTTGATATGGCAATAAACTTCCTAGCTAAATTTTTGACAGAAAATAATCTAAAATTCTGATCTTTGCGCAACTTTTTAGATCCTATAGTAATAATCTGTGTTGTATATAAAACTAGTATGTAAACCTGTAAACTAGATTACGTGTTTTTACTAACCCATGTGTTCGTCTTTTCAGCTAAAACTAATATCTACCACGAAGTATAAAGTTCGACGGTTGCTCTCACTAAGCCGTCGTCCCAACAAGACACTGGCAGAATAGTCGAAATCGGCTCAATTGCCATAAGAAGAAAAAAAAAAAAAAGAAGTAACAGTGCCAGTGCCAGTAAAATACAACTATAAAATAATAAAATACAAGAAAATCTCATGTCTGCCTATAATGATTGTGTCCCAAGACACAATCATTATAGGCGTTAAAAATTCAACACTACAAATTAATATAAGTTTGAAACCAAACGTGCGCCACGAATCAAAATCAACCGCTTTATAAATCTACCCGCTAGCATTTATAAATCAGCCGAATAGGTTACTATCATTAATTATGATTAACATATGAATATTTGAATTGGAATGTTAGGCTATTATGTATTAATGAATGTGGTGCTAGCCTAGGTAACAATACCTGGTCGAAGGTCATAAGAAGTCCATCTCCTTTCGAAAATTAAAAGGTTAATTTTGTGCTAACGTGACTAGGTTTTTTTTTTCTTGTATTCAGATGACATTAGTCACATCACTCTAATTATAATGACGAAAGTTTGTATGAATGTGTACCTAAGTATGTAAGTTTATAGGTCCTTACGCTCAAACGGGCATGGCATAATCAGTCTTTTAATGTTCCCACTGCTGAGACTCAGGCCTCCTCTCTAGGAGAGGGAATGGGCCGTAATCCACCAAGCAGGCCCAGTGCGGGTTGGTGAATGTCACAGGTCTTCGAATTTTTGGTTCTAGGACATGCCGGTTTCTTCAGGGTGTTTTCCGTTTTGAGAGTAGTGGTGATGAAATTAAATTACACAAAGTTATGAGTCAAACGGGTTATTCTTATGTTCTGTGGAGCGGAGCAGTAACCAAAGAAGCGACGTTTGAACCATTTGGTCGATTTAGCCGGAAATGGTCGGTCACATCGTGAAATCATACAAATTATAAGATTTAACAACAATAGATGCACTGTACTAAACAAGCTTTTTAACTTGCGTGATCACACTAGAAATGAAGATATCGGCAGGTTACCGACATACAAGAATTGCCAAACTTAAGTGGCAATGGGCAGGGCTCATTGCTCGCAATACAGATCTAGTTCTGGAGTGGCGACCTCGTACTGGAAGACGCAGCGCTGGAAGGCCTCCTACAAGGTGGACCGATGACCTGGAAAGCGTTGCGATCACAGGAGCGGTGGTTGTGATGACACTTGGGGGAGGTCTATGTCCAGCAGTGGACGTCTATCGGCTGAAATGATGATGATGACCAAAAAAGATCAATTTTCTCTTTCAATTCTCTCAGTTCTTCGCGTTTATAAAAACATAAATTTCCTCCTTCAAACGTGGTTTTATTCAATTGTTCTACTTAAAATGATGTGCCGGTGCCGGCAATATTGCCGCGAAGTGGGAATATTGGTAGCAATATTGTCAGCAATAGGTATTTCCATTTTGCCGGCAACACGATACATCTCTAGTTCTACTGAACCTTAAAGTAACTAAAACACGTACATGTAAGCACTAAAAACTTAGACAAACACAGCTAAGCAGTACGCTAAAAAGCTAAACAGCACGTACCCCAGACCATTACCCCTCGTAACCGCCCGGGACTGGGCAAAAACGCACCGTAATCCGTAGCCCACAAAGGGCCCGGAATGGCCCTTCGAGCCGTATACTTTAACGAAGTATAGTATAATTCTGCCATAATTTTAAGGCAGGTGCGATTTTTTAATGCAGGCGTGTATCTTGTAAGTTTATTAGGGTCTTTATCGTTTTGCTGTATTTGCATTTTGTGGTTGTTTTTTTTAAAAGCTCTTGCTTTGGGAAGATTATTGCATGATATTTTTAGGTGTTTATTTGATTTTATGCTTGATATAGTTTATTTTTAGCAGTTTTTTGTTGGACTGTGCGTCGTTTATATGAAGACAAAGTCTTTTTGCACGATAGTTGTGTTATGTTTTTGGGTGCACTCGTGCCTAAAGAAAACGTTAGCTTTTTTATGGTGGGAAAAAATCATCCAATGAGAACCCCCGCTCTTGGGCGGAGCAAGAAATAGTGTCAGACTCGAGCTGTCTTTCGAAACTAACCCTGGCCCCAGTAGGCTTCGACCCACCTGGGTCAACTCCTTGAGGCGCGTGGGAACAGTGCGCGCCGTCGACGACTTGGGCTTAGTCCGTAGTAATTGTCCATTACCGGACGGCCGGACAGCGAGCTACCCATTGCTCACTGTGCGCAAGCCCGCGCTTACGGTAGCCGGAAATCGGGATTAGAATCCCTGTGGTGGCGGCAAGCAACGTTACCTGAGGTCAGCCTTTGGATGGGAGGCTACTGCATACCGAGTTTGCTTCTTTTGGTCTCGGCTGTCGTTTGAACATCTTTGACAGTTGTCATGGATAGACAAACTGTGCAAATGTGGCAATTACTTGCAGTGATTTCTGAATTTCTGAAACAACGAATTAATGTTAGGTTTAAGTTTCTGTGAAATTGTTACTATTTTGGTGTACAATAAAGTTTATTCTATTCTATTCTATTCTATTCTATTCTAAAGTCTGCTTCAATGAAAACAAACAAGCCTCCGAATTGAATTGCAATTACAGAAGTGGAATCAATGTTAAGAGCGTGGCCTTCAAACCCTCAAACAGCTGTAAAATAAAAGGTTTAAAATCACAGCTTTCTATAAAAACTGAGAAGGGTGATCGCAACTGCCTGCAAACACTCCAATATGGCGTTCCTCTCAACTGACCCTGAACTCATGCGGAGACGATAGCGTCCGAGGGTTTACTGTTACCGTAGCATATTTTTCTAATATTTTATTGTTAAAATAGATATATTACTAAACTTTATCAAAGGCCAGGTGGTGTGTGATATTTATCTTTATTTTGAAAAGGGAGTATCGTCAGATAACTTTTCTTATTTTTTCTAGATATAAATGCGTGTGACTAGAATACCTCGCCCCTCCCCCTTGTTATCTTACTAAAATGTAAACCATCCCAACCACAAGTCCAATAAAACATGATGCTCGTTAATCAATTCGTAAACTACAGAGTACCTACCGTGACGACTATGAAGAAGTAGGTAAGAAGGTTTAAGGTGAAAACTGACCACTAGTAGATATTTTAAGGTTTATGGTATTAAAAAAATGATTCGATTTATGGTTGATAGATGTCAACAAGAAAAATAATAATCAAATCAAATCAAATCAAATCAAATCAAAGCATTTATTTCAAATAGACCATTTACAGGCACTTTTGAATAGTCAAATGTCGGTCAGTCCAAGAAAAGTGAAGCTAAATAATATAATTCTATATTATATCTAATATGTATTCAAGGCTTCGTACAATATAATTGGCCGAAATTAAACATAAAGCCTTTTATTGCGTCTCCCACGCCACAGTACCTATATAATATCACGCTACGCCTAATAAAAGAGGAGCAGTAACCAAAATGGGGCGGGTAAAACCGTGGAGGAATGCTAGTCTAGATATGCAACATAATTTTTAGTATAATCATGCGAAACCTGAATGTGATTTGTTCAGAATCAGCAACTGAATCTTTTCCAATAATATTTACTCACACCATCTTATATTTTACCCGAAAATATTTATAAAAAAGCTCATAAGTTGGACACCACTATCACTAAATACAACACAGGTCAAGGCAGGTCATAACGGGCATTAGGTGCCAGCTCACAGCTGGCAGCGGGAACAAAACAACCCTTCAGTCACCCAGATGGTCCGGTGACCATGTATATGTGCGGACAATTAGGTAACATAACAAGCTTACTTTGTGATCTTTCATAACACAGTCATCATCTTAATAAAATCTAAAACCATCCCAACCACATCTCAGCACGCTACACAGCACAAGTCCAATGGCTGTATGGTCGTTGCCAATAAAGCATGCTGCCCGGTCCCGTTACGTTGACCGATCGGCGCGTGCGCAGCTGCCGGAGCGTTCACTTCTAAACGACTACACCTAGTTTTTGCTCAGCGGATAGCGGGCACCGAGAATTGTTTTTTTTTGGCGTTAACCTATCGGAGATTGGAAGAGTGAAGTGGATTTTAAGATGACGGAATTAGATTTTGAGTCTGATGGCCGGTTTTACCGTCTTCAGATAAGTTCGGGTTAATTTTATTGCAGACTAGCTTTTGTAATAAAGTAGTATTTATTCTACTGTCGATTTTTTTTTAGTCGATATAATAGTTTTTGAGTTAATTCAATAAGTACAAAAACATTCAGAAATACAAATCTGTTCTCTTTATAATGTTAGTATAGTAACTATAATAGTTTGTCTTGGTATGGTCATGTAAAGAGGAGATATGAAAAGCATGTTGCTAAAAGAGTTATGAATTTACATGTGGATGGATGGAGAGGGAGAGGGAGGCCAAAGAAAAGATGGATGGATTGTGTGAGAAGTGATATGAAAGAAAAGGAAGTTGGTGGTAGCGTGACGAGTGACAGGACAGAATAGAAGAAAAAACGTGTTGCGCCGACCCCAACTAAAACGGGATAAGGGCAGGAAGAAGAAGAAGAAGTCAATGTCATCAAGTGTACCTCATCAAATATATCTGTGGCCCTAGTGAAAAAGGATCTAAGTTCAAAAATGCAACTTTACAGGAGACGTAAAAAACACTCTGCGTGCTTCAAATTCGTGTTTGACCTCGTCTGTCATTCAAACCGCTACCAAATGAAAAACATGTGACTACTATTATTGGGTTATTTTTTATGTAAAGTTAATAGTTTTTAAGATAGTGACTTATACCAATCACAAAATGAATTCCATAAGGGTATAAAATAAGTTAGACCCGTTCTCCCATAAGTTAAAGATTAATTCATGCACGTGAAAAAGGATACGCATTTGAAATTATTTTTAATAACTAATTACCTAATGGAAAGAAATATTTTTTCTCTTTATTTCGGTGAAAACGGATTTAAGTCTAATAATATCTTTTCTAACTTAAACCATTTTTATGGACTAAGTGTTGTTGTATCGATAAACACCAATCAATTTTAACACACACACCACATTTCAATTTATATATATATATATATATATAAATTGAAATGTGGTTTATTTATGTTAATTTAGATTAAAAAACACAAAAGAAAGTTTTTATTTTTCCGTTTAAAACAATATAAATGGACTTGAAACCAACTTGCGTGGTTTTTTTGGTGTCAGTTAAATCCTTTTGCACAAAGTAACTTCCTTATTTTTAGGGCTAGCTTAGATCTCTTTTCACCAAACGATAGAGCATTTTTTTCTGATCATTTTGGTATACTTAACTCATTTTCGACAAAATCGGACTTATACCCTTTTTCACTAGGGCCACAGATATATTTATGTATATTTGAATTTATCAGGATTAGAACCCGATTGTGAATATACTTAGTCCTTTTTTTGCCAACTAAAAACCCACTCCTATTCCTGCTTTGCCATTGTTTCAGGGCCCCGGGGATCTCTTCCGCATAGGCTTCGACCTTGTTGCCCCCCTACGGTTGCTGACAACTTGAGGCGCGCGCTACTGACTAAAGCTTACAGTATTCCTTTATAACCCTTAATTGTGTGGGCTATGGTGACTCCTTCGAACATTCGGCAGCCCTGGCAGGCGTCGTCGAGCTTGGTTTCTACAGGACGGCATGACGGCAAGCTACCCATGGCTCATCGTCTGTAAAATTGCGCCTCCCGACGCCTGAAGATGAATAGTAGTAGGCAAGCTTTGAGGAATCGACTCCCTACGACTTATTGTAGTTCAAAGCCTTATTAAGAAATTGTATTATGACGTACGAATTTAGCAACGTGACTTTTAAACAAACCAGTCTTTCGACTTTCATTGGTATGTATCACCTTTAGATGCCGCTTCTCATTAATCTTATATCTGACACCAGTCTCTCTGACCTATAGGATAAAATAAAATATTATTTTTCTAGCACACGAAAATAACATGTTAACGATTAAAATTACCTACACTGTCACATTAATATAAAATCGAAAGATTGTATGTTTGTTACTTCTGTTTAAGACCGCTATTGTTGTTATTTGTTGTGTTGTGTGTTGTTGTTGTGTTGTGTTGTTGTTGATTGTGTGTTTTGTTGATGTTTTGGGGTACAATAAAGTTTATTTCTATTCTATTCTATTCTATTCTATTCTATTCTATTCTATTCTATCCTATCCTATCCTATCCTATCCTATCCTATTCTATTCTATCCTATTCTATTATATTCCGTAATCATTGATTGTTGAGATGATTGTTTGACATAGATAGATATCAGAAAGAAGTATTTTATAAGCTGTATTGTTTGTGTATGTATGTTTCTATGGTTCCCTACTATCACGCGGGTGAACCCGGTGGCAGCATCTAGTATTACTATTACTACAAAGGTGAAAGTTTGAGTGCATATATGTGTGTTTGTGTGTGTATGTTTGTTACTCCTTCATTCTTAAACGGCTGTACTAATTTGTACATAAAAATTAGCATACTAGTAAACCATGTCTTGGAATAGGACTTGGGTAATTTTTTTCTTAGGATATTTTTCCATTTTAATTTGGGTGAAGCTACTGGCAGGAGCTAGTAATTGCACGATTAGCGCAGTAGTTGTCCGATTGGCTGCTGTACTGCGTGTCACAGGTTCAATTTCCGTGCGGAACAAATTATTGTATAACCTACAGATAGTTATTACTGAGGACTTAACTAATCTGATAATCTAGAATCATTAACGCTAGTAGAAAACTTCAAATGCATGGGAATGACGTCATTTCAAGACTGAGTCACGTGACAAAGGAATCGGAGGCGTTACCGACTGTAGAAAGAGATTTAAAACAAAACTGTTATAACTTGGCTAAGCCTGCTGGTGTGGGTGTCTTGTCTATGTAAAGTTTAAATGTTTGTGAACACACCCATTACAATTCCTAGACAGGGGCAACGTTAAAAAAAAAAAACTTCAAACACCTTGCTAAACATTTAACACAGTCCATTTAGTAAATGACTTTAATGAAAACTTAACTCAATTATCTGATCTACTCATATAATATACGGTATAATTTAGCATCTATTCAGGTGTTAGTCTAATTACTTAGACACAGCAAATTGGCCAGGAGTTGAGGTCAACGTGCTTCAACCTCATAGTGGATAATTACTATAGTAGGTACTCTAATAATTACGGTAAGTAACACTGTGCTACTGTACAGTCTTACTTATTCACTAACTAGTACCCATGACTTTGTTCGGGTAACCGACCATGTGGTCGACGGTAGAGCGCGCTTACCTAGAAGTAACCTATCACTTTTGACTTAAAAGAACCCTAGGTTGTAGCTATTAGAACGTCATACAACAAAGGTACAAAGGCAGATTTTATGCCTTAGGCATTCTCTACCAGTCAGCCAAGTATGGTGGAGAGACAATATGGCGGGTGCACAAAAAAAAAAAATATTCATAAAACAATAAGGTCACAAAAATATATACATAATAAAAATAAACATACACATATATCTATCAGTATACCAGGTCACAATTTCAAAAATAAAATTTTTTACGCGGAGGCCTGATTCTTTTTCTGAAAAAAAAAAAAATTGCTTAAGTTAGCCCTTATCATTGTCATCATCATTTCAGCAGAAACACATCCACTGTTGGACATAGGCCTCTCCCAATAGTCGACGACGAAAACGACCGCTCTTGCGCGTTTCGCATCCATCATATTTCTGCGACCCTCATCAGGTCACCAGCCTAGCTGTTTTTCGCCAACATCAACTTGAGTTATGCAGCAGGGGCTACTGTCTCTAATATGATCTTATCACTTAACACCTATTACACTGCGCTCATCGATATATGTCCGCACTAGATTGGGCATGCCGAACACTCACTTCAGTCGACTGTACACCTTGAACATTACACTATGTTGAACAAAACGCGTAAGTGCCACGAAATTAAGCTTAAGACATTTTGGTCGCGAAAAAGGTATCCTCTAAAAACTATCTTAGCGCTGCATGTTTCAATAGTTCTGTTAGACGACATAATGCCAATGTAGCGCTGCAGCGAAGTTTCGTTTTAACTGTTCAGTATTTTGACAAATAGTTTCCATTAAGGGCTTGTCTATCACTAGAATATAAGTCGATGCTTAATACCTACGTGTATTATGCTGCGCTCCATTGGTCTTTGGGAAACTTGTATTTCAGTAAATGACTAACTTTATGCACGGCAGGTGAGTATGGACATGACGCACATAGCAATGACTTTTCTCTTGAGTGCTAATGCAAAACTTCGCTTCATATCATGTTTTTTAAAAGCCCAGAAGGTCTTCCAGGTATTTCAGGTTATTTTACACGAAACAAAAGGTAAAGGACAAAGTTCATAGCTAAGGTTTTGAACTGTGTGGGAAGCGGGCTTGTTTAAAAGTCACCTGGAACGCGAAGGCCAATTACTCGCCAGAGACGTCAGCAAACCGTATGGTACCTTCCCAGTAGGGCGGGTACCAATAGGGCCACGGTGATTTACTGAAAGGCAAAACCATGGTCTTTGAACGCAAAGGATAACTTAAGGACACAAGCTCGCTGTCCGACCGTCCAGTAACTGTACGGACTGAGCTAAAGTCATCGAAGGCGCGGACTGTTCCCGCGCGCCTCAAAGAGTTGTCAGCAACTGTAGGGGCCCAGCTGGGTGGAAGTCTACTGGGGCTAGGGTCTGTTTCCGAATGGGAGGCTCGGCCCCGGTATGAAAAGCAAGAAGGAACGGGGTGGGTTTTTTAGTCAGTCTGACTAAAAAACCTGATGACCTGGATATTGACAACTACTGGCCTATTGGTCTAATGGTTAGTAGCCCTAACTGCTATGTCGGAGGTCGTGGGTTCGATTCCCACCCAGGACAAATGTTTGTGTGATAAGCACGATCATTTGTTCTGTGTCTGGGTGTAATTTATCTATAATATGTATGTATTTAGAAATATATAAGTAAGTTTATCAGTTGTCTAGTACTCATAACACAAGCTCTGCTTAGCTTGAGACTAGACGGCGTTGTGTGATAGTTGTGGAATATTATTATTATTTATTATTTAACTACAATCTCTCCAGACATCAGTGTCCTTTTATTAGCAATCTATTACCAACTGTTCAACATTTCCAAATACAGGTATAAATTACTAAGAAAAATTGATATTCACCTCTACAGTAGAAACAGTGACCCTATGAAAATAGTTATTGAACTCGGGTATTGAACTCGTTGTCAAATGTCATGAAACAAAACATTGTAAAGTTCTAAGTGTCGCCGCACATGAGCTACATGCCTCAGCCACAAACATCGCCACGAGAAGCTAGAAGTGGCTAAAAGCCTCTTGTAGCCAGCGGCTGCCATTTTTTTAACCCATGTCCTTCTACTTAGTCGTTCACACTTGACTGAGTGGTCGTGGTTGACGATGTTGCATTTTCGTTGGCGAGTGAGGCTCCCGCGATGCGTCTCCAGTTATCACGGTTTATTTACGGCGTCTCGAGAACTCTGAACTATGAAGGTTTGTGCTGCAGCTCTGATGAGGTCTGTCCAACGCGTGGGTGAGCGCCCGCGTGGCAGCTTCCCCTCTACTTGTCACTGGACAACGAGTCGCCCATGGAGGGCTTGTTGTGAACAACGTGACCAAAATAATTAACCCATGTTCACAGAGTTATAATGGATTCTGTCGAAGAAGGTTTAAATGACTAACAGGTTCAGTTCAGGTTAGGTTTCTAGGTTGGGTGTCTAACGTCTAGCAAACGCTGAGGTGGTCACCCTCGGACAGTGAGCAATGGGTAGCTCGCTGTCCAGCCGTCCGGTAACTGTCCGGACCAAGCCCAAGTCGTCGACGGCGCGCACTGTTCCCGCGCGCCTCAAGGAGTTGTCAGCAACAGCAGGGACCCAGCCGGGTCGAAGCCTACTGGGGCCAGGGCTATCTAAAAGGGCGCTCGAGCCCCGGTATGAAGGCTTGAAGGAACGGGATGGGTTTTTTAGTCAGTAAGAGTCTGACACTATCTCCCGCTCCGCCCAAGAGCGGGGGTTGTCATAAGATGATTCTTCCCATCGAAAAAAAAAAAAAGGTCGTCACCCTTTCGGTGCGGGCACGCTCGGCGTACTTTGTACTTTTATTTTTATTTTTTTTCTGTATAAATATAACCGTTGTGGTGTGTCTGTACCGAATAAAAGTTTTTCTATTCTATTCTATTCTAAATACTCGAATGGCTTGTGATAGCGTTTGTATCGGTGTTTAGTGGCGTTTTGTAGCGTGTGGTGGCTTCCGGCGTAGACCGTGTGTGGCGACTCCATATAAAACATGAAACCTACAGGAAATAAGCCGATGGCAACGTTTAGTGGTTGTGGCCGACGCTCCGTGTGCGACAACCCTTAGACCTATCCACTAAAGCCTTTGAAATAATCAGTGCAAAAAATAAATTCTATTAAAACAGAAATTGTTCAGCTAAGTACATAAAATAATGATCAAACAACATGGTTTAGGGTTCCGTACCTAAGTCGGTAACAACAGAACCCTCATAGGATCAATTTGTTGTCCGTCTGTCAAGACCCTTTTTAACCGACCTTAAAAAAGGAGGAGGTTCTCAATTCGGATGTAAAAAAAAGTCGGTTATTTTTTTTATAAAAGTCTTTTCTCGGTAACGCGTGGAAGTATAGAGTTGAAATTAAAACAATAAATTCAGGTCTGCGATCCCTTGAAAAAACTAACACTCTCTCTCGAATACTTTCCGTTAACCTAGAATCCGGAAATTTAAGAAGTAAGGTTTCATAGCACAAATATAGGGAAAAGAACTGAAAACTGAAGTAATCTTTTTTTTTAATTAGTATAAACTAGTCTGTGACGTCTTAGTTACGTCATATTTTTTTTTTTTGCAATTTGGAAAAACAATCGTGATCCGATTCAATAATTGATGGTTTTTATATTGGTAATTTAAAGAACTGAACCTACGGTGTGCGAGTCTGACTCGCACTTGACTGGGTTTTTTTAAAGTAAACTGAGTTTTATAATACATGTTCTTCGTGTTAAACTTTCAAAAATATTGTTCTAGTTATATTCAGATAACTTCAAATTACTGTGTGCAATGCAAATTATGACTGAAGAATCAAGATTTATGCATATTAGGCTAGAAGTTTTATGTTACACTAACTTAGAAATTATTATGAAGTTTCGGTTACAGATAGATTAGGTTTATTTGCTTATTTTGCTTTCAAAGACAGGCTGCTGTGAGCCCTACTGGCGCAGATAACCTTGGGGACAAAATGTCCCCATCCAAGACGCAAAACATATATGACATGATTTAAACATAAATAACAGTTCGAAATCAACTATAGGGCAGTTGCCCGGATTAGACACAACTCCTGTCTAGCGGGGTTACTACACCGTAACAAGATTAAAACAATCTTACTTTAAACGTAATGGTCTAGTAGGTCTACATGGAACAATACTACCGTTCCGCATACATCTAAAATTTAATAAAGGTAGTGCTATCTCTAAAGGGCTTAAGGTAACTACTAAACTCATAATTTCAGTCGATGGACGCCCACAGTTGAACATACCTCTCCCAATTGTCGCCTTAACGACGGTCCTTATCGTCTCACCAGGTTATTGGCCCACCTTGTCGAAGGCCTTCGAATCCTGTGACTTCCGGTGCGTGGTCGCTACTTTAGACCTTTCGGTCTCATCGACCATCAGGGCCCCAAGTCTGCTATTTTTATAAATTCGTCATTCCAACACGATCCCATTGTCATTTTGCTAAAAGTTTGTAATCTGCTAATGCATAATAATCGATCATTGATCGGTCACTGGTCTTGTTATAGAATTGTGGTAGAATGATAATTTCGAGCATACAAAAACCAATAACTGCACAATAACGTTCTAATGGTAAAACACTGATCAAATAAACTGTCAAAGTTTTAGCAGATTACCGCAAACGTCAAATATTCATTTGTCAATATGTACGAGATTACCATTCTATGACACTTTTTTCAATGGAGTGTCAGTGGTTGACCATTGGAAAGTCATAATGACGCCATTATATTAGTAGATTACCAAACTTGTCAAAATCGACAATTATGACATCAATGATAGACTATTCTGACACTATTGTAATAGCAGACTTGAGGCCCTGTTCTGCGAGCAGTGTTCCCTGTCCACTGCTACTTAAGTTTGGCTATTTTAATTCAGGCTGTCGATAACAAAGTATAACTATCTTCATTTATGATCCGATCACGCAAGAAAACTCCGAGCGTAGCCCTTTCTATTGCCGTTTGCATGATCTTAAGCTTTCTGATGAGGCCTATCGTGAGTGAACACGTTTCAGAGCCATATTTTATCACTAGCAACACACACTGGTAATAGACTTTCGTCTTGAGACTTTGTAGGTTTGTATTACGATAAGATACCGCGCTACTACTAAGGTACCACTAAACTACTACTTGACTACCAGGTAATCGAAGAGATCCCGATTTCCAGCCACCGTAGGCGCGGGCTTGCGGACAGTGAGCAATGGGTAGCTCGCTGTCCGGCCGTCCGGTAACTGTCCGGACCAAGCCCAAGTCGTCGACGGTGCGCGCTTTACCCGCGACAACGAAGCAACGAGCAACAGCAGGGGCCCAGCCGGGTTATCCGAAAGGGCGCTCGAGCCCCGGTATGAAGGCTAGAAGGAACGGGATGGGTCTTTTAGTCAGTAAGAGTCTGACACTATCTCCCGCTCCGCCCAAGGGCGGGGGTTGTCATAGGATGATTTTCCCCATCAAAAAAAAAAGAGAGGAGTGGTGTAGATCGAACCTCCTGAAAAAAAAGGCCTCCTATAAACCTAGTAACTGGGTAGCATAATATCCATTTGATAAGACTGGTTCTGAAAATCTTGTCTACCTAACTATTTTATGAGTGAGCTTAGTGAGCCCTGACCTAAGTTATTATACTCTTTACATCATGTTGTTTTTATTTTTTGCGTCCAGCCCTTGCATCTGCTTGGCATACTTTTAGCGCATCATTAACTGGTCTTGTTTACTAACTATTCCTATTTCTTAGATATAGGTATACAACGTGTATTATAATAAATACATCTATAAAAGTAATATGTTATGCGTTGTGTGTGTGTTGTTGTTTTGTGTTGTGTGTTGTGCGTTGTTGTGTTGTGTGTTTGTTGTGTTATGTTATGTTATGTTAGTTATATGTTATATGTTATGTAATGTATGTTATGTGTCATGTACCTACATAATTATGTGGGGTAACCTTTTGTACTTTTGCATGCCTTGTTATTGGCAAAATATGGCTTGTTCTCTTTTGTTAAAACATTGTACCACCATCACATGTACCCATATTTGCGAAATAAATCTTATCTTATCTTATCTTATCTTAAGGCCAGGTTCTACTAATTTTATACTTTTTTGAATCTCTGGAAATCTACAAATATGAAAGAAATCACCACCTTAAAAATAGTTTCATCCGCTCTTTCATCAATCAACCGCTGTGCAAAAATCAAAACATGATAATTATTGATTAGTTGGCTTGTTAAAAAAAAATCATGGATCAGACCCTAACTAACGGTTTCAAACGTGTATATCTACGAGATTATGTCACAGAAATATTTTATAGTTGCATATTTTTTTTTTTTAAAGTGTCTGGCAAAAACAAACATCTTGAATAGTAACTATGATTCTTTTATAAAAATAAAATCGCTGTTACGGGGCGGAAAGACCCGGTGTTAAGACTCGGGCAAAACAAAACCCCTACAAAATACGTACATAATTTATTCTGTGACTACCACCGACTTTTAAGAATTGGCTATTGATCGATTTTGGTTATATTTAAAAAATACAATTTCAATTATTTAAAAAAATCCTAAATCAAACAAAATTTTTTTTTGCATGCTGATTTTATAAAAAAAAATTTTTTTCTTTGTTTTTTGTTTTTCATTTTGTTAAATGTTGAATATGACTACGATATTTAATATAGCTACCTACAATTCGATGCTCCAATAGTTAAAATACAGGCTTTGCCTAGTTTTACTACAGTTGCGTCTATAATTTTCTTTATATAATTACTTACCACACCATGTCCACAAATAGCTAAATACATGTAGTTATCTACTTTAAATCTTAATTTGAAACCTGATTACAAAATAGTAGTTAATTTCGCCCCACACTAGTACCGATGCTCTACGAATCAGGGCCGATGCCCGCTAGGGCCGAGGAGATATTCTGAAAAAGGAACTGAAGGATACAGGTCAGGTTTTTACGACGCGACACACAATTAGGCTCCGCCCCTATCCAATAGTATCCGAAACTTTTATTTCGGATTCGGTTACGGTTATGGATATTATTTTATATCGGATATCCGATAGTTTCGGTTACGGTTATGGAGCTCCGTAACATCCCTGACGCACAACTCCAACAAATTAACGGATTTTGCTGTTTGGCACGCAAATAGACATTGTGACGTAAGCATGCATTATGACAGAATTTCCCAAAATTTACCTCCTAGGAGATTAAAGGGTGTCAAATGTTTGTGTGTAGAATAGAATATTTTTCTACCTAGAAACTGCTAGCAGAAGTTAGTTTGGTATAAAATGCCAATCATTTAGGTTGACCTAGGTTGGTAATTTTTAGAAGTAAACAAGAATAGGGTGACCAAATACAAAGACTTTTTTGGTACTATTTCAGTCATTCATTAAGTACTTCTAGTCCATTGGTGTACGAAAAAATATTTAATTATTAACTACCAACTATTGTATCGATAAATAAACAAACATAGAATACTAATTGTGAAGACTATAAAGCAACCGAGATGTAATAATTTTAAACAAATATATTTTATATATCTCTCTCCCCAAGATCCCATTTTTTGGCAGTCATTACCATGGCCTTTGACGTCAAAGACCATGTCGGACTTCTCTTTCTTAGCAGCTTTGAATCTTTTTAGTACTAAAAACTACGTTGTTGATGAAGAATTTTTTAAAAAGCTAAAAAGAATTTAATTTAGCAAAAAAAAATTGCATATTTCCCTATTGTGCTACTGGAAAGGGGAAAATCGTGATTTCATACATTTCGCAGTGATTCTTTGCTTCGTGTGACGTGATTTTATACTTTTTGAATTTTTACCACTCACACCGCCATTTTGAATTTGTGTACAAAAATCCAGTATGTTTTTAAAAATAAACGGTAACATTACACTAGTTTACAAAATTTAACTTTTTGTCTGTTGCCGCGAATTTTATGGTTGATAATGTTCACTTATGACTTGTTTTTGTCAAATCTACCCTCAAAAATTTTTGAGCAGCTCGAGTTACTTTGTTTTTGATTTTTATCATTTAAGCCTAAATATTAATCGATAACAGGCGTATTTTACTGTGTTCAGATTGGTATCTGAAGTTTTTGCGTCATGAGTAGTTCAAGGAGACGTTATTTAAACAATCCAGATCATTTTTGCTATATATGCGAAGAATATGTGTTTAACGATTGTAGAAAAGTTATATCAGAGTTGGTGAAAAATACCTATTTTGAGTATTTTGGGATGCTCTTGGATAAAAAGGAGAAGTCTTGGGCTCCTAATTGTGTTTGTAAATCGTGTGTGGAATATTTAAGATTATGGAAAAGTGGTAAAAGAAGTGCCTTTAAATTTGGAACACCGAATATTTGGCGAGAACCACGAAATCATCTCAAAGACTGTTATTTTTTTAGCGTGAACCTAAACGGTTTAAACACTAAAAATCGAGCTAAATGGCAGTACCCAAGTACTAGTTGTATTCAACGTCCAGTGCAGCGTTCACCTGACTCTTCAGTGCCTAAAAATATATAAAGACGGGAACTGCTTTTCTTACATTTGCCAAAAATTTCCTCAGCTCACTATGGAAAAGATTAAAGCCGGTATTTTTGATGGGTCCTAAATTAGACAACTTACGAAAGATACTCAATTTAGAAATTCTATTACTGAGTTAGAACTAAAGGCTTGGACAGCTTTCGTCTCTGTGATGCAGAATTTTCTCGCAAATAAAAAATCTGAAAATTATGTTGAACTTGTATAAAACCTTCTGCTAAAATTAAAAAATATGGGGTGCAATATGAGCATAAAACTCCACTTCCTCCATAGTCCCCTGGACAGGTTTCCGGAAAATTTAGGAGATATGAGCGAAGAGCAGGGAGAGCGTATGCATCAGGACTTACGCGTCATGGAAGAGCGCTTTCAGGGTTTCTGGGATACGAATATGATGTCTGACTATTGTTGGTCTCTGATACGTCGTTTTCCA
This sequence comes from Mythimna albipuncta, assembly GCA_929112965.1. Lineage (NCBI taxonomy): Eukaryota > Metazoa > Arthropoda > Insecta > Lepidoptera > Noctuidae > Mythimna > Mythimna albipuncta. Next base: position 22,273,171 of record OV815961.1, on the reverse strand, counting down.
AAGTCTACACATCAGAGAAGAGCTTTAAAACGAAGTTTTTTAGAACTCAATGATTAATTTTTTTTTAATAAAGTTTTTCTCAGTAAATACATGTTTTTTTTCTGTTTTATACGTACATAGCTGAAACTCAGAAACTAGAGCTGATAAAAATCTTCTAATTATATTTTTGAAAATAGCATATCATATGTATTCAGCAACAGCTAAAATTTCTTCGGCAACAGATGTACTGTAAACTAGTGTTATTGGTAACATTATTATTGAAAACTCACAACTCACATAGTAAACTTATGTTTAAAAAAAAAGAATATCTTGTTGAAAGTTGCAATCATCGGAGTTGGTCACCCTGCAATATGCTGATGTGTACGTTAGTTCAGTTTCGTTATATAATCTTAGGTATTAAGGTCGGGAGAGTTGTAAGCTTTTTATTTAAATCTTGTTTTTGTTTTTAGAGACCTTTGTCTTAACATTAGTATCTAGTTTTTTAAATAAACAAGTATAAATATGAAAACCATTTCAAGTGCCACAAAATTTCAGGCTTCAAGCACATAGAGTTATTTTACGTTAGAGCAATGATTTCTATAAAACAACTCAAAACTAGCAAATATAAATGAAATTTGTAAATATCGGTCAAGCCGTTTCGGATAACTTACTGTGACACATTTTTTTATGTTAAGATCTACAAGGCGCCAGATAAACTTAAAATAAAGTAATTAGGTACCTGACCTTTTCCTAACATCTCCAATACATCAAAGGTACCCGAAAAACCATTAATGAACTGTTTTTCAGAAAAGGGAAAGCTTCACGATAGATGTCGATTCAAGACAGCTTTATGTCTTAAATTCCATTTTTTAAATTAAGAATGTCAATAATTGTAGGAAGGTCAATGGCCGTAATTCCATATTTATTTGGCGCTTACCGTAATACTTAGTAGTACTGAAGTGAAAAATGATAAATTTTATCATAATTTGATCTCAAAATACGTAGAACAAAAAGGTTAAGTAATTGCTGTTAACCCCCCATAGAAACGACGCGAACGCGAGTTATTAAAATCGATCTAAACTTTGAAGTTGCACAAAACTTCACTTGTTAGAACAAAATATGATACTGCTGCACTTTGTGAATGAACCGTGATCTCTCTTCAAGAGTATCGTGGACCGAGTAGTGACAACACGCTTGTTCTATGAATTTTCAGATTAAAGGATATTTCTTAATCAATCACTCCTCAAAAGGAATGTTTTTTTTTGTTCTACATACAAATCAGGCCTGTTGTGAGTCGGTCTAATATAGTTCAAACTTTAGTGTTATATGGACCACGTCCAAGATCATAAAGCTATCCACTTGATTACTGCAGTATTAAGAACGCGTCTGCTAAAATACTGCAGAGGCATATCATTTTTATGAGTCCCCAAGTTCGGCAGCGGTTTACGGCATTTTATATCAAACTGCATTGCAGTGAACGCCACAATTCCCGAAACCACATATTAACTGGAGCGTGAATGATGAAAATATAACAGCCTTGACATACGGCATGTTGGATTTTCGTCATAAATTAACTAGTAAGCAGTAATCCGCATCTGCACGTACACGCACGAGAGAGCGACCCTCACGCCCCAGACGCTGGGATCCCGATTCCGATTTCCGGCCACTGTAGGCGCAGGCTTGTGGACGACAAGCAATGGGTAGCTCGCTGTCCAACCGTCCGGTAACCGTCCGAACTGAGCCCAAGTCGTCGACGGCGGGTACCTACTTTTCTACGCGCCTCAAGGAAATGTCAGCTAAACGTAGGGGCCCAGCAGGGTCGAAGCCTACTGGGGCCTTGGGACGATGGCAAAGAAGATACAAGAATGGATTTTTAGTCAGTAAAAGTCTGACACACCCTCGCGCTCCGCCCATGAGCTGTAGAGATGTCATTGGATGATTTTCTCACCTAAAAAAAGCAGGAAGGAAGAGCGGACAATATGGCCCATATTACTGGGTCCGCTTGGAGTAAGTTATGGACCTTGGTTCAAGGTTAAGTGGTTAAGCTTTGTTTGACCTCGAGACCATCAATTAACGAGCCCCGAGAGAATCCTTTGGTGAAATATCGAAAATAGCAGTTCAATTAAAAGACATTTTACAACCTCAAAATGTTTTGTCACCTTCTCAACTGTGATAATTATATGTATTTATTATATACGTATTATTATAAAGCTATCTAAAGGAATATTATAGAGAGAGATTTCATTGTTTGTTTGTTCGTATGTTACAATATAGTTAAAAAACTACAGGACTGATTTTCAAAATTCTTCCACTAGTAGAAAGCTTTTTTTATAATGGATAGGCTCGCGTTTGACCACTATCTCACCTGATGGTAAGCGATGATGTGGCCGACGATGGAACACGCTTGCCTAGAAGCAATCTATTCACTCTTGACTTAAAGACCCTAGGTTATAGTTATCAGGAAACACTGACTCCGGCAGGGAATTCCACTCCTTAGCTGTACGTATAATGAAGCTACTTTATCATTGAGTAACCATAAGCTATGTTTTCTATTTTCAAAAAGCTAGTATGTAGTATATATTCATATTTAAAGTAGATTTATTTGGTACTTTAGATTTCACCGATACACAATCGATACCATCGATACCATGGTGGCGCAAGTGGTAGCGCCACCATGGTGTATCGGTGAAATATAGCGCTGAACAACTATCAAATCAGACACCATACAAACACCAGAGTCGCCACACGAGCGAGCTGGTCGCGCCACCTAACGGACAGCAGGTGAGTAACTCTTTAAAGCTGTATTATTCATGATAAATTTTGTTGGTAGCGGTAACTGGTCGCGCCACCATACTGTCTTGGTGAAAAATGGCCCTTAGACATCACAAACTCTTTTTCCATTCATTTTACACACTGTCATCTTTAGTTCTTTTAATTTTTCCTTTTAAGATCTGCAAAAGGAATTTTCTATGAAAAAAAAAACAGTTCCTTGATAACCCTTAAAACATTATTAAGTTTTAATGTGACTATTGATAACATCAAGTTAGCTATACTTAACAAATTATGTGATTATTAAAATGAATGATATAATGTGTTAATAACCAAAGGTATTAAAATATTAATTACTAAAGAGACTACTTATCCACCCCATTTAATTATCATTTCCCTGTAACATAAAACAGAACAAACATCCCTAGTATAAATATTTCAACCCTATCATGGCGCGTTTCGCCCGTCGCTCACGGGCAAAGTTAACGATCTAAAAATAGTGACAATTAGCCACGCGGGGGTTAAGGTCGTGCCAATAGGATTAGTGGCTTGTAGCTTGACCTTAAGGGTATCTATTGGGACTCGTAAGTAAGGGGTTGAAAGTATATTGAGTAGATAGTTTTATAATGCCAAGGTCTTGTAAAGGACCATCTAACTAAACAATTTATGGGTAAACGAGTCGTGTAAAAAGCTTTAGTTTGCTGCCTCGTTGTTCTAGTGGTCGCTAACGTGAGTGTTGAGCGTAGGGTCTCCGGGTTCGATTACCGGGTGGGACAAAAGTGCTGTTGGGTTTTTTTATTGAGAATTATTTTATTGCAGCCCAGAGTTTGGAAGTCGGTGGTGTTACACCCCTGTATCTCGGAAAGCCATTGGTCTGGCCTTGTCTTGAACAATATACAGGGTATAAGCGCCAGGCCTCGAGAAACTTTAAGGGCTTGCTCTGTAGAAAAAACTGAACAACCTTCCACAAGACTTTTTTTCAGGAAACGAAAAATAAATCGGCCTCACTATACGAAATTAAAAACTTGATTAGACAGTTTGTATGGAGAGGCCGATTTTTATTTTCCGTTTCCTGAAAAAAAAAAAATTGGAGATGGCTGTTCAGTTTGGTCTACTGAGTAAGCCCTTACAATAAACAATTACAACAATAATCGGAACAGTACTTTCAGAGATTATCATCTACAATAAAAAAAAACATAAATGCAAACTTTGCCTCTATAAAATAATATAGTAGTGTAGAAAAAGTGAGATTTAGAATGGCGGATGTACTTCAGTGAAATAAATAATAATAATTACGGTTAAAATGTACCTAAAATGTACTATTTAGTACCTAACTTTAAAATATCTGTACCTCCTACAGAATGAAATTATTTCAAAATTATGGTACACCCCCCATATTGACGTGTAATATTTTATTATTTAAACATTACTCATAAATTATAATTACACCAAAAAAAATATACCTAAAAAGTACCTCCAGTAGAAAAGATCATACATTCATACACTTGATCAGTTGGATAGTTCTTGAAAACATTCGCCATTCTGACTCTCACTAGAAAAAGGCCTCACAGATGCGCCTTCGCCCAAGTCTAAATTATTCCACGTTACGCCCCTGTCACCCTACCATCCAACACTCGCCGATCTAAGTCTAGATTGGAGTAGGTACGACTAGCAACAGGTATCCAGCGGCTAAACAAGTTCCTAGGAGAAAGTTGTGCGCTTTCTACAGAGCTTTTACCAAGCACTTATTAACTGTAATGTGATATTTGCTCACTTTACGAACCATGCAACGAGCTATATTCGTTTGCAAGTGATGTATAGAATTGTATTACATTAAAGATTTTATGGTTGACTTTAAAGCTTATCACTATAATATTATAAAAGTGAAAGTTTGTTTATATGTTTAATACACATATGTACATATACATACAAACAACATATAAGAGGGGGGCAAGCACCCCCCTGGCATTCTCATCCTTTTGTTTTTTGGTGGGAAATCACCCAATGACTTCTCTCGGTCTAGGACGAAGTATGTGGGCAGCCAAGGAGTGGAATTCCCTGCCGGAGTCTGTGTTTCCTGATAGCTACAATTTAGGGGTCTTTAAGTCAAGAGTGAATAGGTTACTTCTAGGCAAGCGTGCTCCATCGTTGACCACATCATCGCTTACCATCAGGTGAGACGGTAATCAAACGCGAGCCATCACTAATAAAAAAAAACTGGGCAAGTGCGAGTCGGACACGCGCGCTGAGGGTTCCGTGCAAACTACAATTCCCGAATGGAGTTTCGAAGATTTTTCTCAATTGCTATTTTTTATTAGGTAACAACAAATTTACTGTTTTCAGATTTATCCCTATATCTATGCTATAAGACCTTGCTTTGTGCCAAATTTCAGGATTCTGGGTCAAAGGGAAGTACCCTATGAATTACGATCTTTGAGAGTATCAAAATATAAGTTTATTTGCGACATAAACGGCCGTATCTTTTTTATTCGTTAACTTAGAAGTTTGATTTTTTTCACAGACCTGAGTATATGGTTTTAATTTCAACTCGATACCTCCACGCGTTCTCTAGATAAAGGGTCTTGACAGACAGACAGACAGACGGACGAACAACAAAGTGATCCTATAAGGGTTCCCTTTTTTTTATTTTTAGGGCACGGAACCCTAAAAAATAAAAATGTCAGTCTTTTATTGACTAAAATCCACTCCTATATTCCTCCACTCACTGTACACTTGCAGTGGCCCTAAAGACTGGCGGCATTTCCATATTTAACTAAAGCCATATCAAAGAGTTAAACTAAATACGAGGTATTTACTTGCCATACTTTTAACTTTGTTTGCCTGTCCCTGCCTTTTTGTCCATCATACAGAAACATAAATAAAAAGTCGGAATTTTAACTTCTGCTGTGGAACAGGTAACATAGACATTATAAAGCTTTATGATGGCAAACATTACTTAAAAAATTAGAAACTTGTTTATTACAAGGTTTAACGTAAGGCGAGGTACATGTATGTACCTATATTCCAACTCACGCCTCGACTCTACCTCGAATTAGTTTTTAAAAGTATTCATCAGCACCTCTCTATCAGCTCGTGCCCTGACGCATTCCACCAACAAGTGGAGAACATTCTCCACCGTGCCGTATTCTGCACAATTTGGACTGTCACTTATTCTCATGAGATACCGAAACTTGTTGAGTGGAACGTGTCCAGACCGCAGTCTATGCGCTATTATTATAAGCTTTCTCTTAAGCTTAATATTGGCAAACCAAGATTCCCTTTTCAAGTGATGTTCTATTAAAATATTCTTTCCAATTCTTAGAGCACTCAATTTTATATTTTGGTAAAAGTTCGGAGTAGCTTGGAGTACTATGCACCTCTAAACCATCCGACACAGAAATCTTTGCCAGTGGGTCGACCTCCTCGTTACCCGTAAGCCAACATCTATCGTTGATTTCAATAAACTGTTAGCAATATATTAGCATAGTCGGCCTTATAATTTTCTAACTGTTGGGACTCAGGCCTCCTGTAGGAGAGGGTATGAGCTGTAATCTAACACGCGGGCCCAGTGCGGGTTGGTGGATGTCACATATCTTGAAATATTCGATTTGTGTGACATGCCGGTTTCCTCACGATTTCCTTTACCGTATTCAGAGCAGTGGTGACAAAGTATTGCGCCTGGTTGGGTTTGAACCCGCGACCTACAGCTCGTAAGTAGGGGGGGGGGGGGGTCGTTATCACTCGGCCACCACTGCCCTAAACCTAGCAATATATTACGTTACCTATACGGAACAGCAAGGTACTTTTTCAGCAAACATAAAGCTTAACTTAGCCTTACTTAGCCTCGCTTAGCCTCGCTTAACCTCGCTTTAGCAAAAACTGTTCGCTTTAGCTGGTCCACAACTCTCGAGCTACACATTCCTTGGCCAACACCCTTGTACCCAGTACCGCTACGTTTACCTCGCCTGGCTTATTAGAATATCGCCAACTGGTTTGCGAGCGTCGTACTTACATGCGAACCGGCGACATTAGTTACTGGCGCTCAAGGTAAGGTAGGTGGGTGGGCAGGACTACAAGTCGTATGTCGATTCGTAGAGGAGGTTTTTCAAACAGATGTCGAGGTTTTGGCTTATTGTTTACTGACTTTTTATTTTGACCTTCCGAGGGCTGCGGAATTGTTCGAAAGAATACATGGCACACACAATGGCATCTGAAGGAATACAGTTTGGTTTTAGTCAGTAATAGTCTGTCGAGTGACGGACATTTTAATTAATTTGTCACTGTGTTATTAAAACAGTAGATTATCATCAGTCGCCAAGTTTTTTTTTTTATTCGCTCGTTTTATGATTCCCCTATTTTTATCTCGTGAGTATGTTTCCCTAGGATATTATTTAAGTCACACGCGTACAAGGCCGCTGACAGTAACTTACAATACCATCAACAACCCACCTTATATCAGTCTAAGCGCTCAATGAATGAGCATCTGTAAGCTCCACTAAGCAACCTTATTTTTAGAACTTATAAGCAAAACCTGAAATACTTGTCTAGTATAGTATGTAAAGAATCTATGTATAAAATTTCAAAACTGTATCATGAAAAATCACCAAGTTGCTTGTTATGTCAGCATAAATACATAGTCAGCGGGAGGTATTCCACTTTGGGCACCCGTTAAAACGGCACCTGAGTGAATGGCACCTGAGGTATTCCACTTTGGGCACCTGCAAAAAATATCAATAGGTGCCCAAAGAAAACGGCACCCGAGTGAATGGTACCTGAGGTATTCCATTTTGGGCACCTGCAAAAATATCAATAGGTGCCCAAAGTGGAATACCTCAGGTGCCATTCACTCGGGGTACCGTTTTAACGGGTGCCCAAAGTGGAATACCTCGTCAGCGGGCCAACCAGGCGACTGAAGGGTTATTTTCCAGAGAGGCAGTCTGAGTCCCAACAGTGGGAACATTATAGGGCCAACTTCGAATATGCTATGCTATGCTATACATATCACGAAGGTTATTATTCCCTCCTTGTATATATCAGCTGTTTTGCCCGAGTACTTATGCATTCGCAACGCGTTCCATTCCAGGCACTTAGCCTTCTGAGAATAACAATCGGTAGTTTTACTTATCACGTCAGACAGAACAGTATTTCTCTGGATGCACTAAAAGCGACCAACCCGAGATACATTTCCATACAATCGTTCTTACGCTTGTTTCAATCCTTCGATGTACCATCGCGGTCATTTCTGCCTGATCACTTAGAATTTCGCCTAAATCCTGTGGCGCGGTGCCAAACCAAACCCTTTGAAATTTTCATTTTGAATGCAAGCAAAAATGAACTTGGCGGTGATCAGGCGGAAGTTTCTTTGATGGTACTCGGTATAAACAACGAGGTGAATTACGAGGTGAGATCAGCGTGTGTGGCACACGTGTGCGCAATGTAGTTCTGCCTTAAAGCTCTTTTCTGAAATAATAATTATTAGGTAAGTAAGTATAGGTATTCTTAATATGAATTCGGTCGTTTCTATAATAACTATTTCTCCTAGAAACAAGAACGCGGTGGCGCTACCACAAAGCAAATATCCTCTACTTAACATATAAGGAATAAATATATGTTATCAATATAGCACATAATGTCCTTTATATTTATAATATATGCAGCGTCTAGACATAATAGACAGTATAATCACGACCTGCTATTAACTATATGCAACTTGTTTTGTCTTTAATCAGTCCGAAGGTGATTTATTAATATATATTTTTTTAAGGGAAGGAACATAGAATGAATGGAGTAGATATCATACATACTTTTATCCGAAACACAATTGTTCTATACTCCTAAAAATTATAAAAAAAATAAGCCATTTAGGAGAGGTTCTGGCGAGATTTTTAACACGCTTATATTAGCTTCACCTGTATGTTTGTAACCAACGCCTTTGAGCTCAATTTTGCTCTACTTTAGGCGATCAGATTTTCTTCAAACTTTGCACACCCATCAAAGACTGATGACAACACAATAATCCGTTGTTTTTTAGTAAAAAAAAAAAATAGTTTAAAAAAACTAAAAAAATACGCTTTCATAGCATATCCAACTAAAAAGTGTATAAAATAATAATAATGAACGAAAAATATTAATATCATTGTGAAAAAAGCGTGGGGTGCTCGATGACACAATAGAAAGACAATAGCCGAACGCCGGCGTTCGCGCACCTATTGTCTTTCTATTGTGTCTCAAAGCTTTTTTCATAATAATATTATTATTTTTCGTTCATTATTATTATTTTATACCTATATTGAAAATTATTTTACACTTTTTAGTTTGATATGCTATGAAAGCGTGTTTTTTTAGTTTTTTAAACTATATTTTTTAATGTCCTGGCCTGATTTATTTGAAGTTCTTAATTGGATATTGACATGTAAAATTGCTGTAGTTTTCTACCTCGAGTGTCTGCGCAATTGGTCAATATGTGGGTCAATATTGAAACACGTACGATCTTGGTAAAATGAAGCTGAGATACAAAGTGTTAATAATTATAATAATATATTATAGGCAATGCTTGTACAATCCCTAATCTTCCCCATAATCGACTATGCTGATGTGTGCTACTATGACCTGAATGCAGATCTTCTCAATAAACTTGACCGTCTTCTGAATAACAGCATTCGATTTGTCTTCAACCTCCGCAAGTACGATCATGTATCCGACAGTCCGGACCAAGCCCAAGTCGTCGACGGCGCGCGCTGTTCCCGCGCGCCTCAAGGAGTTGTCAGCAACAGCAGGGGCCCAGCCGGGTCGAAGCCTACTGGGGCCAGGGTAATCCGAAAGGGCGCTCGAGCCCCGGTATGAAGGCTTGAAGGAACGGGATGGGTTTTTTAGTCAGTAAGAGTCTGACACTATCTCCCGCTCCGCCCAAGAGCGGGGGTTGTCATAAGATGATTTTTCCCATCGAAAAAAAAAAAAAAAAATCGTGTATCCGAGCATCGTTTGCTTTTAAAATGGTTACCCATTCGTCAGCGCAGAGCGCTAAGAGCCTCGACTACTCTGTTCTCTTTTCTGGATAATCCTTCTTCCCCTTCTTATCTGATTTCAGAACTTCAATTTCTTTGCTCTAGGCACAATAAAAATCTTCGGTCCACTAATAATCGTCTTCTACGATGTCCCTCACACCGCTCTGGGCTTATCCACTCTTCCTTTTTCGTCCAGGCGATATCTCTTTGGAATGCGCTCCCTCTGAATATCAGGATGGCAACAAGCCAATTTTCTTTTAAGGTGAAGGCACGTGAGCATATTCGCAAGATGTTGGTAGAATCATCACCGAGCTAATTGGTTGGATTTGTTTTCTCACAACAGCATTGTTTTTGTTATATGTATGTATCTAAGTATGTATTTACTATTGTATATATTTGTTTCTCTTCTGTTTTGTCTGCATTGCAGTGCATTTTCATTAAGTTGCACCTGCCATGTTTTGTTTCTGCACCACCCTAAGGTCGACTGGCAGATAATACCTAAGGCATTAAGTCCGCCTTTGTACAGTTTTTTGTGCATAAAGCTTTAAATAAATAAATAAATAATAACTCTTTATTTCAGGCTACTAAGGCCCATAGACACTATACATCTATATACATATGCATCTACACTAATATTATAAAGAGGTAAAGTTTGGTTTTTTAGCTTTTATGTTTGTTAGGTAATCTCAAAAAGTACTGGGCCGATTGCTAAAATTTTTTCACTGATTGAAAGCTGCTTTATTCCTGAGCGACATAGGCTATATTTTATAAGTGGACAAAAGCTAGTTAATAATAATTTCAAAAATGAATGTTCAAGTGGTGAAAAACAATGTCAAAAATTTCTCAAAATGTAAAGAAAGTGCGTTTTAAATCAAATCGACAGTGGGATTCGAATGTAAACATTTCATAATACGGATACAATGTTGATATACGTAAATATTATCTACAACTAAAGTACTACACTAGTTTGTTTTTTGTTTAGGAGGTAATCTCTAAATGTACGAGTCCGATTGCTAAATTTTTTTCACTGATAGAAAGCTGCTTTATTCCTGAGTGACATAGAGGGGCGAAGCCGCAGGCAAACGCTAAGCTAGAATAAAATCTGTTTTTGAAATTAGATACTGTTTGGAGTATCTCATTTTCATACCAGCAAATTCAGTACCCCATTATTTTCGTTCTAAATGAGCTGGTTAGTAGATTACATAATAACTCTGTTGTTTTTTTTTTAAAAACGAAAATAGTGCTCCAAAAACCTGTTTTGTTGTTTTCAAGGTTAGACGCAGTAAAAAGGCACCTACATATTTAATAAATGTAAACTAATTTATTCTTTTCTATAATCTAGTATAATAATTATAATTTGCAATGATTTTCTTTACAAATTCAATAATCATTTTGTTAGATGACATAATCTTATACTTGTTTTAGTTCTATCTATACTTGTAATATGTCGACAGGCCTGTTGGTCTAGTGGTTAGTGACCCTGACAGCTATGCCGGAGGTCGTAGGTTCGATTCCCACCCAGGACAAATCTTTGTGTGATGAGCACGATCATTAGTTCTGTGTCTGGGTGTAATTTATCTATAATATGTATGTATTTAGAAATATATAAGTATGTTTATCAGTTGAGTATTTAAAATTTAATAATAAATTTTAAATTTTATTATTATTATTTCCTTTATTCATCAATATTACATATTATAAATTACATTTTTAAATATTTCAATATAAAATAAATAAAACAGTTAAAAATATTAAAAAAAATAGTAGCCCACCGGTATCGGGAACAGGAATATTATTATAATTTCCTTTATTTAACATTTATACATTTTATATTATATTTTTAAATATTCCTTAAAAGAAATATATTAAAAAAACATTTAAAATATAAAAAAATATTATTATTATAACACAAGCCCTGCTTAACTTAGGATTAGATCGTGTTGTGTGATAGTTGTGGAATACTCGTATGTATACAGGGATTATTTGTTAAACACTAACAACTTTGCAGGACTGTATTACTCACATCATAAACAACAACTTTTGTTTTATGACTTTTTACTTAGCAATACATTTACCAAAAACAAACCTTCAAGATTTCGTTGTTCTGTCTAACACAATTTAACTCTGTATTTTGCTATACCTACCTACGTCTGTATGATGCGACGCAAGTGCATCAAGCACCCCCGCCGTCCAATCCTCACTCCCTTCCGCTACTGTCCTATCGCTTGCTTCGCATAGACTTTGTAATATTTAGAACGTTCAATTTAAATATTTTAATTTTGCATTAAAATCTGATGAATTATATTTCTAAAATATAATAATTTTTTTTAAAGTCATAGAACAAAAGTTGTTGTTCATGATGTTAGCACCATAGTCCTTTTTTATGGTGGGAAAAAATCATCCAATGACAACCCCCGCTCTTGGGCGGAGCGGGAGATAGTGTCAGACTCTTACTGACTAAAAGACCCACCTCGTTCCTTCTAGCCTTCATACCGGGGCTCGAGCTCAGCACCATAGTATTTTTTTGTTTTCTGGAGTTTGCCAGTGTTTTTATAATAACCCTGGATATTACAAAAAGGTGGATTTTGTAAGTGTGTAAGTTCGTCTCTGAAACTACTGCATCAATTATGAAAATTATTTTACCATAAGAAAGCTACATTATACCTGAGTGACATAGCCTATATTTTGACTGGCCTATTGGTTTAGTGGTTAGTGGCCCTGACTGCCACGCCGAAGGTCGTGGGTTGGATTCCCACCCAAGGCAAACGTTTGTGTGATGAGCATGATCATTTTATTCTGTCTTGTTTATAATATGTGTGAATTTAGAAATATATAAGTATGTTTATCAGTTGTCTAGTATTTATAACACAAGCTCTGTTTAGCTTGGAGCGAAACGGCGTTGTGTGATAGTTGTGGAATATTATTATTATTACTTTACTTTAACCCTTTAATCGCCTCCGTCGGATATGCCCGACAAACACACTCGCATTTATTCCACCAAGGTCCCATATCCACGACCAAATACTCCATCATGTTGGCTCTTCTGTCACATATGGGGATTGAGGAGCTAAACGAGATGGAGTACCTAGTTGCAAATACACGAATCTGACGCGAAATCAGTCGTCGGATTAATCCGACCCGGCCGGTTAGAGTTAAAAATAATTTACACTTCATATTTTTTATAGATGAAATTTGTTTTTTTGTTTGTTGTAGCAGGTAATCTCTGAAAGTAGTGGTCTGATTGCTAAAATTTTTTAACCGATAGTAAACTGCTTTATTCTTTAGTGACATAGGTTATATTTAGGTACGCGGGCGAAGCCGCGGGCAAAAGTTAGTAGTAAATAGAACGGCCTCAAATATTAAAATTTGCACCCTTTCAAAGTGGGGATGGGTCGCTAAATAAGGAATAAAAGGTAGACTTTTTATATGAATGAAAAATGTATCTATTACACTGATTCACGTCTCCTGATATAAGATACCACGCTCATTCATTTATCTAAAAATAACAATTTAATTAAAGAATTCGCTAACAAAGTAAATATGATAACAATTCCTCGAATTATGTACACTGACCGCCACGATACCAAGATCAAGAGTCACGCTACACGAGATCGCAATAATTGCTGTCCTTTATCTGTCGATAAAAATGTTACCATGACGTCACCGGCGCAGGCGCAACCCAAGATTAACCGGCGACCAACTAAATATAGAGTGTAAACATGCCTTAAGTGAATCATGCGAGCTCGCTTCAGCTGTAATAAGTAAACAGTCGTGGCATTGAATGTCTTGATTGTTCAACTATAATGATTTATAACGAAGTGTTAAATAACTTAAATATCCAACCCTTGTTTGCCGCGTGCAATTAAGTTAACCTCCAAAATAGTTAACCCATTGTCCGGCGCGTAAAAAATGCAGGGCCGGTGAGGCAGGCACCTCGCGCGGTCCTCGGCTCGGAACGCGTTCGGCGGCAGTCTCTCTCGATCCACGGGGCCGACGACTCGCTCGGCGCGACCGGTTGTAAGTCACAACTTCTCGATAACTTATCAGCAAATAATTGCATGAAGTCATCGGTTAAATTAAGTGCATTCTACCGTTTATAACTTATAAGTTATAAATCTAATATTGTAACAACAAGTTTCTCAGCAAAAGTTCGCGAAGGTTCAATGCTAAAGTTTGACAGTGGTGAACTCTACAAGTGTCCGTGAAAAAGTTGTGTGCGATCGGATTGGTCGGTTTGTTTTGTTTTGTAAGTCGTGTCCGGTAGCAGGATGAATGGGACGCCGGCTAGGAGGCCTAAGAGCGCTTTCTCTGAGATGGTGAGTTTCATCTTGACAGTTTTAATAGAGAATATTAAATATTAGCCGACCCGGATTTGTTGTTGACAGTTTTGTCAAGTATGGGTTAACAATTTTTGTGTTAACCCTACCTCGGCGCTAGGTGTATTGGGTAAATTGAAGTTATTGAAGGCCGAACATTTCCCCCGGGTTACAAACTAATGATAACTTGGAATGTTTGTGTCGCGAAATAATTGATCAATAAAATTCATATTATACGATATGTTTGATTTATTGTTTTGTTTACAGTTTGACTAACTGATGAGTAACGCTCTATTTAACTTTTACATAATTAATATTAAGTGGAGTTCCACATATGTTTTTTGTTGTTTTATTAACTCGCCACAGTTTTATCAATGTAGTTGGCACTGCGATGTTATCGCTGATTATCTTCATGGATGTACCACGGTCGTTTATCAATTAGGTCCAATGCTAGACTGAGTATATTAATTATCAATTATAGACTATTAATTTAGCTCGCTGTTGCTTGCTTGCTTTATAAATTTATCACTAAATATTGACTGATAAATGTAGAGTCGAGTTTATTTATGTAATAAATTACTTAATTGAAGAAATTTTTTTTTTTTAACGATTAGTTATGGAAGTAAATATGAGTTCCAATAGCGTAGAAAAAGTCTGTGTAGCAACATCTAATAAAAAATGCCTGCTCCAAAAGTATTTGACAACTTTTTTTCTCAGCTCCAAAATGCTCTACGAGTTTAGTAGTTGACCATGAACCTTACAGACCGACGTATAAGGGAATGTGACTTAAAATTCCGAGTATTATACGAACATAATGGTCTCACAGCCAGTAAGGAACCATTAAGAATAGATTACATGAACATAGGAAGGAATTAACTAGCCAGGAACCTATTATAAGTTCGCTAGAACTATTTTACTATTCGTGTTGGGAATAACCTTTGGTTTTGCAAGGAAAATAATGTTGAAAGCTTGATCTAGTCACTGATAAACACATTTTCTATTAGTTCCTGGAAGAACTTCAGAACTACAACTACAATGAAAAAATAAATAAAAAGAAAAAATCTGTAGCTAGTCCTTTTACTATTTTTCTTTTCCTTCTTCTTTTTTTTATTGTGTGTACATAAATTGTTAAATAAATAAATTAATACAAAGAATTGTTTAGTATTGTGAGACTTGTTGATTACTCTTGGCTTTCAAGAGGGAACACTTGAAAACCAAAGTGTTAAGAAAATCTGTAGTTTAATTTTATGACGTTATTCTGCGTTATTTCACTGAGTTTTAATTCATATCTCGGTAAAGGGCCTATTACACTACTCGATATTCAGACAGTTTTAGTCTATGATTCGACGTATCGCGTATTGTAATAAGGGTCAGAATGTTTTACTGGGAATGAAAAATAAGATAAGTCTGAATATCGTGTGCTGAATAACGCGTAGTGTAAAAGTCTTTTCTGTATGTGTACCTATAGTGTATTTATATCTATTAATGTTTCCTTGTGCATGTCAAAATAATAAAATTATTTAAACTAAAATACCTATCTAAGTTAAACTATTGACATTAGGTCTTCACCTATCAGTTGTAAATCATTCTTTTTATGATCGAACAAATACAGTCTCCATCGTTCGATGCCAACATATTCTATAGAATTACAAACCCAAAATTATATGCTAATAAGTTACCTTTTATAGAATTCTAACATTGATATATTCGAGTTATGGATAATTTATACGGTTCCGTTGAAAATGCTACAAGAGAATACTCTTAACTGAATATTATAATTTTTATAAATGTTCAATAGTAACCTAACTAAAGCAAATGTTATTTTTAAATTATCTGTAAGTTTAAGTTAACTTTAAATTTAATAAAAGTTAATAAAAAAATTTTGCTTTGTTTTTTTTTTGTAATTACTAAATAGGGAGAAAATAGGAAGCACATATAATTTTTTTATCATATAAATTGACAATAAAAATTAAGAAAATGTATTTAAAAAAGAAAAAATTGTATTATTACACTTTTATATAATAGGTGCCCCGCCCTTTAGAGGTATACAGAACATGGTATAAAGTCCTCAAACCTCCATCGAAAAGGGAGGACTCTCCGACTAGACGAGTGTGTGGGGTCCGAGCAACTGCCCGATAGTTGCTTGGGCTGTTGTATATGTTCTAATTACGTGAAGAACAGGGGCTTTAGCATGATGTGTTAAAATGACAGGCTATATTCTCTATTCCATACAAAGCTCCATCTCTATAGCAGTTCAGTTTAGGTCGTCAAATGGATAGCGTTAGGAGCTCGTGGTAGGATTTAATACCGAGATGCAGGATTTTGTCTTTTAGTTTGTGTTTGAAGTCAGAGTTGTCGCTACAGCCTCACCTATGGGGTGGAGTTGTAGTGACATACATGACATAACACAACAAAAAACCTTCTGGACCAGCAAAAATTCGAAGACATGTGACATCCACCAACCCGCACTTGACCCGCGTGGTGGATTACGGCCCATTCCCTCTTCAAGAGATGAAGCCTGAGTCCCAGCAGTGGGAACATTAAAAAGGCTGATGATGATGATGAACCTTCTAGTGATGCCCATTTAGATATAGAAGATATAATCAACTAAAACTTTGCAATTGTGAGTTAAAAAAGAAACCAGCAAAAAGGTTTTCTTCATAGTAACTAAGTAACCCTACCTGCAATGTACTACGTAAAGGGTTATTTTACAGAGACCCTGCTTTGTATTTATAGCTGGCCGAGACCTCTACTTAGGTAGTCAAGTCCTTAATAATTATGAGTTAGATTGTATTATATTTTGTTACGGAAAAATGTAAAATAATGTTTTAAATTTTTATTCTTCAAGAAAAAGTTGCCAAAAATGAAAATAATAAGAATACATAAAGGTTTCATCAGATCATTTGGATGAAAATAATACATTTTGATACAAGTGGAGAAAGTTTATAATGTCGACCGATGCGGAATTCACCCGAACCGCCGGCGAGGGTGTTATGAAGCCGAGTGTTGTATTGACAAATTTCCACGTGTATATATCAAAGCGTCGTTTTTTGATACACTTATAGACGGAGGCTGACGCGTCTTAGGACTTGCTAAGCACCCAGCTTGATACAATAATTGTAATAAATTGCGGCAGGGGCGAGCTCACGCACTTTTCCGCACTAGTGTGAAAATAGTTGCGTGCATAAAAGCGGTTGATGTTATCTGCACCTGTCAAAAACCAGTCAGTAGCTTCTAATAATAATATTCCTTCAAATAATAAATACACCATTCGCCTTACACCACAGATAAGTCATATTGAGTCCACATCGGATTCCATTCCGTCTTTATGGAGTATAATATCATAACGAGGAACCTGATACCTCAACAGACTATTTTGGTCAATAATCCCCTACCTAGTTTTCCTCGTAACTTCATAACCTATTTTCTTGTTATGATATACGATAGGAAAGATTTATTTTTTGCTATGTTGTTGTAGGAAGATTTTGTGTTTTATGTGACTGGCTATGTAGGTACTACAGTCACGAGTCAAAGGTCACGAGTAATAATATATAGATATTTATCGCTTAAATTTCGCGGTGTGTGGATTGGAATTGCACAATTAAATTCCGCCAAGTCCGTTCCATCATCGGACCAAAGAAAGAAAGAAAGAAAACTATTTTATTTGGCATACACACTCCTTGATACACACAGTGTAGTAACAACATGTAGACACTAATAAATTGTTATATATAAAAAAAAGAGACAACTAACAATGTGTGTCTCACGGCGGCGCCAAATAGGTCCAGTTCAGCAATAATGTCAGACAACTTCAGGTAGTTGCCTAACGCTGGTTTTCAACTGAACCTTATTGACCACATGACGTACGGCCCTGTAATCTACGTATGAGTGGAGATCCATACGTCTAAGCGTTTCGGAAACACATTCATTATGCGTACATCATCTAAGGAGTGGAATTCCCTGCCGGAGTCTGTGTTTCCTGATAACTGTGGTTTATTCGTTTTCTTGTTAAATTAATAAAATGTGGTCTATACTTTTTCTTTAAATTACCAATCGGACGATTGGAATTTTTTTTCCTGACTGACTAGACTTTATTTTATTTACGTGAGCGAAGCTGCGGGCAAAAGCAAGATTTTATTTATATATTCATATTTTTTACTATGCAATACTGCAAACCTACCACTAGAAGCATACACCTGGAACCGCCTATTCTATACTAGTGATGTGCCGTTGCTGGCGATATTGCCGTGAGCTGGGAATATTGCCCGAAGTATGAATATTGATGGCAATATTGCCCGAAGTATGAATATTGGTGGCAATATTGCCCGAAGTATGAATATTAGTGGCAATATTGCCCGAAGTATTAATATTAGTGGCAATATTGCCTGAAGTATGAATATTGGTGGCAATATTGCGCGTAGTATGAATATTGGTGGCAATATTGCCCGTAGTATGAATATTGGTGGCAATATTGCCCGAAGTATGAATATTGGTGGCAACATTGCCAGCAATATTCCTATATTGTCGGCAACGGCAAATCTCTAGTCTCTACATACTACCTAAAAAACTAATAAAGTAAACTTCATTAATTTTATTCTACTTTCAAAAATAACGGAAAAATATATTAACATTGCTAAGATTTCAATACAGAAATTATTAATACTGTCATAAATAATAAAGTCAAGGAAAAATTCTGTACGTATTTAATGAGAACATGATACATAAATAAACAAGGCATTAGTCCTTGTTTCAGAAATGTTTCAATTATTTGCACTACATCATCCATATTTTTAAGCCCAGTTTACCTAATACCTAGAACCGGTGCCCTACCATGACGCGGTGAAATCTTAGTCGCGAGTGAGAAAGAGCTATACACCTTATGTAGCTCTATCGTTTTGAAGCTAGAACTACATTAGACCGACTCACAGGTAGACCAGTCAGTCCGACTACAAGACCAGATCTCGAAACCTATTCTCCTGCAGCGGGGCATGAGGCAGGAAGACGTTATTTCTCCGAAACCGTTTACCGCAGCAATGGAGGATGTCTTTAAAATTTTGGAATGACGATGAGGATGACACGTAGACCACGCCTTATTTGTCCGTAGAATGACGTTGCATGGCGTGGACCTCGTGTAGCCTTACAAGTCTTGTTTCCATACAAAATGTATGCACACGTAGATCAGTCAGTCCGACTGCAAGACCAGACCTCGAAACCTATTCTCTTGCAGCAAGGCATGAGGCAGGAAGACGTTATTTCTCCGAAACTGTTTATCGCAGCAATGGAGGATGTCTTCAGAGTTTTGGAATGACGATGAGGATGACACGTAGACCACGCCTTATTTGTCCGTAGAATGACGTCGCGTGGCGTGGACCTAGTGTAGCTTTACAAGTCTAGTTTCCATACGAAATGTATGCAGAACGACTCGCCCAGACTCGTACAGAGAGGCATACGTGACACACGTGTGCGCAGTGTAGTCAGTTTTGCGTCGTTTTTTAGGGTTCCGTAGCCAAATGGCAAAAAACGGAACCCTTATAGATTTTTTGTGTTTTGAAGGTTGGGAGATTCCTGATTTTTGATGCGTATGTGGGTCGCTGTTGCTTGGTTATCTTTTCGGGTTGCTGGCCTCTCAACCCTGAAATTCTGACGAGATTCATTGTGATTGTTGAAAGGTTCTCTGGAGTCCTGAGGCAAATCTTCACTAATATAATAAAGAGCTAAAGGTTGTTTTTTTTTTTTGTTTAAAGGGGTAATCTCTAAAAGCACTGGTCCGATTGCTCTTTTTTTTTTACCTATAGAAAGCTGCTTTATTCCTGAGTGAGCTAGGCTATATTCTATTAACGCGGGCGAAGTTGCGGGCATAAGCTAGTAATGTATAACTATCAAACAAGGACACGGACGTCATGTCCGTAGTTGAAATGTAAGGCTTTAAGGTTTTAGTCAGTTGGAGACCGGACACTGCCCAGACTGGCTCATCTGTGAGGCAGCCTGGACGTCCATGAGGATTTACCACTCCTGTCAAAAAAAAAAGACGTGTAGCACTTGGGGACTGCCGCGGTAAAGTGCAGTAAGTATTTTTTTTCCTTTGTTTTTTTTTTCTTTGATATTAATTGAAGTTACACTTTCATACATTGAATTGAATTTTGATTGATTGTTCACTCATTTGTTTTCTTATCGGTCACCACGCTCAAAAAACAAATGAGTGGGGGGTGTTAGGTTATTTTCGTTACGGAATTTCTGGATTCGGTCTCCACGCTCAAGGCCCGCGATAGAAGCTATGCAATAGCTTAAAAAAAACAGTTCAGTGTAGGTCGTTAAATGGATCGCGTTAAGAGCTCGTAGTAGGGCCTCTGTACTGTATGAATATTTCCTCGAATGCTTTCCACATTTTAAAACTACAGCTTTTACTTGTAAATATTGCACATCCAGATAAACTAAAACCCACGCACTTTTACTCGTATCTAGCATTCTGAAATATTTTTTCATACAAACTTGTATCATGGACAAACAGGCCGTTTTTCAGCAGATTTAAAAAACAAATGGACGGCAAACCGTTTTTTTATGTTACGCCTGAGCTTTTGATGGTATGACTACCGTTTTTTGACACATTTATTTTAATGTGTTACTGAACTGATTTTCAAGGTACCTACTACACTTTTAAAACTGCAATTTTTTTTAATGATTATAAAATAGTGCTTGACTGCGATCCCACCTGATGGTAGCAATGATACAAGTTGTCCTAAACTATAAATAATTTGATGGTTTTCAAGGTGGACCGATGACCTGGAAAAGGTTGTAGGAATCTGATGGATGCTAGACGCACAGGAACGTCCATTGTGGCGACACTTGGGGGAGGCCTGTGAAATGATCATAAAAAAATTTGATGATTTTGATTATGAAATAAAAAAAAATCATTTTGTAACCGTACCATAATTTATATAAACTAGTGCTTGACTGCGATCCCATTATTTTAGTTAGTGTAGATAAGGAAGTTTAGTTTTTAGGAGGTAATCTCTGAAAGTACTCTACCGGTCCGATTGCGAAGTTTTTTTCACGGATAGAAAGCTGCTTTATACCAAGCGACATAGGCTATATTTTATGTGTGCGGGCGAAGCCGTGAGCAAAAGCTGGAATTAATAGGTTCTATATATGTGATGATCCAACGCATGTGAAAGGTCAAAGGGCTACGTCGAAATCTACAAACCGAATCTACTTCGGAATTCCATTAATCAAATTACACGAAATGGTTCCTAGAATCCTTGTCATTATAGGTTACACATTTGTATTCGTAATATTCACAGACAAAGTCAAAACAATGTTCCATACGGATGAATATACATTTCTAAATCTAGAAGCATTTTATCACACCATGCTTAATCTATCTATAAATATAAAAATCAATGCCACTTTTCGTTGTAATTTTATAACTCAAGAACGGGCTCACCTATCCAAACCAAATGTTTAGGCTTTGTTCGGACTATTTAGTAGATGGTTTATGTGAAGTTTGGTAGGGTAGATTAGGATATAGTAGGGTAGAGTAGTGTAGAGTAGTGTAGAGTAGTGTAGAGTAGTGTAGAGTAGTGTAGAGTAGTGTAGAGTAGTGTAGAGTAGTGTAGAGTAGTGTAGAGTAGTGTAGAGTAGTGTAGAGTAGTGTAGAGTAGTGTAGAGTAGTGTAGAGTAGTGTAGAGTAGTGTAGAGTAGTGTAGAGTAGTGTAGAGTAGTGTAGAGTAGTGTAGAGTAGTGTAGAGTAGTGTAGAGTAGTGTAGAGTAGTGTAGAGTAGTGTAGAGTAGTGTAGAGTAGTGTAGAGTAGTGTAGAGTAGGGTAGAGTAGGATAGGGTAGGGTAGAGTAGGGTATAGTAGGGTAGAGTAGGCTATAGCAGGGTGGAGAAGGGCAAAAGCTCTAATAAAAAAAAGTACTAATATAATAAAAAGGTTATGTTTTTATGTTGTTTTGTTTGTAGGAGGTAATCTCTGAAAGTTCTGGTCTGTTTTTTTTTTTCACAAGTAGAACGCTGCTTTATTACTGAATGACATAGGCTTTATTTTATGTACGCGGGTGTAGCCGCTGGCAAAAGCTAGTCACACTTATAAAGGCGACAGGTTGAGTGTGTAAGTCTGTTGGTTACTTCTTTACTCTCAAACAGATTTCAATGGAACTCAGCACACGACCATATAATAGATTAGCAATATTTTTTATAAAGGAATCTTGGATTAACAGAGAGGATACTTTTTATCCGAGGAGTAAGTTCCCTTAGAATAATTATCTAGTAACTGACGGGCGAGGCCACTGACAGCACCTAGTTTTTAGGGTTCCGTACCCAAAGGCTAAAAACGAAAAACTATTACTAAGACTTCGCTGTCTATCCGTCTGTCTATCACCAGGCTGCATCTCAAGAACTGCGACAGCTAGACAGTTGAACTTTTCACAAAGTATGTATTTCTGTTGCCGCTATAACAACAAATAGATACTAAAAATAAAATAAATATTTAACGGGGCTCCCATACAACAAAAGCGATTTTTTTGCCGGATTTTTTTAAGGACGGTACGGAACCCTTCGCGTGCGAGTCCAACTCGTACTTGGCCAGTTTATATTTTTTTATTTTATGTGTACGACCCTTGATTAACTGGAAGAGAATGCCTAAGGAACTAAGTCTACCTTTGCATCTCATCATCATCATCAATAAATAAGCTCAATTAATTGAAAAATAAACGTAAAAGCTATTCAAAAAATGTCTTATATTTCTAACTCTATGAAAAAGAGGTTTGGTTACAGCCAATTCTAATTAAAATCCAGATTGAAATTAACCAAACACGTTAGATCATAACGTAATATTCCATAATTGAAATCAAATAATAACATGGCGCCGTGTTCGAAATTTAAATTCGAAAACGGAATTCACTTCTCTGTTAATAAAATCGTAGGCATTCCGATTCGCTCCATCGTAACAGGAATATATTTTTTACTATAATTAGTTAATTATTGCGTGCCATTCTTGTGTTAAACGAATTAATTATCGCAGTTTATCTTATTGTTTTAAATATAACATCACTTAATTGCTTTATGTTTAATTGAGTAATTAATATAGCTTTTTGCATGACTTATTCATTCGCGAATTTATGAAGTTCTAGCTGCTACTATACAATGTTGTTTTTGATATCTCATAACTCAAAATTTATAGTACCGTGTTTATAGTCTGTAAGGAAAAGTGATACTAAAAATCCTAGAATATGTGGTCCAAAAATGCATTGTTTCGAAGATATAATCAATCATAATTCATTTTTTCAGCATCTCTTACGGAGAGACAGAAGATCTCCTTATAGTTTGTAAATTAAAGATGTTTTGCTCCTAGTTAAATTAAATGTATGTTATTTAGTACAGTGAATTTAACAATTGTTAATTTATTAATTAAGGTTCTTTGTACTTTTTAGCCTGAAATACAGGTCCAACCTAGTTCAGGCAACAAATGTAATGTATGCGTTAAAATTGATTTTATATTTTAATTTTAATGTGCCACTTTTATTAAATAAGCGATAACTATTCTGTTGTATTCTATTTAGGTCAAAAATTCACACCCGTCACAGAAGTAAATATTTGCCAAACACAAATCTTTACTTTTGTGACGTTGCCAGTCATCGATGAAATCTAAAGTAGTTTGCAAATAAACAAATGACATTAGGTACATATTTACGCTGTTATATTTCACTCAAATACTCGTGAATTTATCGAATTATTTTGTAGGGAAAGTGAAAACAAATAAAAGATAATTGAAAAATAATTCATATGCTAGTTGATTCTTTGTTATGGTGTTTCATTTTTCAGTGATTCATACCTTAGAGTTATGGAATATATAAAAAAAAAAAACTTTGTGTAACGCCTTTGCCCGCATAATAGTTTAAAGTTATCCCCAGGGAACATATTGGTTGTCTGTAAGAGATCGCCCTGTGCGATAAGACCGCCCATTGTGCACTTATTGTTATGATTGTTTGTCCTGTATTTTTGTTTGTTTGGTGTACAATAAAGATTATAATAAATAATAAATACTCCCAGGGAAAAAGTAGATCGGCTACACACCGATCTACTTTTTCCCTGGGAGTATTATATACACACATGTGAGCAGTGTAGTTCTAGCTTTACACTCGTTTTAGGAACAAAATTATTAACGTGTTACAAATTAAACGCAAATCTAATGACGCGTTTGGCTGTTGCTAATTAATTTAACCAATGAGAGCATTAAACGGGTGGCGCGAGTCAATTTGACGCATTAATTTTGTAATCATGTTCGTTTTACAGACTCAATAATTCCTCAAACTATAATATATACTGAGTTCATATTCAGGCTACTTCTTAATACTACTACGGTTTACTTCTTTTTTTGAGGTGGGAAATCATCCAATGACTTATCGGATGGTGGAATGAGAGGACGTGTCAGATTCTTCATCATCATCATCATCATCATTTCAGCCGATAAACGTCCCCTGTTGGACATAGGCCTCCCCAAGTGTCGCCACAATGGTCGATCCTGTGCGTCCCGCATCTATCAGATTCCCGCAACCTTCACCAGGTCATCGGTCCATCTTGTAGGAGGCCTTCCGACGCTGCGTCTTCCGGTCAGATTTTTCTGAAAGAAAAACCTTCAGTTGCCTTTAGAGTTCTAGGACCAAGGTTACTCTATCAAACGTTACCTCTCAGCTCTAGCAAGCATCGGCTCTGCTGGACCCCACAGTTTGCTCACATCTCTTTGAGGCGATTAACCTCTTGCAAATTAAACCTTCATCATTTTTTTTTATGAAACATGTTGGATAGAAAAAAATAATATAAAATCCTGTTTATTTCGAGAAAACAGAATACACGAGAGACGAGTACAAAGATTACGTACGTATATAATAAAACTATTTCCTATGACATCGAGCGCTCCTCTCATCGAGCTTACACACACAAACATTTTTTTGTGAAGCTTCACACACGGGCCACCAGGTAAAGACTGTTCCACACGGACCTCTCCCCTCATAGAAATGGCAACTGAAAGACACAGATGGCTTTGAGACAGTGAACAGCCACGTTTTTTGCTCTACCGTTGAGCTCCAGTCGTTAGATGATTAGCCACTTAAAAAAAAAGCTGCACACACAACCCGCATATTGGTGAGTTAGAACAACTCTACATAATTGATCGATTGAATTTACAAGATTCTAGTTAGCTATAGTCGAGCTCCTTAAAATCGAATGTGATGAGTGATGTCTGCAAAAAGATAATTGGTCGTGGGGTGTTGTGAAGGAAAACTACCAGTGTCTGATTCATACGTATTCATTCGGCGAAGAACGTTCAAATGTGTTGGGCTATGTGTCCTCATTGAGAATACAAAATAAAAAAACCGGCCAAGTGCGAGTCGGACTCGCCCATGAAGGGTTCCGTAGCAGCAAGTAACATAATATAAAAGTTCTTGTTATGTGTTGTAACTTTGATCGATGTTTTAATAATAGTGTATTTTTTTCGGTTTATGACGCATTAAAAAAAAACTACTTACTGGATTTCGTTCAAACCAATTTTCGTTGGTAGTTTTTATAGTAATGTATATCATATATTTTTTTTAGTTTTATCATTCTCTTATCTTAGAAGTTAGAGGGGGGGGGACACACATTTTACCACTTTGGAAGTGTCTCTCGCGCAAACTATTCAGTTTATAAAAAAATGATATTAAAAACCTCAGTATCATTTTTGAAGACCTATTCATAGATACCCCACACGCATGGGTTGGATGAAAAAAAAAATTTTGAGTTTCAGTTCTATGTATGGGGACCCCCAAAATTTATTTCTTTTTTTCTATTTTTGTGTGAAAATCTTAATGCGGTTCACAGAATACATCTATTTACAAAGTTTCAATAGTATAGCTCTTATAGTTTCGGAAAAAAGTGGCTGTGACATACGGACGGACAGACAGACAGACAGACAGACAGACAGACATGACGAATCTATAAGGGTTCCGTTTTTTGCCATTTGGCTACGGAACCCTAAAAAGGAACAGTAGTGTAGAATCACGAGTAATATATTAATACATACATAGTCACATTTTCTATCTAATTTATCCACATTGATATAAAAAAGAGGTAAAGTTTGTTTTTTTTGTTTGTAGGAGGTAATCTCGGGAAGTACTGGTCGATTGCAAAAAAAAATTACCTATAGAAAGCTTTATCCCTGACTGACATCATCGTTATTTCAGTTTTGGACATAGGCCTCCCCCAAGTGTCGCCACAATGAGCTGTCCTGTGCGTCTCGCATCCATCGGAATCCCGCAACCCTAACCAGGTCATCGGTCCACCTTGTAGGATGTGAAGAATCGCCAAACTTAAGTGGCAATGGGCAGGGCACATTTCTCGCAGAACAGATGGCCGTTGGCGCCGAAAGGTTCTGGAATGGCGACCACGTACCGGTAGACGTAGCGTTGGAGTGACATAGGCTATATTTTACACGGGTGAAGTCGCGGGCAAAAGCTAGTTATTAATATTATAATTATTGTTTATTTCAGGCATTAATTAACCCATAGTACCTATTAATAATAATCTTTAATCTGGTAAATTACACCCATATCATTACACAATACAACACAATTCACATTAACTTAAATTACTCATATAATATAATTATTCATAAATAAAATTGACTTAAATTATTTAATTAAATAGTAACATTATTGAATTAAATTAAATTGTTATGACGTAATATATTTATAAACTAAATACATTGGAAAAAGGAATAGATAAATATTATTGAAACATTGATAAAATTATTTGAAATAATTTTAACAATGTTTGTTGTGTGTGTGTGTGTGTGTGTTAAGAATTAAGAATGTCTAAGCAGATTACACTCCGTGAGACACTTCAGACACTATTTTATTCTGACAGCGGATTTTAACTTCTGTTATTCAAGAAATAAGTTTACTTATTGCACAGCAACTGGTTTTTAATTACCTGACCATCAAACAACTAATTTAGAACAAATTGTCATACATTCTTTGTACTAGTAAGATAGATGGAAAATGTAATAATTTACAAGTACTTACATATCTTATTGCTTGTGACTGTACTATTATTTATATTTATTTTATGTTCTAGTTTCAAGTTCCTTTAGAACTTTCATAGTAACAAAAAAAAGCAAATAAAATAAAAAAAAGCAAACTCACTAATAGATACTACTTATTGGTGAAAGTTTTTAAGAGTGTACCTATATTTTTATTATTTGAACAGATTTGGATGAAATTTGGTACAAGGGTAGCCAATATCCTAGAATAGACTTTTTTCCTGCATGTTCCTAAGGCATAATTTTCTCATTTCAAGTAGCGAAGTCGCTAGCGAAGGCTAGTTCTGAATAATTTATCTTTGAAAGGGAATAATATTTGTAACAGTTATAGTCTTCGTCTAGTTATAAAATTTTATTTTTTGGATCTTTACCTCTCAATCGTGGAAATTACAGACACAATAGAAAGACAATAGGAGCGCGTTCGCTTGGGGTTTAATGAATTAATACAATTCACACTAAAAACACTTATCTTACATTCTTCCAAGTGAGATAAAGCCACTAGCAGAAGTTACTAAACCATTTATCTACATGTATTTCATTAATGGACTTTAGGTTAGGCGAGAAATGACTATATTAGAGGAAGTTTAAAAGTGACGCCAGTGATTGATAAGTTGAAAGGTAATCGGTTGTCTTGGTATGGTCATGTGAAGAGGAGGGATGAAGCGCATTACTAATAGAGTTCTGAGTATACGTGTAGATGGAGACGGAGAGGAAGGCCGAAAAAAAGATGGATGGATTGTGTGAGAAGTGATATGAAAGAAAAGGGAGTTAGTGATAGTTTGACGGGTGACAGGACATAATGGAAGAAGAAAACGTGTTGCGCCGACCTCAAGTAATATGGGATAAGGGCAGGAAGAAGAAGAAGAAGGTTACGTAAGAAATGAGATGTAACAGGGATCTTGGTCTAGTTATAAAATGTTATCTTCATGCAATTCTGATTAAAAATACATGCTCGTATCTTCCAAGTAATTAAAAACATTGCCTACTACACTTTTCAAAATGTCTGTGCAGTAGTGTAATTTTATAATTATATAGTATTTTTAATTTATTTAATTTTTGACATAAATTATGATTTTTATTGTATATTTAATCTTTATGAATTTAATTTTAATTGCACTTTTTATTTTTAACATTTACTGTAATTTTTGTGATCTTATTTATGTGATGTGAAAGTTATATGGGCCTAGATGCCTGAAATAATTGAATTAAATTGAATTGAAAATTGGATTTTAGAAAATACGTACATACTTATTTAACCGTTTATGGTTATTGAATAGAAAAATTGAAAATTTACCTCCTCAAATAAAAAAAAATGACATAACTTTTAATATTGTATAGAAAACTAATGTTTATTACCGACCATAGTAATTGAGCATTAGTGATCCATTAGTTTGTGAAAAGAATTCCAACAATAAAGCTGATTGTATCGAAGCAAATAAATCACTAAATGGATGTACCATAAGCAAAAAGAATATTACAAAGAGGTAAAAAATTGTTTGTTTGTTTAAATGTAAATATTATAAACATATATATAAATAAACAAGAAGAGAGAGAGAGATAGTAGGGAGCGCTAGAGGCCTAGCTGTAATAGTCTTGCGTCAAGGAGTTGATGGTCCCGACTTACGAGTTAGATCGGGTTCAAACCCAGCAAGACATATATACTTTGTGTAATTTTTGTCAGCACCAATAATCTTAAAAATATCGTAAGGAAGCAGCCATTCTCTTGAATAAAAAAAAACGAAGACATGTGCAATATAGACCGTTCTCTTGTCCTAGAGAGGAGGCCTGAGTCTCAACAGTGGAGGCACTAGTCGGTTGTTAAGGCTTATAGTCCCTTGAACCATCTGGCCAAAATTATGTGGACGCACCTCTCGCACCCGCCTAGGTGGCAGTACGCAAATCCAAGCAGTTTCGAAGGAGTAGGGAAAAGTTGCGAAATTGCCAAATATTTTTTTTTTAGACAAAAGTATTAATAGCACGAAAAACTCAAATGTTGAAAATGTTGTTCATGAATCTATAATAAACATATTTTTTTTTCAAACCTATTAACCTGGCCATTCCCGAGGAGTAGGCTTCAAAAAGTCATTGTTTTATGGCACGTTTCGGGCGCTTGGGCCTAAGGGGATGCATTTCGACCTAAATTTTCACTGTTTTTTAAACAACCGCTCTTACGCGATCATGACGTCATTACACATTTTTCATTAGATATTTTGGAAACACAGTTTCTTAAGGATACTATCTAGGCTTCTATGAAAATCAATCTATAAATTTGTGTAAAACTAATCCAGTTAAGAAATTTGAAAATCTGCTATTTTGCATGATCATTGACACTTAAAAATAAAAAAGTACAACATACAAGGCTAGCAAATTTTATCAAGATTCTAAATAATGACAATGTTTTTCAAAAACTTTTAAGGGTTTAAAAAAAACACATATTTCCTGAAACAAATTTTGTAATATTTTCGAGTAAATCACGAAACCAACAGAGTAATTCAGGTATTATCACTCTTTCGCTTTCACGTTGCCTTTTCGTCACATCACGTTGGATTGCGTTAGATGAAGCAACAAGCTTTTAAACCACGCTCGATGTTTACGATAGGCGAGTGGAAAAGCAGCCTCTTCAAAATTTTGTTTTACAAATGGGATGCAACAGGACCCAGAAAGGCCAAAGCCCGTTTGTGCTGCGGGGAGTTTCTGACAGGGAAACCCGCGCTCCTAGATCGCAAAGGTTTAGATGATTTGACACTCAAAAAAAAAAGTCAGCTATTATTTATTCTGAGAATCGACCCCGAAATTTAAGCTACGGGAGTGAAGCCACGGGAAAAAGCTATAGGTACAGTTGCCATCACGAATCTTGAGCGGTCGGCGTCAGAATGGGTATCGCTTTGCGCATTCCATACATTGGCGAGCCAATCGTCTTCGTTGTTAGATACATGCAGCAACGCACTGAACGAATTAGGAGTGACGTCTATGACAAGATGGCGCGGCGAGCCAATCACTGACACTCCCCGTAACTTAATTTGAAGTTACTGTATTTGTACCCGTAGGCTGACTGGTAGATAATACTTTGTTGTATTAAGTCTACCTATGAACCACTACTGCACATGAAGTTTAAATATATAAATCATCATCATCATAATCATCATTTCAGCCGAAAGACGTCCTCTGCTTGATAAAGGCCTCCCCCAAGTGTCACCATAATGACTGCTCTTGCGCGTCTCACATCTATTGGATTCCCGCGACCCTCACCAGGTCATCAATCTACCTTGTGGAAGGCTTTCCAACGCTACGTCTTCCGGTACGTGGTCACCATTCCAGAACCTTTCATCCCCATCGACAATCTCTTCTGCGAGCAATGTGCCCTGCCCACGGCCACTTTACATATAAAAATCATCGGTTCACTGCAGATTACAAGCCATCTCAAGTAGCCTTGAAAAAAATAATAACGTAGGCATCCGTAATAAAGAAAGGGAAGCCTGCATTCAGTGCATATCGGAGATCAGGTCCCGCCCACCTGCCATACAAATGATGCAAGGGAGTCACGGCTCAGGGGAGCCATTCAACGAACGTATGCGCAGGCGCAGGTATGGTAATTAAATCAAGATCGACTGCATTATGCAGGGAAGTGCATTTGAAAGTGCTTTTTTTGTTTATTTTTGTTTGGGTTTACTTATAAGTAGGTACTATTTTTTTATTTTTCAAATACTCAAATCAAATCTAATCACCTCTATTGTGGATCATAGGTAATTGTATTGCATAATACAGATGGTGTTAATCAAATATTTTACGAACAGTTATGTCGTACTCTTAGGGCATACAATAAAATGTAGGTACACAATGAGTCTACATGGATGTCCACAATATATAATTATCATATGTTGCAAAATAATTAGATCATTAAATATTTGACAAAAGATTCTCTCCTTCGTCATGAATGAACAACTCTCTCCTTCGAGTGGTTCATCATGACTTGTATCTACACAAAACGCATCATGGACAAGGCAACTCATCATTTTCCTTCTTTTTTTTTCGTGTTACTTGGGTTCGACGCAACGTTTCTTTGTTCCATTCTGTAATGTCACCCGTCACGCTATCACTAACTCCCTTTTCTTTTAGCCGGTGGTTTAACTCTTTGAATGCCGTAATTAGAGACACAATAGAAAGACAATTGCTTATGTCGAACTGTGTAACATAAGACATTCAAAAGGTTAATATCACTCCTCACACTATCCACCCATTTTTTCTTTGACCGGGTTTTTTCCATCCATCCACATGTATACTTATATTTCTTTTAGTGATATCCCTCCTCAAAATGCGTTACATCCCTCCTCTTCTCATGACCATACCAATAACACAAACGATTTGTTTGTTTCGACGAGTTTTGTTGTGTTTATACTTATCCTTAAGTTCAAAGGGCCTACTTATGTCCAAGCCTAGGAACCCAACTAGCAATATTTTAGAAAAAAAAACCTTTTAAGTTATCAATTGCTTTTGTCCTGTTAAACCTGTTGAACATTTTATTTGTACGATGTCGATAGATTATTACGAAATTAGCTGAGTGACCTTCATGACTAAATGCCAAAGTTCAATACCCCTTCGATTCAACAGATCATAGAAAATTTTACTAGTCGTTAGTTCAAGTTAGTTGTAAGTCTACTATCAAGAGAGAATAGTATTCAAAGTTAAATTGTAAACAAGAGTGGAAGTAAAATTTTGTGATTAATCGCTTAGTTTATAAATTTAATTTTTAATGCTATAGAAATTATTATTGTATGCAGATTTTGGAGGGTCAATTAAAGTTGAACACTGGGTTGTTCACTGGCTAGTTGACGTGGCCCTCTGGGACTAAGGCCTGTCAGGATTGCAGAATAGTTCAGAACATTCACCGCGGTCTTAGAACACAAGGGGCGGCGAACGAACATGAAATGTGGAAAAATCAGAATCTGGTCACTTTAGAGCAAGAACCTGGTTAGCTCATTAATCGTCTTCATAAATATTTCTTTTTAGGGTTCCGTAGCCAAATGGCAAAAAACGGAACCCTTATAGATTCGTCATGTCTGTCTGTCTGTCTGTCTGTCCGTCCGTATGTCACAGCCACTTTTTTCCGAAACTATAAGAGCTATACTGTTGAAACTTTGTAAGTAGATGTATTCTGTGAACCGCATTAAGATTATCACATAAAAATAGAAAAAAAGCAATAAATTTTGGGGGTCCCCATACTTAAAACTGAAACTCGAAATTTTTTTTTTTCATCAAAACCCATACGTGTGGGGTATCTATGGATAGGTCTTTAAAAATTATACTGAGGTTTCTAATATAATTTTTTTCTAAACTGAATAGTTTGCGCGAGAGACACTTCCAAAGTGGTAAAATGTGTCCCCCCCCCCTCTAACTTCTAAAATAAGAGAATGTTAAAACTAAAAAAAATATATGATGTACATTACTATAAAAACTACTAACGAAAATTGGTTTGAACGAAATCTAGTAAGTAGTTTTTTTTTAATGCGTCATAAATCGAAAAAATACACTATTATTAAAACATCGATCAAAGTTACAACACATTACAAGAACTTTTATATTATGTTACTTGCTGCTACGGAACCCTTCATGGGCGAGTCCGACTCGCACTTGGCCGGTTTTTTTTTTTTATTAGTAGGCTAATGCTTGACCGCTGTCTTACCTGAAGGTAAGCGATAGTGTGTTCGACGATGGAGCACGCTTGCCTAGAAGAAACGCATTCATTCTGACTTAAAGATCCTTAAATTGTAGCTATCAGGAGACACAGACTCCTGCAAGGAATTCTACTCTTTAGAAATCAATGGATGCGTTCACAAAAAGTTTTGTAAATATGGATTGGATGTTCTGATGTCCACCATGCACCGGTAACTCATCACTGTACGTCTGATGGCCCGATGATGGAATCAGCTTCTAAATTTCGTTTGGTGAATTTGGCAGAGCGGGAGAGCGTGTCAGACTTTTACTGACTAAAATACACTCCAGTTCTTTCTTTGCCTTCTATCCAGGGCCCTAGGGTTCTCTTTCGCATCACCCATGCATGGCCCCAGTAGGCTTCAATCCTGCTGGGCCCCTATTGTTTGAGGAATAAAAAATAAATTTCCAATTTACTTACTATCAAGTGATTGTTGGCTTAGATATCCATCTCATACCTATTAGATATCAGTATCTACGATCTCTTGAATAATATCTTATCTTCTATACCTTAATCTTAATGGCCCGATAAGATACTCATACCTGTATTTTGAAGAATCATATTTTCTGATTGAATTTATTTATTTGTTAAGTTCACGGACAATTTTTATCACTTAAATATTACTAAAATAGTTTTCTTATAGTTTTATAGACAACACACACAACAAAACTCACAACAACAACACACACAACACAACTTACACAACTCACAACACACAACACACAACAGCACACACAACACAAAACTTTTTGATGATTATCATTTTATGAGCAATCAACTGCAAGAAGTCTACTGCCCAATATTATCTAGCAATGGACGTCTTTTGGCTAAAATGATGATGGTGATAGTCATAAATAAATGGAGCGAAAAGGATTTTCAGACTGCAAGGCTACCTGTCCATTGACGAGGAGCGAATAAGCAGAGCGGAGCGAGGGAGTAATGCAGAGGGAAGTTGCGGATTGTATCTGTCCATTAATGCGGAGCAAGGTAGTGTGGAGTGGAAGACTGTGTCTGTCCAGTATATTTATCAGTTGTCTAGTAACCATAACACAAGCTCTGCTTAGCTTGGGACTAGACGGCGTTGTGTGGTAGTTGTGGAATATTATATTATATTGTAATTATATTATATTTAATGCGATTATGTCTAAAAGGGTGTGAGCCTGGAGATCTGTCATACGGGTCTCGAACCTAGTTCAGACTCCAACTCTCAAAAAGGTTTTGGTCTTACGAAAAATGTATTAATAAACTTCTCCTGTACCTTTTTTAGAGATAATAATATAAATGATATTTATTTATTATTAAAATTTATTGTGTGCATCTGGATTGAGGGCCCATTTTTTAAATTCTTATGAAACGAAACGAGATTTACAGGGAATTTTGTTAAAAATTAGTAAAACTTAAAGCAATGAGCCATAAATTTCTTAAACGTAAAATAAAAAAGTTATGATTAAATAACGTGGGCCCTCAATCCAGACGCTTGCATAAAGAGACATAGTCTAAATTTCGGAAAGTACGATGTCTGGGTAAATAATCATTATTTAGGAATTTAGTTAAGAATTTCTAAAATATTTTAAGAAATTCTCAAATCTGTAGAGTATCACATTACACATTTATTGCGGTTTACCTTGGGCCCTCAATTCAGTAATGTCATTTATAAAGAATCTGCAAAAACTAAATTTATTTGACAAAATACATACGTACGACTTTATTATATTCTAATTAGATACCTCTATGAATTAGTAAAAAAGAAATAATGAACCTAGAGTTAATCGTTTAAAAGTAAATGAGAGTTGAATTTTACTGAAACGTCTGAACTGAGGGCCCAAGATTTTCGGCTTTATTGACTAGACTAAACGTCATAGATTAACGCCTTTATACCAAAAAAAACTATTATTCCCCGGGGAAAATACCCTCCTTGGTTTAAAAGTCCGCTGATTAAGGTGTTGAAAGAAAAGGCCAAATATCACGCTAAATTTAAAAAGTATGCTAACCTTTCAGATTATCAATCTTTTATCACATTGCGTCAACGGGCTAAAGATCTTGAGATTAATATGTTTGATGAGTACATTACTAAAATTGAATCAGATATACGTGATAATCCCAAAGCTTTTTGGAGCTATGTAAAGTCACAGAAACAATCCAATTCTTACCCCTCGGTCTTACAGTATGGACAGGCTTCTTCGAGTGACGGTGACGAAATTTGCAATATGTTTGGCGATTACTTTCACTCTAACTTTTTGCAAAATACCAATACTGATGATCCGTCCTCACGAAACAGGCAAAACCTCCGTAACTCGACTGGAAACTGCTCATCAGATATTGGATCCATTGAAATATGTAACGATGAAGTACACAGATTACTTAAGCAACTTGATCCTAATAAGTCAGCTGGACCGGACAAAATCTCACCGGTTTTCGTGATAAATTGTGCTAAAAGCCTCTCCGTCCCTCTCTCGATCCTTTTCAGACGATCGCTAGATTCCGGTGTAGTACCAGCGATATGGAAGTCAGCATATGTAACGCCGATACACAAAAAAGGGTCCAAAACTCAGATTGAGAACTACAGACCGATCTCTAAGTTATGCGTGTTTGCTAAAGTCTTGGAAAAAATAGTTTACAGACAGGTTTATTCGGCACTTAAGCAGAGCTTTAGCGATCAGCAGCATGGGTTCTTGTCGGGTCGGTCAACAACGTCTAATTTAATACTCTGTAGCGATTTCCTTTCGGAGTCCATGGCACAGAGATCTCAAGTTGATGTTATATATACCGACTATAGTAAGTGTTTTGACCGTATTGATCACAATATCCTAGCCCAGAAGCTCCTCTTGATGGGTATAAGGGGTAATCTTTATCGATGGTTTACATCTTACATTGAGAATAGATGTCAGACAATTGTTCTCAATGGTTATTCCTCCAGGGCGATGAATATTCCTTCCGGGGTGCCCCAGGGTTCCTTGTTGGGGCCTCTTTTATTTAATATATTCATCAATGACATCATGTCTTCTTTCCGCCACGCAAGAGTGTTACTTTATGCAGATGACATGAAAATCATGAAACAGATATCCAACCATGAGGACTCCCTCTTACTGCAGGAGGATTTGAATAGTTTTCAAAATTACTGTAAAACCAATAAATTAGATTTAAATGTCTCTAAATGCAATGTGTGTTCCTTTACTCGCAAAACGAACCCGATTTATTTTAATTATAAAATTTTAGATACCCCAATAACCCGCGTGAATTTTATCAGAGACCTGGGAGTGATCTTTGACTCAAAGCTTCTCTTTGACATGCACGTCGATAACATAGTCAAAAAGGCTTCTAAGGCTCTTGGCTTTATCCTTAGAATCTCGTCACAGTTCAGAAGCATCAAGACCATTAAAATATTGTACTGTTCTTTCGTTCGCAGTCACTTAGAGTATGGTTCTCAAGTTTGGAATCCAAAATACAACGTCTATATCAGTCGCCTTGAAAACATTCAGCGAAAATTTTTAAGGTATATTCAATTTCGCTCAAAAGTATATTTACCCAATTATGTAACTCGCTGCAAGAAATTTCATATTCTTCCTCTCTATGAGCGCAGAAAAATTGCAGATTTGGCATTCTTGCTCGGAATAATGAACGGATCGGTAGACGTACCTGATTTGGTAAATAAGATAGGACTACGTGTGCCGTGTGCATATCTACGCAAACCGCAACTATTGGCAACACCAGTGGTGAGAACCTACTACAGGCAAAATTCGTATCTGATTAGAGCGAGTCGAGCTTTTAACATGGCCGGCCGGGAATTTGACATCGATCTTTTTAATACTAGCATACGTAAATTGAAACGAGCCCTTTGTAACGATTTTTTCGCAAACATCCCATAATTTTGAAGTTTTTATTATCTTCATTGTTGTTCCTATTTATCTAGAATCAGAGTAGCAATTTAAAAAAACATCGATTTCTTTGGGGATATTAATTTAGTTTTTAAGCTGTGTATTTAGATAGTGTAATGTACCGATTGTTTAAACATATATATTCATTTACTGTAAGTGAAAACTTGTAATTGGCCTTAGTTTTATTATGATAAGTTACCATGTTTTTGTTAGCTGTAAGTTTTCCATATATAATAAAATAAATAAATAAATAAAATAGATTAAAATTTCTTACTATTTTTTAACTAAATTTTAACGTATCGTCCGTTCTTATAGATGCTATAATTTAAGAGAAAATTGATTTTCAATTTTGTATGGGAGAAAATTTTGTAGGGTGACCAAAAAGTTTATTGTACCATTGGTACATTTTGTAAAGCACAAGTAAAATTCATACGAAACCGCATTTAATAATAATTGCCACACAAGCCGAATTTCGAAAAGGCTTTAGAACCGTAGACTGAGGAGTATAATCAGCCTCTCTGCTTAGCATTTGTGGATACGAGAAAGCCTTTAATTCGATGAAGACCTGGACTGTACTGCAGTCTCTCCAACGGTGCCAGATTGACTATTGGTACATCGAAGTGCTGAAGTGTTTGTACAAAAACGCCACCATGACAGTCCGACTTCCAAATCAGACATTAAAACCTATCCTCTTGCAGCAAGGTATGAGGCAGGGACCCGTCATTTCTCCGAAACTATTCTCGGCTGCAGTGGAGGATGTCTTCAAGGTTTTGGAATGGAGAGAACTAGGCATTAATGTTAATGGCGAGTACATTACTCACTGATTTTTTTTTCAACTCCTTCATTTGTAAGTCGATTTTTTTTGTTATTATGTATGTAACCATACTGAAACGCTCGATGGCTGCAGAAGTACACGGAGCTAACATAATACAAATCGCTACTTTGCTTAACTCAGTGGAACTGCAAATACCTTTCCACCATACCTACTATGGGGTCAATACTATCCAATGAACTCCACAGAAATTGTCTGGTCCAAAAGGTTTTCTTTAGCTTAGTGACTCGCCAAATCTGCCATTACATTAAACAAATTTAAGTATTGGCTTAAATTGTAGATAAACTCCATACCATGAAATGCGCTTTCTTTTGTGTAAGTTTGAGTACTAGAGCGTGCTGCGTATATGGCGTTCTCATTTCAAATTCATCACAAAAAAGAGTTAACAATACCACTTTTTATAATTATTGATCTTTCTATACCCTAATATATTGTGTATCTTGCAGTCCCCTAGAATTAAAGTAACGGTTCCTTTAATTATCCACAATGTAGATCATAAGAATGTATAAAAATAAAATTTAAAACTTGTTTTTAATACTACTTAAGTATTTGCATAAATAAAAATATAAACCCATTTTTTTTGGGTGTTTATAGGTGTTTTCGGGAGTTTATTGGGAATTTATCAAAGCACCGGGAATAAACTATAACAAATTTGCCCATCACTAGTTACTGTAGATAAAATAAAATAAAAAAACGAGTACATACAACAGTTCAACTAGTTCATTCGAATTGAAATAAAACATTTTGATAAAGTGCAGAAAGTTTTGCAATTGAGGCGAAATTCACCCGAGCTGTGAGTGTATTATGGAGCTGAGTGTGCAGTGACAAATTTCCATGTTTTTCAGTACACTTAGAAGAAATACTTTCTTTGATAATTACGACACATTTTTGATCATTTATTACTGAAGAAAATTTTAATATACAGTTTTAATATTTA
The DNA here is from genome assembly GCA_929112965.1 of Mythimna albipuncta. Classification (NCBI taxonomy): domain Eukaryota; kingdom Metazoa; phylum Arthropoda; class Insecta; order Lepidoptera; family Noctuidae; genus Mythimna; species Mythimna albipuncta. Next base: position 22,234,677 of record OV815961.1, on the reverse strand, counting down.
ATTAAAATTTAAATTGTGTTTATGAACAAATCGTAAATAAACAAGGTTGCACAATAATTTGTTATTTTACAAATTAACAGTTATTTGTGTTTTAAATTCAAAAATATTTTTTTTATATTAGGATGTATAACAGTTTGAAACCTATGCTTCTCCTTGCAAAGGTTAAGCGCGGCAAAAAAGTATATTAAATAATATTGACATTACTTTGTGTTATTTGGAAAAAAAAATAAGGTTTGAAGAGAATCCTTTATATGGTACGCCGTGATTGAGGTAAAAAAATACTTGCGTTAGTCTGTAAACCTAAATCAAAATTAAATAAATATAATTGAAATCAAAACTAAAATGTATGTCAACTTTGGAAAATTTTCTTCAGTAATAAACGATATAAAATGTGTTGTAATTATCAAAGAAAGTATTTCTTCTAAGTTTATTGAAAAACATGGTAAGTTGTCACTGCACACTCGGCTCCATAAAACTCGCGCCTATACAGCTCGGGTGAATTTTGCCTCAGTTGCAAAACTTTCTGCACTTTATCAAAATGTTTTATTTCAATTCAAATTTACTAGTTGAACTGTTGTATGTATTTGTTTGATGACGTCCCAGGCACTGGACTAAATAGACAATATTTGAATAATATAGGTACCTACTTACATACTTTTTTTTTTTCGATGGGTAAATTCATCTTATGACAACCCCCGCTCTTGGGCGGAGTGGGAGATAGTGTCAGACTCTTACTGACTAAAAAACCCATCCCGTTCCTTCAAGCCTTCATACCGGGGCTCGAGCGCCCTTTCGGATAACCCTGGCCCCAGTAGGCTTCGACCCGGCTGGGTCCCTGCTGTTGCTGACAACTCCTTGAGGCGCGCGGGAACAGCGCGCGCCGTCGACGACTTGGGCTTGGTCCGGACGGTTACCGGACGGCCGGACAGCGAGCTACCCATTGCTCACTGTCCGCAAGCCCGCGCCTACGGTGGCTGGAAATCGGGATCAGAATCCCGGCGGCGGCAAGAGCGCCGTTGCCTGATGCGATCGGCCTCCTCCTTAGCGAGCATTACTGCTTCGCAGAAGTCGGCGACCGCCTGCCACTCCTCCTCACTCCGGACCATGGCCTCGACCAAGGCCCGGCGCGAGAGGTCTCCGCCACCGATCACCCCCATGAGGGCACGGCGATGTTCCACCCAACCTACTTACTTCCATATCATAAAAATAAAATTCTGATAATAATAATATTTACTTTACCATCATAAAATTATTGCGCCATACAAATCAGTATTAATTCTGAATTCAAACAATATACCGATCAGTCTAAAAAAGTAATTAAATCATATCTACCTTACAAGATTGTCTCCTATATAATGAGATATGTTATTATAATGCTTCTATCTGCAAATGTGTATGAATTTTACTTGTGCTTTACAAAATGTACCAATGGTACAATAAACTTTTTGGTCACCCTACAAAATTTTCTCCCATACAAAATTGAAAATCAATTTTCTCTTAAATTATAGCATCTAGAAGAACGGACGATACGTTAAAATTTAGTTAAAAAATAGTAAGAAATTTTAATCTATTTTGCGTTAATCTATGACGTTTAGTCTAGTCAATAAAGCCGAAAATCTTGGGCCCTCAGTTCAGACGTTTCAGTAAAATTCAACTCTCATTTACTTTTAAACGATTAACTCTAGGTTCATTATTTCTTTTTTACTAATTCATAGAGGTATCTAATTAGAATATAATAAAGTCGTACGTATGTATTTTGTCAAATAAATTTAGTTTTTGCAGATTCTTTATAAATGACATTACTGAATTGAGGGCCCAAGGTAAACCGCAATAAATGTGTAATGTGATACTCTACAGATTTGAGAATTTCTTAAAATATTTTAGAAATTCTTAACTAAATTCCTAAATAATGATTATTTACCCAGACATCGTACTTTCCGAGATTTAGACTATGCCTCTTTATGCAAGCGTCTGGATTGAGGGCCCACTTATTTAATCATAACTTTTTTATTTTACGTTTAAGAAATTTATGGCTCATTGCTTTAAGTTTTACTAATTTTTAACTAAATTCCCTGTAAATCTCGTTTCGTTTCATAAGAATTTAAAAAATGGGCCCTCAATCCAGATGCACACAAATTTATTTATGCCGAGCGAGGTATTGTGGAGCTGAGGTGCGGACTGTGTAACGAGTTTATGCGCTAATATGATCGAGCGGTAGCAGGATACATGTTTAATTTTACACGAAATATTAAGGACAATAGACATGTTGTTGGAACACTGCTTTCCTCCACTTCCTCACTCCTTTTTCCTGCTCTGCTTCCCGTTTGTCTAAATTTTTTTTAAATACTTCGCAAATCCCTGTCCATTGTAGCAGAGATTTTATACAATTCCATTGCTCAGTATTAGCACAGCTTCACTCCGCTCCTCTCCGTTCCCGTGGATGGTCAGCTTTACTGACTTACACCCATGTATTCGTCCAGTTACCCTATGCTCTCTAGGGTCACTGTAACCCTTTTAAACACTCCGCAGCCTACTAACACCTATACGCTATCAATAATGTATTTAAACGTCACAAAGCTGACGGATCGATTTACGCTTTCAATTCTGCTTCAAACCTGTACGCCCACAACATCAGAAAAATGTGCTGAACTGGTACAGTCGCTTCCTATTGTATCAGATTACTTAAAGGTGCAGTTATCAATATAAAACATGCTATTGAGTCACACTTCACGTATTTCCGTATACTTTTACCGCTGTTCATCTTTCATACGTCCTACCTACCTTTTTTTTAAGTCTATACTGTCCCACTGCTGGGCAAAGGCCTCCTCCAGCTTCTTCCAGGTATGTAGGAAAAAAGGCTGCCAGGAATCCAGGATAAAATAGGATTGGGCGGGTCACATCAGTCGCATGCCCTCTGACCGTTGGGCAAGAGTTTCCTACCTACCTTAGAACGTTTTTTTTTTTTTTTTGAAGAGGGAATTTATCAAATAACTCTGCCCGCTCGGTATGAGAGATGTGTCAGAGTTTCACTTTTTTTTTCCGTTGAGAAAATCATCTAATGATATCCGCCGCTCGTGGGTGGAGCGGGAGATAATGTTTTTACTTTTACTGATTAAAAACTCACTCCTGTTCCTTCGTTGCCTTTTATACCGGGGCTGAGCTATCTTTCGAAACTAACCTTGGGCCCAGTAGGCTTCGACCCAGCTGGGCCGAAGCCGGGCTGTTGCTGACAACTCCTTGCAACGCGTGGGAATAGTGCGCGCCGTCGACGACTTGGGCTCGGTCCGGACAGTTACCGGATGGTCTGACAGCGAGTTACCCATTGCTCGCCGTCCGCAAGCCCGCGACTACGGTGGCCAGAAATCGGGTCAGAGTTTCACTGACTAAAATCAACCCATGTTCCCCTTTTTTTCGGTGAGAAATCATCCAGTGACATCTCCCATCCTTAGGTGGAACGGAAAGATATGTCACACTTTTACCGACAACAACCCACTCCTGGTTCCTTCGTTACCTTTCATTCCAGAGCTGGGATTACCTTTCAGAAGCGAACCCATGGCCCCAGTAGGCTTCTACTGGCCGACTGGCCAATGTAGGTAACGAAAGGTCATTCTATTTTTATGCACTGCCACATTTTTCTAAGCATATTAATTACCTGTCAGCATAAGTCCAGAAACCTATATAAATATAATAAAACAGCAATTAATACGTTATAAATCAAATAACTGACGTTTACGGCTTAGTTAATGAGCCGTGTACTTACTGACGCAGTGTTGCTCAAGCGATACAATATAACAACTAAGGTATTGTTCAGACTAAACGTATTGTCGGCCGCCGATACAGCTGATACAGCGGCCGACAATACTAAACGTATTGTCGGCCGCTAACTGTGAGCGTTATGTCGTTTATACAAGATTAGTTAAACCCAAAACACGTGTATTTTTATGCAAATAATCTATGTAAAAAATTTCATAACTATATCATGAAAAATCACAAAGTTACAAGCTTGTTATGACAGCAAAAATACGTAGTCACCAGGCCAGGCGACTGAGGGGTTGTTTTTCACTTGCACTCAGCTGTTTGCTGGTGCCTAATACCCACTATGACCAACCGAGACCTATATTGAAATTACACCACCGACACTAATTATAGTGTGGTGTAATTTGAAAATATTTTTGGGAAAAATATAACACGGTGTTAAAACCATTGGAATCCATTCAGTTACGGATTCAAACTTTATTTCTTATAAATTAAAAGTAATGTTGTACTCGTATATTAAGACTAACTTCTCGTTCACACCGAACCGAATATACGCTATTACGTACTGCGTTGTCGCTGACTCTCGGTGGCCGATTGTTATACTACGCGTAGCAACTCTACTCTTTAGTTCACACAAGAATCGCTACGCTATAGCGTACTATCGGGCTTGGTGAGAACGCAAATAGCAGACTGAGTCCACGTTCACACTGGGGCTGACAGTGAGTATACTCATAATCGGCGGCGGACAATACGTTTGGTGTGGACGATGCCTTAATGCCAACTTAGCCATCTCGGTTACTGATTTGTTGCTAACGGAACGAAATTCTCTGATTATGTATATTGAAAAACATGTGGAGAACGCAAGTGGAGCGGAGTCCGACTACATTGTTGGTCCAGTTTTCACGGGTAATGAGCGTGAGATCTTGTGCTATACTTTTAGTGATTATAGCCCCCAGTCACAAAATAGATAGGTACAAAAGACCATTTACATACAAAGCGCGCTCGAGCAACGCACACATAGTCACCGCTCACGGACACGATATCTAGGCTCAATCACCCGGTCGCGCTCATAAAGTTCGGAGCAATGCGCAGACGTGTGCGCGATCGCCTACCGTAGGTATAAAAAATGAAGTCCATAATTATTTTTTTTTGGGCGGAGCGGGAGATAGTGTCAGACTCTTACTGACTAAAAGACCCACCCCGTTCCTTCTAGCCTTCGTACCGGAGCTCGAGCGCCCTTTTGGATAACCCTGGCCCCAGTAGGCTTCGACCTGGCTGGGTCCCTGCTGTTGCTGACAACTCCTTGAGACGCGCGGGAACAGTGCGCGCCGTCGAAGACTTGGGCTTGGTCCGGACAGTTACCGGACGGCCGAACCGTGAGGTGAAGTCCATACATGAGATTGATTTCTGTACCTATCTATTTTGTGCCCTATTGTTCCATCAGTTCTTTGGGGCCATGGTAATGGTAACTCTTTCGGACAATCCGCAGTCTTGGCGGGTATCGGTCTTAATTGACCAACCATGCTGTCATGTGTTAGGGGCGCGCGAAGTACTTAACGTGCCGTCGTAAGGTCGAACGACGAGCCACCCATTACTCGCCGTCCAGATAAATTTTGATTCCCTTGAGAGTGTCGAAAAATACGTTCTTTGCGACATAAACGGCCGTATCTTTTTTTTTCCTAAACTCAGGAGTTTGAATTTTTCCACAGCTTCAAGGGACCGCAGACTTGAGTATCTGTATAGATCATGTGCGTCTCGTATCCATCAATTCCCCGCAACCTTCACCAGGTCATCGGGCCACCTTGTAGGAGGCCTTTCAAAATTGCCGGTACGCGGCCGTCACTCCAGAACCTTTCGGCTCCAACGGTCAACTGTTCTGCGAGCAATGTGCTCTGCCCATTGCCACTTGAGTTTGGCAATTCTTCGTGTTATGTCGGCAACCATAGTTTTCCTCCGAATATCTTCATTTTTGATTCGATCACGCAAAAAACACCGAGCCATGTCCCTTTGGGTAACTTTAAGCCTTCTATGAAGCCCATTGTGAGCGACCACGTTTCGGAGCCATATGTCATCACTGGCAACACGCACTGGTCATAGACTTTCGTCTTGAGACACTGTGGTATGTTAGATAAGAAGATACCGCGCAGCTTCCCGAACGCTGCCCAGCCGAGTTGGATTCGACGGTTGACCTCTTTCTTGAAATTAGATCTACCCAACTGCACTGTCCGAGGTAGACCCTAAAAATAAAAAGTCATACTTTTGAGGTACGGGACCCTGAAAATAAAAAGTCATACTTTACTTCCCAACGGGTTTAAAACATTTAAACAATTGATAGTGCGATTAAACCGTTCTGTTGTTTGTGTAAATTTTTTCATTTACCCCTGAATTGAAAATCGAAGTATTGATTTGTTTGATAGTTTTTATGGATAGAGACAATTTAATTTGTGTTTCACAATACATACACTCCTCGGGTATCACCATCGTGTGGGTGCTTCTGCGAAGCAGTAATGCTAGCAAAGAAGGTGGCCGGGATTCCGATCCCAATTTCCGGCCACCGTAGGCGCGGCCTTGCGACCGTCCGGCAACCGTTTGGACGGAGCCCAAGTCGTCGACGGCGCGTAGTTTGCCACGCGTGCCTCAAGGAGTTGTCAGCAACCACAGGGGCCCAGCAGGGTCAAAGCCTACTTGGGCCATGGGTGATGCGAAAGAGATCCCTGGGGATCCCAGGGGTAGGTTTTTAGTCAGTAAAAGTCTGACACTATCTACCGCTCCACCCAAGTGCGGGGATGTCATTGGATAATTTTCCCACCTAAAAAAAACCTACATTCCTGATCATTAAATAAATTTAATACTGCTATCAATATAGGATATAATATAATATTCTATAATCTTTCCTGATACATAACAAATTAGGAAATCATGATGGTTTATTTACAGGAAGAATGAATTTCAGGATAAGTATTTTAATACCTATATCCTTTTACAGAAACAAAATGGTTTCAGTGAAAGTGAGTTTATAAACGCTTTAATTAGAGTAATCTATAAATATAATAAATTTGTAGTTTTTAGTTGAGCGCGTATCACGTAAAGTATACTAAATCTACGCAGATGATGGTATGATGTAGATTTTAGTCTATTGTATTATATGTACTGTTTTCGTATAGTACTCGTATTATTTATATTTGATAATGTACTAACTTAGATATATAAGACTTACTAAACAATATTGTGGACCAAAAGTTCTCTTAATAATAAATTATTAATATTATTATAACATTAAAATGATGAACTTGATATTTTACTTAGGCTTTGTTTCATCGCAATCGGTTGACTATATCGAATGATAATATGCTACATTCATTGACTATAAGTCGGTACGAAGTTAGCCGAGTCAGCTAGTCTTCTGTAAGTTTGTTTGTGTATAGGGGTAATCTCTGAAACTACTGAACCGATTCCTAAAATTCTTTCACTAATATAATTTGGCTGCATTATTCTTGAATGCAATGGACTATAAATTATTTTCATTTCCGACCGTTGGCAAATTATATATACGTACTAGCATCAGACTTGTATGACTGACAAACCTGTTTTATTTCTGTTTGCCGTTAAAACTATCTATTAAATATGTTATATTGAAAATGTAATATCAAACTATTATGTATTCAAAATGTTATAATATTAAAAATCTAATACCTATACTCCATTTGTTTAACCTTTGTATATATTTTATAATATTTATTTTTTAAGTACCTAAACAGATAGACAATACATATTAAGTTCCATAGCACACTTTGATTTTTGAAATACCATTTGGATATTTTAGGTACATTTCAGTACGCCTAATTAAATGTTGTTTTGTTATTCGTATTGTTAAATGATTTCATTAATTAGAATAAGTTTCCTTCCTTATCCAGTTTATTTTAACTGTGCAAAATAAATTGGATATAGTTTTATTTGTCAATTGAATCAAACAGCGCGGTATCTCTGTCAATCTGCAGAAATGGCACTGATTTAAATGTCTGCCAATAAGGTAGTGTCCAGGGCAAAATATAGTATATTTTAGATTATAAAAAAATATTGGACACGTATTTTTTCTTTTTTCGATTAAACAAAAAATAACAAAGATATAGCCCATTAAAGTTACATGTGACGTCACTCCATGTGAAAAAATGCAGCACGGCGTGACGTCACACGTACCTTTAATGGGCTATATCTTTGTCATTATTGGTTTAATTTACAAATAAGAAAATACGTGTCCCTTATTTTTGAATGATCTAAAAGACTGACTAATAACATTTTTTACGGCCACTAGCCAATTACCCCTGTATCAATGCGTTCACACGTTCCGGAAGGACCATTTTTAGATCATACAAATACGCAGACACATACCTAGTTACATAATTGTTCCATGTGGGAATCGTACCTGCGACATGTAGGACAGCAATCAATCCGGCCCACGCTGAAAATCAGCGCTGTAGACTCATCGCACTAAGCGTTTGTTTCGCGTAGTATTTTTAAAATTTCTAAGCTAGTCATAACATTGCGTAACTTCCCGCAACTAAAATTATTTTCATTCTTCCTTTTTTTTAAACTTTCTTTTCTTCAATCGCTCAACTAAAGTGGTAACTGTGCCAAGTTATTTTTTTTTAATTAATTAATGAGCCGCTGCAATATGGGGCAAAGCCGGAACACTAAACTTGTATCATTTTATTATGTCTATAAAACTCAATAGTCATACAAAAATTGAACTAAAAGATTAGATGTCAAAACTATAAAATTTTATTTTTCTAATCAAACGTATGGATTCTCTGAAAAAAAAAAAACTAATATCCTAAATTGAACCAAATTTAAAATCTGGATATAATATAACAAACCGTCATTAACATCATAAATTCATACATTACTAAAAATCTCGAAGCCTACAAAATTTTTACCCAACACATACTTATCTCAGACAGTCAATGTTATACTAAATGGGATATCATTACAAAATACCAACATAGTCTTAAAACAACATTTTATTTGGCGTTAACGACAAAACAAGTCCTGCGATTCAAACAAGCAGATTCCACTATATTTATAGCTACGTTTTGCGAAAACAACTAATTCTTGTTGTATCGAATTACGTCACCGGTTTGAGGTTCCACCATACATTATGAATCTACAGAAGATCTACTTCGATTAAGAAATAAATTCACATCAACATGCGTTAAAAAGTACTACGACTATTCTACAAAAATTATGGACGACCAATCTACGATTATGCTACCTACTAAAAAGACTACGACAATGCTACGAAAACGCTACGACAATGCTACGAAAACGCTACGACAATGCTACGAAAACGCTACGACAATGCTACGAAAACGCTCCGACAAAGCTACGAAAACGCTACGACCATGTTAGGAGAATAAGAGGACTATGCCAGGAAAACGCTAAGTCTGTTAAGGAGCTGCTGAGATAGTGCAGGCAGGATTCTAATATATAACCGTTTAGGAGAAACAACTAACTTACAAAATTGTTTAAAAATAAATGTTCGGACTTGAAATAACTCCATTTTTTACTTTTAACACTAAAAAGTTTAATTAGTATGGTCTAGACAACTGCACACATAGTATATCGCTCAGCAATTACTATTATTTTGTAGTTCTTCTGCATTTAACTGTTTTATATTTTAATGTTTAATTTAATACGGGGACGTTCGGCGGCCGCGTAGGAGCCAAGGTTGTGGCTTGTGGTGGGACCGGATGGTGCAGCATGCATTTTTGAGGCATACTGTGACGAGGAATGGATGGAGTTTGGAAGTAGGGTACATGTTTAATGAAGGCATAAATGAAAACAGTTATTATTAATTTATTTATTAGTCAGAAGCATACCAACAGCACAATCATTTACAGTACAAATAAAACTTACATCTAAAAATTACATTTCAGTAACTACGCAAATAACAGGTATGCATGACATTGAAAAAATGAAAAATTAGAGACAAAGAAAAACAAAAAGTGTGTCCAGTACAACTAGATCCAGATCACTACAAAGACAAAACACACCAAAATATAAAAACGTACACTATTCATATAATTAAAAAATTACGCGGTTCTAAGAAGTTAAGGGCAAAGGAATTGTCAAAATCAAAATACCTTACATTAGCTATAACACGTTGGAATTGAATGGTCCCAACAGTAATTATATCATACTGGTTTGCCTCATAACGAATGTTAAACAGTTTAAATTTCAATCAACTCACACTACAGAAAGATTATTTATTATTATTGTTATTGATAGGCTCGCGCTTAACCCCTTTCTAACCTGATGGATGGTGACGTTGTAGTCAACAAAATAGCATGCTTTGACTTAAAGACCCTTAGGTTGAGCTACAACCTTCATAGCGAAAAACTCGACTCGCAAGTTTGCTTCCTGATAGCTATTAAGCAGACTTCGACAGGGAAATCAACTCCTTAGCATTTGTTCCGCGGCCGTTGGAGTTTAATCATATTATCTATAATATAAAAATGAATCGCAAAATGTGTTGGTAAGCGCATAACTCAACAAAGCCGGGACCGATTTCGCTAATTTTTTTTTTGTTGTGTTCGTTATTATGAGGAGAAGGTTCTTATAGAAAAAAAATGAAAATTAGGGTAGAGTAGGGTAGTGTAGGGTAGAGTAAGGTAGAGGAGGGAAGAGTAGGGTAGGGTAGAGTAGGGTAGAGTATAGTAGGGTATAGTAGGCTGAAGTAGGGAAGAGCGGGTGCGAAGCCGCGCGGGCAAAAGCTAATTAGTTACATAAATCTTGCTTACCTATTTCTGGTCGCCCAGAATCACTAAGCACTAAAACAAACATCTTAATTCTCCAATCCTTCGGCGTTTTAGTTCCATACGGCGAACGAAACGAAAAGAGAGAAAATGCGTCTCGCATTCGAGAAATAGTTCACCGCATGGCTGAGTACAGACTTGAACGCCTTGGTGACTCACACATGTGATATTTATGTTCTATAATGTCAATCGTAAGGTCTCACTCGAGCAAAGTTGAAGGCGACTGAGAATTCTTCACCTGGTAACTAACTGCAACTGAGATTATTAAAAAAAAAAAAACTGGCCAAGTTCGAGTCGAAGTAGCGCACGAAGGGTTTCATACCATTATGTGTAAAACCAGCAAAAAAAATGTTTATAGTATGGGAGCCCGCTTTAATATTTATTTTATTCTGTCTTTTTAGGATTTGTTGTTATACCGGCAACATAATACATTGACCTAGACCATGACGTTTAAAGTAAGATTGTTTTATTCTTGTTTCAGTATGGGTAAGAGACAGAGCTATACAGGTTGTCTAGCGCCATCTCTTACCCACACGGAAACAAGATTAAAACAATCTTACTTTGAACATCATGGTAACCCCAATTATTTGGGAAATTCCAACTATCTATCACAATTCATGAGATACAGTCTGGTGACAAACAGTGTGTGTCCATACGACAGTGTCAAGACACGGTCGAAATTGGTACGACGGGTTTGGTCCGTTTGTAACCAAGATCGAGCATGAATGAGCATAAGCTTGGCCCCAAAAGTTTAGTCCATCGTACTAAGTTCGATCGTGCTTTAATACTGACCACATTGAGTCACGCTTGACCTGATACGGACGGACCAAATCCGTCGTTCCAAGTTCGAGTTCGTGTTAACACTATGATAATACAAAATCGTAATCTTTCGGATAAGATCGGCTAACTCGAACCGATTTTTGCGAACGAGCATTACAAAGTGTGAGTGAGATGGCTCAAGCTAGAACTACACTGCGCACACATGTGCCACACACGCCGATCTAGCGTGCCATTCTCTAAGAAAACAGCCTTGACCGCAGCGCTGGCCGCAACGACGAAATCCAAATACGTACATTGGATTAACAATCTAATGAACCCATACATTGGATTGTTAATTCAATGTACTGTGCTCTCGACTCGTCGCTGCGGTGCAGTGCTGCGCTCAAAGCGGTTTTCTTAGAGAATAGCACCGTTGGGCGCGTCGGTCTCCATACAGGAAACTAGACTTGTAGAGCTACACTTGATCCACGCCAAACGACGCTGTTATACGAACTAATCAGCGTATTACATGACATGTGTGCGTTGATCTAATATAATTCTAGCTTTAGTCTCATTCAATAACACTCGGAAAGTGTTCTTACTTACAAAATATCATAATAATATACGTATTACAAAATAATGTTTCTATTGTTCCGTCTAGGCCCCTGACAAGGTGGCTCGGCGATTTATTGAAGGTCAAGTATATGACTGGCTGGATGCGGGTAGGACAGGACGTATCGCTAAGGTGATTCTTGGAGAGATCAGTCGCAGCTGTCTTGACCAGAAACGTCTTTGAAGAAATGATAAGGATTTGCTTTGTAAACGAGATTTTTAGCGTGAAAAATCACACCACACTGTTATAACAATCTGTTCTAACTAGATTTTAAATATACACTGGACTGCGAAAATACCGTGTCGCTAATAAAAGTGAGATAGTTTTAAATTGTTTAAAAAAAACAAATGAATTTAGTGTTAAAATTAAGTGTGAAGTGTGATTTCAAATAAATTAATTTTACACTTTGATGACGATGCGATTAAATGTATGAAAAATCGTTTTACTAAACTTGGGAACTCCTGGGGTGCTATTCTCTGGGGTATATTGCTGCCTTGAGCGTAGCGCTGGCCGTAGCGACGAAATCCAAATAGGTACATTGGATTAACAATCCAATAGACTTTTACATTGGATTGTTAATTCAATGTACTGCGCTCTCGACTCGTCGCTGCGGCCTGCGCTACGTTCAAGGCTGTTTTCTTAGAGAATAGCACCCGTGGTGGTACAATGATGACAATGACACCCGGGCGTTTGGGTTTGGGGAGGCCGGGCGGCCGGGATTGCCGTCGCGCGTCTCTTTGCGGCTAATTTGAAGGCGCCCTTACTTAGGGCCCTCGCCCACGGCGACTTTTTGTAGCTATACTAAAGCGCATTCGCATCGATACAGTCGCAGTGCTGTAGCGAGTAGGCATTTTTTCTATAGCAGTTGCAAATGCGAATAACGCGCGTTAGTAGTGATGCTATCGCTTGCTTATCGCGCGACAGCATCGCTATAAAAAGACACCGTGGGCGAGGGTCCTTTGTTTCACACTCCTTCTCGTTCCACCTTAAAGAGGGAGAAGTTACTGAATGATTCCCCACCCAATTTAAACTCCACGCCTAAACTATATAATACTACCATTCAAATAATTTATAGTGTAGACTGTATCTCAGAATTTGTTTAGTTATTAAAAGTGACAAGCCCTTTCGCTCCGCCCTAGAGCTGAAGAAAGAATTGGATGACCCACCTTATAAAAAGTACTATTCTCAAAAGCCCAAACACGGCTAGGACCCAAACTAAACCTATCTAGTGCGTGCTATACCACCACACAGAACTGAATCCCACCTCTAAACACAACGAAACGAAGTGAAAATACCAGTAATCATAATTAAGCCAATAAAGCCAAACGAATCTAGCCCTTATTAACATCGGTCACGGTCGCTTTCTACACCAGGGGGATTACTTTCACCAGTCAGTAATGCAATGCTCTACAAATAGAACTGTGTTACTGAACTTCAAATGGAACGGCCGAAGTATTGTCAACTTGGCAACCCCTTTTTTATTACGGTATTTAAGGGTGCACTAGTCGGTGGCTTGAACTCTTTAAACGCATACTATATCGTCCAACAGCACGTGCAAAAGTTAAAAACGCTCATGTAAGTAATAAAAAGCTAGTGTACGTACTAATACATACTACTTTAATAAATGCGATGATGTATAACGAAAAAAGCGCGTAAATTTTAATGAACAGATCTTTTGGCGTATTATGAAAAAGTTCTTGAATTTATCGGTTCATAATAAAATTAATTGAATATGATCAAATATGTTATTTTTAGGATTCCGAAGCCAAATGGCAAAAAACGGAACCCTTTTAGATTCGTCATGTCTGTTTGTCTGTCCGTCCGTATGTCACAGCCACTTTTTTCCAAAACTATAAGAGCTATACTATTGAAACTTAGTAAGTAGATGTATTCTGTGAACCGCTTTAAGATTTTCACACAAAAATAGAAAAAAAGCAATAATTTTTTTATCATAAATCTACACAACATTATTTTTAGTATATGCCAAACCTGAATATAGTTTGTTCAGAATCAGTAAATGAATCGATGCTAATAGTTTTTAAACCATGTTATATTTTGTCCCAAAAATGGGAAACAGGTTACAAGTTGAAAACCACCGACACTAACTACAACACAGATCACGATATGTCACAGCTGCTATTAGGCGTCAGCAAACAGCTGTGTGCAAGTGCGAAACAACCACTCAATCGCCGGGATGGCCCGTTGACTATGTGTTTTTGCTGATTTATTATCAAGCTTATAAGTTTTTGATTTTTCATGATACAGTTATGAAATTTTGTGCATAGGTTTTTTACATAAAAATACTAGACACGTGTTTCGGGTTTCGCATATACTAAAACTAATGTTGTATATTTCAGACTGTTTTTTTTTTCACACAGCCCCCCAGCCAAGTTACAACCGTTTCGCTTGCGTCGATCGCTTCGAGTTGACTTTGCCGCCAATTCTTTTGTTCTGACCACGTGACTGAGCGTTGAGATGATGTCATTCCCGTACATTTGAAGCTTTCTACTATCTTTAACTATTGCACATTAGCAACTTGGCTAGGGGTACAGGACTAGATCAAGTATTTCAAAACATAAAAGTATAATTTTTTGTTTTAAAATTGCACTGTCAAGTAGTAAAGTAATTGCCATACTACGTTTACTACAACCGACTAGGCCACCCTTAACGTATGAACTGTGAAGATTAGTCTTTATTGGTATGGTATTTCAGTACTCTACGGTTTTGTGAAGAATTGTTCGTTTTACGAGCAAACATTTTTGTTCTGCTTCGAATTTCTTTTTAATAGGTTTGGCTGTTTCGTCGTGAAGTAGGTAGGTATTTCTGAAGTTATGGCAACTCAGCCATTTTACCTAGTTAGTGAGGGATATGAAGACAGCCTATGCCCAGCAGTGGACGTCTTTAGCCGAAAATAATGCTGATAAACTCGAAGCATTTATTTCAATCTAGCTTCTGCCAGCGGCTTCGCATGCTTGAAAGTAGATTTCTCCATACAAACTTTGGACCCGTTTCATTATGTTTTTTAATTAAAATAAACTAGTGCTTGTTTGCGATCCCACTCATAACTTTTTTAGCAACATGCGTTTCATCCCTCCTTTTCACATGACCATACCAAGACAAACTTTCAACTTTTCAGTTACTGGCGCCACTTTCAAACTTCCCTTAATATACTCATTTGTGGATGGATGGAGAGGAAGAGGGAGGCCAAAGAAAAGATGGATGGATTGTGTGAGAAGCGAAATGAAAGAAAAGGGAGTTAGTGATAGCGTGACGAGTGACAGGACAGAATGGAAGAATAAAACTTGTTGCGCCGACCACAAATAAAACTGGACTAGGGCAGGAAGATGATGATGATTGTTTGCGATCCCACCTGAAGGTAAACAGTGATGTAATCGCTGATGGTGAGGCGCACTGGTTGTTAAGAGAACAGGTTATTAAGAGCATTTACTCCAGCTTTGAAGACACCTAAATTATATTCGGATGGGAGACCGCAGCAGGCAATCTGTTCCAGTCAACGATGTGTATGGGTTCAAGTTATCGCGACCCTGGAACACAAACTGAAAAACACTTTTATTTGGTGGATAAAATTCATCCAGGTGACATCCGCCGCCCCAGGGCGAAGCGGGAGATAGTGTCAGACTTTTACTGACTAAAATATCCACTCCTGTTTCTTTTTTGCCTTTTATGCCGGGGCCGAACCTTCGTTTCAGAAGCCGACTCTTGGTCCCAGTAGGCTTCGACCCAGCTGAGCCAATACTGCTGCTGACAAATCCTTGAGACGCGCGTGAACAGTGTGCGCCGTCAACCACTTGGGCTCGGTCCGAACAGTTACTGGACGAACTCGAAGAACATCCACATATTAATCAGTATTAGTCAGCCAATCGTTTTCGCTGCACCCACTGCTGAAGGATTTATTTTTATATTTTTCCCACCCTAAAAAGAAATTCACAAAACACAGAACTAAAAAATACTTGGTGTGGTTAAATACAGAATTGTTTTTCTAATATATTATACCTATAAATTAATACTTTCTTTCTTTCTTTTCTTTCTATACTACATATACACACCATACTTATGTTTGTGTAAAATGCACCATCTGCCTACAGTTGAAAAAAAAACGGTTTTATCTTTTTAACATTTTTTTGTTTTTACAACACCGCTACATCGAAACGAGATTTTTATCACTAAAATATGCATTGAAATTAAATACGGATTTTATTTTGGGCTTATCTGGACGATTTTATTTTCGATTGCGATTTCACGCCGCCTGGTATTTTCCGGTATTTACCGCTGCATTCGAAAGAAACTGCTCGTTCTAGAACTTGTAATCCCTGAAGCTCGTATTTTATTTTATTTTATTCGGATAACAAACAGCAGTATCATCGTCATAATTGACTGGCCTGTTGGTCTAGTGGTTAGTGACTCTGACTGCTAAACCGGAGGTCGTGGATTCGATTCCCACCCAGGACAAATGTTTGTGTGATGAGCATAATCATTTGTTCTGTGTCTGGGTGTAATTTATCTATGATATGTATGTATTTAGAAATATATAAGTATGTTTATCAGTTGTTTAGTACCCATAACACAAGCTCTGCTTAGTTTGGGACTAGACGGCGTTGTGTGATAGTTGTGGAAGATTATTATTATTATCATAGAGTCCGTCTAACGAAAGCGTGACCTGAGAAAAGGAGGTTAAAACCAAAAATTTTGAATGTGGTATTATTGAAATAGTAGGAGAAAAAAATTTTGATACTTGAGTATTTTTTGTATTTATGACAATTGTATAATAGTCGTATAGGAACTTAAATTTTAGTCAAAAACGTGTCTGTAGACTTAAGCTAGAACTACACTACACCGACGCACACGTGTGAGACGTCTCAGATTTTTGCAGTAGGTGTGCACACTACACCGACGCAACGCATAACACGTGTGATGCGCATCACAACCTTTGATTTCATCGGAGGATTAAAAACAGTTCAAGCTCGCTTTTTCATTTACCATCTAAGACACTTCCGCCTGACCACCGCGATCAGACGTGGGGATAGCCCCGCCCACCTTTCTCTAAAATTTCTGGGACCGACGTGTCGGCGTCGCGGACGTAGCGTTGCATGTCGTGGCGTGGATCAAGTGTAGCTCTAACAGTCTATTTTTCATAAAATGAAATGTATGGAGACCGACGCTCCCAGATCTGCGTGTGTAGCACACGTATGAGGAGTGTAGTTCTACCTTTAATTATTGGTGGGTGTATGGTAAAGGTCAATAACACACAAAATGTTAGTTATTATTCCAAATTATTTTATTTTATCTGTTCTCTCAAATGTCGCTACATAATATTCAAATACTCTTTATTTACCATTTGGCCTTCTGGCAAGAATACCAAGTGCACAACACTGCAATAGTCAACATGATTTCAATTTCACCATGTCTCGCCAACACTAATAATGTGTTTCAAGATTGGTGGAATCGATTCGTTTTAGCACAGAGAAAATTCAGATCTTTTAGGATTAGTCAAGCGGGAACATGTTTCATACTCCAGTGATTGTTTCAAATGATACAGATCGACTCGTGAGACACAGAAAATTCAGCAGCTATCTCTCTCAAACTTAAACTAGGATTTCAGTCACTATTTCCTTTACTTTCGCGATTTTAACTTCAGTTGAAGACTTTGATTCACTACCCGACCGTGAGGCAAATATTTCATTATAGCTTTTGAACGCATTCTACTATTAGCATGTGTTTTTGATTAAGTCGATTCACCAAAAGCCTTCTTTTTTCGATGTTTTTGTCAAATATGAAATTCGCAATATGCGATTATCTAAAAATATACGAAAAAAAAATATCATCATATTGTAAATATAACTATCTAATAATATTTGTCAACAAGGATCAAGATTATAACGTCATACTAACTTAAAAATTCTAAATTGTATATAAACATTGTTGTTTTTTATTGAAAACACCTTCTTTCTCTTCTTGTTTTTGTTTGAACTTATTAACCATAGTGTGTAGCAGTTTTTGCACGTTACTGTTTATTGTTTTTCCCATAATTAAGGAATTATTTTTGAAAAATAAAAATCTGTTCACAAAAACTGACAATTGCAACCATAGACTTTGACGTGATTTTTTCGACAAAACAATGTTGCCAATTTAATTTAAAAAAAAAAAACTCCAGGTTACGCTTTCAGTAGACGCACTCTAATCATCATTTCAGCCGATATACGTCCACTGTTGGACATAGGTCTCCCCAAGCGTCGCCACTACGAACGTTCCTGTGTGTCTCGCATCCATCGGTTTCCTGCAACCTTCACCATCATCGGTCATCGGTCCACCTTGTTGGAGGCTTTCCACGCTGCGTCTTTCGGCACGCAGTCGCCACTCCAAAACCTTTCGGCCCCAACGGCCAACTGTTCTGTGAGCAACAGCAGCAAACAGCAGTTTACAATACAAAAAAAGACGTGTGGCACTCGGGGACTGCCGCGGTAAAGCTATTGCATAGCATTTTTATCAACTTATGCAATTATAATTATTTATTTATTTTATTTATGCAGTATTTTTTTTCCTTTGTTTTTTTTTCTTTGATATTAATTGAAGTTACACTTTCACACATTGAATTGAATTTTAATTGATTGTTCACTCATTTGTTTTCTTATCGGTCATCACGCTCAATAAACAAATGAGTGGGGGGTGTTAGGTTATTTTCGTTACGGAATTTCTGAATTCGGTCTCCACGATAGAAGCTATGCAATAGCTTAATAATATCGGTACTTAGTAAATAGAAGTAATATACAGGGTTATCTGTAAAACACTAACAACCTGTCAGGACTATGTTACTAACATCATAAACAACAACTTTTGTTCTATAACTTTTAAATACTAAACATATTTTAGTTCATCAGATTTTTGTACAAAAATGAAAAATATTTAAATTGAACGTTCTAAATATTACGAAGTCTATGTGAAGCAGCGATAGTACAATAGCGGAAAGGAGCGGGGATTGGGCGGTGGGAGGTCTTGATGAGCTTGCGTCGTGTCATACAGACTCATTACCGTGATGATGATGTGGCCGACGATGGGGCACGCTTTTCTAAAAGTAACCCATTCACTCATGACTTAAAGACCTCTAAATTGAAGCCATCAGGAAAAACAGACTCCGGGAGGGAATTCCACTCCTTAACTGTACGCAATACGAATGTATTCCCAAAATGCTTCGTACGTATGGGTGGGATATCCACCATGTACCGGTGGCGCAGCGCCGTACGTTTAGTGGTCCGATGATGGAACGGACTCGGTGGAATTAAATTGCGCACTGTTTTGTTAACTGTACTGCACGATTGAGCCACTTTAGAAGATTCCACTTTTTAAAGCGATGAAAATCGCTGCAAAACGTAGCGGCAGTTTTATCTGATTACTCGTCATACGCTACTGGATTTTCAAGCTTCATATTCATACGAATATTAATATTAAAAAGTGGTACTTTAAGAGTTTAAATCTCTCGTTGTTTATTTTTAGTTTTCACATTGCGTGTAGGATTTAAAAAATTCCTCTAAGAATTATGTCGAGTGAAATCGTTTTTTCTTTTTTTTTTTGAAGTTGGAAATCTATCAATGACTTCGCCCACTCTAGGGTGGAACGAGAGGGCGTGTCAGACTTTTACGGAATAAAACCCAGTCCTTCAGTTTTTTGCGTTCTAGGCATGACCTTCTAAAATTCCCCGTAGCCCTGGCGAGCATCGCCCCTTATGGCACAAAACAGACAATCTCATGTCTGTATGTATTACACTTTTTATACCTACGCTCAGTGGACGCACACTAATGAGCGTTTGAGCCGGAACTGTTCGACGAGCGGGCCGAGGCGCTCCGAGATATCGTGTCCGTGAGCGGTGTCTATGTTTGCGTTGCTTGAGCGCGCTTTGTATGTAGATTGACTTCTGTACCTATATATTTTGTGCTTATCGGCCCCTGCGGGTTTGCTAATATCCCTGAACTCTAACGCCGTCGCTGACTCGGACTCGGACCTTACCGGCAGGCCGGACGGTGAGCTACACATTGCTCCGCGTCCGCAAGTTACCTCATTCAATAAACAATTAAACCTAAACACAATCTTAATACCTGAACAATAATATAATAAACTAGCTTTTGTCCGCAGCTTCGCCCGCGTAGGTATATAAAATATAGCCTATGTCACTCAAGAACAAAGTAGCTTTCTATCTGTTGGACCAGTACTCTCAGAGATTACCTCCTGCAAACAAAAAACCAACTTTACCTCTATATTATATTAGTGTAGATAAAACCCACCCACACTCACTGCACATCCCTAGCTAAACGCACAAGTGCAGCAAACAGTCGCATTTCACATCACAACGCGGACTCATTGGAAAGCCGTCCGGTCCGGACGTCGGTGATCCGGCCAATCTGTAACTGGAGCAGTTTGACGGAGAACCGGATTGACACCGCGTGCGCTACGGGCCAGCCGACCGAATAGAGAACTGACCAATTAATGTGCTTTTACTTTTAGTTTGAATGTGAAAATGGTTTTTTGGTAGGTAGGTACAAACTTTTTTTACTAGTTCCATTTCAAATTTGAAATGGATGTCGTATTGCTGAAAAAAATATTTTAATTGCAAGTGTGTCGAAACTGCCAATGGTCAGTATTTTATACATAACTAGCTTTTGCCCGCGGCTTCGCCCGCGTTGATTAAATGTAGCCTATGTCACTCAGGAATAAAACAGCTTTCTATCTGTGAAAAAATTGTAGCAATCGGACCAATACTTTCAGAAATTACCTCCTACATACAAAAAAACGAATTTCACATCTTTATTATATTAGCATAAATAGCATAAGCACAATCAGCCTTATAGTGTTCCCACTGTTGGGACTCAGGCCTCCTCTCATGAGGCGAATTGGGTCCACCACGCAAATTAAGCTTGCGTGGTGGACCCTTTCCCAAACTTATACCGCCCACCGGTATATGGTGGATATTCCACCAACACGCACAAAACGTTTTGGGAACACATTCATTGTGCGTGCGGCTAGGGAGTGGAATTCCTTGCCGGAGTCTGTGTTTCCTGATAGCTACAACCCGGGAATCTTTAAGTCGAGAGTGAATAGGTTTCTTTTAGGTAAGCGCGTTCCATCGTCGACCGCATCGTCGCTTTCCATCAGGTGAGATAGCGGTCAAGTGCGAACCTATCAACAATTAAAAAAAAAAAAAAAAAAACTTAATGACCCCTGAGTTGTAGCTATCATGAAACAATCAATTTTCCCCCATATCTCAAAATTAACCCCTTTTTTATGGTGGGAAAAATCATGCATTGACATCCCCCGCCCTTAGGCGGAGCGGGAGATAGTGTCCGACTCTTACTGACTAAAAGACCCACCCCGTTCCTTCTAGCCTTCATACCGGGGCTCGAGCGCCCTTTCGGATAACTCTGGCCCCAGTAGGCTTCGACCCGGCTGGGTCCCTGCTGTTGCTGACTACCGAGCCGGACAGCGAGCTTCAAAATTAACCCTGAAATCTCTGTTCTAACTGCACTTCACTCAAGTTCGGTAGACATATAATAATGTTTGCGTATTCTAGGAACTATACATGTTCGAAAATTGTCGTTTTGCATTTCCGAGAACCTGCTTTGACATGGACCGCACTGCAAATTGAATGAGTTATTGATAGTAGCTGGCTGATGGCATTCAGATGCCTCATACTGTTCAACCGGGTTGCCTTTGTAGCTGCTGCTGAGTGACGTTTAATTAACAACTAGCTTTTGCTCGCGGCTTCACCCGCGTACATAAAATATAGCCTATGTCACTCAAGAATAAAGCAGCGCTTTATCAGTGAAAAATTTTAGCAATCGGACCAGTACTTCCAGAGATTACCTCCAACAAACATTAAAACCAAAAAAAAAACAATTTTACCTCTTTATTATATTTTTATAGACTAGCTTTTGCCCGTGGCTTCGCCCGTCTACATAAAATATAGCCTATGCCACTCAGGAATAAAGCAGCTTTCTATTGGGGCTAACATTTTTGCAATCAGACCAGTACTTTAAGAGATTATCTCCAACAAACAAAAAAAACAAACGTATGTGGCCTCTTTATATTAGTGTATAGATTACGAATTAAAAAAAGCAGGGAAGGTTTGTAGGTTTATCAAATCATTTCAAGTAAGAAAATAAACATATTTTACATATTATAAAAAATACAATTTCAATTTATTACACTTCGTCATTTCAATTCAATTCAAAATATTTGATACATAGGCACTGGGCACTTATAAAACTTTAGAAGCTAGTTACTGTTCCAAATGACCGTTCCCTATAGATGAGTAACGGCAAGAAACCGCAAGGTTACTCAAAAAAAATGTTTAACAATGTTTCCATATTACGTTATAAGTTTTGGTCTGCGAATTAAGACGGATTCGAAGCAATCTCTACATATTTTACAGGTTTCTTCTTAAATAATATAAACACAGTAAAGCACTAGTGCTTGACTTTGATTCCACCTGATAGTAAGCAGCGATGCAATCGTTGAAGTTGAAGCGTACTAGTTTATTAAGAGCCTATTCCTTATAGCTTTGAAGGTAGGTACACACCAGTTCAGCATAATATCTAGCATAGTACCTTATAATCGGGCAGGATACACAATACTTAATCAGGTTTAGACCAAGCTACCTGATCCCTTCTCCAACCATTCACGACGACTCGAGATGTGTTGCAAAATCGGATTCGTTTCTCAGTAATCCTACTGATAGGGTATCTATAGGCACCATAGCTATCCCATTCAATTAGCTCTCCTACAGATACGAACCATATATGGTTGTCTCGACTATGAATAGGGCGTCTAGTAGGTAAGTAAGGAATTAAGAAGTTTACTCAAAGGTTACCAGCATAGCATAACATTATCAGCCTTTTTAATGTTCCCACTGCTGGGACTCAGGCCTCCTTTCAAGGAAAGGGAATGGGCCATAGGTTACCTACGAAATTAATGTTTATTTTTTGTCTTTTGTCCAGATTTATGTTAAGTTATATGTTGATTGAAATATGATTGGTAGGCGTAATACGTATTTATCTATGGAATTATATTCAACCTTCGGAATTATATAGTCTGAAGTTAGTGCGTTCATCGAAAATACACTTCAGTAAATATACATAGATTAAACAAACGGCCTTCATAAACTTAAAAAAAATTGGCAGAGGCAAATTATATCTACTAACACAGGTAACTCCAACAGTGTCGAAATACATTAGCATAATTTACATCAAGAATCTTAGTATTATACTTTCTTTTATATAAGATAGCTTATATATGTAAAACCCGTGATGGAACTAATCTCTCACACCCTGCAAAAAAAATATCAGTAGGCAAATATTTGATCGATTAAACCTGCTACTGGATATGCAACGAGTATTCTATCAATCACTGCACCACACTAACAACCCCTTGACTGACAAATTCATTTCTCAACCAATCAAATCAAAGAATTCTTGCACTAACAAACCACCATACAAAAATCTTAAGCGTAAATTAATCCAAGTTTGCCGTGTGAATTACATCGCCGGCTATCTTCATAAGGAAAACATCAATCAACAACTCGTTTGCATCACCACCATAACTTGAACTGCGGTAAATTATGGAACTATAATATTTTGCTTGTCAAACATGGAAGTTTAATAATACATTTAAAAACAAGACATTAATAAATGACAAAGAGGAGTAGATCGTAGCATGCTAAATATAAAGATAATCCAAATAAGATACACAAAAGTAGAATGGAAAATACACGAAATCAGTGGATGGACTACATAGTATAAACCCTCAGATTAAAGTTGAAATGGGCCTACAAGACCACAGGTGGACGAAAAATGTAACGGCATGGCAGGGCTTACATGGGAAGACAACATCAAAAAGATTGCCGGAATGAACTGGATTTTGCATCCAGTTCATTCCGGCAATCTGCCCAGTGTAAAGAAAACTAGACCTCTTTGGAGGAGGCCTTCACCTGTAGAGGGGTTCTTGCAGTTTCATAGTATTTTTAGAGTTAAAGATAAATCTAACAGTTTAGGTACTTAGGAATAAAATTAGAATTAAGATACAGTCACATTTAGATAGATATAAAAGTACTTTGCAAGAAATATACTTATAGCTTTTAATTATATTTTTATTATTTATAACTTATGGAACTTTTAGCACACAGTACCGTCCCGACGTCTTAGTGTCGACAGCGGTCCACACTAAAAACCAGCGCTGTGGACTTTTCACACTATGCGTATGGCCACGATAATATGCTGAGCGTTCGGCCGTTTTGCACGGATGTAGCGCGATTTTCCTCATTGCCGATAATAGATAGAACGCTAGTCCTCAGATTGCATCATTGCCCACAAACAAAATGTATTTCGTTTCCTTTCTTTCTTTCTTTCTCAATATTTCATTGAAACTCCGTGATTAGCAGCGCCACTTCTTCAGTCCAAGTTATACTGGTCAATGTAATGTTTACTGATTCACCATGCTACTGAACGGTAGACAGTTTACATGTGCTATCTGTTTATGGGAATGAATTTCATTCAATATGGCGACGATCTGTTTTCTGAATGTCTGTGTGTAGGTACTAGTGGTCTAGATATTCTAGATCATAAAGTTAGTCTGAAATAGATTTTCGTAAAATATAGAAGTATTGTCTTCAAGATAACCGTACATTAGAGCAGTATCTTCTGTCTTGAAATATACACCGCTAAATTCTGATAGTTTGTACGCAACGCTGACTGCTATCTACAGGTCATTGGACTCGCTATGCTGACGTTTTCTTAAAGAAATTAATTTCGTACATGTGTAAATTAATACGAGTTTAAAAAAAGTCCTTTATTTTTCAATTTTATCTTTACAAATCGATAGTGTTTCATGTACCGGATCGACCCTCCACGTGAATAAAACGATCAAAATTTAACGGTGAATTGTATGCACTGATTAGTTTCTGAAGAAAGTGTGAGTTTTAAAAATTTAATCATTTTTACCAAACCTACTTTGTATAGCCTTTTGAGCACACTACAATCATTGCGGTAAGTCCCTCTGAAGAGTGGTTGGAGAGACGTGCCATGGCGTCCTCACCTTCTACGTGACTCCTGAGTTAGGACCTGTCCTCAGTGGACGTGGTGGGTCCGGGAGGTTCCTGTTTTGGATTCTGGCGGAATTAACGCCCGGCTGTACAGACCGCTGGAGGACCATCGTGTCCATATGGAATCGGCGGCAGTGACATCTCACTTAGGGCCCCGGTTCAGGTCATGGTCTGCGAGAGGAAACAGGATGCGCTCGCTTTCTTACGTGCAACAGTAATCCCTGCAAGACCAGTCACTAGATTCTTTGAAAAACGTCGGCCACATCGTCGCTTACCATCAGATGAGATGCTCGCTGTCCGACCGTCCGGTAACTGTCCAGATCGAGTCCAAGTCGTCGACGCCGCGCACTATTCTCGCGCGCCTCAAGGATTTGTCAGCAACAGCAGGAGCCCAGCTGGGTCGAAGCCTACTGGGGCCAGAGTTACTTTCGAAAGATAGCTCGACCCCGGTATGAAGGCTTGAAGGAACGGGGAAGGTTTTTAGTGAGTAAGAGTCTGACACTATCTCTCGCTCCGCCCAAGAGCAGGGGTTGGCAATAGATGATTTTCCCACCATAAAAACAAAAATCTGGTGAGATAGTGGTCGCGTTTGACCATCCCATCAATAATACAAAAAAAAAACACATATCTATCAACAAACATTTTCATCGTATTTCACTGCAACAATGCACATACTCAAAGTATATACCCTGTATATACATATAGTATATACCCATTATAACCAACAAACGTCGGCCGATTGAAAAACGAAAATAATTCAGAACGAGGTTGCATTATGGTCGCTCGTGGTCGGTGGAAGGCCCAATTGTGGTGTCCAACGACGCGGTTGCTAACCACAAAACAGGTACAATATGCAACGCTTTGCATTATAAATATATTGGTGTACATGAAACTGCTGTTGTTAATAGAAAATGGCTTATAAACTACACTTTATCAAAGGCAAATTCGACAATGTATCAGATACAGTATCAATTTTCGTTTAATAAAACACAGTATTTGTACGAGCTTGCTATACACGGAAATTAAGGACATTGGGCCTTCACGTAAGTGTTAGTCTATTTTATATCTATGAAATAGAATAATAGTAGTTTTTTTTCATAATCAAGGTAACAGCATTTTTCCTTTTGAGTTTTAGTCAGTTAAAATCTCAGACCATCTCCGAAGAAGCAGCTAGATATCTCGCTCCAGGTAATCGCTTCATATCTAGTTTATTTTCAAAACTTGACTTGTATAAAACTGATTTTTTAGTTATTTTTTTGTTTTATAACATTGTTTATACTCCGCGAAAGTATAATTGAGCCAAAACTTGAAAATTACACTAAAAAAAAGAAAATTAAAAGGCGTGATTTCAAAAATTATTTTCTTAGATTATGAAAAAATATAAAAAGTGTAATAGTCAAATTTTGTAAAGAACCTCCTCATTATTGATAATTTCCCAAACCAAAAAAAAGCAATCATTTTTGTATAATTCATATCAGTTTTCAGAACATATTGTCCGGCCAGCAATTCCAGGCTTGAGTTCGCCAAACTGGCCATCAAAATTAAAAGCATATCGAGATTGCGTATCATTATCAGCCCAACCCTATCAGTAGCTTTACCAGTCGCCACTATCCGAGGGATTAGCACAATCGACTCGGATCGACGTTATCCAAATCAGTGCGGACATATCACTAATGTATGGCATTAACAAATCCTAATATAGAAGTATAGTCGAGGGGCCTTACCTTACTGTGTTAAAATATCAGGTGTGCGAGCGAGAAAGAGAGATGTAGCTATAAACCTTATGTACCTAGCTCCATCCATCTTACAGTTCAGTTTAGGTCGTCAAATGAATCGCGGATGAGCCTCGGGGGCCCAAGTCTGCTATTTTTATAAATTCGTCATTCCAACACGATCCATTGTCATTTTGCTAAAAGTTCCTTATCTTACGAGTCTGCATTGCTAAAAACGCGCGTCAACGGCGCGTTTAAAAAACGTGTTGTGCTCAGACCTTAAGCAACGTGATCAAAGCCAAACTCATCCTTTTCAAACAGCTTACCAACATTCCCCACATGAAAACTGCACGGCATCATGCATTCAACAATTTTATCAAATTACAGGCACGTTTAACTCCCCCTTTTTGTAGACAAAGTTTATGCCCTGTGACCTAGTTTCATAGTTTTTAAACATCGTTGGAAAACAGACAGACAATGCCGGTAAAAGTTTTTTGGGAAAAGCAATTTCGTTCATGGTCTTTAGGCAGTGGAACTGGACAGTTGGACATGCTTTGGGAAGTGAATTAGTAAGTTAAATTTAAACTTATATTTGTAGTGTAACTTCATCATCATCATCATTTCCCTCGTGGGGGTGATCGGCGGCGGAGACCTCTCGCGCCGGGCCTTGGTTGAGGCCATGGTCCGGAGCGAGGGGGAGTGGCAAGTCAGCGGACTTCTGCGAAACAGTAATGCTCGCTAAGGAGGAGGCCGACCGCATCAGGCAACGGCGCTCTCGCCGCCGCCGGGATTCCGATCCCGATTTTCGGCCACCGTAGGCGCGGGCTTGCGGACAGTGAGCAATGGGTAGCTCACTGTCCGGCCGTCCGGTAACTGTCCGGACCAAGCCCAAGTCGTCGACGGCGCGCGCTCAAGGAGTTGTCAGCAACAGCAGGGGCCCAGCCGGGTCGAAGCCTACTGGGGCCAGGGTTATCCGAAAGGGCGCTTGAGCCCCGGTATAAAGGCTTGAAGGAACGGGATGGGTTTTTTAGTCAGTAAGAGTCTGACACTATCTCCCGCTCCACTCAAGAGCGGGGGTTGTCATAAGATGATTTTTCCCATCGAAAAAAAAAAACCATGCCGCACAATTTCGTAAATCAGGGCCGTCACCACCCGTTCTACTATACCAGCAATTAGTGGAAAAACTATGCTAGGTAGAGACTAACTTGTTCTTTGAATGGCTGCCCTGATTAGAGGAGTAGTGTGGAGGTGTGAAAGTTTGAAGTCTTACGTACTTTATGTACGTAAGCTTTCTTACGACTAGGCTCTTTACGAATTTTGATGTAATATCTTATGGAGCGCATATATACACCGTTAAATTTTAATTGTTTTAATCCCGTGGAGGGTCGATCCGGTACATGAAACACTATCGATTTGTGAAAATTAATTAAAAAAATAAAATTCCTTTTTTTTCGAAACTCGTATTAATTAATTTCTTTAAGAAAACTTCAGCTGAGCGAATCCAATGAGCTGTAGGCAGTAGTCGGCTAATTAATTTCGTACACGCGTAAATTAATAAGATATATACATTTACAATAATATACCCGATGACACACAAACACTGACTCAATTAATAATCACTAATATTACAAAGGTGTAAAGTTTGTTTTTATGCTTTTTTTGTTGTAGATAATCTCTGAAAATACTGATTACGATATTTTATTCAACTGTTGAAAGCTGCTTTATTCCTGAGGGACAGCTACATTTTATGTACAAAGGCTAGTTACTGATAATTATAACGATCTAGATTTCGTTTTTGTAGATAACGTCAGAAATATGTAGTTACATTACATACACACAAAATTTACTGCAAGGTTGTAGCAAATTAGCATTAAAAAAACTTTCACACATGACCAGACAGAGGCCATGTATTAATTAAAATATTTTTAATTACGTTTAATTAGTGGTAAGTGTAAGTTGGCGAGGTTGAATCACCAGCAAGCGTTAGTGTGATTTGTGGGGCGTGAAGAGTATGGGCCATAATTAAGTTTACAAAATATGTAATTACTTTATTATATCTGCCCTACATTTGATTGTTATGATTACGTTTTATTAGCATTTATGAATTGCTTAATAATTGCCCTTAATAAGTGCCCTGAAATCGCACGACGAGGTCGCGGCAGACCAAGAAGGAGATGTCGGAACGACTAGGACAGATATATACAATCCTTGGAAATTGGAAAGAAGTGGCTCAAAACCGGGAACAGTGGAAGGAATTGAGAAGGGCCTTTGCCCAGCAGTGGGACAGTATGGGCTAAATATAATAATAATAAATAATAATAATAATGGTATGATAGGTAGCTTAGCAAACCCCCATACCTCTGATAAGCACGGTGTGAAAAATTACCATATTTCATAATGTTGTCCATTTTATAGAATTCCAATGCTACGCCGAGCTTCTCTATTCCATGTCTTTATAACACACTAATATTATAAGGTAAACGGTTTGTGCGTTTTATAACGCACAAACCGTTTACCTTACTTATGTATTATGTGTATCTGTGTGTTTATAGTTGTTACTTCTTCATGTCCAAACGACTGAACAGATTTGAATTAAAGGATTAAATAGATCATGTTCTGCAATATTTTTACCTTAGGATAATTTTCTACTATCACACGGGCGAAGCCACTCACATAAGCTAGTATAAAAAATAAAATATTAAATAAGAGTTTCGAACTGGAGCTTGAAAAATATTTCGGTGGCTTTTTGACAATATTTGAGGAACCTTTCCACGTGGCATTGGGGTAAATATTTACAATCCTTAATGTTATATGAAACCTGTTTAAACACAAAATGTCGAAAATAGCCTACCTTGTAATTATCTAAAAGCTATAATTATACCGTAAAATGGGGTGAATAGAGACAGGGGTGAATAGAGACAAAATTTTAAAGGGTATTTTCTCGATATTTGAATATTTTTTGCAGCATTTAACTATATCAATTTATTAATGAATGTTATCCTAAAAATCGATGCTTTGTTAGAGGCCGATATTATGGTATCAAAATGAAAAACCAAACCAAAGTTTTGTCTCTATTCACCCCTAAGTCTCTATACACCCTATTTTACCCGGTACTTTACTGGCTCCTGACTACAACTTTTATTAAAAGTAGAAAATTGATGTAGTTCTAGCTTAATAGACATACCTGAGACACATTTACCTTCAGCACCGGATCAAGCTTTTGCGCTTGGCCTGTAGAAAATTGTACCCCCTAAATGTTTATAACGGACTAGCTTTTGCCCGCGGCTTCGCCCGCATACATAAAATATAGCCTCTGTCACTCAGGAATAAAGCAAGCTTTTTATCGGTGAAAAAAATTTCGCAATCGGACCAGCACTTTCAGAGATACCTCCTACAAACAAAAAAAAAAATATTTTACTTCTTTACAATATTAGTTTAGAAGTATAGATAACGAATCAAAATTTCTTTATTTTATTGTTTAAACAGACCAAGGGGCTTAAATAGTGCCGATTCCATAGGCCTTCATTGTCTTTAAAATCCGGAAGAGATAGATAGAATAACCTTTATTGTACACCAAAATAGTAAATGTCTCTACGGAGTCACCGGGCCATCCGAGCGACTGAGGGGTTATATTGCTCCGGCACCCAGCAGTACGCTGTCGCCTAATGCCCGCTATGACCTGCCGTGACCTGTATTGTATATAATATTTTTGGGAAATAATATAATATGGTGTAAAAGTTATTGGAATCGATTCAGCTACTTATTCTGAACCAACTATATTATTACTACTAACTAGAATTTTGTTCAACAAACCTTATCCATCATTGACTAATAACGTTGTTTAATTGTTTCAGGTAAATATTGATGCACCGGGTGTGGTCAAGTGTGATCTACGATCGAATACCATGAATAAGGGTAATGTTGTTAGGGCTTTTATTTAAGTTCAGCCATCATTCAATGTCTTCTCCTGGTCTCGGACAAAGCGGGAGGCGTGTTGAGGAGTTCCTTCAGTTGCCCTTTGCTATATAGGACCACGGGCACCTTTTTCAAAAGTAACATGGTCCTACTCCTTGGCCATGACTTTTAAAGTAAGATTGTTTTAATCTTGTTTCAGTGTGGGTAAGAGACAGAGATAAATATTGATATACAGGTTATCAAGCGCCATCTCTTACCCACGCTAAAACACCGAAAGGCTGGCTACCCTACGCCTGTGCTCAAGACTTTGAAGGTTGAACTTAACCAAATCTGGATCATCAATTAGCCGCTTCGCACGCCTTTCCACCGAGTCCAAAGCTGCCAGGTGGCATCTTTCAGCACCAGCCCATATGTGGCTGCAGTACTCCACACACGAACGGACTTTTGCTTTGTATAACATTAAAAGCTGTCCCGGTGTGAAGTACCGCCGGACCTTTGCAAGAACACCGAGTTTTCTAGCAGCCACCTTGGCTTTGGACTCAATGAACCGCCCGCTCTGCTCGTCGACCGCAAGCCTGCACCTGCGGTAGCTGGTAGTCGGGGTCCCAGCGACTGGATCGTGAAGATATCCGTTCGCTCTCACGTGCATCCCTTTTCGCTAGCATTACTGCTTCGCTTAAGGAGACGACCGCCGCTTATTCCCCTTCGCTGTAACAAGATCCAGTATGATACTTATGTTATTTATAACCAAAACACAAAACTATGTTTAGAAAAACTCCTAATTGATGACATAAAATAAAACGTAGATCCAAAGAGTTTCTTCGGATATTTCACAATATTATTGGCATTCCAATTGAATACAGGCTGACATCATTGCTTAACCTCTGTAAGTGATATCAACTAATAATATACGCAAATTATGTCAGCAGTGAAGTATTATCAAGTGACCTGTGCTGTGATATTGCTTAACATAGCTTCATCACTATATTGAAACAATCAACTCACACTAATGACATCTATAACTTACACTCGGGGTCAGGGGTCTTACAATTTAACATAACTTTCACTCTAGATCAGGGTTCATCATCATTATCATTATTTCAGCTGAAAGACGTCCACTGTTGGACATAGACCTCCCCCAAGTGTCGCATTTTTGGGGGGATTTGCCATAATCGCCACGCTTGGCAGGCGGGTTGGCGATCACGGTGAGGTTATGGTAATGCTCAGAGGATCCTGCTGCCCATTCTCTGTTAAGTCCCTTAGTCGCCTCTTACGACACCCAGGGGAAGAGATGGCATGGTTTTATTCATTACGTCCGGTCACCATACGGCACAAGGATTGGGAGTAACTAACTTGATTGGACCCATGTTCTACTGCTTAGTAAGTAAGTTTTGTGAATTCTACCAATTACAAAATCAATGTAACAATAACATGTTCAACGTGGTAAATTTTCATATATTGAATAACTAGTAGTAATCTTTGTACCATTTTTTTATACTGTGTTTTTATTCAAACAAATGTTATTGTTCTGAACATCATTCATTGAAATAGAGGGTATGCGGAAAAATTTGTAAAGTCCCATAAATCATCGTTCAAAAAGGTAGAATCTTCGACCAGACGGGTTTTTTTTTTCGGTGGGCAAGGAGTTGTCAGCTAACCGTAGGAGCCCAACAGGGTCGAAGCCTACTGGGGCCTAGGGGCCCAGCAGGGTCGAAGCCTACTGGGGCCAAGGATCTGTTTCTAAAAGGAAAATTCGGCCCCTGTACGAAAGGCAACAAAGGAACAGGTGTAGGTTTTAAGTCAGTAAAAGTCTGACACTATCTCCCGCTCCGCCCAAGAGCGGTTTTCGGGGTTTTTCGTGTACAATAAATTTATTCTACTCTAGAAATTTGGCGGCAGGTTCATAATTCCAACTCTGTACTCAAAAAGAGGATCCTTATTGGACCTTCTCCATAATCTATCTGGCCTTATGACCTAAATAGACAGATAACTCTTGACTTATAATTGCTATCAATTTCTCAGCTCGTCCTTCGTGCGTCGGTAATTAAATCTAGTCGCCCTTGAGGCTCGCTCTACCCTACTTCCGACGTCCGTTTGAACTTTCACTGGACTCAAAACTAGTGATCGTCCTTTTAATAGTTTTGAGCTATTTATAGTTAAAATTAGTTCTTAGGTCTGTCAATAAGGCAACATTGAAATAGAACTAGCGTTATTTGAATACCGTACCGTAAACCGGGGTGAATTGAGGCTTAGGGGTGAATAGAGACAAAACTTTGGTTTGATTTTTCACTTTAATATGGTATTAAAGTGAAAAATCAAACAAAAGTCGTCAACATCGGCCTCTAACAAAGCATCAATTTTTTAGAATAACAGTTCATTAATAAATTGCTATTATACAAGGTGTAAGGGACAGCCCTCCACAAACTTTAAGGGCTTGCCCAGTAGACGAAATTGAACAACCTCCATAAAAAACTTTTTCAGGAAACGAAAAAAAAGAATCCGCCTCACCATACAAAATTATTCACTTGATTGGATAGTTTGCATGGAGAGGCTGAATTTTTTTTTATCGTTTCCTGAAAAAAGTTTTTATGGTGGGTTGTTCAGTTTCGTCTACTACTCAAGCCCTTAAAGTTTGTGGAGGGCTATCACTTACACCATTTTTAAATAAAAGGCTGCAAAAAATATTCAAATTTCGATTGTCTTCTGTACCTATCTGCTCGTATTTTGTGTCTAAGCGCTATGAGCGGTGTCTCGTGGCATGCTTCAAACTTTTTTTCGACTCTTGTTTTACAGCTCGCCGCCCCGCGTTTAGCTACCGCTCACAGCGACAAGGTCGTAAACAGGCCCTTAGCTTGTTTCAAAACACCGGTCCATACCTACCATGATTATCGGCATTAAAGTGCACTGACAAATTTAACCATTATGCCTGTTTTATGGAGGGAAAAAGTCATACACTGACACCCCCCCCCCCCTTGGGCGGAGGGGAGATAGTGTTAGACTCTTACTGACTAAAAGACCCACCCCGTTCCATCTAGCCTTCATACCGTGCCGCGCCCTTTCGGATAACCCTGGCCCCAGTAGGTTTCGACCTAGCTGGGTCCCTGCTGTTGCTGACAACTCCTTGAGGCGCGCGGGAACAGTTGCCTCCAATAACAACTTTCACGTATTTGTACTAACGGTCCTATTTATGCTATTACTTATAAATGTCACATAAAGACTCTAGCAGAAAGTTCTTCGGTGCATTTTATAACATTTAAGTGTGACACACGTCTCCACATGTGGTGGTTATTGTAGCTAACCACCGACGCTAAGCGGTCGTAAATATACGACGGACGTAGAAAACCGACCTTTTAATAATGTATTATAAGTACTACTAGTTTAGTATTATTGAAGAAAATAATTGCTAAACAAGGCAGTGGTATTTTTTTGGGGTTTTAGATTAAATCTAACTCGAAGAATCGCCAAACTTAAGTGGCAATGGGCAGGGCACATTGCACGTAGAACAGATGTTCAATATAGTAACAATGACGATTCTGGAGTGGCGACTACGTACCGCAATACGCAGCATTGGATTTGGAAGGCCTCCCGGAAGGTAGCCCGATGAGGGTCGCGGGATTCCGATAGATGCGAGACGCACCATCGACGACCGGACAACTGGACACGACCACCGGACCAGACCGGAGACGACCGGCCGTTATAGTGACACTTATGGCAGGCCTATGTCCAACAGTGGAAGTTTTTTCGGCTGAGATTTTTTAAGCTATTGCATAGCTTCTATTGCGGGCCTTAAGCGTGGAGACCGAATCCAGAAATTCCGTAACGAAAATAACCTAACAACCCCCACTCATTTGTTTTTTGAGCGTGGTAACCGATAAGAAAACAAATGAGCGAACAATCAATCGAAATTCAATTCAATGTGTGAAAGTGTAACTTCAAATAATATCAAAGAAAAAAAAACAAAGGAAAAAAAATACTGCATAAATAAAATAAATAAATAATTATAATTGCATAAGTTGATAAAAATGCTATGCAATAGCTTTACCGCGGCAGTCCCCGAGTGCCACACGTCTTTTTTCTTTTGAGATGTTGGTGATGGTTAAGGCGTATAGTTCCTTGAACCATCTGGCCGAAATTAAGTGAACGCAACTCTAGCACTCGCCTAGGCGGCAGTACGCAAATCTGTGCATTTATTTGCCGCCAGCAGTGCCCGGAAAGCGCTTTAAACCCATTTTCTCTGCGAGATATTGATTGATTTACATATGCAATGTTCACTTTGAAGAATATTTAACCACCAATTTTTATGTGTAAAAATGTTTCTAAAGGTCCAAGCCGTTTCGAAGGAGTAGGAAAAAGTTGCGAAAAGTTGCGAAATTGCTAAATTTTTTTTTTTTGACAAAAGTATTAATTGCACGAAAAAATCAAATGTTGATATTATTGTTCATGAATCTATAATAAACATATATTTTATTCAAACCAATTGACCTAGCCGTTACGGAGGAGTAGGCCTCAGAAAATTACTATTTTATGGCACTTTTCGGGCGCTTGGCCCTTAATGAAAGAATTTTTCAGAATCAGCTCAGTAGTTTAAGAGATTACCCTCTACATACAAACTTGTCTCTTTATAATATTAGTAGGTCTAGATCAACTACCGTACAAATCAATTCAGCCTATAATATAGAGGACATAGCCATCGATGTATATCCTTTAAAAAGGCCATAAAAAGGCCTCATAATAAACTCGCTTAGGATCAACAGTTTATCGTAATGCTCTGTTTAAATCGGATTCCCTTCATAAAGGCTGATGTAATTTCGCAAAGGCATATTAACTTGATTATAATATTATATTAACTTGATTATATCTTGAATGTTGAATTGAAGATAGTATCGCATGAATGTTATGAAGAGGCCTTTGGTTGCACAGAAGACCAACAAAGAATGAGTTTAAGAAAAAAAGTTTTGGAACATTAAAATTATGATGAACACTAAGAATATAATAGATTATACTTTACTACTTTATTTTGATATAAAATATGTAGTGTCAAAACTTTTACACAAACTTAAATCTATGGGTACAGTGGCAGTCTTATCGCTTACAGCGATATTTAGAAGACAAACATATGATGGACTGTAATATCTTAAAATAAAAACTACTCTGCGGTGTACTTTTAGTAAATCTACACAAATATTATAAAGAGGTAAAGTTTGTTTTTATGTTTGTAGGTTTGTTTTATTGTCCATAAAGACAATGAAGGCCTATGGAATCAGCGCTACTTAAGTCCCTTGGTCTGTTTAAATTAAACAATAAAATAAAGAAATTTTGATTCGTTATCTATACTTCTACACTAATATTATAAAGAAGTAAAGTATTTTTTTTGTTTGTTGGAGGTAATCTCTGAAAGTACTGATCCGATTGCGAAATTTTAGATAGGAAGCTGCTTTATTCCTGAGTGACATAGGCTATATTTTTTTGTTTTTGTTTCGCGGGCGAAACCGTAGGTAAAAGCTAGTTTATCAAAAAGGTCAAAATTTATGAATGTGTATGCTTTAACGGCTGAACAGATTTCGATGAAACTTAAACCATATCCTGGAATTGTAGCACTTTTTTCGCGTTGCCTCTTCATCAAACATTGCGTTGGATGAAACAGTATCTAAGTTTTTAAGCTATGCTTGGGGCCTTCTTAAGTATTTTACATCTTTTTGTCTCTAAAACCAGTGTCTAGTTCAAAATTTGATGTTAATTGAAGCGTGTATATTCAAGGCGTCACCCCTGGTCCCCGCGGTCCGTTCCCACACCAAACCGTATTTATTTTTGGATGACCAGCGTAGTCATTTTCACAAACACTGTGTTACTGGGTGATAATAATAAACTGATAAGAGAATTTTTGTTATTTTTTTTATAATTGACAGGCCTGTTGGTCTAGTGGTTAGTGACCCTGACTGCTATGCCGGAGGTCGTGGGTTCGATTCCCACCCAGGACAAATGTTTGTGTGGTGAGCACGATCATTTGTTCTGTGTCTGGTGTAATTTGTCTATAATATGTATGTATTCAGAAATATATAAGTATGTCTATCAGTCGTCTAGTACTCATAACACAAGCTCTGCTTAGCTTGAGACTAGACGGCGTTGTGTGATAGTTGTGGAATATTATTATTATTATATTATATTATAATTATTTGTAGGCAAGAGCAGTGGTAGCAGAGTGGTAACGGCCCCGACTTTCGAGTTGTAGGTCGTGGGTTCAAACCCATCCAGGCGCATTCATCATCATCATCATCATTTCAGCCGATACACGTACACTGTTGGGCATAGGCCTCCTCCAAGCGTCGCCACATCGAACGTTCCAGGCGCATTACTTTGTATGTATAATTTATTTCATCACCACTGCTCTCAAAATGGTGAAGAAATCGGAATCTTAAGAAAACATGTGACATTCACCAACCCACATTAGGCCCGTGGTGGATTACGGCCCATTCTCTCTCCTAGAGAGGAGGCCTGAGACACAGCAGTGGGAACATTAAAAATCTGATTATGCTTATTATGGTATTAATAGACTCGCGTTTGACCACAATCTCATCTGATGGTAAGAGATGATATGGCCGACAACAGAGCATGCTTACCTAAAAGTAACGTATTCACTCTTGATTCCTAAGACCCCTAGGTTGTAGCTATCAGAAATTTACATAAAAAATGTTCCTTCGTAATAGACGTAGCATGTAGTATATGTATACCTCAGGCACAGGCCTGTTGACCTTTCTTTATGATGGGGATAAATCATCCAATGACCACCCCCGATCTTGGGTGGAGCGGAAGATAGTGTCAGACTCTAACTGACTTAAAGACCCACCCCGTTCCTTCTAGCCTTCATACCGGGGCTCGAGCTCCCTTTCGGATCTAGGCCTGTTGGTCTAGTGGTTAGTGGTTAGGACCCTGACTGCTATGCCGGAGGTCGTGGGTTCGATTCCCACCCAGGACAAATCTTTGTGTGATGAGCATGATCATTTCATCTGTCTGGGTGTATTTTATCTATAGTATGTATGTATTTAGAAATATTATGTATGTTTATCACTTGTCTAGTACTCTTAACACAAGCTCTGCTTAGCTTGAGACAAGATGGCGTTGTGTGATAGTTGTAGATATTATAATAATATTTATATTATACCTATGTGATTCAACAATACACACAGAACGACAAAGTAGAGTAAGGTTTGCGCCGGGCCTTGGTTGAGGCCATGGTCCGGAGCGAGGAGGAGTGGCAGTCGGTCGCCGACTTCTGCGTAGCAGTATTGCTCGCAAAGGAGGAGGCCGAACGCATCAGGCAACGGCGTTATCGCCGCCGCCGTCGCCGCCGGGATTCTGATCCCGATTTCCGGCCACCGTAGGCGCGGGCTTGCGTACAGTGAGCAATGGGTAGCTCACTGTCCGGCCGTCCGGTAACTGTCCGGACCAAGCCCAAGTCGTCGACGGCGCGCACTGTTCCCGCGTGCCTCAAGGAGCTGTCAGCAACAGCGGGGACCCAGCCGGGTCGAAGAATGGGGCCAGGGTTATCCGAAAGCGCGCTAGAGCCCCGGTATGAAGGCTAGAAGGAACGGTGTGGGTCTTTTAGTCAGTAAGAGTCTGACACTATCTCCCACTCCGCCAAAGAGCGGGGGACGTCAATGCATGATTTTTTCCCACAAAAAAAAAAAGTTAGAGTAAGATAGGGATGTCACCTTATCTATGCTAGACACTATTGTAATCTAAGTTTCACTTACTGAAGACCATAACACCCTGTGCTTTCGACCTTGACTGACCTAATGTCAAGGCTGGCGTATTTTCAAGGTGTTACTACGAGCTGTAAAAAGGGCGGGTTTACGATCTGTGGTTAAGTCAACCGACAGTTAAAAATAGGTCGTAACACACACCATAGGAAACCTTGACCTACTGCCTTATTGTATATAGATCACGCCTTCTAAGGGTTATTAGTCTACTAGCTTCAACCAGACACTGTATCTTCTATGGAGCCACCCATTGGTGGGTTTGGGTGAGGCTCCATAGAAGATACAGTGTGTATAGACAGGTTACAAAACTATAATAACTTTTTTTTCTGTGGGTAAAAATCATAGAAATGACATCCCCCGCCCTTGGGCGAAGCGGGAGATAGTTTCAGACTCTTACTGACTAAAAAACCCACCCCGTTTCTTCTTGCCTTTCATACCGAGGCCGAGCCTCCCTTTCAGAAACAGACCCTACCCCCAGTAAGCTTCAGCCCAGCTGGGCCCCTACGGTTGCTGACAACCCATTGAGGCGCGCGGGAACAGTGTGCGCCGTCGACGACTTGGGCTCGATCCGAACAGTTACCGGATGGTCAGACTGCGAGCCAGAGGCGAGACCACGCCTACGGTGGCCGGAAATCGGGATCAGAATCCCGGCGGCGGCTGAGACGTGAGCGCCGTTGCCTGATGCGGTCGACCTCCTCCTTTGCTGGTATTACTGCTTCGCAGAAGTAGGCGACCGCCTGCCACTCCTCCTCGCTCCGGACCATAGCCTGTATGGTTCCGAAATGCGGTCGCTCACAATGGACCTTATCAGAAGGCTTAGAGTCACCCAAAGGGCAATGGAAAGGGATATGCTCGGAGTTTACTTGCGTGATCGAATCAGAAATGAAGACGTCCGCACTAGAACCAAGGTTGCCGACATAGCACGAAGAATCGCCAAACTTAAGTGGTAATGGGCAGGGCACATTGCTCGCAAAACAGTTGGCCGTTGGGGCCGAAAGGTTCTGGAGTGGCGACCGCGTACCAGAAGACGCAGCTTTGGAAGGCCTCCTACAAGGTGGACTGATGACCTGGTGAAGGTTGCGGGAATCCTACGGATGTGGGACACGCGGAATGGTTCATTGTCTATCAGCTAAAATGACGATGCACTCTTGCAAACAATACCGCAACCCATTATTTAGCATCCCTCTAGGAATACCTACTGAACATGTAGTGTCCGGGCTATCGATTATGACTTAATAGACTAATCGTATTGCTTGTAAAACGATACTATCGAACCGTATCCCTTTGCCGTATTTAAGATAATCCGGCTGTTGTTAATTAAGTTCACGTTCCGTTTTACAGTGAACGGTATACTGTATGGAAGATTAAGTTTTGTATAGATTATGAAGGTATAATATTGCTTACAATTAGTTTGGGGTAAGAAAAGAACTTGAATTTTTGCCTGATTGATAACAAAATAGGATACGTTACAGTTGATTTTTATTCATGAAAAAAAAAACCAAGGAATTCGTAGAAACACATGAATTTTTTTAAACTAAATTCTAAAGACGTTAGAGCATTTTGCTAAATCGTCTGACAATGATATCATTCAGAATAAAAAAAAACTAATTGATTTCATCCAAAAGTCCAAGCTTTTTTTTATGGTTGGAAAAATTATCCAATGACAACCCCCGCTCTCTGGCGGAGCGGGAGATAGTGTCAGACTTTTACTGACTAAAAGCCCACCCCGTTCCTTCATGCCTTTCAAACCGGGGCCTTGAAAAAGTCCGAGATTGATTTTCCTAAATCGCACAACAGGCGGTAGACCACAGAAAAGAAGACTTGAGTATCTTCCATGGGAATTGACAAGAAGTGGTACAAGACGTGGAGCCGGGAACGGTGGAAGAAATGGAGAGTGGCGTTTGCCCTGCCAGTGGCACATTATAGGCTAAATACAATAATTTATAAAATGAAAAAAGAAATACACTAGTCGACGAAGTACCCAGTCCTCCACATAGCTGTCATCTGGGCAACACGGAAACGCATCCAGAAGACTGGCAGAATTGCCACGTTGAATGGCAATGCTAAATTTTCGGTAAAGAACAACGGACCCTATGACTCAAATATTTCGACCTCAAATGACTCAAAACTGCTATTACCGTCCGGTAAGATTACAATATTTTAATGTGTCATAAAAGTCCCGATAGAATTCCACCATCTCATTTCTTCCATCGGACACAACTCGACTAACGGCGAGTATCGACTCCTACGTTGTTGAAACCTCTATGGTCGGACCAAGCGTTTGACCTCGTCTTTTATACGTACATCGAGGGGCTGGAACAATCTGTCTGCTGCGATCTTCCGGTCCGATTTTTATTTAGGGCTTCAAGGCTAGAGTGAATAGGCTTAATAAACTAATACGCCTCACCATCAATGTTTGCATTACTACTTAAAATCAAGTGGGATCGCAGTCAAACACTAGTTTATATCAATTAAAAAAAAAAAAAATGACCTTAAAAATGTACTGCAAGTTTCTCATATAATTTTTATTTTTGCTGTACAATAAAGAATAAATCTATCTATCTATCTATCTACAAGCATGCTTATTTCCTGCAAAGTGACTGTTTTTATATTTAGTAGGTACATCTTGTACACGAAATGATACTCTCAAATGAAAGCACGAACGTATATTTCGATACTCATTTAAAATTCCACGGTCATGAAGGAAATTTGACCAGATGCATGAGCGAAGGCAAAAGGATATGACTACATGCAATATTTCCGGTGCGAAGGTCGAGTACTAGCTAAAGGATGAAGATTGGAAAGGATGGCAAATGGGATTGCTGAACGGGAAAATAGAATATGTCTTTTGCTCGACTGTAGAGAAAAAAGATAGTTGTGATGTTTGTGACTAAACTTAATGTAAATCTAAAAAAAAAAACAGTAAAAATTCTTTTATAAAAAATAGTAAAAATGTTTATTGTACTTGAAAACGCTTACTCACGAATACATTTTCGAACGTGCAATTTAGTATCACATTTTTGGATCTCTCTTACAAACATTTGACTATTCAAAAGTGCCTGCAAATGGTCTATTTGAAATAAATGATTTTGATTTTGAAAAGTAGGACGATAACTAAAGTACTATGCTTTTAGAAAAATTAAACTAAAGGACAAAATAGCAAAAAAAAAATAAAGATGAATAATTGATTAATAAAGTGTTAACAAAGTAGCCAACTTTATTTATTAACAAATATTAACTCATGTTTATCAACACTAACTTACACATACGACCATATCGCACGAAGGACATTTCTGTGATGACTCAATGTTTGACATAAAAAAAAAACTGGGCAAGTGTGAGTTGGACTCAAACCCTGAGGGTTCCGTACAAACTGTAAATACGTCAATTCCGGAATCAACTCAACTCAACTCAACTCAGAAGATTTTTCCGAATCGCAAAAAATATTCAATTTTAAACTATTTATTCACTTTTAAATCTTAAAATTATTAAATTATAAATTATTCAATTTTAGATTAAGTAGGTATACAATTTTAAAATTAAATTATTTTTTATTACAATTTTAAATTATTTAATCTTTTTTAAATTATTCAATAAAATTGTAAAATTATAAGACCATAAAATTAAATTGGATTTTGTACCTAATAACATAGTTTTTAAGTTCTAATAAATTGTTATTAACCATTATGGATTGTTATCTGAATTATAGAAAAATATTATTGTTATTACTATTTAGTATTGAGTATTGAAAATTAATAAAAAAAAAAAAAAAAATTGTGACGTAACAACAAATTTACAGTTTTACAGATTTATTCTTATACTTGTGGTATAAAAACCTTGCTTAATGCCAAATTTCAGGATTCTGGGTCAACGGAAAGTAACCTGTGAATTTTAATTTCCTCGAGAGTGTCGAATTGTACGTTTTTTGCCACAAAAACCGAAGTATCTTTTGTTCAAGAGTCTTCTAACCTGAGTATTATGGTTTTAATTTCAACTCGATACCTCCACGCGTTGCCGAGATAAAGGGTCTTGACAGACGGATGGACCTCAATGTTATCCTATAAGGGTAAGTTGCACCATTTAACTATAACGATAGCAAAGTCATTAACAGCTGTCAAATCGTCGAATTGACCAATAGGCGGCCGTTTCACGGCTGGTTATGGTTTGGTTATCGTTATAGCTAAATGGTGCAACTCACCCTAAGGGTTCGCCGGGCCTTGGTCGAGGCCATGGTCCGGAGCGAGGAGGAGTGGCAGGC
This sequence comes from Mythimna albipuncta, assembly GCA_929112965.1. Taxonomy (NCBI): domain Eukaryota; kingdom Metazoa; phylum Arthropoda; class Insecta; order Lepidoptera; family Noctuidae; genus Mythimna; species Mythimna albipuncta. The sequence goes on along the minus strand of OV815961.1, from coordinate 22,191,993 downwards.
GGTCGCCGACTTCTGCGAAGCAGTAATGCTCGCTAAGGAGGAGGCCGACCGCATCAGGCAACGGCGCTCTCGCCGCCGCCGGGATTCCGATCCCGATTTCCAGCCACCGTAGGCGCGGGCTTGCGGACAGTGTGCAATGGGTAGCTCGCTGTCCGGCCGTCCGGTAACTATCCGGACCAAGCCCAAGTCGTCGACGGCGCGCGCTGTTCCCGCGCGCCTCAAGGAGTTGTCAGCAACAGCAGGGACCCAGCCGGGTCGAAGCCTACTGGGGCCAGGGTTATCCGAAAGGGCGCTCGAGCCCCGGTATGAAGGCTTGAAGGAACGGGATGGGTTTTTTAGTCAGTAAGAGTCTGACACTATCTCCCGCTCCGCCCAAGAGCGGGGGTTGTCATAAGATGATTTTTCCCATCGAAAAAAAAAAAAAAACCCTAAGGGTTCCGTTTTTTCCTTTTGAGGTGCGGAACCCTAAAAAATAAATAAAATATTGGATGGATCGACATAACTCGTTAATAAATAGGCTCGTTTAGCATCTGATTAAATAAGTCAGGTAACAATGATGTGTTGGCGTATACTCGGTACATATAGACGATGACTTCATGCTCTCGAATCAACAAAAAGCTTTACGTAGGTGTAAGTACATAATTATACATACTACGTTTTATGAAGGCCAATGACGTGCAAATATTAGTTCGTGAAACCTCATTTTCATATTTCATCTGAATTAAACGTCTTGAAAGAATAAGGTCGTATTTTGAACGCACATGTGAGTGAGTAGTGAGTACATAGGACTTTCTAGTTTTAAGTGGTGATTATTGGTTTTTAAAACTCGTAATAATTTTATCTAAGTAAGTAAGATGTAATCGAGGCCTCATAGTTAAGAGGCTGCTTTTCCACTTTCCTATCGTCAACATCGAGCATGGTTTAAAAGCTTGTTATTTCATTTATCGCAATCCAACATGATGTTTGACGAAAAGGCAACGTGAGAAAAGAGAGATAACGCCTGAAAACTCTGTTAGCATTCGGTAATTCCGTGATTAACTCGTATATTTTATAAAATTTGTTTTAGGAAATACCTGTTTTTTTTTTTAAAAAAACCTTAAAAGTTTTTGAAAAACCTTGTCATTATTTAGAATCTTGATAAAATTTGCTAAGCTTGTATGTTGTATTTTTTTTTTAATTTTTGAGTAAATTATGAAGTGTCAAAGTTCATGCAAAATAGTAGATTTTCAGAAGTCTTAACTGGATTAGTTTTACACAAATTTATAAATTTATTTCCATAGAAGCTTAGATAAAATCAACAAAATACTGTGTTTCCAAAATATCTAATGAAAAATGTGTAATAACGTCATAATCGCGTAAGAGCGATTATATGAAAAACAGTGAAAATGTATGTTGAGACCCATCCCCTCAATGATTTCTTGAATTGCTTCTGTCTGTGGTTTTTCCTGAAAGAAAGTGGAAAATATACAGCCTATGTTAGTGATAAAGAATGATTTGTTAGTGAGTAACATAGGCTGTATATTTTTTTCTCTAGTAGATTACTGAATTTACTCGAGAAAGAATTTTAAAAATCGGTACAGTAATTTTTGCAAACAACAATTTAAACTTACAAATCTTTTCTCTTTATAATGGTATGTAGTATAATATAAGTATATTGTAACGCAGCTCAGCTCGTCGGTAGGCTCGTATAGGGATTCTTTTGAAATTATACACTTCGGGCGGCGCACTCTTATATTTTTTAACTTATTTCAACGAATACATGCTATTCTTATAAAAATCACTTCAACACTGAAAAAACAACAGACATTCTTTTTTTCTACTAACTTTCAAACCTATTCTAGAACAGCATAATCCTTCGAATTATATTTTACAAGCCAGTTCGTTGGTTAAATAAAAACCGGCCAAGTGCGAGTCGGACTCGCCCATGAAGGGTTCCGTAGCAGCAAGTAACATAATATAAAATTTCTCGTTATGTGTTGTAACTTTGATCGATGATTTAATAGTAGTGTATTTTTTTCGGTTTATGACGCATTAAAAAAAAACTACTTACTGGATTTCGTTCAAACCAATTTTCGTTGGTAGTTTTTATAGTAATGTATATCATATATTTTTTTTAGTTTTATCATTCTCTTATCTTAGAAGTTAGAGGGGGGGGGACACACATTTTACCACTTTGGAAGTGTCTCTCGCGCAAACTATTCAGTTTAGAAAAAAATGATATTAGAAACCTCAGTATCATTTTTGAAGACCTATCCATAGATACCCCACACGCATGGGTTGGATGAAAAAAAAAATTTTGAGTTTCAGTTCTATGTATGGAGACCCCCAAAATTTATTGCTTTTTTTCTATTTTTGTGTGAAAATCTTAATGCGGTTCACAGAATACATCTACTTACAAAGTTTCAACAGTATAGCTCTTATAGTTTTGGAAAAAAGTGGCTGTGACATACGGACGGACAGACAGACAGACAGACAGACAGACAGACAGACATGACGAATCTATAAGGGTTCCGTTTTTGCCATTTGGCTACGGAACCCTAAAAAAGCAACTCATGCGATCTCCTTTCGATATCACAATATATAGAAATTGATTTCCTATTAAATTCGATGTTCCTTTGCGTGAGCATGCAGAAGACAGGTTTATCGATGTTGGTGTTAAGTGCAAAGTAAGATTGAGTTATTTAAAGGCATGGGCACAACGCCAAATCTGACGGCAGAGGGTTTGAACAATTAATGCAATCTCCAGATACTTCATCTCTTTAAAATTGCAACTTATTATTATATAAAATTAAAAATTGAAGTAAAATTAAATTAAAATTATTGTGCCCGGTATTACAAATAGATCAGTACCCCTAGCCAGGTTGATAATCTGCAATCGTTAATGCAAGTAGAAAACTTCGAATGTATAGGAATGACGTCATCTCAACGCTTAGTCACGTGGTCAGAACAAAAGATTCGGGACCGTGGCCAACTTGAGGTGTTCGACGCAAGCGAAACGGTTGTAACTTGGCTAAGGGGGCAGGATATTCTTTAAAAGCATTTGAAATACTTGGGCACCGAACACAAAAAAACCTTTTTTTTTTCGTTTAAAAATATCTACGTAACCCACTACGTAAAACTTATCAAAAATAGAAAGACCCATTTGGCAATGATAAATGATATTTATTTTGTAATTACACGTCAATTTTTTCTACGACAGTTTACACTAGAGGAGGCCGATGTTTCCTAGCTGACTACCCTGAGAAGAAACACCGAAACAAACTCAGGGGTCAAAGTCTCTTTTAAAGTTCATACAGTAATTACGTATGTAAACAATGCTTTATCTAATTGTGAAATTATGAATATCTACGTCTACCGTGGCCACAACACCGCCATTTATACCGCGTTCGTCGAAGGACTGGAACAATCTGCCAGCTGCGGTCTTCCCGTTCAATTATAATTTGAGTGTCTTCAAGGCAAGAGTGAATAGGCTCATAAACTAGCGCGCCTCACCATCAGAGATTGCATCACTGCTTACCATCAGATGGGATCGCAGTCAAGCACTATTTTATATCCATTAAAAAAAATCTGACCGACCTCACCTCATAATACTAGTTTAAAATAATTTTATTCATTTAGATAATAAAAAAAAATATATATTATCTAGGACCTAGATAATATATAGGTACACAACACCTAGATTCTACGTGTTGTATAAATTAAACATTAAAAATACATTGCATCGCCAATAGAAACTAAGTCGCTGAAGCCATTGTTCCATTAACCCGTTGTGTGTCTAAACGTGGATCCACGCGAGACACAATGGCTTTTTAATTGTGTCTCTAATTACGGCACACGAGAGGTTAAGATGCTGATCTATTAAAGCTATAAATAATAGAAGTAAAATAGATATAGGATGATTCCAAAACTACACCTAAATCCATAGTTTTGGAAACATAGGACGTGTACAAAATTAATATATATTTGTTATTTTTGGTTACTTCAATACAAATTATATAATATTCTTACTTATAAGCAATTAAATAACTATAATTACAGGAGAATAAAAAATAATAAAACCTTATTCTAATATTACAGCTAACTAAAATCAAATCAAAATATGGCGTCAAAAAACTCTTTCACATCACTGGTTGGCTTTTGGGTAATATGCCCAAAAGACTGGCAGCATTGCCACACTGTATCGTGTATGCAATGCTTATCCTCTGTCCGTTTTTTAGTACAATTTTATAGGTAGATAAATTTAAAACGTACTCTGTCTTTGAAGTTCCTTCTCCACGCTAACTTTGCCAACATTTCTGTTAAAACTAATCCAGTTTTCCTCAAAATTTCATACCGTGTGTACAAAAATATACCACTCAGTATACCTACTTCATATATTTTTTCCTTTCAAAAGTGCACATGGCAATAAGCTGCAAATGGAACATGCCAGCATCAAAGTGAAACGGACTAAAACGTCAGGGATTTCGCTTTGATAGAGAGGATTTTATTAAGAGTTTGGCTTTGAGAGTAAAATATGGAATTTTTGAGATGTTAGATGCATGGATTTGACGTAAGCCTTCAACTAAAACCGATGAGATTACCTGGTATTAAAAATAACATCGAATATTAAAAGTTTAAAGGTAAGAACCGTTTATACCGCGTACAAAGAAGGACTAGAACAATTTCAAATCAAATCATCTTTATTGTGGATCGTAGGTAATTGTACAAAATGCAGATGAAAGTCAAGGCAAGAGTAAATAGACTCTTAAAAATACCGACACGGATCTTGAGCGCTTGGCGTCAGGGTGGGGATCGCTTTGCTCATTCCATACATCGGCAAGCCAATCATCAAATATTTAAAAATATAATTTATATGTAACATATATCTGAATAAACGATAATAATAATAAAAATATTTAAAATTGAAATATTTAAAAATATGATAAATATGTATAAAATAATAAATGAATGGAATAGTAATAATAATGCTAGAGTGAATAGACTCTAAATAAACTAGTGCGCCTCACCATCAACGATTGCATCGCTGCTTACTATCAGGTGGGATCGCAGTCAAGCGCTTGCAATATGCGACCTATACCGAGCCACTACTAATGGCCAAAAGTGTAAAATTATAATGGTCATAATTTGAATTTCAATATTTTGGCGTTGTGGTAATAAAAACTGCAAGTAAATGATTACTTCATTTAATGCTGGTCGAACGTTGAAACTGTTTTTTATTTCTTTTTTTCTTTACCCAATTTTCTTTCTTTTATTCTTATCTATAAATAAATTCATTTCAACCTCGACTGCAGTACATTTTTAGTACTTCTCTAATTTTAAGGCTGAGTTTACATAACAGGCAAAGTAGTCCAACTTGATGGGCCATTGTTGAATTACTAACAACTTTGCCCGGCCAATTCAGCATGAATACTGCAGTGGGCGTCGAAAATGTTCTAGCGAGAACCATTTCAATAGCTTTAATGGTTATGTAATGGGGCTGATCGGTAGATATGTTAGTTATTCAAAGGATACTTTGGTTCCTTCGGGATACGTATTCCGGATATTAAATACGTACTTACTAGATACCAATTCGTTTTATTTTTCAAATTGCATAAGGTTTCTTACCCGCTAAGAGTTTATTTTTTATAATTCGTATTGTGTCGCTCGTGCTCAAAAGATGGATGGATTGCGTGAAGAATGATATGAAAGAAAAGGAAGTTAGTGATAACATGACGAGTGACAGGGTAGAATGGAAGAAAAAAACGTATTGCGCCGACCCCAAATAAGATGGGACAAGGGCAGGAAGAAGAAGATTGTGCCGCTCGTGCTCGGTTCCTAGAGTCGGTCCACACTACACGAATTTGAACTCGGCTCGTGCTCCGCTCATGCATGGCTCCTCTAGCGTAGACCCACTCTAAGGCCCTACCTCCCGATCAGTGCTATAAAACAGTGACTTCTTAAAGTCTGCTTCTCGGTAACGGCTAAGTCAATAAGTTTGATAAAAATATGTTTATTATAGATATATGTACCTACAACATTATCAACATATAATGTTTTTTGTAAGACTATTTTTGTAAAGAAAACTTTTATCAAAAAAGAAAGTGACAATATGATAATTTTTTGCTTGTTTTCCCTGTTCCTTTCCAACAGCTTTGATCTTTAGAAATATGTTTACACAAATAAATTACCGAGTGTTCTTCAGAATGTACATCTACATAGCATATGTACCTAAATCAATCAAAATTTATTAAACAAAAAAGGTCAGCGGGGGCTGACCTTTAAACCTATTATCTTTTAAAAATTTTGCTCTATCGGGGCGCTGCTAGACGTTTAACGAATCATAGCAACTAGCGCACATTTGTCATTTTATTTATTACAGTAATTTGTATTGCATACACTGAGTCTAAGACTCAGGAGTAACGTTTCTCGCAAAAGTACTAAATCAAGTAAAATAATGCAACACCTATTCTATCTGGTGGCGGCTTATAGTCAAATCTAAGAACAACTGTATACCTGACTTCAAATCCCAGTAATTGTATAACACGATGTTGGCTGGTGCCAGATTTCCTTGTTTCTGATTATCCGTAATTACTGATTAAAGTCTACAAATGATAGATAGACAGAATTATTTATTTGCGTAAAATCTGTCTTTGCGAGACACAGAAGAGTTTTGGTATATCAAGACGGCCACCTATCCAGAGACTGACCTCGGCAGGTGTTGCATAACCTTGGAGGAAGACCTGAGTGGCTATTATTATTTGTGTTACAAGTTTCTCGAAAACAGAATGCAGCACCTATTTACTTAAATTGCCACAAACAAGCTCAAATTAACTGTAGGTGTTTAAAATGAATATGACATTCAAAGCTACATAAGTACCTAAGTCTTTTATTAATAGACAGCTTAGGTGCACTGACGCATTCCAGACAATTTTCCAATGATCCACAAATTGGTCGCGAACATTACCTCAACTATACGGATAATGGTCGAAGAGGAATGTTTGACGATAAAAAGTGTGCACGTGTGGGACGAGCCTTATTTGGCGAATAGTACTTCCTCTTTGGTGAACCGATACGGCGTAGTCTTTAGTGGCCTTTGAAGTTTTTTGGTAAATGCCGGAGGTAGTTTTGGAAAAAAGAACATAATAATTAATATTTAACAATTTTTAATTTTTTTTATGTGTTAATGTATGTATATTTAAAAAATTTAAAAATATGCAATTAAAATGAATATATTATACGAAATAATAAAAAATTATTTATTTGCGTAAATAATGTACAGAAGTTTGACAACATTAATAAAATTGCTCTCTTATTTTGGTATTAATTAATGTCAATATAATAATGAAAATAAAGAAACATAATAATCACAAATGTCAATTCATGTCAATATAAAGTGAAATCATAAAGTGTTGTCAATTTTTTTTATTATTTATTCATCATCATTTCAGCCGACAGACGTCCACTGCTGGACATAGGCCTCCCCCAAGCGTCGCCACAACGAACGATCATGTGCGTCCCGCATCCATCGGATTCCCGCTACCTTCACAAGCTTTTTCTTCTTCATACTATTTAATAATACATTTGAATTGGTTTTGTACCTATAGATTATATTTTTTTACATTATATAAGTTGTGTACACTAGTGACGTCAAACGCCGAAAAAAAATTCCACCACTCCTTGGCGGTCCAAAATCATCTACTGGATCCATGGTATTCAGTTGAGCGTCGATATCAAAGACACGGTGTATATAATCATCGTCACCAGCCTTTTGAATGTTCTATTGGGACTCAGGCCTCCTCTCCAGGAGAGGGAATGGGCCGTAACCCACCACGCGGGCCCAGTGCGGATTGGGGAATGTCACAAGTCTTCGAATTTTTCGTTCTAAGACATGATTCCTCACGATGTTTTCCTTCACCGTTTTGAGAGCAGTGGTGATGAAATAAATTACACAAATTAATGCGTCGGGCTGGGTTCGAACCCGCGACCTACAACTCGTAAGGTTGAGCCGTTACCACTCGGCCACCACTGCTCACGGTGTATATAAAGTAACCAATTTATAACTCGACATTACTAGAAATCTAAGAGTATCATCCACTTGTCCGCCCACACTTGTACATTGAGTAAAAACCTACAAATGAATGATGTAACTTGCTAATGATTGTGGCATAACCAGAGTTATCATAATTACAGTTGTTCTAACTTACGAAGGCCGGTTAGAATTGGATGAGAGTTTACGTTCACTTAAATCTGCTTTTTTATTGTTGATAGGTTAGCGCTTGACCGCTATCTCACTTTATAGAAAGCGACGATGCGTTCGACGATGGAACGCGCTTACCTAGATGTAACCTATTCACTCTTGACTTTAAAGATTCCTGGTTTGTAGCCATCAGGAAACACAGATTCCGGCAAGGAATTCCTCTTAGCTTTACGCACAATGAATGTGTTCCCCAAACGTTTTGTGCGTATGGATGGGAGGTCTACCATGTACCGCTGACGCATCGCCGTACGTCTGGTGGTCCGATAATGGAACGGGCGAGGTGGAATTAGGTTATAGTACAATTCCGACGCACACTCTCCGAAATGCTAGCAACTCGGTGTCGATGTTCAAGACATTGAAGCCCCGACCCAACGAGTGCGTCATTGCCAATGATCCTCCTTGTTTTTTTTTTATTAAACCAGGGATGACACACGTCTTTACTAAGCTTACTTTCATATGACTTCAGATGACATCGAATTAAATAGATACTCCTTTATCGTTTTTGGGGTTCCGTACCTCAAAAGGTAAAACGGAACCCTTATAGGATCACTTTGTTAGTCCGTCCATGTGGACGTCTGTCTGTCTGTCTTTCAAGATCCTTTATCTCGGAAACGCATGGAGGTATCGAGTTATAATTAAAACCTTGACTCTTGAAGCTGTAAAATAAAACTTTATAAGTAAACGAGAAAAAATATACTTCGGTTTATGTGGCAAAAAACGTGCATTTTGACACTCTCGAGTAAATCAAAATTCATAGGGTGCCCCTGGAATCCTAAAAGGCATAAAGCAAGGTTTTATAGCAAAAGTACAGGAATAAATCTGAAAACTGGTTTATTGTTACCACTTTTTTTGCGGTTTGAAAAAATCTCCGAGACTCCATTCCAGAATTGGACTATTTACATAGGTAAGTTTGTACAGAACCCTCAAGACGCGAGTCCGATTCGCAGTTACCCAGTTTTTTCTCTCATTTCATTTACTAACTTTTAAGCGTTATAATTGTAATCATTTACATAATGTAATTATTTTAATCTGCTTTTTAATTTTATTATTTATTTAAATTGTAAGAAATAAGTTGTGATAACGAATGAGATCGCATGATTTATTTTTCTGACTGACCTGGTAAATCTATTTTTAAGCATTTTTTTTTTTAATAAATAAAAGATAAAATAAAAGTATCTCGTTTTTCAATAGATTTTTGGTTAGAAATGTATCTTTTTTTATGGAAGGTAAAATCATCCAATGACAACCCCCGCTACGATATACCCACGCGTATGATTTCTTCGAACACACATCCCGGAAACCGAGGCCAAACTATCAGAGCACAGTTCCCACAATATCCATTCGATCGTGATAATTACAGACACAATTGAAAGACAATAGGTGCGCGAACGCCGGCGTTCGCTTGGGGTTTAATGAAATATTAAGAGTATTATACCTATACAAAAAGGATGTACGTCAGCTACCAAAATGTCAAGCACGATTTTCCTCGTAAATGATGACTCTTTCGACCTGACTAAGCTAATGGCTATTATTTGTGTATTTTATTTAGGTCTCGTCGTGATACAACTGCAAAAATGTTCACGATCATGTATTTATTTAAGACTCAGACTTTTTGACACAAAAAATCTTTTAAACATAAAATGGAATTAAATAAACTGAGTATTTTTAGCGTTCTGTACCTCAAAAGGAAAAACGGAACCCTTATAGGATCACTTTGTGGTCCGTCCGCCTGTCTGTCTGTCTGTCAAGACCATTTATCTCGGGAACGCGACAACAAACTCTTTCAACGACAACCAACTTGTTTCAAACCCAATGACACGGTTAATCCTTATGGACATAATCAAAATAGCTTTCCGATTCTATCGCGGAACGCCAAATTGACATATGTCACGTCACTATACTGGACACCGTACGCGCTCTGCATGGTATGACAATCACAGAAAAATTAATAGTTAAATCACAACGTCCATGCTTCATTTCATGCTCGATTTATTATTGGTCACATAATTCGTTTCGTGTAACCAGGCGTTTATTTTGACGGCTGTTCAAAAATGGAATCACGAATGAAAAAAAGATTCTTGAAAATGGAACGTTTCTTTTGTTTGTATCGTGATTTCGTGTTGTCTGTGTTTTTGATGTCTCTTTGCTTGAGCAGTAAATAAACAGTTAACAAATCGTGTGAACCCAAAATGAAGAAAAAGATTTTTAATAACATAAGCTCCTTGCTTTCGCCGAGTTTTTGTAGCGATGCTATAGCTTGTTTGCATCTATACAGTCGCGATGCTGTAGCGTGTTAGTGGCGCGTTGCCATCTTTTCTCTAAAGCGCTTGCAAATGCGGCTAGCGCGCGTTAGTAGCGATCGATGCTGTTACACGACAGCATCGCTAAAAAAAGTCACCGTGGGTAAGAGAATTAAACCCCGACAAACAACCTCGTATTTTAGAAGATATTTGTATGCTATTTTAATGAAAAAGCAATTAGTACGCATTGCTGATTCGTGCATTTCTGCAGATACCTTTATTACAAATTTGCTTTTAGATCAAGCATCTTATTTCACATATTCGACATTTCTATTAATTGGACACAAAACACAGCGCAATCCTATTGTATTCAGCATTATTCACAATGCATACAGGATGACTACTGTAGTTGAAAACATGGCTACCGATGCACAATGTAATTGAATTTTACTCTTGGACAAATTTCAATTGCAGGCTGTTCAGAGTTTCAAATCGTGGGCTGTGTGACTGCCATTATGAGCTACGTTCCAACTACTATCAATAGGGTATTCAGTATTAGGCAATTAACAATAATGCTGTCATTAATGTGTCATGGAGTCAATTAGAGCAAATCATTAATCTGTGTATTAATTAGGAGGAGAATTCAATTATTTCAGGGTAAAACATGGGTTCCTTATAGTGAATGCTTCAAAATAACTAGCGAAATTTAAATGGTCATTATTCTCTCATTTCAGCTAATCCTATTGAAGGATTTTTATAGGGTTAGACCAACTGAGAAAGTTGTATTGATAATTTTAATAATTATTATTTCGTGAATAATAAGGGCTTGTAATGTTCCCACTGGTTGGACTTCAAGCCTCCCCTTTAGGAGAGGGAATAGGCCGAAGACATGGCCCCGTGTACATGTCTTCTAATTTTTGGTTCTAGGACATGGCGGTGTCCTCACGATACGTCCTTCACCGTTTTGAAAGCAGTAGTGATGAAATAAAATACACAAAGTATTGGGCCTGGCAGGATTTGAACCTACGACCCGCGCCACTGAACCATTCACCCTAAATGGACTATTTTGTAAACAAAGAAATATCACAAATTGGCAGGTTAAACAAGCAAAATGTTTTTCATATTAAATTAGTTTCGATCACACTGCGCGGAAAAAACCCTTACCTCAAGCTTGTAATTCTGTAATCATTAAAAAAAAAATATGCCTAAAGAAGAACGGTCACGTCCCATATAAAAAAAACCCAGACCCGACAGAAAAGTGACATATCTCAGTTTTTTTGTTATTATTTATATAATCATATTATATAGTTTTTATATTCGAAATCAATGGCTAACACCAAAATATTGCCTTATGTTTTTGTTCAGGGTTTACTCTAAAAAAATACAAAATGCCTACTTATCTACACAATTCGTAATGTATGTAACTAAATGACGATAAATAGTTATGGGAGGTATCCAGGAGACCTGGAAATACAGCTGTATTATATAATTTTTGAACTCCGAGTACAACATTCAACTTAGGATTTTTTTTTAAGGTTGTTTAAAATCATCTAATGACATCTCTCGCCCTTGGGTGGAGCGAGAGGGCGTGTTAGACTCTTACTGACTAAAAAATTCCACCCCGACATATTTCGACATATTGGTTTTATTTTTGGTAGAACCCCGTTGATAGCTACCTAAATCACTGATCTACGATCAGATCATTCTTTTCGATTATTCCACTAATACCGGCTGCGTTAAAAATAAAAATACGAATACCTGTTATCGTAACGGTGATTAATGAACTTTTTAGTTCTCTAATCACCGATATAAGCTCGAGCTGGCGTCAACGAATTAGTGGAATAATCCGATCTGAATCATCGAATATGACGATTTTAATTAATCCTAAGTTGAGGGCGAATCCAGAAGGGCATGCTCTGACCCCAGTACCAGAGGCAAAAAGGAACGGGGTGGAATTTTTTAGTCAGTAAGAGTCTGTCACGCCCTCTCGCTCCACCCAAGGGCGAGAGATGTCATTAGATGATTTTAAACCACCTTAAAAAAAAAATCCTAAGTTGAATGTTGTACCTACTCGGAGTTAAAAAGACGGGTTGCACTCCGGGAGTGCCGGCAGAAGTGAAAACTTGATTATTAACGTTGAGCATGTTTGATATTTTGGAATGGTTAGGGAATAATTTTGCTTCATCAGTATAAAAGTACTATCATTTATGTGTTAGAATACAATATTCATTTATTGCGCTATCGTACACAAACATGACAATTTATATTACATTAAAAATTTAACACTTTAAAACTATTACAATTATTTTACATTAAATACTCTCCATCCGTCTTACGCTTTTTCGATCAGGTCACGTGTCCTGACGCGAGTTTAAGATTTTATACCCATTACAGAAAAAGTGCTCAACGCCGCTAAAGAAGTTTTCACTTCAAAAATTATATAATACAGCTGTATCTCCAGGTCTCCTGGATACATCCCATAACTATTTATCGTCATTTAGTTACATACATTACGAATTGTGTAGATAAGTAGGCATTTTGTATTTTTTTAGTGTAAATCCTGAACAAAAACATAAGGCAATATTTTGGTGTTAGCCATTGATTTGGAATATAAAAACTATATAATATGATTATATAAATAATAACAAAAAAACTGAGATATGTCACTTTTCTGTCGGGTCTGGGTTTTTTTTGCCTGTTCTTCTTTTTCAGCAAAAAAAATCGTAGATACTCTACAAACACGGAAATAACATTAGAAAAATCTGCAGAACATAATAGAGTATAAACCAACCCGCAAGAAACAAAACATTCTAATTAAGACTGGTTCACACAATCGAAAATAATGATGATGAGTCCAAACACGGCTGATCAAGTGGGTGCGCTAATTAACACTAATTGAATGATGACTGCTTCGTAGTTCCTCGGCGCCATTTTGATTTTTGAGCTAGACTGTAAGGCGGTTGTAAACAATGGGTGTATTGTTTCGGATTCATTGCCAAGGATGTAAAGAAAACCTTGGATTGTTATGTTTTCTTCAAATGAAGTTTAAGGAAAAAATTTGCACTACAAAGTACATAATAAGTAATAGTACAAGTCCTGTCTGCACCGAGTTTTTTTATTGAAAATTAATTCGACAAATTCTGAAGCGAGTTACTGGTATGGGTTTTATTTTTTAAGGTTCCTAATCATCCAATGACTTCGCACTCTCTAGTGTGGAGGGGGAGGACTTGTCAGGTTGTTACCGACTAAAACCTCACCTGTGCTCCTTCTTTGCCTTAGGACCCCGGGTTTCCCTTTCGGAATCCAACTCATGATTTCAGTGGGGAGCGGTATTGTTCGAAAGAGTCATCGCTAGTCTGGAACGTAAAGTGCAACTGAAGGAACATGGATGGGTTTAAAATCAGTACAAGTTTGCAAACATCCCCGCTCCATTCAGAGAGGGAGAAGTTATTTGGTAATTTCCCGTCCAAAAAAAGCATTAGTTGCTGTAACCAGTTGTATGTAATATGAATAAAATAGCCAAATGTCAAATCGTTGATTGTTGACTTCGGTCTGAAAAAAAAAAATCTAAAAAAAAAACATTAAAAAAAAAACAATCAATCTGAATAAATTATTTTTCTTTCTTTCTTTCTGTATACTACGGGGGTTTAGACTATTTAAAATTTGCTACAAACTACGGGGGTTTAAACTATTTAAAATTCACCGCAAACTACGGAGGTTTAGACTATTTAAACTTCGCCGCAAACCAAAGGGGTTTAGACTATTCAAACTTTGCCGCAAACAATTTGGGTTTTTACTTTTAAAATTTGCCGCAAACCGTACCTACCTATTTAAAATTCAAATAAAAGTATGGAACACAACAGGATGAACGATTACTAGAATGTAGTTTACACTCATTCATTACATTTTAATAACGGTATATTTTGAGTAAAATACGATAGTGGTTTGCAGTTGTTCGTCGATCTGTGAATGGACCATTTTATCATACCAGTATAGTACCGTGTCTTGGAAAGTATCCCGGCCATCATTTGTAGATCGATAGTCGTTACGACCGGTCAGAAGACAGAAGATCTGGTACTCATTGTTACCCAATGGCTAGGTTGTGGAGGTCAAATATTCAGTTGCTACATGTAAAATTCTGATTTCCAGCTGCATCCGATTTAAACGCTAATGTAGCCGGGAAAAGCCTAGGTAGACATGTAGGCTGCTTGTTCTTCTAAGTTAAATAAAAATAATAGTTCAGTGGGATTTCCCATTTTGATGATTTTACTATCTTGGCTTAAAGTTGGCTCATTCGACTACAACTAATTTCCCGATGAGGAAAGGTCAGTACCTACGTTATACGCTTAAAGTCAGAAAGAATAATAAAGAATAAACGTGCACTTAAACGCTAATGAAAACTGGCAAGTGTCCAAGCTTTGGAATTAAAGAGAAATAAGTGGAGCATTTATATAATACACCATGTCAAGTCCAGAGCTATGCAGTTGTACTACGAATGTGCGTCAATATTATTGCGTATAGCAAAGTGAGGATACATTCCTATTGCTCACCATAAAAAACGTGCATCAGCATTATTGCGCATAGCCAACTGAGAGAGTTAGCTGTTGTTCTACGAAAATGCATCAATACTATTGCGTATCGTATAACTTTTTTTTTTGTTTTCGATGGGAAACCTTCAAAAGGCGCCCGGACTTTGGGGATAAGTCCGGGGAGTGTGGGATTTTTACATCACTAAAACCACCCCGGTGATCACCATTAGCACATAGAAGGGGCCCCGTTACCTCTCAAAAGACCATTCCGGGACCCCCTCAGTGCAACGCCTGTTACGACACATCCCTGAGGAGACTTTATAACGGTCTCCCCTGACCCTCTTTGAGCACGGCAGCACGTTATCACTGTGATACCGTCATCCCTGGAATCCCTCGATGAGCGAGCAGAGTCCCCACTCTGCGCGCCCATGGTTCCGCGTATCCTATACCTACCTATGTGAGATGCTGTTAATCTATGCATTTGCATCAACATTATTGTGATTGGCCAAGTGAGAGGCTAAGCTATTACTCTACGAATGTGTATCAGATCGACATTATTGCGCATAGACAATTGAGAGGGCATACTACTGCACCACAAATGTGCATGAACATTATAGCGTATAGCCAAGTGAAGGGGTATGCTATTTCACTGCGAATGTGCATCAATATTATTGCACATAGCTTTTTTTTATGGTGGGAAAAATCATGCATTGACATCCCCCGCCCTTGGGCGGAGCGGGAGATAGTGTCAGACTCTTACTGACTAAAAGACCCACCCCCCACCCCGTTCCTTCTAGCCTTCATACCGGGGCTCGAGCGCCCTTTCGGATAACCCTGGCCCCAGTAGGCTTCGACCCGGCTGGGTCCCTGCTGTTGCTGACAACTCGTTGAGGCGCGCGGGAACAGTGTGCGCCGTCGACGACTTGGGCTTGGTCCGGACAGTTACCGGACGGCCGGACAGTTGCACATAGCTCAGTGAGAGGGTATGCGTCTGCACAAAGTATAACATAGTATAACAAACCTTTTTAACGTTCCCATTGTTGGGACTCAGGCCTTCTCTCTAGAAGAGGAAATGGGCCGTAGTCCACCACGCGAGCCCAGTGCGGGTTGGTGAATGTCACATGCTTTCGAATTTTTGGTGCACGACGAATGTACATTGCACATAGCCAAACCACTTCCCGCCGCTGACTCATCATTATCATCTCGACAGTATAATTAGTATTCTATCCAATAGGCACCCAGTAAACGAAAACATTCCAAGAACAGCAGTCATTTGTTTGACCGTCATTTGTTTTTCGTTGAACCAATATGACACCACCAGATATGTAGATATATCTTATTAGAATTGCAATCTACCTACTAAGCGGTCAAGTTCAACATTCTAGTGAGACATTCATTCAAGTCTCAGGTCACTCATGCATATGTATTTATGCACGTGTATTTATTTAAGTTTAGGTATAAGTCGCAGGATAATTGAATAATTTTTAGCGATGAGTCTAGGCATTTAAAAAAAAAACCGTATTAGGTACCTAATAGAAACTCAGAAGTAATTTCGTAATAATACGTGCAAAATAGGCTATAATAATATTGCAATAATTGATTACAATAGATTGAATTATTTAGAAACTTTAAATGATTTTTGTTCCATCCATGTTTTGACTAACCCAAAATAAATACAACTGTATAAGTTGCCACCACGGATCTTGAGCGGTTGCGCAGAAATCGAATATTTGATCTCTTTAGTGGTGCGAAGTGAGACGCGGGAACGGGGAGTGTCAGTGATTGGCTCGCCGCGCCATCGCGTCATAGACGTCACTCCTAATTCGTTCAGTGCGTTACTGCATGATCTAACAACGAAGACGATTGGCTCGCCAATGTATGGAATGCACTCTGACGCCAAGCGCTCAAGATCCGTGATGTCAACTGTACTGTTATAAATTGACTCTTAAATTAGTAAATCGACGTTTAGGTTTTCAGACTAACTGTTAAAACCTATAAATGGTGTAAGAGACAGCCCTCCACAAACTTTAAAGGCTTGCTCAGTAGACGAAACTGAACAACACACCATAAAAAAGTTTTTCAGGAAACGAAAAAAAAATTCAGCCTCTCCATACAAACTGTCCAATCAAGTTAATAATTTTGTATGGTGAGGCGGATTTTTTTTTTCGTTTCCTGAAATAAAATTTTATGGCAGGTTGTTCAGTTTCGTCCACTGAGCAAGCCCTTAAAGTTTGTGGAGGGCTGCCCCTAACACCTTGTATACAAGAAAAAACTGACTGACTGAAATATCAACATACAGCCGAAACTGCTGGGAGTGGGAGCTTGAAATTTTGCAGGTTTCCTTTTATGACGTAGGTGAGCAATAAGAGAGGATTTTCCAAAATTTGCCTCCTAAAGGATGAAACGGGGGTCCAAAGTTGGCATTAAGAAACCTTCGCGGGCAAAACCACTGGTAGAAGCTAGTCTATTTATAAATTGACTTTTTTTATGGTGGGAAAAATCATCCAATGACAACCCCCGCTTCTGGGCGGAGCGGTAGTGTCAGACTCTTACTGACTAAAAGCCCATTTCCTTCTAGCCTTCATTCAGGGGCTCGAGTTCCCTTTCGGATAACCCTGGCCCCAGTAGGCTTCGACCCGTCTGGGCTATAAATCGACATAAACTCGTATTTTTACGAAATTCATTCTTGATTTCTAACAAACCGATCTTTAGCAAAAATCCTAGAACTACTGCGAAATAATTCTCATTTATATATCCTACCCGGCATGCATACAAGTCTGTATGGACTGTATGTCATATATACAAATATCCGTGTTGACTGGAGACCGATGGCGACTGTTTGTGAACGTCAGTGAAGGCGGATGCATCAAATTCGTCGTTTTAGAAGCCCGTCCGGTTAGGTACAAAATTCGGTGCGTACATTGAAATATAATGAGATGAAATGCGGAGTACTTTCCGATCTAGCTGTGACTATAATTATATTATCTAATAATGTACCAAAACAAATATTGCAATTCTCATCTTGCACATCCTCGCAGATCTAGACCATAGAAAACTCAAAGCATTTTATTTCAAATTACATTATTATCCACACGTGACTGACCTATACAAAAATAATATTGACATTTTTTTCGAACATATTATTTTCTCTTATTTCAATTTCTTGTCTAATTTCTAAATTAAATAAGATACCTAAGGTTATTTTGCAAATATGGGTGCCAAAACCGGTGTCATGAAAATATAATTACCATCAGCCATATTTTACCAAAAGGCATGCAAAAGTACAAACTACACTGAAGATTCCGAGAGGAATTAAAGAAAATTGAGATGATGTTAATTGAAAAAAAAATTAAAAAATATCATAAAAGTTACGCAAAGCAAAAATTTTAAATTTAGTAAAATATAAACTCAAATAAAACAAAAAACATAAAATGACAAAAATAATTGCGTTTTTAAAGATCCGGCTGTCGAAGAGCGTCAATGCAGAGGTTTGTTTCTCTTCACATAAATTCACAATGGGAATTCAGTGCCAAGTTTCAAGAAACCGCTTTCTTTTCCTTTTCAAAGCTTTTGTTACTACGTCTTAAATTAGCTTTTAATAATTTATATAACACAGCTTTACTCGAAAGATTTTAGTAAATTGGGTTGTCCATTTTGCTACTTTTGGCACGAAACGTAGACACTAAAAACACTGTGTTTTCTAAACGTTACCAAAGACTATAAAGTGTGTAGAGCTACAGGATTGATCAAAAGAGACAGCGTGACCGTGAAACAGTGCGGACACAAAGTAGATAGGTACAGAAGTCAATCTACGTACAAAGCGCGCTCGAGCAACGCACACATAGACACCGCTCACGGACACGATATCTCGGGGCGCCTCGGCCCGCTCGTCGAACAGTTCCGGCTCAAACGCTCATTAGTGTGCGTCCACCGAGCGTAGGTTTAAAAAGTGAAGTACATACATGAGATTGTCTTCTGTACCTATTTATTTTGTGGTGCGGGATAGTGGACCAGTGGTGTCGCCCCAGACCTACGAGTAGTACATCGCAGTTTTAGTTTATATGAAACACATGTTTAATATTTTTATGTAAAAAATCTATGTACAAAATTTCATAAAGTTATCACGAAATATCACAAAGTTATAAGCTTCTGGCTGTCTGCACAAATACACGGTCACCGGGCCATCCGGGCGGAGTGGTTTTGCTCCTGCACCCAGCTGTGCGCTGGCTCCTAATGCCTGCCATGACCTGCCGTGAATTGTGTCGTACTTAGAGTCAGTGGTGACTGCAGTCTGTCAGCTTCTAAACTTCATTAAATATTTTTGGAAAAAAACATAGTGTAAAAATTATTGAAATCAATTCAGTTAATGATCTGAAGAAACTATATTCACTAAAAATAATATTCGCCTCTCGTCTGTATGTTACCTAAGCCTTTAGTGTAGAAACGTCTCTATTCCTCCGTGCATCGCAACATCCGACATTTTGGCTCCCACGCCGGCTATCTCCACATCCCGCCATAGCTTCCTGCTTTAAGCCTTTCTGCACGAGTTTCTGGGCTAAAGGAAAAATATAAATTATGATAAGTTGACAGTTCAGCATGAAGTTGGCTGCATTCCAAACTAAATGCAGGACCGCGGGTAAGTTTATCAAGTCGGATTCTTGCGATCTGTCTTCGGATATTTTTACCTCGGTCATTAACTTGGCTATATTGTTTTTTTTTTATACTTCTGAAAGTTTAATTAAAAACTGTAGAAGTAATGCGGATTTAAATAAGTTTATAGTCAGAAATAAAGTAATAGCTGGAGCCATTTTAACACTAGGCAGCGCGCAACCATTGGACACTTTTGTATATTGTGTATATTGTGGCTACCGATGAATATTTGATTTCTATAGAACCAGTACAAAATCATCCACTCACACATACACACACACATTTTTTGTATCCAGTTGCTTTCACTTAACACATCATGACGATCTAAAAGTGTTCAATGTCGGTAATTGGAGTGAAAAAAAGTGTCTCCGTTTGTGCAGCGCCTTAATTTCGATGCAGAAATGGGAACGTCGTTTTAGACGGATATCGTTCCCATAACATCGTTAAAACTTTAAAGCATTTTGAGAATAAAAATATAAGTTAAGACTTTATGAGCCAAGTTTGACATTTCAATTAGAACTAGTGACCGACCGAAAGCTGTCTTACAGCCAAAACCGAAACTGTAACTGATGTTCGGCACTAACAGAAAAACTGACCAAAAATAATATTTTTTTCTTTCTTTCAATATATTTTGATATAGTTATACTTAATTATATAGGTTAACCCTCACTAAATACTAAATAATCGAATAACTCGACATTTACATAAAAAAACATAACACATTTAGACAAACGAGTCAATCACACGCAAGCTCAAAGACACCTAACTGCGGTCGAGCCGAATGTGCGACCCATTTTCGGCCAAAACCGAAACTCCAGCCGAGACCAGCTTTTTGGCCGAAAACCCTTTGAACCTTTAGTCAGTCTCCAATTAAAATATTGGCAATCCACAATATTGTTAAAAAACAATCCACTTTAGATATGAACATCTGATCTGAAAACGCGTTCCCGTATAACGAACACGACAAATTCAATATCCTCTAACATAACTGGACAAAGTCCCACCATAAAATTAAAACTAATTAAGACCACAGAAAAACTCATTGAATCCCACAATTTGATCTACAGTTCATCAGATAATAATAGAAAATCAGTGCATTGTTTGCCTTCACTCTTAAGCTGGGTTCACATTGTCATGCTCACTCAAATGTCTCATTGATGGTGGTGCGTGTGTTGGATTATGGTTGAGTTGAGTGGTAGCTCCACTCAACTCAACCATAATCCAACACACGCACCATCATCCATATTCGCGTCGTGTCCGTGAACAGGCGCTGTCAGTTGAGACTGGTCATCTCTTAGCTGCCAGTTGCTATTTTAATATTTAGTTTTTTTTAGAATCTTAGCATAATTTTTTCCGACTGACTTCTTGACATTTCAAAAGTGCCTGTAAATGGTTTATTTACACTAATATTATATAGAGGTAAAGTTTGTTTTTTTTTTGTTTGCGGAGGCAATCTCTGGAAGTACTAAAAGCTGCTCTATTTCTGAGTGACATCTAACACAGGCTATATTTTATGTACACAGGCAAAGTCGCGGGCAAAAGCTAGTTTCTTACAACTCTACTATCTGACTGACAAAATCCATGTAATTTTTTAGTAAAGGGATGAATTTTTGTATAAACTCACACACATTTTATATAAAAAAAGTCCCTTTAATTAAAACTTATAAAAAAACATGTGCCCATACCTTTAAACCAACATATTTTAATGAGATATTGTCACACGTCCGGTCATTGCCCACGTTTTATTTACTTTTATAGTCTTCTATGTGTACTGCATGAGTAGGTAGTAGGTACACTAATTAACGAAATCTTTAAACAGCGGTGAGATCACTGTTCAAATACTTATGGACGTTAGGTAGCCATGTCATTGCACTAATGTATTGCATTAATGTAGAGCTTCTTTTATCAAAAGTTCAGTATTCCTTTTTTATTGGTTTATCTTCGCATGGTCTGTACAATTAATCAGTATTAAGTTTAGAAAGGACCTATCTACTTATTTATTCTATATAAAAGGTGTAAGGGACAGCATTTCCACAAACTTTAAGTTTTTGGAAGACTGTCCCTTACACCTTGTATAATATTTAAATATTTTATTTCTTTCTTTTTTTCTATTTATTACGCGCCGTCGTCGTCAACTCTAGCCTGGTCAAAGTAAAGTGGTGTACAAAAAAGAATCTTTCTAGAAAGACTTGCAGAGTTTGTGTTTCCTAATAATAGCTACAACCTCTAAGTCATGAGTTCAGTGAACAGTTTACTTCTATGCAAGCATGGTCCATTGTCGACCAAATCGTCGGTTTCCAACACATGAGACAGTAGTCAATCGCGAGCCTATCAACAGTGAAAAAAAAACACACAAAATGGCGTTACATCGTATACTGAAATGGCTCGTTTTTTTTCTTTCGCGGTGTGAAAGTCATTTTATGACATCCCCCGCTGTTGGGCGGAGCGGGAGATAGTGTCAGACTCTTACTGACTAAAAACCCACTCATGTTCCTTCTTTGTCTTTAGTACCGGGGCTGAGCTATCTTTCGAATTAACCCTGGCCCTAGTAGGCTTCGACCCAGCTGGGCCCCTGCTGTTGCTGACAGCTCCTTGAAGCGCGCGGAAACAGTGCGCGCCGTCGACGAATGGCTATAACTTAATTTTTGCTTTCCAACAGATGAGATAGTAGTCAAACGGAAGCCTACCAACACTAAAATGTGTACATAATAAACAATAATAAAACAAAGAATATATAATTATCCCAAAAAATTTGATTTACATAAATTCGCTGAATTGCTGTCGTAAGTGATCTTGGGGATGGTGCGTCAGCGTATCAATACCTAGGTGAGTGTGAGTGAGTGATTCACTCTCTATTTGTGACTGTGACTACCATGGCATATCCACCTTAATAAGTTGTCCGAATTGGCTGGTCATCCTTCCATCTATATTAGTTTTGTAAAAAGGAATGATTTGTATTTTTGTTCGTAATGAAACAACTCAACTACTGAACCGATTTAAAAAAAGAAGCTATAGTGAATTAAATGATTTCATGCCTAAAAAAAGGGCAGTAAAAGTCTTTTTTTTTATGGTGGGGAAAATCATCCAATGACAGCCCCCGCTCTTGGGCGGAGCGGGAGATAGTGTCAGACTCTTACTGACTAAAAACCCACCCTGTTCCTTCTAGCCTTCATACCGGGTCTCGAGTTTCCTTTTGGATAACCCTGGCCCCAGTAGGCTTCGACTCGGCTGGGCCCCTGCTGTTGGCAGTAAAAGTCTGACACGCCCACCCGCTCCGCCCTAAAAAGGGAGAAATCATAAGACTGTTAATGGCCCTGACGGCTATACCGGAGGTCGTGGGTTCGATTCCCACCTAGGAGAAACGGTTGTGTGATGAGTATGATCATTTGTTCTATGTCTGGGTGTAATTTACCTATAATATGTTTGTAATTATCAGTTGTCTAGTACTCATAACACAAGCTCTGCTTAGCCGCGTTGTGTGATAGTTGTAGAATATTATTATCTATACATATAAACAAAATTGGAGTGTCTGTTTGTAATATTGAAATAACTGCTTTTTACTACATGCATATGAATGTACCGTATACATATACCGTACCGTATACGTATACCGTATACATACGTACATACACCAAAATAACATTTATTACAATTTTTGTCTGTCTGTCTGTTTGTATCCGGCTAATCTCTGAAATGGCTGGACCGATTTTGACGACCTTTTATTGGCAGGTAGCTGATGCAACAAGGAGTAACTTAGGCTACTTTTATTTTAGACAAAATAAATTCAAAATCCTGTAAACCACGCGCACGAAGTCGCGGGCACCGCTAGTTATATATAATGTTTGATGATTCCATACCTCAAAAGTAAAAAAAAAACTTTTTCATTCAAGCCAATCGCACTTCAGCAAGCGCCACAAACATAGCTCTTACACTTTTAGGATAGAGTGACCAAGTAAATAGTACTTAGATTAGCGTAGTGCACACGATGAGATCACCGTGCAAGCACAAGGTACGAACTGTACCTCTACCATGAGTTTAAAGCAATAGTATTTGTCGATACTCGATACCAACTACGTAAATATTTTGTATGGCAAATTTTACAGCGCCTCTAGCGGTCACTTACGGAACCAAAATTTGCCATACAAAATATTTACGTAGTCGGTATCGAGTATCGACAAATAACTCATGGTAGAGGTAATGATCGGTAGATAAGTATGTAGTTTGTACGCTCACTATTCTCGCGGGCCCACGGTGCCGCCAGAATCGCCACCGGTTTAGTAAGTCGAGGTGGTTGGTGCAAGTTACATACTGATGACGAAATATAAAATCATAGCTTTTGCCCGCGGTTTCGCCCGAATACATCAAATATTGGAATAAAGAAGCTTTCTATCGGTAAAAAAAAATTTGCAATCAGAACAGTATTTTCAGAGGCTAAGTTTGTTTTTTGTTTGCAGGAGCTACTCCTGCAGACAAAAAAACAAACTTTTTCACTTTATAACATGTATATATATTAGTGTAGATCACGATCAATATAACTCTATGTTTTTTCTCATAACCAAGCGAGCTTCAAGCATCAAGCATCAAAGCATTTATTTCAATTACATTTACAGGCTACTTTTAAATAGTCAAAAAGTGAGTTAACAAGAAAAAATATGCTAATTGCACATTCTAAAACTATTTAAGGGACAAAAATGTGCAAGAAACTCCATGAACATTCTTTTAAATTATGTTATGTATTACAAGTATCTCGGTTACATATTTCTTTCTGTACAAAATTACCTATGTAGATAAGATAAGATAAGTCTTTATTTGCGTTAAACATGGTATAATGGTGTTAGTCTTAAAAAATGTGTGTAAATAGTTCAATTCCCGAATGGAGTCTCGAAGATTTTCCCGAATCGAAAAAAAAAAGTATAAAAGCGGGAGATGTCATTGAATGATTTTCCCACCTAAAAAAAAGTTACTCACCTGAATTTTCTTTACTTTAATTCTATTTCTCGCTTCCTCTCCTCCCTTCCACCAACCTAAATGAATCAGTGGCTTACACTCCGCCAATTCATTACCAGCTCCACTTGTTTGCAAATTAGCCTTTGTGCGGTACAATAGTCACGCATAAAATTATGCGACATAATGCTTACGGCCTGCCTGACCTCATTATGGTGAGAAGACCATTGCTTACTCTTAATAAGGCGCGTAATGGTATAATCTTCAATACTGACGGCGAAGTTGGCACAGTTGAGTTGATTTTTAGGGTTCCGTAACTCAAAAGGAAAAAACGTAACCCTTAGGGCCAGGCCACACGGTGCGGTGCGGCTCCGGCGCGGCGCCTGAGCGACGAATCGGCGGGCCGTACGAGCGGGGTGGCGTCATTCGTGTGCCCGCCGATTCGGCCTGGCCCTTTTAGCACAAAATTGATAGGTACAGAAGTCTATCTACATACAAAGCGCGCTCGAGCAACCCACACGACGTCGTTATACGTACAAATCAGGCGTGTTACAAGTGTGCGTCGGTCTAATATAGTTCTAGCTTCACACGTGAAATCCAAACTCAATCAAAATCTCATCATAGTTCTTTCCTTCTTTTTTCTTTCCAATTGCATTATACATAAGAAATTGAACCTTTGAAGACGGAATGAAAGAAACTTCTAAAGGCTTTCAAATAAAAGATTTCGTTTAATAAACTGTAAGTTAATTTTAAATTAATAAAAGTTAAACAGTTGCAGATGCTGCAAGTGCTGAAATATTTTTTTAAGAAAGAAAATATCAAAAAAATACTTTGAAAACGAAAACGTAGAAATGCTGCTAGCCCTAGTTTATTATACCTTCATTTAAATTCCTGGATGTCACTCATGCAGTAAACCGAACCCTATGTTATTGTCTTTGTGAGATTGTTTGAAAAAGTTAAAGTTTCTCTGGAACTCAAAGTTCCTTTACAACACAGCTGGGTCTTGGTCAGCAAAAATCTGACACTCTATAGCACCCAATCCAAAGCCGGGGTAAGGTACCTTATTTGATCATTCCCCACGTACACTTTGACTATGACGTGTCTATCAGCTTGCGCCTGGCCTTGGTACAGGCCATAGTCCGGAGCGAGGAGTGGCAGGCGGTCGCCGACTTCTGCAAAGCAGTAATGCTAGCAAAGGAGGAGGCCGACCGCATCAGGCAACCGCGCGCCTCTGGGATTTCAGTACAAAAAACAACGAAGGAAACTGGAGTTGGTTTTTAGTCAGTAAAAGTCTGACACTATCTCCCGCTCCGCCTAAGAGCGGGGGATGTCATTAGATGATTTTCTCACCACGAATAACAAAAAATGTGTCTATCAGCGGATACCGAGGTGTCTCATTACTCCATCTTCATCTTTATTTCAGCCGTAACACGTCTAGTGCTCGACATAGTCCTCCCTCAAGTGCCACCATGACTGGATCTGTGCGTCTTGCATCCATCGATTCCTGCAACCCTCACAAGCTCTTCGGTCCATCTTGTTGGAAGTCTTCCAACGCTGCGTCTTCCAGTACGTGGTTGTCACTCCAGAAACTTTCCGTCACATCCGACCATCCATTCTCGAATAACGTAGGGCACATTACTCTTAGAATGGATGGTCGTATGGGGTGGAAAATTCAATTCTTCAGGCTATGTCAGCAATCTTGTTTGTCCTGCGCTATAATCGAAAATATATTTAATTAAGTATTTTTCAAACAATTTTATTCCACACAATAAACCTTCTGTATTTTCAAATTACTTACACGAAGAAGACTTAAAAATACAAACTAGATTTATGTTCGAAACTCAAACGCATTCATTGAAATCAAAGGCTCTGAAAATATACAGCGCGAACGCTTTCACGTCTAATAATA
This sequence comes from Mythimna albipuncta, assembly GCA_929112965.1. Classification (NCBI taxonomy): domain Eukaryota; kingdom Metazoa; phylum Arthropoda; class Insecta; order Lepidoptera; family Noctuidae; genus Mythimna; species Mythimna albipuncta. Next base: position 22,165,485 of record OV815961.1, on the reverse strand, counting down.
ACTTTCAACGACTTTTTTCCAAGTGATGGATAAAATTATACGTCGGAATTGTGCAATGTTAACCTTAGTACTTTTGTGGACTAACTGTGCCTGCGGCTGCGCCTGTTCACCTATTTTTTTTTATCCTTGGTTATAATAGGATATTTTTATTTCCATACTTTCTCATTGCCAAAGACAACGTAAGATTTAGCAGAACTAAATTAATCTGTCTTGCAAATACCGGATCTAGCCTTAAGAAGGACCTTGCCTGTTCTGAATTATTACAACTAGTAGAAGAATTGGTAATTTTTCTTAAGTTTCATAAACAATGACAACACACTTATTTTAAGTAATAAGTTGTAGGTACTGTAGGAATCGGGAAAACGGCTTATTCATTCTTACGAAATTACTACTATAAAAAAACTTCTGACAAACTCAGGAAATCACTATGTCAGGAAGTCACTATAACAGGAAATCACTAAATCAGGAAGACACCATATTGTCCAAACAAAAGTCTGCTCAATAAAAATGTTTCTTCTTCTTCTTCTTTTCGTGTAGATGCTATCAAACTTTACTTTTTCTAACCAATATTTGGCAAACTATACAGCTCTATTGTTGGCCTCGTATAGATCCGGAAAACTGCAGGTCGTTACGCAAGATGGGCAGCATAGCAGGTGGTGCATGTCCTGTGGAGAGGCTCCACACTGGCACTGTGTTAAAGATGGGTCGAGGCCGCTGTAAAAACAATCTGGCCAAATGGGGTTTCCATTTGGCCAGATTGTTTTTACAGCGGTCATCCTGGGTTCGCAGTCGGCTTAGAGATTTCCAAATTGGCCACTGTAGTTCGTGTCCATGAGGAAGATGTTCCCATGGGGTGATAAAAAGTGGAGGAGTTGGATTTTCTGCCAGCGCGCATCTCTCGTCCTCCACATAAAGAAGCTCAAAAATACATTATAATATTTATTAAAAACATAAAATGTAATGCATAAAGCCTCGCGAACAGCGCCATTTTGTATCAAAATAAAATATGTGACGTAACTCCGTGGTTTTCTGCACCACCGCCTCACCGCCGCACCGCGCGAAGCTACTTCATGAAACTTAATTAGAAACGTTCATAAATGGTTTTTCCAACCTTCATTTTGACTCGCTTTTGCATTATTTGCTGTGAACTTTAGCCTGCGTAGGTAATTGACGTCGTGTTCAAATGTAGTCTCTTTTTTTTTCTTTGCGGGTTGGAAATGAAACACGTGAATGATTCAAGGCGATGCGATGAAACTGTTGCTGAGAGCTTTGCAGGTAACGTTATTTTTTTATTTAAAGCTAGATACTAACTCCCGAGGGAGGCCAAAGAAAAGATGGACTGTGTGAGAAGCGATATGAAAGAAAAGGGAGTTAGTGATAGCGTGACGAGTGACAGGACAGCATGGAAGAAAAAAACGTGTTGCGCCGACCCCAAATAAAACGGGACTAGGGCAGGAAGATGATGATACTAACTCCCGTATAAGTATAAGTAAAAGTAACTACTTAAGTTACGATTTGTATTCTATAGTTAAGAAATAACTTGAAGTTAGAACTGCCAACAACAACCACCTAGCATTGTTGAGTGTTACTTGAGCATTTTCTCAAGTAAGTAACGTATGATAGTCCACCATAGAATGAGATTTTGTACTACTGTTTTGTACTTCTTTATACATACAGGTGTTAGTCCTTTAAGCTGTGTCTTCGTATTTAGTAGAAACTTTAATGGGGAAGTAATACATTCTAATGTCAAAACCACAATAAATTTCTTGCACCCTGTTCCGCTTACCTCCGAAAACTTATTGTCTCTTTGTCACCTTTATTTTTTTTCAGCTGACTGTCGCTTGACATGTTGGGTGGTCCATATTAGCAAGTATGTGGTCCATATTAGCTATTATATATATCTACCCACATGTGGGTATAGGAAGAGACCGATGCGGGTTCCTCTTGGCAATGAATAGAGACTCAAAAACTGGGAAGAACCTAGTGTGGGTGGCTTTTTTGTTCATTTGTTGTTTTAACAGATTTTTTCTGGGCTTGCTTTGAATAGGTTACTTCTAAGCACACTTGATCCCTTGTCGATCACATCATCGCTTATCAAGTGAGATAGTGGTCAAGCGCGATCCTATCACATTTTACGCCATATTATAAAGGTGAAAGTTCATGTATGTTTCTTATTCCTTTACGCTCAAATGGCTGAACTGATTTAGATGTAATATGGTACAAGATCATGTTTTGGAGTAGAACATAGGATACTTTGATTCAGAGAGAATGTTCCCTGATAATAATCATCTACTTATATGCGGGTAAAACCGCTGGTTGAGCCTAAGAAATAAATATTTTGAAAAATTATTTTTGAATATCGACCTTTCAAATACCGTTTTTAGAGACATTTTTTCGAATTACAAAGCCAACTAAAAAGAAATAAACCTAGACCTAGACCATGACGTCTAAAGTAAGATTGTTTTAATCTTATTTTGATTGTTTTCGCTTTTAGCGATAAGATCGCTCATCGCTCTTAATTTTAAATTAGGAACTAAAAATTATTAATAAATTTTTATTTTTGGTATGTATGCAATAATGTATATGATAAATATGTATATCTAATTTTATTTAAAAATAAAAATAAACTTTTTATTAAATACAGAAAATTCATGATTAGTACCACCGTGTTGTTCCAATACCTATTAAAAACTTTTAAGTTTAATACGCATGTTAAAAGTCAGTATATACTTGATTGAACCTACATTGACGTGTTATCGTTTGACTGCACAAAATCGCACACACGACACGTGACGTATTTATGTGCCAAGCTTAGCGAATTTTCGCAAATAATGGCAACATCGCCCATCTGAACTAAGCCTAAATTGGCCCTAAATTCACCGGGTAGGTAGAGCGATGACACGGAGTTGGCGGTCGCTCGCTACTATGAACGCATTTAATTGGACCCTGCCTTTTTTATGGTGGGTAAAATCATCCAATGACAACCCCCGCTCTTGGGCGGAGCGGGAGATAGTGTCAGACTCTTACTGACTAAAAGCCCACCCCGTTCCTTCTCGCCTTCATACCGGGGCTCGAGTTCCCTTTCGGATAACCCTAGCCCCAGTAGGCTTCGACCCGGCTGGACCCCTGTTGTTCCTGACAACTCCTTGAGGCGAGCGGGAACAGTGCGCGCCGTCGACGACTTGGGTTTGGTCCGGACAGTTACCGAACGGCCGGACAGCGAGCTACCCATTGCTCACTGTCCGCAAGCCCGCGCCTACGGTGGCCAGAAATCAGGATCGGAATCCCGGCGGCGGCGGCGAAAGCGCCGTTGCCTGATGCGTTCGGCCTCCTCATTTGCGAGCATTACTGCTTCGCAAATTGGACCCTGCCTAGAGTCCACTAAATGGGCAGTGGGATGGTTCGAAAGAGTTAAGATAAAACTACACTGCGCACACGTGTAACACACACGCCGATCTGGGCGCGTCGGTTTCCATACATTTTATATGGAAACTAGACATGTAAAGCTATACTTAATCCAAGCCACGCGACGTCGTTCTACGTTTCTAGCTTTACCGTGACCAATTTGGAACCGTCCACTAGCTTACTAACTACTAAGCTACGTTTTATATGTGTCCATGTAGGCCTATGTGAAATAAAAATATTTGAATTTTGTGCGCCATGTATATAAGCTAGAGAAGCAGGTAATGTGGGCGGCGCTCGGGTCACATACATTTTATGCAGCAGGCCACACTACAATTTAACTAACTTTTGTAGCAAGCCATGTGGGCCGCTGGCGGGATATGCCATTTAGGTCTCGACGTGACCCTCCTGCCGCCCAGCAGAACGTGTGGTCCGCTTTCATCCCACAAATTCATATTGATTTTTTGTCACTGACTTGCTATATAAGTAAATGCATTTAAAACGCCGGCCGCCCACATAGCCTGCGGAGACAAGTAATAAAAAACATGTTTGCTTTCAATAAATTAATTTATTTGGGCGGCCAGTGGACTACATGGCGCTGTGAGTGTTAAGGCTTATAGTTGAACATCTGGCCGAAATTAAATGGACACAACACTCGTACCACTAAATTACGAGTGTTAGTCTGTTAATGTGCATCGAGCCCTGCTGATTTTTAAATCCATTTTCTTTGCGAAATTGATTTACATAATTATGCTATGTAGTGAACATATTTAACCACCAATGCTTCTAATGTCTAAAAATGTTTCTAAATATCCAAGCCGTTTCGAAGGAGTAGGGAAAAATTTAGAAAAGACTATTTTTTTTTTATAAAGTTTTAATCGCACGAAAAAAGCAATAGGTAGCTGATATTGTTGTTCATGAATCTATATTATACATCTATTTTTTCAAACCTATTAACCTGGCTTAAACCGAGGAGAAGGCTTCAGTAAGTCATCCCCCATCAAAAAATTGTATCCACTCACATCCACCTGTTTCCTGCAATAACTTATTTATCATCAATCCATCTCTCCACTGGTAACCAACAAGCCGTTCCTCAGCAAACCCTATTACAAGCTAATACAATAGTAACGCCATCTTCTTCGGTTCCTTCATTACTCCGCTCCTGCATGGAGTACGCTATCCGAAATTTCATGAATACGATATTCAGTACTGTTAGAAGAAACTGGTATATATTCAGGGAAGTGAGCTGGTTCTGCCTTGTCGTATGTATTATCAAGTTTATTATGTAACACGGACTGAAATAGCCCCGGTTGTAAAGGTCATACGAAAATAGACTGGACGCTTAAAATTATGCTGGAGAAAGGTGCATGAGATATTTTAGTGTAGAAATGGTAAGCCGCTTACAGACATCGCGAGGCGTGCGTCGCAAATGGTTCGTCTCGCATGCCTCGGGCTGTGTGGACGTGTGTGCTTGCAGTGAGCATTCGCGTCGTACAATTGTAAAAACGGATCTTGAGCGCCGAGTCAGAATCGCTTTGCGCATTCCACACATTAGCGAGCCAATCGTCGTCGTTGTTACATAAATGCAGCAACGCAGGGAGCGAATCATGAGTGACGTTTATGACGCGATGGCGCGGCGAGCCAATCTCTGACACTCACCGCCCCCGCGTCTCACTTCGCACCACTAAAGAGACCGAATATTTGACTTCTGCGCAACTTGAAGCCAGCGCTCAAGATCCGTGGCGGCAATTGGATAGTTATGAACGGCGCCTCAGTACGAACCGTGCGTTCCTTTTGGACGGACAGGAGTGGTTTGCGTTTTCTACTGACGAACACCATGCTCAGCTTGAGCATGAGTCGTTCGGGACGTACGCATAAATTTACCGTCGTATGCCTCAGGTTGAGGCAAGAAGTACGAAACGTTCGCGGCGCATGCCTCGCGATGTCTGTGACGGCTTTAAAAAACACATTACGTAGTTAAATCCAAAGTTAATGCAGTAATCATTTAGTCAGTACCGATTTTAAAAGCGGGTAAACTAGTCGCCAGTGATATGTCGGCTTCAGAAATGGAAACCACCGTTGCTTTTTGGATGCTAGTTTAGTGTTTAGTGTCCGCAGTAATACTGTGGAAGTTAAATAAATCATTATTCCCTTCCACGCGTGCGCTTCGTCGTAGGCAGTTCAAGGGTTGACACTAACACTTGAACTGCCTGCCACCACCTCAAAAAAAGCATAACGTAATCTACTTACTAATAATAACTTCTCCCGCTCTGGGCGAAACGAGAGAGAGTATGAGACTTTTACTGACGAAAACCCACCTGTGTTAGCTCGCTGTCCGACCATCCGGTAACTGTCCGGACCGAGCCCAAGTCGTCGACAGCGCGCACTGTTCCCGCGCGCCTCAGGGAGTGGTCAGCAACAGCAGGGGCCCAGCTGGTTCAAAGCCTACTGGAGCCAGGGTTAACTCCGAAAGGTAGCTCGGTCCCGGTATGAAAGACAAGAAGGAACAGAGTGGGTTTTTTAGTCAGTAAGAGCCTGACATTATCTTCCGCTCCGCCCAAAGGCGTGGCATGTCATTTGGATGATTTTTACGCATCAAAAAAAAACCCACCTGTGTTTCTTCAGTTGCCTTCTGCTTTCCAGGACTATGGCAACTCTCTCGAACAATCTCGCAGCCTAGTTACAATATATGCTTGAGGTGTATGACCGTACCTTCTAAGTATTCTTACCTTCGCTTAACGACGCGACTACACGGTAATATTTTAAGTTACAAGTTTATTTTGGTGCGGATATAATAGTAATGAGACGCGTTGTTTGTCTTTATTTCTTTATGTTAACTAGCTTTTGCAGCAGCTTCGCCCGCGTACATAAAATATAGCCTATGTCACTCAGGAATAAAGCAGCTATCTATCGGTGAAAAAAAATTCGCAATCGGACCAGTACTTTTAGAGATTACCTCCTACAAACAAAAAAACAAAAAGACGTGTGGCACTCGGGGACTGCCGCGGTAAAGCTATTGCATAGCATTTTTATCAACTTATGCAATTATAATTATTTTATTATTTTATTTATGCAGTATCTTTTTTTTCCTTTTTTTTCTTTGATATTAATTGAAGTTACACTTTCACACATTGAATTGAATTTTGATTGATTGTTCACTCATTTGTTTTCTTATCGGTCACCACGCTCAAAAAACTAACCTAACACCCACCGTGTTAGGTTATTTTCGTTACAGAATTTCTGGATTCGGTCTCCACGCCGGCCCGCGATAGAAGCTATGCAATAGCTTAAAACTTTTTTTCTTTATAATATTAGTGTAGAAGTGTAGTAGTCCAGTCAAATTAGACCAAATAGGCAATAGGGGTTAGGTAACAATAATTCGCACTTATCTGAAAATTTGTAGGATTGTTCAAAATACCATCATAAATGAAATCTAAAAAGGCCTCATCGATACGACAAATGGAAAAAAAAATCGGAGTCAACGGTCACAAAAACGATTTTCGTGATTTTCAGCAAAACGGTGAGTTTAATCATAAAATTAGCTGAGACAAAATTGTAGATCAGATAATTAAATATAATGTATAGATTTGTACCTTTTTATCTCAATAGTGCGTATTGCCAGTGATGACATATGGCTCTAAAACGAGGTCGCTTAAAATATATAGTCATGAGAGAAGGAGAGATGAAACGCATGATTTACCTACCAAAAGGATTACTTAAGAGTATGCATATCGAAGGATGGAGACGGAGGGAAGCCAAAGAAAAGGTGGATGGAGTGATATGAAAGAAAAGAGAGTGGTAGTTGTAATATACAGATAACGTGACGGATAACAGGACAGAATCTACATCTACACTATTATGCCACCGTAGGCGCGGGCTTGTGGACGGCGAGCAATGGGTAGCTCGCTGTCCAACCGTCCGGTAACTGTCCGGACCGAGCCCAAGTCGTCGACGGCGCGCACTGTTCCCGCGCGTCTCAAGTAGTTGTTAGCAACCGCTAGGGCCCGACTGGGTAGAAGCCTACTGGGGCCAGGTTTTAGCTCCGAAAGGGAAGCTTATAAAAGGCAAGAAGGAACGGGGTGGGTTTTTTAGTCAGTAAGAGTCTGACACTATCTCTCACTCCACCCAAGGCCAGGGGATCTAATTTCGATGATTTTAACCAACCAAAAAAAAATTTACACTGTTATAAAGAGGTGAATTTTTTTTTTGCTTTTTTGTTTTGTGTTTGTTGGAGGTAATCCTTGAAAGTACTGGTCCGATTGCCAAAATTTTTTCACAGAAAGAAACCTGCTTTATTCCTGACTGACATGGGTTATATTTTGTGTACGCGGACGAAACCGCGCGCAAAAGCTAGTGTTTAATAAATTAGATTGTTCATAAAGATAGTATAGGAATTTATAATATAACTTAACTTAAATATGAACTTCAAAAGTCCAACGTAGAGTTGCTTGGCTCACTGCCAGGATCGGCCCGCTCTCACAAATTGGGCACCAGTTGTAGGTACGTAGTGCTTTACATAGATAATGTTATTTAATTTTTTAGATTTCTTGTTTCACCTTATCCTGTAGATTGCCAAATTTAAAATTTTATCGACAGCATACTTTTCACTCATGTAACTAGTTTCTTTCATTGCCTTCGCTGCCATTGAGCCCGAGTCTGCGTTTTTCTGGCGTCAAATGACAATGAATGAAATTCAGCAGTAGTTCAGTTTCAGTAGTTAGCCAGTTTTAAGATTGCGTCATTTCGTGTAAATAAGTTTTTTTTCTTTCGTTTCTTTCTTTTTAGGGTTCGTTGTTATACACAAGGTTTCCACTTATGAAGAAGGTGAATTTTCCAAAATTCACCCCCTAAAGGGGTGAAATAGGGGTCCAAAGTTAATAATAATAAGTTCCTGTCTCTGGAGCCCTAACCACCGGTAGCTGAGACCCTGCTCCCGTCATCGGTGGACTACTATTGTTTATATTTTTTAATGTTTTTGTTTGTATATATGAATAAGAAATATTTAAAAATATAAACAATAGTAGTCCACCGTCTTACCACTTATTTTCTTACTTATATATATTTTGTATATATGTATCTATTTTTAGTATTAAGTATTTTTATATTTTTTTTATTTTGTACCAAGTGCAACTCCATTTTGTGTCCAGTCATCTCTATCCTTGCCAGGTTGCCTAGAAGAAATCGCCAAGTGCGATAAGGGTATGTTTTTTTTTTTATTTTATGTTTCCTTCTTATGTTATTGTAATATTGGTGTAAAATAAAGTGAATATAAAAAAATATCAAAATATTATGTAGATATAGAAAATAAATAAAGGAAATAATAATAAAAATCGTTTATCTAAACAGAAACCTTTAAGTTTAGGAGAAACCTACTTTCACGCAAGCGAAGCAGATGGCATAAGCTTGTATGTATAAAAACCACGTACACTTGCCTACATAACGATAACCCACAGTTAATAGGTACAGCCAAGCACTTAAGTGGTCGGCACGCGGAAGCCCATTGTTGGCACATTCCTCGCAAGTTTACTGCCTAGAGACTGGCTTGCACCATATACAGTAACTGATCGCGACTGTACTAGCTAAGGACGTTTGCTCCTGGTTTATTTTTTCTACTAAGCGTAGGGCCATGAACTGGTTCTATGTTGTAGTGCTCAAAGACGCCTGGACTTATTAAGAAAATTCTTTGTCAATATGCGTGCTCGAAAATCCGCTCCTATTCCTACTAGGCACGCAATTTACCGTTTTCTGCAATAGTGCAGAAAAGTTAAATTAGTAGTGGATACTTATTTACTTATGGTGAACTAATGGTAACGGCCCCGACTTACGAGTTGTAGGTCGCGGGTTCAAACCTAGCCAGGCGTCTTACTTTGTGTAATTTATTTCATCACCACTGCTCTCGAATCGGTGAAGGAAAACATCGTGAAGAAACCGGCTTGTCCTATTATAGAACCAAAAATTCAAAGACATGTGACATCCACCAACCCGCAATGAGCCCGCGTGGTGGATTACTGCCCACTTCTAGAGAGGAGGCGTGAGTCCCAGCAGTAGGAACATTATAAGGTTGAATATGCTTATGCTGTGCTACATTTTTTATATGTACATAGGTATATAACAATCAAAATTATACGTAAATAAGTTAAATAATAAAATACTGTAAACTTATCTTTATCAAACAATGACAACTCTCCTAACTAAAATATAATCATTCAACGATGTATTTAATCATAGTAATTATGTTGTCCTACTAAGTAAACTTTGATTTGAAGTGAATGCTATGCTAACTATATGAAGCGACATATCTATCATTAGACTAATAATGTTGAGCATGATCATTTGTTCTGTGTCTGAGTGTAATTTATCTATATATGTATGTATTTAGAAATCTATAAGTATGTTTATCAGTTGTCTAGTACTCTTAACACAAGCTCTGCTTAGCTTGGGACTAGACAACGTTGTGTGATAGTTGTGGAATATTATTATATTATTATTATTATTTATTATAATGTTGTTCAATTGTTTCAGGTAAATATTGTTACGCAGGGTGAGGTCTACGATCAAATACCATGGATAAGGGTAATGTTCTAATGGTGGATGGGTGATTCTTTGAAGCCGAGGGAGTGTCTCATTCATCTGGGTACTTTTTTCTTTACAATTTGATATTTTTATTAGCATATTAGTAGAATTCGACTCTTGTGAAGACTCTGGGCAGTTGGAGTACGGAGGCGAAGTGTTTTGTGGGGATTTGGGCCGTAGGATTCTACGGCCCGTAGGATCCTACGGCCCGGGTCGTTCTTGGTGCAAAGGATAGCATCGCTATTCAGCGAGGTAATGCGGCGAGTGTTATGGGCACTTTTGCACCGGGAACGATCAGGTGCGGGTTATTTATTGACGTTTGACGTTTCATCTATAGTATTATCTATACACCTTTAAATTTTGATCGTTTTAATCCCGTCGAGGGTCGATCCGGTACATGAAACACTATCGATTTGTAAAGATAAAATTAAAAAATAAAGTTCCCTTTTTTTTCAAAACTCGTATCAATTTACGCATGTATGAAATCAATTTCTTTAAGAAATCGTCAGCTGAGCGAGTCTAATGGCCTGTAGGTAGTAGTCGGCATTGCGTACAAATTACCTACAGGTCATTGGACGGGAGTAAAACGATCAAAATTGGGCGGTGTATATATAAAACGAGAAACTGACTGACTGACATATCAACACACAGCGGAAACTACTGGGCCTAGGAGCGTGAAAGCATAGGTTCTTTTTATGACATAGGTGAGCATTAAGACAAGATTTTGCAAAATTTACCTCTTAAGGGGATGAGTCGGGTGTCCAAAGTTTGTATGGAGAAATCTACATACATTCACGAGGGCGAAGCCGTTGGCCGAAACTAGTTTATCCATGTATAATGTCTATATAATATCTATAATATAAAAGTTAATTGCTAAATGTGTTGCTAAGCGCAAATCTCGAGAACAGCTGAACCGATTTCGGCAATTATTTTTTTGTTGTGTTTGTTTTTGTGAGGAGAAGGTTCATATGAAAAAAAAACTGGCCAAGAGCATGTCGGGCCACGCTCAGTGTAGGGTTCCGTAATTTCTCGTCCATCACAATAAGTCTACCCACTTATGAGGTTAAAAAAATGCTTACATATACACTTATATAAACTTAGTCCAGAAATTATTTTAGAGAACCCTGTTGTCTTTTTTGTACAAAAACTGTTCTTTCCATCAAGTTCAAAATAATTTTCCTAGAAAGTCCTTATAAAGTTCTACTTTTCAGATTTTTTTCATATTTTCTAAACTTATAGTTCAAAAGTTAGAGGGGGGGGGACACATTGTTTTTTTACTTTTGGAGCGATTATTTCCGAAATTATTGACATTATCAAAAAAATGATTTCAGTAAACCCCTATTCATTTTTAAATACCTATCCAACGATATATCACACGTCAGGGTTGAAATTAAAAAAAAAAATCAGTTCCCACTTTACATATAGGGGGGCTACCCTAATAAAAATTTATTTTCCAATTTTTATTTTACCACTTTGTCGGCGTGATTGATATACATATTGGTACCAAATTTCAGCTTTCTAGTGCTAAAGGTCACAGAGATTAAGCGAGGACGGACAGACAGACAGACAGACATGGCGAAACTATAAGGGTTCCTAGTTAACTACGGAACCCTAAAAAATAGGGTAGTGTATAGTAGAGTAGGTTAATGTAGGGTAGAATAGAGTAGAGTAGTGTAAAGTAGTGTAGAGTAGGGTAGAGTAGGATAGGGTAGGGCAGAGTAGGGTAGAGTAGTGTATAGTAAGGTAAAGTAGAGTATAGCAGGGTCGAGTAGGGAAGAGCGGGAGCGAGGCCTCGCGAGCAAAAGCTAGTATTGTATGTTTATTAGTTGTCTAGTACTCATAGCACAAGCTCTGCTTAGCTTGGGACTAGATGGCGTTGTGCAAAAATTGCAAAATATTATTATTATTATTACTGCACTGCCAGCAAAACTATGTAGTAAGCTCAACAGCACAACACTTGGCTCACGAGCGTCAACATTACACTCACAGATTGTCTGATGACGTCACGACGTTAGCATGAAGAGTTGCATCGTATTTTGTAGTTCTACGTAACTTTACACTTAGTCATAAGTACTTGAGTGATAAAGGGCTCTTTCTGCACGCTTTTGATGGAGTGCATAGTAATATTTGTAAAGTTTTTCTTATTTGTAATTGGCCACTTCGTTCGTACAGTGGCCAGAAGCATATCTAATATACTAATCAATCTAAATATGAAAGAGGGTTCATGGAGTTTCTTCCAATATTTCTCCATAGAGTACTACGCTTTGGAATGTGCAAATAGCTAACATAATTTTTCTAACTGACTGACTTCTTGACATTTAAATTAAACTAATCATTAACCTTTTTAGAAATTAGTACTACTAAGTATTCTTAAGTTTATTTTATGTATTTCTTTGCAAAAGTACTTAAATGAATTATTATTAATATTTTAAAATTGCCTATAAATGGTTTATCTACATTGTTTTTTGTTTGTAAGAATTTAGCTTCACTTTTCTTGGACTGACCGACATTTGACTATTCAAAAGTGCCTGTAAATGGTCTATTTGAAATAAATGCTTTGATTTGATTTGATTTGAGTAATCTCTGAAAGTGCACTGCCGGGGTAGCCAAGTTGCAATCGTTTCGCTTACGCCGAACGCTTCGAGTTGACCTTGTCGCCAATTCTTTTGTTCCGACCATGTAACTTTTTTTTTTATGAGCCCGTTATGTCCCACTGCAGGGCAAAGGCCTCCCTTCCGTTATTCCACTCTTTTCTGTCTTTAGCCACTTCTGGCCGATCCTTAAGGTAGGAGTCCAAATCGTCACGCCATCTCCTTCTGGGCCTACCGCGTCGCCGGCTCCTGCTGTTTTTTTTTTTAATGTTATGAACTAGTACTTGACTGCAATCCCGCCTCATGGTAAGCAATGATGCAATCGTTGATGGTGAGGCGCACTAGTTTATTAAGAGCCTATTCACTCTAGCCTTGAAAAACTCCGAGCACAGCCCTTTCCATTGCGTTGGCAGTGCTGCTACCTGGTGAACGTGGTTTTAGAAAACACAAATTAGCATTTTTTTTTAATATTATTGATAGGCTCGCGTTTGACCACTATCTCACCTGATGGTAAGCGATGATATGGTCGACGATGGAGCACGCCCGCCTAGAAGTAACTTATTCACTCTTGACTTATAGACCCCTAGGTTATAGCTATCAGGAAACAAATTACGCAGGCAGGGAATTCCACTCCTTACACATAAATGCAATAAGTAACTGAAACAGAAACAGGACGGCCAACAGCACAACTCGTTACTGCGAACTTTATATTTTTACGAAACTCTCGCAGCAAAATTATTCTTAATAATTAGCATATAACACGTAGGTAAACTAGTACTAACGTATGGTTATATGATTTTTCGTTCAGGAAACTTTTAACTTTTGGTATGGAGATAATTGAATTACTGAAAACGAGCTGAATATTTAAACTGGAAGCATTTGGATATTGCCTAATTAGTGTAAACCGAGACTGTCAGTTTATTAACAAAGACTTCTAAAATCTAGAACGTAGGTATTAAGACTGCCTGCCCTTTGAAAACTACACTAATACTAGCATAAAATGTAAACTGTTAGTCAGGAATAAAGCAGTTTTCTATCGTCCGATTGATAAAATATTTTCACCGATAGAAAGCTGCTTTATTCCTGAGTGACATAGGCTATAGTTTAACTACGAGGGTGAAGCTGTGGGCAAAAGCTAGTAGAAAATAACACCAATTTCCCATTATAAAACGCCCAATCAACCATTTTACAACCGCTCCTTACACAGTATACAAAACGTCACATTTAAACTACCTGAGCAAGCCAGCAGCACCATAGTGTTCAAGTAATTATGGTAATACGTGCGTAATGTGGCGCGGACGCAGAACTGTCGTAAAAGATCAGCACAACAACGTTGTGAACGATTATTGTTAATTTTGCTGTTATTGTTACCTTTAATGTGGGACAGGGCCGGACTTAGGAGGCATAGGTGAGGAATAACAAACGTCAACTATTTAAAATCTCTATTACGGGCCCAACAGGGCCGAAGCCTACTGGAGTCATGGAGTGGTCTCCAAAAGAGAAACCCGTGATTCTGGAAAGTAAACGGCAACTAAAGGAACGTAGGTGTGGTTTTAGTTAGTAAAATTCTAACCTGAACTCTTGCTCCAACATAGAGCGGGAGAAGTAATTTTTCCACATCAAAAAATTAAAAATGTGAAAAAAGGGAACAGAGAAAAAATACAAGATTATTATTATTATTATTTTTTTAATTTGAACGTTTATATGTGTGGCGATATTACCTACCTGTCAATTTCGACAACCATCTAGTAGTTCTTCTTCTTCATGCTAACCGACCCTACCACCGACCAAAATTCCCAGCCCTCCAAATACAGAACTATTCTAGGACAGCTCTTGATTTATACGAATTAGTGTAGCGACATCTATGACGCCACATAGAAACTAAAATTCAAAATCTTACATCACAGTATCGCACGATCAGCTCTTATATAACAGTCCGAAATTAACTATCAGGCACCTGATACAACACCCTTCTTGTGAGCGATTGACGGCGGCGATATCTCGCGCCGGGCCTTGGTACAGGCCATGGTCCGGAGAGAGGAAGAGTGGCAGGCGGTCGCCTCCTTCTGCGAAGCAGTAATGCTAGCAAAGGAGAAGACCGACCGCATCAGACAACGGCGCTCACTCCCCAGCCGCCGCCGGGATTTCGATCCCGATTTCCGGCCACCATAGACGCGGGCTTGCGGACGGCGAGCTATGGGTAGCTCGCTGTCCGACCGTTTGGTAACCGTACGGACCGAGTCGTCGACGGCGCGCACTGTTCCCGCGCACCTCAAGGAGTTGTCAGCAACCGTAGTGGCCCAGCTGGGTGAAAGCCTATTGGGGCTAGGGTCTGTTTTGGAAAGGGAGGCTCAGCCCCGCTATAAAAGGCAAGAAGGAACGGGGTGGGTTTTTTGGTCAATAAGAGACTGACACTATCTCCCGCTCCGCCTAAGGGCGGGAATGTCATTTGAAAGATTTTTACCCATCGAAAAAAAAAACACCCGTCTTCGAGACTTTACCGTTCCCCCTATTCCGGTTTCCTCGCATTTTTGCATGCTACCCGAATACGTCCCTGTGCTCTAAACTACACAGAGACACGACATGTGAGCATTAACAAAAATCTGACTCATCTGCACTCCTGCTCTGACTGCTCACATTATGCTAATTCATTGAAACCCTTAACGGACTTGACCAGATAAAAGCTTGTAAGTGAAATTATTATCACATTTTCCACAACAGTTACCTCATACTTACTCTGTTATATTTTAAGAAGCTTTATTTTTTATTATTATTGGGACCTAGGTTGACTGGTAGAGAATGCCTAAGGCATTAAGTCCGCCTTTGTACCTTTGTGTTGCATGAAGTTGTAATAAATAAATAAATTATTGAGTATGTTTTACTCCCGATAATATCCCAATATAGCCTATGTCAATCAGGAACAAAGCAGCTTTCTATCGGTGACAACATTTTAGCAATCGGACCAGTACTTCAGAGATTACCTCCTAAAAAAAACTAAAGAGAAATTTTACCTCTATATAATACTATTGTAGATGGTAAAGAAACCTTCGTGCAAGACACACACACTTGGCCGGTTTTTTTTTTATTTTGTTCGTAAACTGTGCTTCAAACATTTAGTTAATTTAATACAATTATCTCAAAACTACCCCACCCCACATGTATCAGCTTCCCCCCTAAACGCACTAACCAGAACGTGCCATGAATATTTTAGCCGTGCACATGAATCCACCGCACTGGCCCATACATCACGTTTGGTGATCGCTCATTGTGTGACAGATGCAGGCCTAAAATAGAATGCTACATTGGCCTTGATGCTAAATCATAGCTTGGAGAACTAGAGAAAATGACAAAAAAACTGTGCAAAATGCGCATGGGAAATATTTACAAATGAACCTTAAAAAAATCTGACATAAGATTTTAAAAAAGCTTGTTGTAAAAGGGCTTGTAAGTCAACCTACAGGAGAAAACGACAAAAAACTGAAAATACAATTAAATGGGATGAATAGAGACTTAGGGGTGAATAGAGACAAAACTTTGGTTTGGTTTTTCACTTTGATACCATAATATCGGCCTCTAACAAATCATCGTTTTTTTTAGAATAACAATTCATTCTTAAATATATAAAATAAATGCTGCAAAAGATATTCAAATATCGAGAAAATACCCTTTAAAGTTTTGTCTCTATTCACCTCTAAGTCTCAATTCACCCCTTTTTACGGTAAGTAAAGTAAAAAATGCTTCAATTTCATTTTGAATACGCATAGGAAAACAAACGCACTTTAAAAAAAAAAACTGACATAAGATTTAAAAAAAAAACGCCTGTTGGATGCTAAAAGGGCTCGTATGTCAACCTAATGAGGCCGAAAAAAAAAACCAGAATCTTCGAAAGATTAACAGTATAACGCTAAGGACAACTGAAGGAATACAGTCTGGGTTTAGTTAGTAATCTTACACATAAAAACCTAAAAAAAATTTACAAGTTTTTATTTAGTTTCACCTGTCCCGATGTTTGTCTGTAATCAAATCTTGTAAATTAAATTGGACCCACTTCCCGGTTACCGATTGAGTTGAAATTTAACATGCATGTGTAAATCAGATGACAATGCAAAACTATTATGACGAAGACTTGATCTGATGATGAAACCGGAAGGTGGCCATAGGAATTCGGTAGTTAAACGACACAACCCCATCGAGTTTGGGCTCGTATGATTTGTCTTGCCGAGTATTCATTATAAAGGTATCTTCTTCTCTGTCGGTATCATTCTTGACAGAGTGGTCGTGGTCATCACTTCAGGTGTTGGTGGCAGCTTCACAACACGCCGCCACTTCCCTCTGATGGCCGCCTTCTTCGTACATTCGTGTAGTGATGATGACCCATTCACTGCAGCTTTTATCTGGTCAGTCCACCTCATAGGCGATCTTCCACATGGCCTGGTACCCTCAACCTTTCCCTGGACTACAAGTCGCTCAATAGCCACCTCGCCTCGGCGGCACACGTGACCAAAAAAGGTAAGGAGACGAGACTATACAAAAGATGATAAACGCTGCTTGATGCCGAGTTCTCGGAGTATATGTAAATTCGTTGGTACGGAATTCAGTCCACGATAGTCAGAGCATCCTCCTCCAGCACCACATCTCTGGAGCGTCTATCTTCAGTCTATTACTTATTATTCGTCTATACAGGTATACTGCGCTTTAAAAGCTTGCTATGAAAAAATGATTTTCATTAAAAACTTGTTTAAAAATTATGATTTTGAAATAAACTACTCGTATACCTTTTTATGTGTAAGATTTTAATATGCAACCTGAAGTGACGGTGTAATGTTTACACCGTCACTTAGTTTTTCAGCTAAAGATCAGTTTATCAAAGAAAACTTTTAACGACACCCTTACGGCTTTACAGCCCTAGTAACAAAAAAAATTAAAAGATCAATTCAAGCACAAAATTAATATTGAAAACTGATCGAACCAAACTCCGGCCAAACTTTAGTAAAACAAAAACATTTTCAAATGCAAAACTCTGAAGTTTTAATGATGTAACAAGATATTTGTTGCAATTAACACAACACAAAGGGGCCCCTTTATATACAAAAAGGGCCCCATTGAGCTTTGTTACAAGGTCCCAAGTTGCAACCTTGGACCGAAGACTTTGGAATAGTTAGGACCTAAAAAGTTCCTAGATTTCTTTGAGAAGTTTCAAGAAATATTCATTGAAATTGATACAGCTATGTTTGTGAAGGTAAAATGCAAAAATTTAATTGATACTGAACTCAATTTTTATTTTTTTCATTAAATCCCTAAGCCAGTTCGCGACCAAAATAATAAACACCGGACAAGTGTTAGTTGGACTCGTGCACTGAGGATTCCGCACAAACTTACATAAGAAATTCAAATTCAAATTCCGAATGGAGTCTCGAAGATTTTTGCGAATCGCATTTTTTTTTTTGACGTAACAATTTACTGTTTTTAGATTTTTTCCTAATCTGTGCTATAAGACCTTGCTTTACGCCAAATTTCAGGTTTCTGGGTAAGTCAGCCTATGTGCGCGTCCCCTTAAGGGTTATGTAAATACCTATCTATATATAGTAAACAGTTCTTTACTCAAATGAACATCTCAGACATCAATCTGCATGGTCCTCATTCTCATGTGATTTGACCATTACATATTTGTTGTATGGACTTTAAAAAAGACTCTGACCCCTAAGTTTTTTTCGATATTTCTTCTCAGGGTAGTCAGCTAGGAAACACCGGCCTCAACTAGTTTAAACTGACAAAAAAATTGACCTGTAAAAGTGTTTAAATATCATTTATCGATAACAGTCATTTTTCAATGTAATAAGTCATAATTTAATTTATCAAGATGTGTTATTACTCAAAATATAGACACTATGTTCAACTGCTACACTAATTTTATCAGAAACCTGTTCCTGAAAATACTAGCAGTAGTCGTGAAGTATTTTTACAATCCATTCCGAGTACAATACTAAGAAATACTAGTTCCAATTGTAAACAACAATTTAAATGTGTATGTAAATCGTGCATCGCCCGTCTATACGAGCCATTACCTTGCCAATGGAGTGATGGGACGCGTAATATCTTGCAGTGAACACAGTGAACATTAGAAATTATCGTGCAATGTGAATCGTACCGTGACTATGTAGTTGGATGACGTTTCATGAGCTGCGTCTAGACGTTTGTTTATTTATAGACTAGGTTACCAACTACGGATATATCCGTAGATAGTTTCTATACAGGGCGCCAGCTACGGATATATACGTGAGAAATTCTATACGAGATGTGGAAGTGTCGGAGCGAGAAGTACCAATGATGCCGACTTTACGTAATTATACGTATACGTATTTATCCGTACACTGAGAGTACGTTGTTTTCGGTGATGCCTAATACGGATATATCCGTAAATAGACAAATGTATTTGGCAACCGACTTTAGACGTATAGCCAACTTCGGCATTCAATCGGTTAAGCTATGGCTTTATCGTTGTTAAGAGCATAGAAAATCAGTTCTGATGGTAGGCAACGATGTGGTGGACAATGCAGCACCCTTGCCTAAAAGTAATCTATTCGCTCTTAAAGACCAGGGGAAGGTTACAGCTATCTGAAAACACGAACTCCGGCCGGAATTTCCACTCTTTAGCTGTATGCATAATGAATAGATAGTCAGAAGCCACGGAAGCGCCGACATCGCCCGAAGAATCGCCAAACTTAAGTAGCAGTGGGCATTTTTCTTTTTTTTTATTATTATTGATAGGCTTGCGTTTGACCACTATCTCACCTTTTTATTATGGTGGGAAAAATCATGCATTGACATCCCCCACCCTTGGGCGGAGTGGGAGATAGTGTCAGACTCTTACTGACTAAAAGACCCACCCCGTTCCTTCTAGCCTTCATACCGGGGCTCGAGCGCCCTTTCGGATAACCCTGGCCCCAGTAGGCTTGGACCCGACTGGGTCCCTGCTGTTGCTGACAACTCTATATAGTATCTATTACTTGTATTTTATAAACAAATAAAAGAAAAAAAAAGTAACTTATTCACTCTTGACTTAAAGACCCCTAGGTTGTAGCTATCAGGAAACACAGACTCCGGCAGGGAATTCCACTCCTTAGCTGTACGCATAATGAACTCGCAGAACAGATGGTCGATGGAGACGAAAGGTTCTGGAGTGGTGATCAAGAACCGGAAGACGCAACATTGAAGGGCCTCCCACAAAGTGGACTGATGACCTCGTCAGGGTCGCGGGTAGCCGATTGCTGCGAGACATACAGGACCAGTCGTTATGGCGACACTTGGGGGAGGCTTACGGTTAACAGTGGCCGTCTTTCAACTGAAATGAATGAATGAAGCTTTACCCATGCAATTAACCAGCACAGCAACTACCAAGAATCCTCTTCGCACCTAATACTGACTTGCATACCAAACAGAAAGCCTAGACAACGTCTGTGTCCATAGTCGTTATCATAAATCAATCAAATGTATGGGAGTGTTGAAGATCTAAGTATGCAGGCAGCTTAGTGTCGCTTGTTTAAAGTAATGCTGTTCGTCGGTTGAGTATACAAACTTCTTCGAGTTTATAACGCATCTTACTTAAAAAATATAACAATAAATGTTTCAGTTTCTGTGAACACTGGACATGAATTAATAATATAATAGGTATTTCAAATCTAAATTGAACAGCTTGATAACGAAATGAAATCATCAATTTATTTATTGACATTTACTGAGTACGTTATCGTCACAGTTGAGTAGCTGATTCGCTGTCACACCGTTTAAATTGATAACAACATCGACAGATTGATAACATTCATTCTCATCATCTTCATAATTTACAAGATGTTGCAACCGCCTTCAATCTCGTGAAAGAAGAAAATTATCCCAAGAAAACATGATAAAAATATTCCACAACTATCACACAACAACGTCTAGTCCCAAGCAGAGCTTGTGTTATGAAGACTAGACAACTGATAAACATACAGTTTATATATTTCAAAAAACATACATATTTTACATAAATTACACCCAGATACAGAACAAAGGATTGTGCTCGTCACACAAACATTTTTCCTGGGCCAGTCGTAAACAGTAGATCTTCCTGAAAAATCCCACAGTTGTTAAAACCAAATAAAGTCCTCAAAAAAAGGGTATTTCAAAGTTGTCTGAACTCTATGATGATGATATATTATTCTGATTTATAAGCTATTTTACTGTAAAGCTGCATCCAAATCTGTTCATCTGTTTGAGTGTGGGGTATACATACATACCAACCAACATACTAACTTTTGCTTTCATAATATAAGAGGAATGATTAAAGCTAGAACTACATTAAACCGACCAACACGTATGACACGCCTGATCTAGTGTAGCTCTACAAATCTAGTTGTCATATGAAATGTATGTAATGTGTGGAGACCGACGCGCCCAGACCGACGTGTGTGGCACACGTGTGCGCAGTATAGTTCTACCTTAAATCTCAAAGGCGTATTGTCACAACAATATGAGGATCGCAATAACATTTTGAAGTTGGTATGGGTAATTCCGAAACACGCGAACGCAGTCGCGGGCAAAGCGCTAGTAAATAACTTGGTGAATAGACATTTCAAGAGAGAAAACAAACACGCTAGCTCCACGCACCGCATAAACCAATTGGGTACTAAATCATTTCTTTTTTTATTATTTGATACATGCTTTTGTCCGCGGCGTCGCCCGCTTACCTACATAAAATATAGCTTATGTCACTCAGGAATAAAGCAGCTTTCTATCGGTGAAAAAATGTTAGCAGTCGGACCAGTGTTTTCAGAGATTGCCTCCTACAAACAAAAAAATGTTTCCACCAATGGAAAGCCGCTTTATTCCTGAATGATATAGGCTATATTTTATGAACATGGTTGAAACCGCGGGCAAAATTTAGTTCCACATGAAAAGAAACTAGGTATGTACAATAACATATAAATAATAAAACAAACGTAAATAATAGTTCGCCGGCACGCCGTCATAGAACATGGCGTGACAGAAACTCTTAGTGAAATTATACGGGTGCGGTTAATTCTTTAGTCATAGCCGGTTTTTAACTCATTTTCTATGTCCTGGTGACGAGCAGGGTGGGAACTAATGAGTAGCTACTTTATTTGAAACATAGAGTGTTTAGAGTAATCTTGCTTCTTGAAGATTCCTAGAAATCATCTGTATTCAGGGTAATTTGTAAAACACCAATAACCTTGCAGGACCGTGTTACTGTCATCATGAATAACAACTTTTGTTCTATGAATTTTTACAAAACATAATTCATTTACCAAAAATGCGCATCACCATCAGAGATTGCATCACTGCTTACCATCAGGTGGGATCGCAGTCAAGCACTAGTTTATATCAATTAAAAAAAGGAAAAAAGTCGTGTGGCACTCGGGGACTGCCGCGGTAAAGCTATTGCATAGCATTTTTATCAACTTATGCAATTATAATTATTTATTTATTTTATTTATGCAGTATTTTTTCCTTTGTTTTTTTTCTTTGATATTTATTGAAGTTACACTTTCACACATTGAATTGAATTTTGATTAAATAATGTTATATTTAAAGATACATTACGTCAAAAACCATAAATACAAAAGAAATAACGTTATAAAATCAAACGAAATGTCAAACGTCTTTAAATAACCCGTCCCTTCGTTCCCGGTGCAAAAGTACCCATGACACATGAATTTTGATTGATTATTCACTCATTTGTTTTCTTATCGGTCACCACGCTCAAAAAACAAGTGAGTGGGGGGTGTTAGGTTATTTACGTTACGGAATTTCTGGATTCGGTCTCCACGCTCAAGGCCCGCGATAGAAGCTATGCAATAGCTTAAAAAAAGCGCTTTGTTCGTAAGGGTGCAATGTCCACCATGTACCGATAACGCAACGCCCGCCTTACGTGTAGTGATCCGATGATGGAACGGACTTGGTGGAATTAATGTGAAATTCCAACGCACACTCCCCGAAATGTAAACAATAGAAAAACGTACAGTCTCTGTCTGACAAGTTTTGATTATTGCCCGTCCTGGGGTGCTATTCTCTAAGAAAACAGCCTTGAGCGCAGCGCTGGCACAGCGACGAGTCGTGAGCGCAGTACATTGAATTAACAATCCAATTTAAAGGGGCATTGGGTTGATAATTCAATGTACTGCGCTCACGAGTCGTCGCTGTGCCAGCGCTGAGCTCAAGGCTGTTTTCTTAGAGAATAGTACCCCTGAAACACACGAAACCAATAACACCTACGAATGAGTCAGTTCCCACTCGTCTTTATGAGCAGAGTCACATTTCTTCAGCAAACTGAAAACACATGTTTCCTTTATTTGGGCAACGTTTTATAAACAAAACGTTCACTGATTCATTACGCGTGTGATTCGCCGTGTGTGGTCCAAAGTAAAAGTGGTTGGCGGGTAACAAAATTAGAGCTGGTGACACGGATACAATATATTCGGACGCTACCAAATTTATTAAAGCTGTTTAGTACAGTTAGATAAATAAAAGAATAGAATAAACTTTATTGTACACCAAAAAAGTAATACAACTTATACATAAACTTAAATCTATGGGTACAATGTCGGTGTTATCGCTAACAGCGAAATCTACCAGACAACCTTAGGATAGATCGTAAGAACTTAAAATAATACTGGGGATAGTCTGCGGTATAGGTACTGCTAACAAATTAAGCAATCTCCGTATAAAACACAATATATTAACTATAAATATGCCGGAATGTTTGAAATGTGCCAATTCGGATAAGTCAGCCCAATATTAAATACCTTTTTCCGTCGTTTCGGTCCGGCTAGACTATTCCACAGAAGCCTGTATTTTTTCGGAAGAGCAGTTTATGACATTAAGCAATAATGTACTATTCTAAAAGTAAATAATATTTTTGTAATCGGCACCTTAAACCAAACTAAATTATGGAAAAAACTATTCATAACCGAATTAAATTCCTAGTCTGTTCTAAATTCGTCTTTTTTATAAAATTAAGATAATTATCTGACAAATTTACAAAAGGTTCTGCTTATAATGTTACTTATTCTTAACACATACTTTTAAAATATATTCTTTGTGCTCTATGCGAGTAAAATGTAATCAAATCATTCTTTAGACTCGTGCGTGTGCCAGGCCACACGGCCTGCTGAATCAATGTCCAAAGGTAACGTTGAACAACCTGGAATAATGTTTTTTGGTTTTACATAGTCAAAGACTCTACCTAAAACCTACATAAAAAATTATCAACAAAAAAAAAACGCTGTCCTCTCAACCCTTGCACCAAACCCCCTCTTCCCTATACGGTCCACAAGGCCGCTTCAGTTGCGTAATCGAATATTTCGAGTAGTGATCCGACCGACGGTTAATAACGATGACAGCATGCACCGTTCTCGTGACGATCTCGAAACGAATATGGAATAATATCGTAAAATTGTTTTATAAGGTGGCGCCTACGCAGTACGCTGTGAGATATTAGTTGGGAGACTGATTCAAGGAATTATGGTGATTAATTTTAAGTAATTGTTTACACAGCGCGCTGTCGACGACTTGGGTTCGGTCCGGACGGTCAGACAGCGAGCTACTGATTGCTCGCCGTCCTTGCGGACCTACGGTGGCCGGAAATCGGGATCGGAATCCTGGCGGCGGTTGGGGCGTGAGCACTGTTGCCTGATGCTGTCGGCCTCCTCCTTTCCTATCATTACTGCTTCGCAGAAGGAGGCGACCACCTGTCACTCCTTCTCGCTCCGGACCATGGCCTGTACCAAAGTCCGGCGCGAGAGGGCGCCGCCGCCGATCGCCCCCACGAGGGCATGGCGATGCTCTGACCAAGCGGGGCGTACCTCCACTGTGTGGTCCACTGTGTCCTCCGGGCATTCCACGCAGTGACGACACCCCGGTGTTACTTCCGCACGAAACCGGTTATTTTTAATGGTTGGTCGTAACACAGCTGCGCGCTCCGCTAAAGAAAATTTCACGATTTCCTGGACTACCACAAAATAGAGCTATTTATGATGAAAATATAGTTTTGGATGATAAAAGACAACGTACTCATGTTTGTTCATCATTTCGATGGCCACTATTGGACATAAGCCTCTCCCTAGTGTCGCCTCAACGAACGGTTATGTGCGTGTCATACCCATCAGATTCCCACGACGCTTACCAGGTCATTCGTCCATTTTATGAGGCTTTTGGTGTACATTAAAGTTTATTCTACTCTATTCTATTCTATTCTATTCTATTCTATTCTATTCTATTCTATTCTATTCTATTATGTTCATTCTATTCTATTCTTTCCGGAGGTTCTTAACACCCGTTGCCGCACCGTAGCCTCCAGGAGCTCATTACCAGTGTGCTATAGAAAAGACAAATGCTGCTATGGTTAAGGAAAGGTTTTGACATGCGAATTATAAAGCCAAGCATTTTCTTAGCCTTAGCAAGTTATATCACCTTAAGGCCCAAGCGCCAGAAAAGTTCCATAAAATAGTGACTTTCTGAAGCCTACTCCTCGGTAACGGCCAGGTTAATAGGTTTAAAAAAAAAAATTTTTATTATAGACTCATAAACAACATTATCAACATTTGATTTTTTCGTACTATTAATTCTTTTGTCTAAAAAAATATTTAGCAATTTCGCAACTTTTCCCTTCTCCTTCAAAACGGCTTGGATCTTTAGAAACATTTTTACATATAAAAATTGGTGGTTAAATGTTCTTCAAAGTGAACATAGCATATGTAAATATTATAATATATAATAATATTTCGCAAAGAAAATCGTTTTAAAGCGCTCTCCGGGCGCTGCTGGCCGCAAATAAATGCACAGATTTGCGTACTGCCACCTAGGCGGGTGCGAGAGTTGCGTCCACATTATTTCGGCCAGATAGTTCAAGGGACTATAAGCCTAAACAGCTTTATTATAACGACTAAAAACAATTCCTGCACAAAAAACTCAGTATAAAACAGAAACCAGCTCATCTGGACAGAGCTTTATGCTAAATTGAGAAGTACTAATTAATGCAAGTCACTCAGAACTAATGGCATAAGCGACAGTTCATGTATTTTAACGAACTCATAATTAATTAAGTCATAAATATTTTTATGATTTATTTCATTCAAAAGTATTACGTCACGGGTTCAAACCTGGGCAGGCCCGGCCATTTAAGTCGTTGGGCCGTCTCCAGTGGTCCACCACTTTTTTACAAGCTATTATTTAGTTTCATCTGTCCCGATGTTTGTCTGTAATCAAATCTTGCAAATTAAATTTTACTCACTTCCCGGTTACCGATTGAACTGAAATTTTGCATGCATGTGTTAATCAGATGACAATGCAAAATCATTATGACATGGAGCTGATCTGATGATGCAACTGGAAGGTGGCTATAGGAACTTGGTAGTTTTAAACGACACAACCCCATCGAGTTTGGACTCGTATGATTCGTCTTGACGAGCTTTAATTATATAGGTATACCGAGCTATAAAAGCTTGCTATGAGAAAATGATTTTCATTGAAATCTTGTTTTTAGGTGGGAAATCAGCTAATGACACCATCTCCCGCCCTTGGGTCGGGGCAGGGTGTCAAACTTTTATTGAAAAAAACCCACTCCTATTCGTTTTTAAACCTTCGTTTAAGGGCCCCTGGGTCTCTTTTGCATCACCCATGGCCAGTACATGGATCAGTACCCGCCGTCGACGACTTGGGCTCGGTCCGCACAGTTACCGGACGGTCGGACAGCGAGCTACCCATTGCTCGCCGTCCTCAAGCTCGCGCCTACGGTGGCCAGAAATCGGGATCGGAATCCCGGTATGAGTATACATCTGGATGGATGAAAAGAGAGAGAGAAGCCAAAGAAAAGTAGGAAGGATTGTGTGAGGAGTGATATGAGAAAAGGGAGTTAATGATAGCGTGATGGGCGACAGGACAGAATGGGAGAAAAAAGAAATATGGGACAAGAGCAGGAATGTGATGATGATTTATTTCTCTCTAAGTCATTAAGATACAGACAATTTTTTGAACAGAAGTTAATTTAAAATACTTTTCCGATAACAATTCAAAAGTTTCCTTCTGAGAATGTATTAACTCTGCATGTTAGTCGCATGATTAGATTCACAATAGCGATAAATCCATTGGTCAATAGTGAGAATTGGCGGTTGTTCAATATTTGCCCGCACTAGTGTAAAATGTTAATCTGTTCACCAAATAATTTTATTTGCTCACATGACGTGTAGGTGGAATTTCAATATGTTCGTTTTGTGTTGTGTTTTGTTGTTTTAATAAGTAATAACATGCTATAAGTCAGCGGTTCCTAACCTTTTTGATTTTATTCCCCTTATGATTTAGGTTTAAAAAATTATTTACCTGCCCCTTC
The DNA here is from genome assembly GCA_929112965.1 of Mythimna albipuncta. Taxonomy (NCBI): domain Eukaryota; kingdom Metazoa; phylum Arthropoda; class Insecta; order Lepidoptera; family Noctuidae; genus Mythimna; species Mythimna albipuncta. Next base: position 22,138,536 of record OV815961.1, on the reverse strand, counting down.
ACATAAAATCAACTTATTAGAAACAAGCTTTTGCCCGCAGCTTCGCCTGCGTAGGTATATAAAATATACCCTATGTCACTCAGGAATTTAGCAGATTTTTATCAGTTAAAAAAATTTCAGCAATCAGACCAGTACTTTCAGAGATTTACCTCAAACAAACCAAAAAAAAAACTTTAACTCTTTATAATATTAATGTGGATCAATAAAATATTTTATGTTATCTGCTCCTGTGATTAAGCCAGGTACCTATGAAGAAACACAAACTCCAGCAGGGATTCCCACTCCTTAGCCGTAGGCCGTACGCACAAAGAATGTGTTTTCAAAGCGTTTTGTACGTACAGGTGGACCTCCCATAGTCTTGTGGCCACGTATCATTGTGTGGTGGTTTAAAACGCACACTTTCTTAATTTTATTAATAAGCTCGCGTTTGACAACTATCTCACCTGATGATAAACGATGATGTGGTCAATGAGGAGCACGCTTGCCTAGAAGTAACCTATTCACTTTTTTTTTGGGCGGAGCGGGAGATAGTGGCAAACTCTTACTGACTAAAATTCTCACCCCGTTCCTTCTTGCCTTTAATACCGGGGCTGAGCTACCTTTCGAAGCTAACCCTGGCCCCAGTAAGCTTCGACCCAGCTGGGCTCCTGCAGTTGCTGACAACTCCTTGAGGACCTATTCACTCTTGACTTAAAGACCCCTAGGTTGTAGCTATCAGGAAACAAACACTTCTCAAAATATTACACACTTCGAATCGACCAGCTCTTCATTACCGAAGATTGTCTCATCTATTTCAATTTACACCTCTTTTTTCTTCCTTTAAGGGCCAAGCGCTCGAAAAGTGTCATAAAACAGTGATTTTCTGAGGCCTACTCCTCCGTAACAGCTAGGTCAAATTGTTTGAAAAAAAAAAATGTTTATTATAGATTCATGAACAATAATATCAACATTTGATTTTTTTGTGCAATTAATACTTTTGTCAAAAAAAAAAAATTTAGCAATTTCGCAACTTTTCCCTACTCCTTCAAAACGGCTTGGACCTTTAGAAACATTTTTACACATAAAAATTGGTGGTTAAATATTCTTCAAAGTGAACATATCATATGTAAATCAATGCGTTCACATAATTTCGGTCAGATGGTTCAAGGGACTATACGCCTTAAGGTCAAATTGGACTCAATAACGGAGATTTTAGGTCAAGATTGCATATAATTAGGTGGCTAATTACTTATTAAAGTATTCAATGTAATCACTGTAGCACACATTGTGCATAAGTTATGGCTCTTTACTTGACTAATGAATCAGCTAGTTTCGAAATGCGTTGCACATCACACTAATATTATAAAGTTGAAAGTGTGTTTGTTTGTTACTTTTTCACCCTCGTACTGCTGAACGAATTTCGATGGAAGATGGTATATTTGATATGACAGAAAAAAATCACATAGATGCCTCTAAAAAATATTTTATCAAAATTAAAAAAACAGAGTATTATAATTCGGATTAATTGTTAGATTTATTTTATAATTAGAGCTGTAGATTTCTAGTAAATCGATGCTTCACATTTTAAGTGCATTGCAACTGTCTCTTTCTTAAAGAAAAAAGAAAGAGGGTTTGAGTTATACAGCCTACATTACCACTTTAGGGGCCATTCATTTATTACGTAAGACGGTTGAGGGCGAAGGCCGTCGACCATGACTTATTTTTTCTTATAAGGGGGTGGTAGGGAGTCTTTTAATAGTTCTTACGTAAGATCACAAAAATACGCAAAGTTAAAATTTGGAAAAGCGCGGGCAACCGCCGATGCCTATATTCTTATTTTTTCTTATTTAGGGGAGGTTCTTATTTAGGGTTCATTTATTACATAAGATGGCTTTTACTCATCACCTTACGTAATAAATGAATGATCCCTTAACAGTTCAGTTTTGGTCTTATAAAATGGATAGCGTTAAGATCTCGTGGTAAAGCCTCTGTAGTCCTCACTCTCTTTCACAGTAGAGAGCACTATATACTGATTCACATTTATAATATTTGTAGGATAACATTCAAATTGATTGCTTTGTATATAAACACTTTTATGATTGTAGCAAGTTTATTGCGATTGTAAATCCGTGCGATTTTACGATTGATTACTAGTAGACACGTAATAAGATTTTGTTAAGAAAAACAACATAAATCATAGTTCCTTATTAGGTTTTGATTGATGATTGTTCTTTTAAAAAATGGCGTAGTTATTAATAATATTCTTAAGTTTGGTAATGTTTTTTTTTTAGCTTTGGTTGTAGGAAAAGTTTGAGACAAACATGATCAAATCAAAATGTGGGGTTTTTAGGATTCAGTACCCAAAGGGAAATGGGTCGTGCGAAAGTAAAACCATGCCGGGCCATGCCGCCCTGGAACAAGGGCAAAGAAGGAACAGATATGGGTTTTAGTCAGTAAAAGTCTGGCACGCCCTCACGCTCCGGCCAAGAGCGGGAGATGTAATATAAAAAAAAACACATTTAAAAATAATAAAAAAAACAGTAGCCCATCGGCATCAGGAACAGGATCCAAGTTACCGTTACTCAGAGTTCCTAAGCGAGGAATCTCCAGGAATGCTGCTAAAATTGTCCGCAGACTGATATTTATTGCAAGTTCTGGTTATATTTATGTTTTTTATTTATTTATCAATCGCGACACTTTTTGACGTCGTATATCTTCCCCTCTCTGGGTGATCCGAGAAGAAGAGTCAGACTTTTACTGATTAAACCCCACTCGTGTTCCTTTAAGTTTCAAGGTCACGGTAACTCTCGAATAACCCCCTTTTTTATGGTGGGAAAAACTCATGCATTGACATCCCCCACCCTTGGGCGGAGCGGAAGATAGTGTCAGACTCTTACTGACTAAAAGACACACCCCGTTCCTTCTAGCCTTCATACCGGGGTTCGAGCGCCTTTCGGATAACCCTGGCCCCAGTAGGCTTCGACCCGACTGGGTCAGCAACAGTGGAACAGTGCGTGCCGTCGACGACTTGGGCTTGGTCCGGACAATTACCGGACGGCCGGACAGTGAGCTATTTCGAATAACCCCTCAAGCCTCATTCTAAATCATAGGTATACATATACATAGGTACATAGGCTTCTGTTTTACCGCGATAGTCGGAAATAGCTTACGTGTGATTGTTTCCGATTTTACGCGGATGAAGTCGCTGCTACCTAGGAACTAGTACCTTTTGAAGACACGCTTGTATGCTTAGATAGTTTGTACATCAATCTCGTCTCAGCGGTTAATTCATTAACCTGTCAATCACACGATTGACAGCGCGAAAGCCGGCGTCCGCTCTCACATAATCTTTCTATTGTGTCTCTAATTATGGTAGGTTTTCGAAAGGTTAAACGTATTTTGGTGTGGGTTTTTTTTTTGTTTATTGATAGGCTCGCGTTTGACCACTATCTCACCTGATGGTAAGTGATGATGTGGCTGACGATGGAGCACGCTTGCCTAGAAGTAACCTATTCACTCTTGACTTAAAGACCCCTAGGTTGTAGCTATCAGGAAACACAGACTCCGGCAGGGAATTCCACTCTTTAGCTGTACGCATAATGAATTGTTTCCAAAACTCTTTGTTTGAATGGGTTGGATATCCACCATGTACCGATGGCGCAATTTTGTAAAGTTTTATAGGTTAAACGTTGTACCGCTCTGAAAATTTTGACAATGCACGTGTACCTATGTGTGTGTGAGAGTGTGCTATTATTGTGGATTTTTATATTATTATCAGTTTTTTTATTAATTTAATGTTTATTATCGAATCATTATTTAAAACACGGTTAGTCGGGTAAACTATAGTTAGTAGACATTTTTTAATTCGATAGTTCGTTCCTACAGTCATTAACAAGCAGCCAAAACTAGTTTTAAATGATAAAAGAACAAAGTTTACTCAGTAGTAGAACAAGTGCATTTTAAAGTTATCCTGCGCTTGTCAAACGGAACACTACAGGATACCTTCTGCAAGTTAGCAACTTGTTACGACTCCATCTTTGATATCTAATAATTTATAATTGTTATTAAAATACATTTACCAGCAACGTCCTGTGACGTCAAAGTACAATTTGTTGTTAACACGTCTGCTCACCCACTCCTCCTCCTCCTCAATAATAAAAAAAATATATAACCGACTTCAATGTAAAATAAAAACCGCAACATAACTTAGTTATTTTTCATTTTGCAGCGTTTTTTTTTTAATCTCGGTCAAAAAAAGAGTTTAAAACATCAGGTGAGGATCTAATAATCAGGATTACTTAACGACTTACAGACTAGGTAACAATCTCACATTATGTAGGCCAACGAGCCAACCATTTTTTTGCTATTCCGATATTTTCTTCCTAAATCGGGTTACCAATTTAAAAATATGGAAAGCTGTTAAAAAAATATGACGACACAAATTGCATTCAAATGGTTTAAAATGCCGCCAGCCGAATGCGTAGCGATTTTTTTGACAAATTGGGAATCAACACGATAGCAACATATATTTCGTTCTGTTATTCTGTTAACATTAGCCAAAAATAAACTTTATCAGTAGACGCCTTTCGGCTGAAATGATTTCAACCGAAAGGCGTCCAGAAATTTTATACCAGCTGAGAATTAAGTAAGAAAAGTTTTCCGTTTGAAAGAAAACTCCCTACAAAAACAGTGGTTTGTCTATTACATTAAACTAAATACGGTGTAAGATCGCTGCTTGCCAGGGCTGACAGGTTGTTCAAAAGGACTGGAACGTAAAGGGCTACCAGAGGAACGCAGGTGAGTTTTAGTCAGAATAATTCTGAGAATCCTTGTCGCTCCACCCTGAGCAGAAGAAGATATTTGATGAATAGAATAGAATAGAATATCATTATTCGGCAAGCTACACAAATACACAATATGTATAATAATAATAATAATCGCCCAGCAATTGCTGAGTTGGTGAACCGAAAGGGTCACCAACTCAGCAATTGCTGGGCGTCAAACACCCAGCGCTGATTTTCAGTTGGCACCCCGCAGATGACACACCACAAAAAAATAGGCTAGCGTAAAATATTCTTGACATCTCACATCACGAAATACTCTTACTTACTTCCCAGTTCGAAGTTTCTATGAAAAAATAAACAAACCACTGTTGGTAGTCCCGCCATCTAGCGGTGGTTGGAAGAATCAGTGAAATTTATTCAATCGCATATTTAGCAGTAGGAATATTATAAGGCTGATTATGGTTACGCTTATACATTTATTAGCCAATCAACATTCAAATTGTTTGCACAGGGCTTCAATAGTTTGCTGTATCAGTGGCATTACTTACATGATCACAGAAGTAGATTACAATGTTAAGACAAATTTTCATTCTGATGAAAAAAAAACAGTTTATGTTTTATATCAGACTATCAATCCATTATAGCTGTTCCAAGTCTGTTTAAATTTTACTGTATGTAACTTTATACTGCTTAAAAAGGGTCTCATTTTTTATATAAGATGTCTAAACTTTCCCGCAAATCCGCTCCCGTGACCTATCCCAACACGAAAAGCGCGTATTTTTTCGGCGTAATAAGTAGTCTACTTAAAGGACTAGTACCACTGAAAAAAAATTAATGAAAATTTCTATGTAAAAAAGCAATATGATTTTATGTTATGACCAGAAAAAACTACTTATTTATATTTTTATGTGCCTACAAGGTTCTTATTTTTTAAATGTGTAACATTCTTTTCAATACGGCTGTATGTATGCAGTCTATGCAGACTTCATTAATTTAATAAAGTCGTTCATTTCGTGACAAGAATATATAATAAAATCTACTGCAACGCCAAACATTAAAAAATTCATTCAGAAGTTTCCGCAAACAAATTATGGTGCCTTTGTCCTTGTTTCCAATCTTGTTTACCAGGAAATAAATGAGGAAAATAAATCTAATTGCATTATTCAGGTCATATTATAACGTTTAATTTTGCTGTTGTTAAATAATAATTGTTTGTTTATGATAACAATAGAAACTATGCATAAACATTATTAGTCACGCTACTCGATAACAGATGGCGCTAGTTCTACGCGTAATAAAGTCAAACCTTTGTAAAGGAAACAAAAGTGTTCGAACCTCTTGGCAGATGGCGCTGTGAGTGCTGCGAATTTAGTGTAAATATTTTTGAACTTTGCTACCGACATCTGACCAATAATTTTATTGTGGATCATATTTAATATACTCCAGTTTTACTATCTCAACAACAACAACATGTTTTCTCGTAACTCACAGTAATCTCTTGTTTACAACTACGATAAAACTGTTTATATACCAAACATCATGTCACTGACCCCGTTCAAATAAGAGTGCTAATAAGGGTAGAAATTTAACAGGCAATACTACCCAAGGGTGTTGCAATTTGTCGAGTCATTTACTGTGGACACATTTAGATCTGTTTGCATGGCCGTAAAGAGTCCACGCCCTTACCATAACCACCCACCCACTGCACCAATTTACTTAGGACCCTGTCCCCCCTCTGCTCGTTCAATTAAACAAGTACAACGGTAAAACTCCCTTAGAACCTGATGGGTCTTTATATAGTGGCTTGGAAGAATATCGTCCACCCATTGGCAGGTGACCACGATCACGTCACCTTCACAATGGAATCGTAATCGTAAAACTTGACTAGTTTTCCGCGGGCTCCGCCACGGGGAACTACCCTCATCTACTCCCTTGTCACTCCATTTAACTAAAAGCCTCGTTTGAAATATAAAAAATGATTTGATAGCGTACACTTGGCAATGAACTGGAAGTCCGGAAAAATATTGAAGAACATAAAAAAGTTTTTTGCAACACGTCTGTGTAGAAGAAACAAGAAGATAAACAACATGAGAAAACGAAGAGAATCAGTCGCTTCTGTGTATAGGAAAACAACTAAATTTTTAACATCGAACACTACAAATTTTCTAAAGAAAAAACCGAATAATAAGAAAACGGAAATTCTGATGGAAGCTGTAGAAGATTGTGAAGACAATGGAGAAGAAAATATAAACAAAGTTGACGAAACGAAAACAGATGACGACGATATAGGTGAACGAGACCTTGACTATTATCTAGGAGTGAGAGAGAGTGAGACTTACTGGCGAGACCCAGCAGGAAAGGAACAGATAAGGAAAGACTACCTTGTCTATCACTGCGGTATCAGTGTAGAAGATTACGACAAAAACTATAAGAAAACTATAGTCTCAAAGGTGTCTTACGTCATACAGCCAAGATTGAAGCAAGTGCCATTCAAAATTCATAGAAAGAGGAGGAAGAATGGGGATATGAGGGATGATTCGTGGCGGGAAAAATCTGGGATATTCAAACTGTTTGCTTATCGGCGTGATAGTGAATACTCGACGTCGGATAGTTACAGCGAATGCGATTCTAACGATGACAAGATTTTTGAGAGACTGCGATCTACTAATGAAGATGATATAGATGATATGATCGGTTATCTCAATGAGATGGCCACTTGTGGCTCTGACGGCAAACTCTTTGAGGTTCGTGCAAACATACAAAGCTTTACTATCATGTTGTCATACAGAAATGTTATGTTGACTTAATTTAGGCATTTACTGTTAACGTTGAATCTGAAGGCAAATAAATACATTATGACGTCGTTCTACAAAAAGTAATATTTGAATAAGCAAATTAATGAGAATTTGTGCACAATATTTTTATTATTTTCCCGTTTGCGTGCTGGTGTACGAATTTCTTTGGAAACGAGGACTTTTATTAAGGGTGCCCTAGACAGTAATTCTTTCGAACAAACGTAGTATGGCATTACTTCATTGTTTGGCGGTATAGATTCAAAACAAAAAATGATATCGATTTCTTTCGGTATTAGCTCTGTATGAAAGCAAAACAGTAATAGTAAGTATAACATTTTGAAGTTATGTGCGTCGAAAATTCCATATTTTGGCACTAATTTGTGCATCTTTATGCGTTAATAAATAACTGATGAATATGGCAAATATATTTCCTTACAGTAATAAATTATTTATTTAAAACACAATTAATTTTATTTTGAACAGATAGTAAAAAAAAAATCATTATATTTAGCCACCCAACAGTCTATTCATAAAATCTTACGCACACTTTTCGTTATAAATCATCAAATCGTGTTATGGGAGTGGGAGTGAGTGTGTGTTCCAGCTTTTTATTGCTCATCAACGCGTTTATAACGTCCATCCAAGAGTTCAAGCCGAATAGTGCAACCTTAAATGTCTGAAATAGACAAACTAAGAATAGTTCTAAATTTTTATTTAGAATTAAATATGTGCATAATTAAACAGTTATCTAAATGACTAACAATGACCAACAATTGTCTAAATTATAATGAATATTATAATATTTAACATAATATTCGTCTGTGTTTATATGTCATGTCTTGGTAGTCCAGCCAAACAGGAATCGTTAAATTTAATATTCCTTAACAAACTATAAATATTTAATAGAATTAGTGTACAGTTATTATTAATTTATTACAATCCAACCTACATATCCTAAAAAAGGTTCAAATTATTTTAAAAATAAGTAATAAGTTGTATTTATCACATGTCCTATTATATATCAATGCATGTCCCTTATCGGACTGACCATTTGCACTTTTATTATTTTGCATTTGTGATCTGAATTACATTTGAAATTTTATTTTTGACATATTTATGTTTGTACAAGGACATAGATTAGACCCTTTTGAACACAATTAGGCTGAATCATATTAAGTCCGTGTGACTTAAATATGATTAAGAAAAATGGTTTGAAACTAGCTTCTACGTACCGTTTTAATAATTTGTTTAATTTATTGAAGTTGTTAAAGGCTTCCTAGGAATCGAAGTACAATTTTTCGTATATTTAATTTTTATTTATATCAGGCTCTACTCGCTTTGCTATTTTCTCCGTAAATCTAATTTCAACTGTATATAAATATCTTTTTTCATTTTTTTTTAACATTTTCATGTTATCTTTTCAGGGCGTTCGGATAAAAGAAGTATCGGAGGGGAGGCCCTGTGACAACTGCCCAGAGCTCTGCCCTGGTTTCATCCCGCACGCGTGGAGGTAAGTCTTTAGTCTCTAAGTCACATAGAACGAGGAAACTCGTAACTTTATCATCGAACCTTGGTTCTACGACCCCGAAGCGGTTATGGCGTATACCTTGTGCATACAAATAGAGAAAATGTTTTCTCATCTACCGACTATCTACAGCATTTGCATTTAGAGCTATCAGTCTTCCGTTGGCAACTTCGTCACCTTAGTTAACTTCATTAGGTATGCCTCTGTTTCTTTGTTTCTCGTGTGTAGTGTCACGTAGACAGCTTTACTTCATATTTGGATCACAATGATTGGGACTCATTACTGCATCATGTCCTGTTTCATTAGGCGTGCCTTTGTTTCAAGTTATCAAAGAATTTGGAACCGATTCCACTTTATTGTTACTCGTTATCTGACATTTTGAACTGTTCTTTGTATTAGTGCGTGAATTAAATTGTGTGAGTATTGTTATTGTTAAGGTTTTAGTGTTACATAAAACGGCATTATCTGATAAGCTGTCGGACTTATTTTATTTCTAGAACACTACTTCATTGTATTAGTAATATATAAAATACACCGATCAGCTTGACAGCCGTCCTGATTTGATCTAAATTAAAACAATCCAATTATTTTTAATCAAATTAAAAACCCTATTCTATATTAGCATATTCTTAATAGTAGTAGTTAATAGGAGTTATTTGTCATACGATATCTTTCGATTTCACAGTATCATGTTTATAAATATAACAAACAAAGATTATCAAATTGCCAAACCCACAAAACATATAAAAGCCAATAACAATGTTGAGATTACATTTACCGTACCCAATGTTATCGTAGTAATAACTAAAACAGACAACGCTTAAAAAATCGCTAATAACCATTACGTTATCAAATTATCGTGACCGGGTCACAGATACCTTATCAATGATAGTTCGCGCCATGCCGACGAACGTGATCGAAATCAACAGACTAACGAGCGGATAATCAGCCTTGTGGTGAGGCCAGCGCGTGCGCCGAGCGGCGAGAAAAATGTCCACTCCTGCTCCCGCGGTCATACCGAACAGTCGTGTCGCGCTCGAAAATCAAACAAGCCAAACAATGTGTCTCTCGTTGAAACAATTAGAGTGGGCGGATGTGTACATACGCATCACCGGAACAGATAAAGAGCCGGTGAAAGAGAAGAAGATACAAAAGTTCCCATCCAGGGAACGAAACTTTGCTGTAAAGAGGAAGTTTAACAACAACATGAGGTCCCACGCCAACTGCGAGAGTTGCGCCAGAGTCGCTGAGAAAGAAAACAGATGATCAACAAAGTGTGTGTGACTGTCAAGTGTCAGAATTAAGTGGATCTACGGATCGCTATTGTACGTGAATACAATGTGTTTGCAAGCAAACTATCGTGACGATAAATCTCTCAAAAAAACTAAGTGATATTATTATTTATAAAAGTTATAAATAACTCGGTGCAAAGTGCGAAGAACTGCCTTTGTTGGCTTCGGACGTTCTAAAGTTTGTGCTAAATCCTTTTTGCTCAACGTCATTCCATTTATTTTGTTTTTGCTCAATCTCTAAAATAACTTTGCAGTGGCCGCTTGCAAAGTTTTCTTGTTTATGAATATAATAGCAGGATGTTAGCAAGGGACTGAAATTTTAACATTGTTAATTGTATTTAAAATTACAAGATTCTTAAAGAAGATTCTTAGAAACAAAAGAACTTGCCTGGTTATCAATATGCTTAATTTCTTTATCATCTATTTCTGAGAATAATAACACAACATAAACATTAACTCTGTTTAACTTATTATTGTTTATTTGATTTAATACTTCGTTAATGTTTCACAATTAATAATGTGTCTCGTTAGTTTCCATACAACGTGTGTTATCAACAATATTGTTGGTCGGTCGATCCCGGATGTCGCCAATGCATTCGATTTTAAGGCTTATTTATGTAGCCATTTAGTTCAGAATTGTATAAATGTTATCCTATATACAGGTTTTCACTACGTTTTGTGTTATAAAAGAAACAAACAAATAATTTTAAAATATTTGTGTATTTGATCCGCCAATGTGTAGCTATATATTATGTAAGATGTTGCATCTTAAGTGGTTTGAATTGGTATGAAGGTTATATTACTTCGTGCTTCATGACTATGCATGTAGGTATTTATAAATAAACGAGTTCATGAGTTCACTCCATTATTTTATTCTTATCTAATCTTAGTAAAATAGTATTGCAAACACTCATTACGTAAATATACACTAACATAGTTACTTCATAAAGGTTTGTTGAACCAAGGAGATCAAAGGTGAAGCCATATCGCCGCCAACTTCTCTCATTGTAAGCTGATTGGTAGGTTCCGGCTTGATTGTAAAAAACTGGAAGTGGTCATATAACCAAATTATATGTACGAGTTTTTTCATCAATAACCGCTCACGATTCTGATTTATGTATCCTTTGGAATTTATTGTTACGTCTTTAACATTTAATAGGGATATAAAATAGCTGATGGCTTAAAAAAATTAAGTGTCTATTTTGATTGCGTTGGGCTTGCGGATGGCGAGCACTGGGTAGCTCGCTATTTGGCTGTCCGGTAACTGTCCAGGACCGACCCCAAGGTGTCGACGGGGCGTAGTGTTCCACGCGCGCCTAATAGAGATGTCCGAAAATCCATAGGGGCCCAGCAGAGTCGAAACCATAAGGGCCCAGCAGATCCAAAACCCGCTAGGACCACGAGCGTTTTCTGAAAGAAACCTTCTTAGAATCTGGAACTCCGCTCTAGAGTTCAGAAGTCATTAGATAATTTAAATAACTTATTCATGTGAAAGAAGATATTGTCAACAAGGGTGTTAATACTGGGCTGCAGTATTGTTTGAGTCATCACAACCTTGGAACACGGGTGGGTTAGTATAAGTAGACTTCTACTTAGAAGAAGTAGTATTTGATAATTTCACAGCCCACAAAAATTAAGTGAATAATAGATACTAATTAATGTCCTTTTCTAAAGTATAGGAGAAGATATACAATGCCGATTTTAAATAAATTGGGAATAAAGTCAGGTTGACGACACATTAAAAACCCCAGGATATTTTAATCGAATAGGACAATTCTTTGTTCATATGCCACAGATTGAAGTATGAAGCTACGATTTCTTTGGAAGTATCAAGACAATAAAATATAATCAGTTCCTAGAATCTTTAAATACATAATGTATTTAGTGAGGCGTTATAACCGTTGGACACTATTAGTTGAGAAACCTTTGACCTTTAAAACTATAATTAACGCAGCTATACTAACAAACTGATACCGTTGTTTGTTCGTTTGAACAAAGCATTTTCAAATGCATCATTAGTACATATTCTTCCTTTGTTGGTTGAAAGATCTTCACTATGGAAACACATTGTCTAGGCTAGTCTGTCTGTTCGTCATCTATGGTATAATCACCCTTATAAAGTTCCCACTGCTGGGACTTAGGCCTCTTCTCTTGGAGAGAGAATAGGCTGTTTGGCCGTAATCATAAGGGCCCAGTGCAGATTAGTGAATAATAATAACACTAATCATTTATTTTGCTAGAATATGAGAATGAAACTAGAACAAAAACACAAAAAAAAAATAATGTTTGAATGTCACAAGTTGTACTAATAGTAATGCTCCTGGCTGGATTTTTCGGTTTTAGGAAAGGTTCCTTTGCTTCCAAAAAAGGATAGGATATTCCTATATAGGGTGCATTTAGCATAGCTTATGTATAGCATAGTCAGCCTTTTTTCCGTTGCTGAGACTCCGGCCTCCTCTCTAGGAGAGGTGCATTTATTTGACAAAACTAAAAATTTTAAAACTGCAGAGAGACACAAGCAGATCCACGTTGTCACCTAGTACTCATTAACCTTGTTCAAATCTACACGAGTCATGGTTCTTAGTATCGAATACTGCTTAACTACACTTGTATGTTTTTATACACTGTTGAATAATATTGACAATATCCGCTTATAACGGATTGTAATCTCTGCTACAATTTGCCGAGGTGGGAATTATTAATGTATATTTTTTTCTCACGAAACGACTTTGCTACATAGGATCTATGTCTATTATAGAGGTGCCTTTTAATTCTTTGGCAAACTTTTCATTATTCAAAACCAGACGATCCTTTATCAATTATCAAAAATCTACACTAATATTATAATTATAATAATTAATATAATAAAGAGGTAAAATTTGTTTTATTGTTTTTTTGTTTGTTTGTAGGAGGTAATCTCTGGAAGTACTGATCCGATTGCTAAATTTCTTTCACCAATAGAAAGCATCTTTATTCCTGAGTGACATAGGTACTATATGTACGCGATTGAAGCCACGGGCAAAAGTTAATACTCAATAAACTAAGGTAATATAAGAGTAAGTTTTAAATCACTGGCAGTCCTTCAGAGGGCCTCAGCGATGTCAGCATTATTTACTAGGTCTGATGTCTGCCAGGGCTGCGGAATCATTTAAAATATTTAGTCCGACCCTGGAACGTAAAAGGCAACTGAAGGAACATGGGTGGGGTTTCTATAATAAAAAATCTGACTCTCCCTTCTGCTCCACCAAGAGCTGGAGAAGTTAGTTAGACCTTTTTCTTTTGTTAGCCTGTTTTGTTCCATTCCTGGGTCCTGTTTCTTAGGTAGGAAATTATTCAATGACTTCACCCAAAAGAGGGAGGACGTGTCAGACTAAAACACACTCCTATGTTCATTCTCTGTCTTGCATTCCATGGCACCGGGTTTTCCTTTTAGAAGCGAGCCCATGGCCCCAGTAGGCTTCGACCCTGCTGGGCACCTATGGTTTTGCTGACATCTCCTTGAGGGATAAAGACCTCTTTCTATCTCGCTGGCTCTTGCCAGTATGAACCTAAGAATGCGAAATTGGTAACCGCACCCATGACACGAAGAGGAGTACTGGCTGGCGGTCGCCTCCTTCTGCGAAGTAGTAATGCTAGCAAAGGAGGCGGCCGCACGCCGGAGGTAACTGACTTCCTCACGCCCGGTATCGCGACCCCGATTTCCAGCCACCGTAGACATGAGCTTGCGGTCGGCAAGCAATGGGTAGCTCGTAGTTCGTCCATCAGGTAACCATCAACCAATAGTGTTCCACGCGCGCCTCAATACGTCAGCAAATCCGTAGGGGCCTAGGAGGGTCGAAGCAAATCTTACTGGGGCCAAAGGTTGAGTGAAAGAGAACCCCGGGGTCTTGGAAGGAAGGCCAAGACGGAAGATAGGCGTGAGTCTTAGACAGTAAAAGCCTGACATGATGGAGCAGGAGAACCCATTGGATGATATCCAAAAAAATACCCTATGTCACGTGCCACCATCACAAAATTACTTCAACAGTTAGTAGGGCAACGATTCATTTAAAAAAGTGGGTGGATAGACGCGCACAATTTAGCTCATAACTGACAGGAACCGTTTGAATTATCACGATTATACATTACATTATTTGAGGACAGATACAAAGCGAACCATGTCCCCTTATCTAGGGTTATTGACCAACTCATTAGTAATCATTTGAGTGCACTCTGTAATGTATTGTGTCATTAAGAGTGTTTTGTTATGCTGTAGAAGTTTTCTATGTTCTCTGTATGTCCTTTGAAACAAAAAAAGAATCATCTACGGTCCTCCATCATCATCATCAGCCTTTTTAATGTTCGCACTACCGGGACTCAGGCCTCCTCTCTAGGAGAGAAAATAATAGGGTAGTCTCCAGGGTCAAAATAATTTCATTTTATTTAGTCCGTATTTTAGATTATAAAAATATTTTGGACACGTATTTTTTCTTTTTTCGATTAAATAAAAAATAACAAAGATATAGCCCATTAAAGTTACGTGTGACGTCACCCCGCGCGAAAAAATTTAGCACGGCGTAACGTTACACGTAACTTTAATGGGCTATATCTTTGTCATTTTTAGTTTAATTTACAAATAAAAAAATACTTGTCCCTTATTTTTGAATAATCTAAAAGACGGACTAATTACATTTTTACGGCAACTAGCCTACTCACCACGTTGCGGGCCCAGTGCAGGTCGGTGGTATTAATTCGAAGACGTGTGACATTTCACATTTTCACTTTTATTCAAACCAGCCTAACCCCTGCGTTTAAGGGTAATCGCACTTAATTTATATATTTCCGCTCCAAGTAATTGGTGTTTGACGCCGCCATTATTTTATGGCAGTATAGAATTCCATACTACCAAAATTCAATAGAGGTCTTCTTCGAACATCAATAAAATGATATCCCCATTCCCATACATGCACACAGTAATTATGTGTTAAAAAAATTTGATCACTTTATAATTTGTGTCGTTACTCATCAATGTACGGGCTGACGGCGGTTCATACAATGCTTACATTATTGCTTTAAAATCCGTTCATTGTCCTCCTTATGGCTTTGGAAAGACCGGCTGTAGTACGATTTTCCGTTCCTTCCTTGATTAGTAAGACGAGGAAATTTGGAACAGGATAAAGCAATGAAGTCCGGATGTCACGTAACACTGTTGGAAGAAATTCGCGAATTTACATTAAGTAGGGAGGCTCGCCAAACTTAGGGCAGCGGCACTTTGCTCGTTGAACAGATGGTCGATAGGGATGAAAAGTTCTGGAGTGGCGACTGCGCTGTCCTCTGTGCAGAGGATGCATGGAGTTGGAAGAAACTATCGCGCATGTGCTCCTCGAGTGCACAGCCGTCATCGAGATAAGAACACGAACCTTGGGAGCACCGAATTCATTGATGGACGCCCGGAGCAAACTGAAGAGACTCATCGTTTCTGGAATTAAGTGGGCTGGTTGGAGTAAAGGCCGCCATGGCCCACGCACAATGGTTCGATAAGGACGAAGTGCGGAAACCAGACCACTAAGATAAGATAAGAAGACGACTGTGCACCGGAAGATGCAAGCGTTGGAAGGCCTCTTACGAGGTGGACCGATGACATGGTGAGACCTTGAGGACCCCGGGAATGCGTTGCACCCAGAGCGAGAGATATTATTTAATGATTTCCCACCATCTAAAATAAAAGAGGGTGAAAGTATCCGTGAATATAAATACTTTTTACGGTAGTAATCAGCTGATACTTTTTGCTGAATTGACAATGGGTTGATTGCTCTGGTGGTCCAGTATGAAGAATAGAAAGAGATCTTAAGTAAACCCAATTGCCACAATTGATCGTAACCGAAGACTCAGTTAATTAGGGCAGGAAAATGAGAACCGTTCCCAAATAATAGGACCTTTGAAGGAAGAAGAAGAGAATTTTCGCTAAGTAGTAGGATCATCGTTTTATTGTTCCTGGACTCAGGCCTCCTCTCTAGGAGATGAAATGAACTACATAATACATCATGTGAACCTAATATAGACTGGCGGATGTCACATGTCTTTGAATTTTTGGTTCTATGACATACCAGTTTCCTTACGATGTTTTCCTTTATCGTTTTGGGAGTAGTATAACCCATGACGTACTTACAACTCGAAACATGCTGCCTATTATCACAGAACCACCACAGTTCTTTTCAATGTTATGTTCACATAAGTTCAAAGTGTAAAGACAGTTTATTATAATTTATTTAACTATTTATTTATAGGTATACACATGAAAAGAAGAAAGGTGATGCTTATTTCTGAAGAAATCTCTTCCAGAATACCAGCGAAAGGAGAATTGACAAAAAATTGAGATGTAAGCAACGCGTGTACGTAATAGAAATTACCATCAAAGACACTTCCGCCTGACCACCGCTAAGTTAATTTTTGCTTGCACTCTAAACAAAAACTTCAAAAGGTTTGGTTTGGCGGAGCGTCGCAGGATTTAAGCGAAATTTTTTTTTAAGTGTCCTGACAGAAATGTCCGCCATTTTTTTTTTTCGATGGGAAAAATCATCTTATGACAACCACCACTCTTGGGCGGAGCGGGAGATAGTGTCAGACTCTTACTGACTAAAAAACCCATCCCGTTCCTTCAAGCCTTCATACCGGGGCTCGAGCGCCCTTTCAGATAACCCTGGCCCCAGTAGGCTTCATGGTAAATATAAAGTAGTTATCAATGAAATAATATAACATGCAAACATATATATACATGTATTTTTTTTTCACGAATTATGGGCTAGTATATTATATGTATGGCCTATTTTTACTATGAGGGCCTATATTTACTACTAAGCCCTCATAGTAAAAGTAGGCCATATTCGTGAGTACTTTCACACCCACAAAGATAGCTAGTATATCAAAAGCCACCTTGTATATCCACCTCTCTCGTGCAATAATCCCCAGTCAAACCATTTGGAGGCCGATTTATATCGCTGATCAGTTAATCTCCTGTCAAAAATATCATGTAACCTAGTTGACATATGATTTAACTGAGGATTTTTAGATAGATACTGGAAACCTATATCAAGCAAGATAAAAATTAAATGGATTATCATGTTTCTATTTTTACTAAAACAAATTGTTAAAAGTGAAAACACCATGATTGCCCTTTTTTTAGGGAAATCATCAAATGTTTTCTCATGGTCTAGGGCCGAGCGAGAGGGTGTATCAAACTTTTACCTGACTAAAACCCACTCCTAAGTTCCTTCTTTAACTTGTGTTTCAGAATTCCGGGATTTACTTTCGGAAGCCAACCCATGGCTAACTTCATTTGCTTGATAGGCTTCGGGTTTTTTTTTTTTCATATAGTTTTTTGCATTTTGCTAGTCAGTGTCCATTTGTATGTTGATTAAAATATGATTTTTATTATTATAACCTCTCAGTCCCTTATTGAATAGTTAATCAAAAAATCATTTTGAATTTCGTGGTACACCCTTTTTGAAAGTGGTAAGGCATCTAATAATAATAATAAACATTTTATTTTCAAGCATCGGAGGCCCATAGAAAAAATACATAAAGTAATCTTAAACCACTATATCTTAAACAATAATAAACTAATACATAATAAAAAAAAAAAAAAACAAAAGAGAGAAATGATAATGACGAAAATGAAGGCGTGTCAGACTTATATAGACTTCTTCTTTTCGCGTCGATATTTTTTCTAACCAATATTTGGCAACCTATACTGCTCTATCGTTGGCCTCGTATAGATCCTGAAAACTATAGGTGGTTATGCAGGATGAGCAGCATAGCAGGTGGCGCATTTCCTGAGGAGAGGCTCCACACTGGCACTGTGTTAAAAATGGATCGAGGAAGTCCCATATCGCCAGATTGTTTTTACCAATTGGTCACTGTAGTTCATGTCCAGGGGGAAGATGATCCGATGGGGTGATGAAAAGTTGAAGAGGTGGATGTTTTTTAAGCTATTGCATAGCTTCTATCGCGGGCCTTGAGCGTGGAGACCGAATCCAGAAATTCCGTAACGAAAATAACCTAACACCCCCCACTCATTTGTTTTTTGAGCGTAGTGACCGATAAGAAAACAAATGGGTGAACAATCAATCAAAATTCAATTCAATGTGTGAAAGTGTAACTTCAATTAATATCAAAGAGTTGCATAAGTTGATAAAAATGCTACGCAATAGCTTTACCGCGGCAGTCCCCGAGTGCCACACGTCTTTTTTAGACTAAATCCACACAGTATGTTCCTTTCAGTTGCCTATTGCGTCCCTACCACACGTGGTCCTTACCACAGATATCCCTTTCAGATGTGGACCTATGGCCTTAGTAGTGTACCCTGGAGCATGCACTTTAATATTCACATTTTTAACTGTGCGTCACCCTGAAAAGAAATTCATTCCTATTATTATTTCACTTCACAATGCTGTTGTTTTTCTTTTATACGCATATTATAACAAATGTATATGACGACAGTAAAAGTCATTGTTTTCTTGTATTTAATGACGGTTGCAGAAAAATGACAGCTGACTAAATATTGCCAAAATGACGTCATGTAGCCGCCATTGCTGCACCGCAAACTTTGGCATAGCGGTCATATTAATCAGCAAAAGTGTATATTATACGTACTTATAAAGGTACTTTTGGAATAATTCTTTTTATAAAATTTTTTGGTATAATTACTGACAAAAAACTTTAAGAAAACCTTTTTACTTGGTTTTTATCTTAGTTTGGAAAAAAATATACCTTGGCTCTAGAGAAGGGCAAACCACACAACTAGGTGCAAGTGCAAATACAAAACAATCCTTCAATCGCCTGGATGGTCCGGTGACTATGTATTTTTGCTGACATAACAAGCTGTGATTTTTCATGATACAGTTATGAAATTTTGTACATAGATTCTTTACATAAAAATGGACACGTGTTTTGGGTTTCGTATTTAATAAAACTAATGTTTATACAAAGTAATTTGAAGTGATATGGTGTTGGTATACCCAACAAAAGCCAAAATACTTATAAAATTACTGAATTCATTCAATTTCAGTATGTCATCGTAGGTTTTGGTATTTCTCCATAACGTGCTAAGTAGCACAGATGTTTATAAGTCTAGGATACCTAAACGTATAAACCGCAAACTTGTGTATTATTGTATGATCAATATGGTTGTATACCTACTACTGTATTACGTAGCATGAGTAGGTACCTACTTGCCAATGATTTAGTCATGAAGAAATATGACTCCAAGTTACAGACTATCCTATATGGCCGGACATTCGACCAAAAAGGCCGACAATTCTTTTTTATGTCGTTTTAAAAGATAGATTGCCATTAAGGTAAAAAAGAAAGCCATGACAGGTATAAATATCCTTATAAACTCTTGAAACTCGCCTCAACGAGCTGTCAGCAACAGCAGGGACCCAGCTGGGTCGAAGCCTACTGGGGCCAGGGTTAATTCGAAAGATAGCTCAAGGTGCGGTACGAAAGGCAACGAAGGAACAGGAGTGGGTTTTTAGTCAGTAAAACTCTGACACCATCTCCCGCTCCGCCCAAGAGCGGGAGATGTCATTACATGATTTTCCCACATCTAAAAAAAAAGAAAATAAACCACTCTTGAAACTCGGGGCTAGTCTCTAAAAGAGGGATGAGCCGCAACGCGGGCCCAAACTGATTAGTGTATTTATTTATTTATTTTACAATTTATGTACACACAAATATACTGAGGAGGATAACATTATTAGAAAACTTTGTACAAAGGTACTGCTTATTTCAAATAGACATATATGTATAGTGTATGTTACATGACGTATCTTACGAGTTTAGGTTATATGACAGGATATCGGCTTCCTGTAATAGGGATGACGCTCTAAAGCCCACAATGTAACCCCGATGGCCATACAATAACCGCCAACTGTATATAGTCGTACAATTTCAGTTCATTTGGCCATGTCACTTATGCAAGCGCAAACCGATGTTGACAGGCACTGCCTTGACCTGCTTCTTGAAGCAATGACTGTTAGAGTTCGGAGCCACTCAAAAAATGTTAGCTAGATGTTGTAAGACAACTACTAATTGTTTGAATTTGTACTTGACTAGCTTCTGCCGGCTGCTTCGCCCGTGAAAAAGTCGGTTCTTCCATACAAACTTTGGAACCCCGTTTCAACCACTTAGGGGGGAAAGATTGGAAGAGATGTAGACAAGTACCAGTATGAAGAGTTAGTGAAATCTTAAATTAAACTAATAAATACTTATGTAACTATATATACCTTATACTAAATATAAATATATTGAAATGTATATATTGTACGTACATGGATTATCGAGAATAAAACAGCACCCATTAGCAAAAATAATGACTGTGTCTGTTTTCAACTACAACAACAGCGAGTACTTATCTAAAGATTGACTTTTTAATTTATTGGCAATCTTTCAGAGAATTGAAATTATTCAAAGTATAAAATTTTACTAAGTGATCCAACAGAAGTCGCTAAAAACTAATCAGCATGCCAAGCCTTCTACATTTGGTCGAGTTATGCGAATAAATGATACTGAAACTATAATACTGCTAATAATAAACAGCAAACTTTATTTAGTTTTTTAGAATTGATCCCATGTTTAGCTCAAACTTAGGACTAGTTCGAGCTACATGAGTACTGACAAATGTTTGCACTGACTGGACAGGTCCACTCAAATCTGTGTGGTTCTTTCCTCAAAAAACCGGCTGAGACACTAATCTGCATATTTCTCGTATGATTAGACCATTCCATGTTTATTGTATGGACTTTAAAAGAGATTTTGACCCTTGAGATTGTTTCGGTGTTTCTTCTCAGGGTAATCAACTAGGAAACACCGGCCTCATCTAGTTTAATTCATTAAACCCCAAGCGAACGCACGTTCGCGCACCTATAGTCTTTCAATTATGTCTGTAATTTCCACGATTGAAAGGTTAAACTGACGAAAAGAAAAATTTATGCGTAAAAGTGGTTTTTTTTTAACCTATTTCCAAAATAAATATCATTTATATGGTAAAAGTCGTCAATATTGGTGAGAATTTTCACCCCTTAACATATTGCCACTGAGTTAACAAAGTCAGCCTGTATTTTCTAAAAGCCTTGCGTAGGACTGTGCACGGAATGCAAATGCTTACAAAAAACTAAGTAGTTTAATTGCACAAATGCTAACGAGTATTACCTCATGGAGTAGCAAGACCTGTCTCACGCTATGTAACTTAGATTACTCAAGAGAATAAGTGGTCACACATTATTTATGTTGATTTATCTTATCATAATATCAACCTTATAATGTTCCCATGTTCTTATGGGCAGGGCACTTTGCTTGCAGAACAGATGGTCGATAGGGCACATAGAAATATAAGAAACAGATGGAGCAGAAAGGTTCTGGAGCGATCACAACGTGGTCACGATGATGCCTTTTCTGGAACATACCAGAAGACGCAGCATTGGAAGGACATCCACAAATGGATATCGATGACCTCGTGAAGGTCGCGGGAACCCAATGGATGTGACACGCACAGGATTGGTCGTTGTGGCGAGACTTGCGGAGGCATATGTCAAATATTGAACGACTTTCGATTGAAATGACGATGATGGTGAATGTCAGACTCTTTAGAAGAGAGAATTGAATGGCAATAAATAAAGAAAATTCAATCTGCATCTACATCTACACTAATACTTTTTGACTGGCCTGTTGGTCTAGTGGTTAGTGGCCCTGACTGCTATGCCACAGGTCGTGGGTTTGATTCCCACCCAGGACAAATGTTTATGTGATGAGCATGATCATTTGTTCTGTGTCTGGGTGTAATTTATCTATAATATGTATGCATTTAAAAATATATAAATATGTTTATAAATTATCTAGTACCCATAACACAAGCTCTGCTTAGCTTGGGACTAGACGGCGTTCTGTGATAGTTGTGGAATATCATATTAGTATTTATTATTAATATAATATATAGGTAAAATTTGTTTTTTCTTATGATTTTTTGTTTTAGGAGGTAATCTCTGAAAGTACTGGATCGATTTCTAAAATTTTTTCACCAGTATAAAGCTGCTTTATACCTGAGGGACATAGGCTATATTTTATGTACGCGGGCGAAGCCGCTGGCAAAAGCTAGTAGGCAATAAATCAGGGGAACATTCTCATAAAATATTAGCCTTATTATGAAGTCAACCCCAAATGAATCTTCTACCTGCCCTTGCCAGATAAGATTTGGAGTCGCGTCGGTGGACATTTTCTTTCTCCATTCTGTCTTGTCATACTATTATTAACTCAACTACTAAGAAAATAAAATGACAGTCCGTCTCCTAGAGACGAGACCTGAGTCCCAACAGTGGGAACATTATAAGGCCGATTATGTTATGTTATAATTACAGTCCAGTACACTTATGCTTGGACTCCACAAAATAAAGGGACCAGCTGATTATCAGTTTTTTGGAGGGTTTAAAATTATCAAAAAACTTCTTCCGCTTTTGGTGGAGCAAGAGGAAGTGTCAGACTTTTACTTACTAAAACCCCACCTGTGTTTCTTCAAAGGCCCTCTGCATTCCAGGGCGGGGAATTATCCCGACTAAGGTTGCCGACATAACACGAAGAATTGTCAAACTTGAGCGGCAATGGGCAGGGCACATTACTCGAAGAACAGATGGCCGTTTGGGCCGAAAGGTTCTGGAGTGGCGACCACGTACCGGAAGACGCAGCGTTGGAAAGCCTCCTATAAGGTGGACCAATGACCTGGTGAAGGTTGCGGGAAACTGACGGATGCGAGCCGCACAGGAACGTTCGTTGTGGCGACGCTTGGGGACGGCCTAAGTCCAACAGTGGACGTATATTGGCTGAAGTTATGATGATGAATAATCCCGCAGACATTATGGGGCGTGTTACAAAACTATCGAAACTAATGGAGTAGGCACTACTTAACCTTATTCGGCGTCTCGGGTACACCGATGATGGTATGTTTATTACGTATTATATACCTTTGCGTAACGAGACTACATAACCTAACTTCCGAACCGCAATAGTCATTGCATAAAGCAGAAATAAACTTGACATTATTTCTTAGAGCAGACTCATTAGACACTATGTGAGAACAAGTCTTTGAAAAGTTATATTAAGACCAAGATAAATTGTACCGACACGAATTTCTAATTATGGCAATTTGTATCGAGATACTTAACAAATGTTCACGACTCAGACGAAGCTAGAAATCAAGATTAATGATAAAAGTCGTTTTTTAAATAGGTTATAAATAACACTATTACACGACCATTTTTTGGTAATTTAAACAAGACTGGCTATTGACCGCGACTTCGCTCGCGTACATAAAATACAGCTTATGTCACTCAGAAATAAAGCAGCTTTTTAGCGGTGAAAAAATTTTAGCAATCGGACCAGGACTTTCTGAGATTACCTCTTACAAACAAAAAAACAAAAACAACCAATTTTACCTCTTTATAATATGAGTGTAGAAGATAAGACCGGTATTGCTGACTACCTGAGAAAAAACATTGAATCAAACTCAGAGGTCAGTCCCTTTTAAGACTGTACTGTAAACATGTAACGGTAAAATCATATAAAAAACCATTTGGTCTCGGTAAAGTCGATTATTAGTAAAACCTCAACAGCAGGTAGATATTGTAAGGTCCTCAAACCATAAGGTTTTTTCATGTGTGATGCGGGCAAGAGGTGGTATCCTATTAAAGGATACCACATCATACTAATAATATTAGGGTGGTAGTTTATACAAATTATCCACGTTCATGAACATGTCACGAAAACCACCAACCAACAGTGGTGGATTACGGCCCGTTCCCTCTCCTAGAGAGGAGGCCTGAGTCCCAGCAGTGGGAACATTAAAATGCTGATTATGCTTAGGTATGCAAGTTCTGTATTCGTGTGTGTATGCATCTTTGTTTATTCAGCACAATCAAACGGCTGAATGTAGATAGATACACACAAATAGACCATGTCTTGGAATATCACATAAAATGTAATTTTTATCCCAGGAGAATGTTCCCTAGGATATTTTTCTATTTCAGACGAGCGAAGCCGCTGGCAGAAGCAAGACTTTGCTTTAATATCTATCAGTTAGACACCGTTAAATTTTGAACGTTTTAATCCCGGGAGGGTCGATCCGGTACATGAAACACTATCGATTTGTAAAAATAAAATTAAAAAATAAAGTACCTATTTTTAAAAATCGTATTAATTTACGCATGTACGAAATTAATTTCTTTAAGAAAACGTCAGGTTAGCGAGTATAATGACCTGTACGTAGTAGTCGGCGTTGCGTACAAAGTAAACAAGTAAGAAACAAACAAGTTTAGAATCATAGACTAGTGGTGAATTGGTGATTTCTTCTGCCCTGCCTCATGCAACCCTGCATGCGTCTCTAAAGCAGGTATTTCGCGATTGACGCTCTTGACACTATAATACCACCGCTGGGTTCTATCTAAGCTAGCTAAACAACTACTGAATAATAAGCTACATAAATTAGGTATTAGTAGTAGGCAAAACACAACGAAATAAGCCATTTCCGACGAAAAAACCATATACATCAAGTCAATTATCAGTCATTTTGTACACGACTCATTTTGTCGCCCAACCATTATTTCTTCTAATTGATGGAATACATAGTTACTCTATTGAAAATTTTTTGTAATCTTTTTTTTATCTGTTTGATAATTTTCATTAGATAATAATATAAACTGAGTCTTTGTAATGTAGAAAAATGCCGATTATTAATTCTTTTTTCCATGAAAAATTACTCGCTTAGTTTATGGAAAATATTAGAATGATGCAACAGGAAGTATCAGAAATGCGTGGTCATGTGTTAAGTATGCACTAATAAAACTATAAATAATGAAGGTACATTATATATTTATATGATATTGACGAAATAAAGGACTTCCCGCACAAAGATACCATCAAATCAAAATTAGTTTGAGAGGTACAATTTTTATTTTAGAAAAAAAACATTATTGTATGATAAAGTCGAAGGACTGGAACAATTTGTCTGCTGCGGTCTTCCCGTCCGATTATAATTTGGGTGTCTTCAAGGCAAGAGTGAATAGGCTCACAAACTAGTACGCCTCATCATGAGAGATTGCATTAATGCTTACCATCAGGTAGGATCACAGTGAAGCACTGGTTACATCTTAAAAAAAAAAGTTGTTAAATATTTCTGTTACAACCTGGTAAAGAAAGTCCGAGAGTAAGTATAATTTCTGTCCCTTTTTCTTATTGTTCTTAGTTTTCCCAACAAAGTAGGAAAGTGAGAAGTGCTGCTTTTATTTAAGGAAAAAACAAGTACAAAGTTTTGTAGGTAATCGTCACAAATACGGAAATTGGACTTTAATTTTAATTAATATAACAATACGTAGGTATCTTTATCGACTGTGACACCAGAAATAACTAATTTTAGACTTCTTTCCTGTTACTACCACACCTTCACTAGGGCAACTGAAGGACGTTTTCTAGATCCATCTAGAGCGGGAGAAGCCATTTGATTAATTCCCATTAAAAAAAACATGCCTATTAGATCCATTTTGAGCCCAGTTTAACAATATAATTCCTGAAATTGTAGTTTACTAGCTTTTGCCAACGGCATCGCCTGTGTGAAAATAGAAAATATACAGTTAAGTGGGGTAAATAGAGACTTAGGGGTGAATAGAGACAAAACTTCAAATGGTATTATCTCGTTATTGTATTATATTATTATTCTAAAAAATCGATGCTTTTTTAGAGGCCGATATTATAGTATCAAAGTGAAAAATCAAAATAAAGTTTTGTCTCTATTCACCCCTAAGTCTCTATTCACCCCGTTTTACGACACAACCTATGTCACTCAGTGATAAAGAAGCATTCTACTGGTGAAAGAATTTGAAAATCCGTCCAGTGGTTCTTGAGTTTATTCATTACCTAAAAACAAAAAATCAAAATACAAATCTTTTTACTTTAAAATATTGAAA
The DNA here is from genome assembly GCA_929112965.1 of Mythimna albipuncta. NCBI lineage: Eukaryota > Metazoa > Arthropoda > Insecta > Lepidoptera > Noctuidae > Mythimna > Mythimna albipuncta. The sequence goes on along the minus strand of OV815961.1, from coordinate 22,112,175 downwards.
GCCCGGCAAATCTAAGAAGTACCGTATGACAGTTCCACCACGTAGTACATTATAATTTTAATTTGTTGATTAAAAATTGTTCATGTTGTGATAAAATAAAAATGGCTTCATAATTTACGGAAAAGATAACAGAAATAGTGTGAGTTACGCCTAAACAAAGCTGTTTTTATAGATGATAAGTGTGAAACATCAAACGGCACTTCTTGTGGTATAAGTATAGATAACTGTGCTTTATAGTCTTCAATTATCTTCAAATATATAACCAAACAACAGACAACATAAGACATGTGACATTTACCAACCCGCACTGGGCCCGCGTGGTGGGTTACGACCCATTCCCTCTCCTAGAACTAGAACATTAAAATAGGCTGGTGATGATATAACCACATTCTTGTTACTAATTAGTATTTGTAGATAAAATTTCACTGGTTCAATTACGGTTCGATTTCTTTTAGAGAATCGAGCGTGCAGATTTTATGCACAATGCGCCCAGTACGAAGAGAAATCAATCAAAAAAATTAACGAAGTATTGTTAATACTTTGCTGTTGAGGTTAGATTACAAAGGATTTATTGCTTTACAATAATTAGTACCTACATTAAAGATCACGTGAAAAGATAATTAAGAAATAATATGTAACTACGTAATCTTCGCGCAAATTGTAGTTAATTATCATTATCGTTCAAAGTCTTTAAATAACTACCTTATCAATTTGAAGACATAAATCTATGTTTTTTTTTATGACATTTCTCATTAAATAGTAATTAACTCACTAGAAGATGCTGTCTACTCAGCTAAATTTAGATGCTTAGATGAAATAAGCAAAAATTAAATATACGATTTTATACACTTTAAAAATAAAAGTTGTAATTTTTTTACTTCATGAAAACGCCAACGAAAAATTCTACTATTGTTTTTATGTACCCTTGGTCACTGTTGAACACCTCTCCATAAACGTTTATGCATCGATGTTTTTTTTTTTATAATTGATGTAAACTAGTGCTTGACTGCGATCCTATCTGATAGTAGTAACTAGTGATGCAATCGTTGATGGTGAAGCATTGTGTTGTAATAATATAATTACCTAATTAGTAATCATACCAGAGTATTATAGTTCCACTGCATGGCAATGGCTTCTTCTTTCACATAGGCTTACATGGACACAGTATTATGGGCATTTATAAAAACAGAAGCCAACGCACGGTTACAATTGGTCGCATAGGAGAAGAACCAGCACGAAACTCCATGTCCACTCTTCCAATAAAATATAGGTAGATAGATTTTACCATATTTCCATATATAACAATACTAACAGGTATGAGAGGCAATGTAGACCGATCACAATAAAAGTACTACTAAGTAATCTATGAAGATGCGGAATCTACAGTGAGTCTTTTCCTATTTTACTTACTTATAGCCTACATTTCTCTTAATTCTATAAAAAATGCTTTGAGTCATTCATGGTACAATTATTATTCCACATTTTTACTACTCTAAAACGAGGGGATTTTGCGCTGATAACTGAAATACAGGCTTTGCCTAGTTCAACTACAGATGCTTGATTAATTTGTTGATCTATAATATTGTTTAATGAAATGTAATAGTTCTAAGATTTTTTAGGAAAAAATAAATATTAATGAAATTTTTCATTAATTTCTCGTTTTGTAGGTCTATTAGGAGAAAGGGTTAAAAAAATTAGTAATTTCTTTGTACTTATATTTATAGGTAACTGACACTGCCAGCAGTTTCACCCGCGTAAAAGTAGAAAATATATAGCTTAAATCACTCAGTAATAATGTATCATACTAGTGGTGGAATAATTTTCAAAATCGGCCCAGTAATTTTTGAGTTTATTCATATCAAACAAAAATATAAAATCTTTCCTTTATTATAATAATTAGTACAGACGCCAGACGTTTTTTATTTGTTACTATTTCCTTTTGTGTTCAAAAATAATAAAATTAATGCTTTTGTTCATTTGAGTATCGACTAATTAAGACGTCATAATATTTTTATAAGTCACGTTTTCATTGAATATACACCCACGTAGGTACATATGACATAACAATAATTTATAGGCGTTCGCTATCTTATCACCACCGAATAATTATCTGAAATACTAAAAAAATAAACTTAATTATTGTAAATATATATTGTAGATATTATTATCGTCATCAGCAAATAAAGATGTTTAATATACAGGATGAGTTTTTATTCACAAGCTATCTTTTTGGGGGTGTAATTACTCATGATTACATATTTCTTTACTGTGACCTCAAAATGTTTTTTTTTTACCGCACGTATCTTCGCATAACGAGATAATATAATATGGAGAACTATATTTTTTTAAAGAATTTTATGCGACCACTACGGTCGCGTAAAATTCGAAGACATATGACATTCACCAACACGCACTGGGCCCGCGTGGTGGATTACGGCCTATTCCCTCTCCTAGAGAGAGGAGGCCTGAGTCCCAGTGAGAACATTGAAAGGTAGATTATGTTTATTATACGCAATTTAATACAAACTTCTCATACCTACCTATAAGCACTTTTTTGCGATGTCAGGATTAGAGTATTGAAAGTTGTGCCATATTCATTAGTACTTTCGCCCCCAGAAATATTGTCGACTAATAAAAAGTCAGCCTGTATAAATAAGGAAATTAGGTGTCGTGTTTCACTATAATTACCTAATGTGCTTGTTATCGGAAATGTGGAACACATTCGATGTCAATAGTGTCCGCCGTTTGTTTTGAGTAGGTACGCCCTAAATATTCTTATATTATTAGAGAATTGATCTGTTTTTATTTCTGTTCTAAAAATGTTTGTGCCAAACTTAAGCGGCAGTGGGCAGGGCGCATTGTTCGCAGGACAGGTGGAAGCAGCAGCGTTGGAAGGCCTCTCACAAGGTAGACCGACGACCTGGTGAGGGTCGCGGAAATCCTATAAATGCGAGACGCACAGGACCGGTCATTATGGCTACACTTGGGGGAGGCCTATGTCCAACAGTGGACGTCTTCTGGCTATGATGATGATGAATGTTTTTGAAGCACTTGCCTATTCTTTTATAGTTTAAAGTTTCGAAATAAAAATGCATAATAATATGTACTCATGGGTTCGCTTCTAAAAAGAAAACCTGGGGTGCTGAAACGCAAGGCAAAGAATGAACATAGGAGTGGGTTTTAGTCAGCAGAAGTCTGACACGCCCTCCCGCTCGGTCCTCCTAGAAGGAGAGAAGTCATTAGATGATTTCACACCCAAAAAAAAAAAGTAAATTTGTACTATGTTTTAAATAAAATTGATTGATATGGTAAGGAAATGTCACATTGTTTTCTTTTTGGTGCCAAATTTTCAAATGACTTTTCCAGTTCTGAGGGAAGCGAAGAGTGTCGAACTTTTACTGACTGAGTCTTTTTTTATTTCTTTTTTTTATGGTAGGGAAAATCATCCAATGACAACCCCCGCTCTTGGGCGGAGCGGGAGATAGTGTCAGACTCTTACTGACTAAAAAACCCACCCCTTCGAGTTCGAGCGAGTCCAATGACCCGTAAGTAGATGTCGGCGTTGCATACAAACTACCTACAGGTCATTGGACTCGCTTAGCTGACGTTTTCTTAAAGAAAATAAGTTCGTACATGCGTAAATTATTACGAGTTTTTAAAAAAAGGTACGTTATTTTTTAATTTTATCTGTACAAATCGATAGTGTTTCATGTACCGGATTGATCCTCAACGGGATTAAAACGACTAAAATTTAACGGTGTATATACGGTACATACACCAAAATAACATTTTTTACAATTTTTTCTGTCTGTCTGTTTGTCCGGGCTAATCTCTAAAATGGCTCGACTGATTTTGACGGGACTTTATTTTAGAAAAAATAAATTCAAAATCCTGTAGTCCATGCGAACGAAGTCGCGGGCACAGCTAGTTTCTAATAAAAGCGCCAATCTACGAGTAATAAGATCCAGTCAACTATCTAAGTCTTTAAAAAACAAAACAACTGTTGTGGCTGTCCGGACCGAAACAACCCCTTACCACGGTCAAATAACTGTGAAGTACCCTTTTTGTCGTTTAACCCAGTTTCGAAGACACAGGTGTCTTCAATACACTTTAGCTGTCGTAAATAGTAACAAAGTGTAAATCGATGTATCCCTTCGGTTTAGCAAAACATTAACCTAGCTTCTACCAACTCAGATAAACTTCTTTGTAACAACGAGGTAGATAAAAATGGCTTAAGTACCTATACGTGTCTTACTATATGGGTTGTACTTCATATCATCCGGATCCAGTGATAACAACCGGACTTAATGAAATCTTATCAAAAGACAATAATATAAACTATGTAGATACTTTTGCGAGACAAATATTCTTGTAAATAGGTATTTGTTTAATTGCGAAAACTGATGAATCATAAAGGCAATGTGCAGGACAAAGGACCGATGCATTGTTTTTGGCGCGGATTTTCGTTGAACTTTGTTACTCATCATTTTCATCGCACAAAAAGAAAATATGAGAAACCCTTTACTAGCGAACAGAGCCATCTGTTGTTGAGTAGCGCAACTTTTACGTGTGATTGTAGCGACATCTGCCTTAACGTCTATGTCATCATTTGACTCTAGTATACTAGTATTTCTAACAGATGGCGCTATCAATAAGAATGAGAACATGAATTAAATTTTAAAAGGGGATGCTCAAAAGTAGCCCGCGAAAATATTTCGTATTCTTTACATTTTGATTTTTGTTAAAATGTTGTTTAAAATATGATTTGTTGGTAAAATACGTATTTATTAACGCTATATTAAGCATGAAAATCATCAATACAAACCTCTTAGTCCATTTTATACCCATTGATTTCTTATTTTACGAAAAAGTCCTTCAAAAATAATAATAAAAACGTAGATTTATTTCTTCACCATGACCCTAATTTACCGACACTGTGACTAGGGTAGATTTCGGGTCTCCTACCAAACTTATGTAAGTACTGAAAATATCTTGCACATAAGTAGTAGTTGAAGTATACACCAGCATTCCATCGATTTGAAATTTATAACATTACCTACTTATTAAATAAACAACTACACGGACAAGACTTTGCAGTAGTGTTAAGAAAAAATACTTTTGAATACTAACTACTTATATGACTTAAGTTTTTCTTTTGAATCTTAATGATATAACAAATTATAAATACATATCTCAATATGGTACCTACCTCCAAAATGCGAGTTCTTTCTCTGGAAAAATGAATTAATACTTACCTATTGAGAACCAATCCGATAAAAATATTTATTTTCCAAGCAAACTGTTATTATCACGATTAGTCACTAGGTAGGTAATACTCTGATAAGATAGTTATGTCCTAATTTCCACACCTAATTTTATTATTGTAAATTGATCGGGTTCCTTATCACACGAAAGGGTGATAAAGCACGCTCGACATCATCTCGTAATTAAAAATTGATTTCAAACTAAACAGTAAGTACTTTTGTATCTGCTTGTGCGTATTACTTGACCTACAGTGTGCCCAAGCTATTTTGACAGTTTCGATAGAATACTATTAAAACGTTGATTTTAATAAAAAAAAATGCTTAAATAAATACATTTACGGCCGCCAATCATATTGCAAGATGCCAGTGACCTGTAAAATTTAAAAAAACTTAAGAAAATTTGATTTTTTCAGGCTAAGCTTGAGCATTCCCCTTGATCATAAATACAATCATTATCTCACTCACGTAACATTAGAAATTCGCTGTTTACTCTTACGTAATTAACACAGTTATGAGGTAACACGCAATCCTTCGATTACCAATCAAAACAAATTCTAAACGAGACAAAGAATGTTATAACTCAAACAATCCATTGTTCAGATTAGATGACATCGCTTCGCCTTGCTATCAGCTGCTACTATCAACAGAGAACATGACATCACTATTCTTGCCATTCGATTATAGTAATTTGTACATTCGTCACTCCATGCGAAAAAAAATTACCAACATTAAAAGATATAATATTTCCGTAAAAATGCAAACGATGAGAGGCCAGGCTTGATTGGGCGCTCGCTCACGCGTTCCGTAAAGCCTAATCCCTTGAACTTGAGCAGGCGGAACCGAGGTAAACAAACGTCGGGCAACCCGTTGACGCGCATTTGTCATTTGGAACGCACGCGACTCGCTAGCGCTAGTGTCGTACGCGCGCGCTCCGCGATTTAATACGACCGCAACCAAAATTCGCAACTTAAAAAAAAACAATAACAAAACAGTTTTCGTTTAAAATTCAAACAGTTTACAGTGCGTTCAGTTCAGCCAGTGAGGAAATAGAATTATTCACCGTGTGTGTTTTGGTAAATTAAGTGATTGTGATTTTTTGTTGTCAATTTGAAGGCATTGTTGTGGGTCATGAAGGAAATGACGGCAGTATGACCGATAAGCGGCTGATACAGCGAGTTTGCATGCTGGTGCATAAGCAATTTTGAGATTTCGTTGGTAACTTTTGTTTCATACTTATTTATTATTTTTTATGATAGATACATGACTTATTACTACCGTGCTTTCGTAAAAACTTTTAAAATAAGAATTGACCTAAAGGTCCTAGTGACCAAGTCATAAAAACCCAAAAAAAAAGTAAAAACTTTTTTACATTAATACATTCCTCCGAACATCGGCATTCGAATTTCAAATTGTTATTATGATCTTTATAATTTGTTGATTTTGTTTCGATCAAAGATTACGAAGTCGTATAGCCCCAAACTTTTGTCTGTTTTTGCGATTTATTCTGTTAATGAGGATGTTACGGAATACCGTTATTGTTATAGTTCCTAGGCAACCAATTGTTTGAGCTAACGGTTCTCATGTATTATCGCTAGTTGTTAGGTACATAAGTAGTCGTTGTGGTAAATTATTAGCTGTCCACCTGAACGGTTTCAGATATTCTTCAGGCTTTATTAGACAATTGTACAGGTAAGTGTGTATCAACAAGGCTAAAAGGTTAAAATATTCAAGGCTAGGTCTGTGTGATGATAGCTGACCAAACATGCATTTTGAATTATTTATCTTTCGTAAGCTTATATGATTAGAGATTAGAGATCGATTCGAGAATTCGAGATTCTTGAGAGTCATTCTAATTAGGTAGGTACCTACCTACCTACAATGGAAAAAAATATAGATCTAGGTTGGTACCTATATCTATTCAGTTATGTTTCAAACATGGTGTGTTGGTACCTACTTAAAACATATTGAATTTTAAGTCGACAGCAACTCGAAACTTATTTTATTTGAATTTAAAATTCAATTTAAATCGTATTACGCACGCGTATTGCTATTGTTCTGAGGTCTTATAATGTAGATTTTCATCACATTTCTTAGGTACTTACCTAACTAGGTACCTAGTCTTAGGTAGGTTGCAATACAATGAATTACTTACGATCGATTTTGATTTGCCACTCGACCATACGGCAGTATGTAGGTATGTAGGTACCTACTTACTGTGACCTGTACTTATAGCCTTATAATGTTCCCACTGCTGGGACTCAGGCCTACACTCTAGGGGAGGGAATGACCCGTAATCCACCATGAGGACCCAGGGCGGATTATCGGATGTCACTGTCATGTCTTCGAATTTTTAGTTCTAGGACATGCTTTTTTCCTCACGATGTTTTCCTTCACCGTTTTCAGGGCAGTAGTTCAGAAAATTAAATACTTAAATTACACAAAGTATTGCGCCTAGCTGGGTTTGAACCCGCGACCTAGAACACGTAAGTCGGGGCCGTTACCACTGTGCCACCATTGCTCTCTAGCCTAGCCTATTGAGAAGTCCTAATCAGTTCATTAGGAGTTTCCAACAAGTAGGTAGGTATCCTTCCTTCCTACTTATAATATGTATCAAATATAATCCACATACATCCAAAAAATATCACAGTAATTTTCTTAAAGAACCTTTTTAAAATAATCTCCAAATATTTGCAGTCTCACAAAGTAGGTATGATTAATAGAATAGGAAGGTAACCAACTTGCATCTATAGGTCAGAAATAAAAAAAGACTATAGTTTGTCGATTGTGTATGTTGTTACACCTTTACGCTCAAACTGCTGAACGGATTTGAGTGAAACTTGGCACATGGGTAGACCATGTCCTGGAATAAGACAGGATATTTTCAAACAATCCCGGAAGTCGGTTACCTATGTTCTCTTGGGATAACTATCTACCTGCCTACTTAGTTAAACGCAGGTGAAGTGGCTAGCAGAAACAAGTTTCCAATGAGTAGGTAGTAGGTACCTATTAATATAATACTTATAATATTCCACAACTATCACACAACGTTGTCTAGTCCTAAGCTAAGCAGAGCTTGTGTTATGAGTACTGCACAACTGATAAACATACTCTATTATTATCATATTCTATTTTTTAAATATTTGCATACCTGTAACTTAGGTGAAATATGTCTCGGTCTATAACTCTCACTGTAACAACTCCTGTACCATATTTATAGCAAATAAATGATTGATTGATTGAATCAATACATCAAAGACAAAGAACAATGATTATGCTCATCACACAAACATTTATTTGTCGTGGGTGGGAATCGAACTCACGACCTCCGGCATAGCAGCCAGGGCCACTAACCACTAGACCATCAGGCCAGTCAAATTGCTTAGTTAAACGCAGGTGAAGTCGCTAGGAGAAGCCAGTTTCCCATGAGTAGGTAGTAGGTACCTACCTATTAGTCGATTTATCGATCTGCATGATATCCAATACAACAGCTTTTCACAGCACTCACCTGCATAAAACATGGCTTATTAGAGCTCTACCTAGGGTTACCATATTTTAGGATTTTTTCTGAGATTTCAGGTTTTTGGGACTCTTCTCAGGATTGCGGCCGGATTTTGCAAATCTCATGAAATCTCAGGATTTATAGAATTTTCAATAAAATACAGCTTACGTATACCTACTTAACGTTTCGATTACCGTAACTAGAGACACAATAAAAAGATAATTTGCGAGCAAATGTGTAAACGCTGGCGTTCGCTTGGGGTTTAATGAATTAAAAGATAAATAAACTAAAACAAATTAATTAAAAATAAAACATAAAAAGTTAAATAAAATAAGATTAATCTTCCTAAGGCAAAGGGGGGGTTCCGCTGCCAACCCTACCACTTTGATTGCAATGTACAACACATAAGTATTAAGTAGATCCGCAATGTGAAAAAAAAAACACAGGCCGTAATATATCTCAGCAGGAAATCGCAACTTTTCATCTGGTAACCCTAGCTCTATCTATAGCTACCTAAGTATCGTAAATCGATCGCCTTGCACTTTTATAAGATCTTGTGGAATACCGCGACTGCACACATGCATGGAATACTAAAAATCCAGTTTTTACTAGATTTTTCGTTGACAGCCTGAGTCATGCATGCTTGACATTCTCATTGATTATTCAATGACTTCTTACGCTTACGTTATTTGCTCGAATAATAATTAGACATGTTGCTAACCAAAAATAAAAGAGACAATAGTTTGACTGTGCAATAACTCCCCCACCGGTCTATTTTTTTCCCAGATCATTTCATTCGTTCATATTCGTTCGCTCATCGTATCATTCACCGTTCGCTCATATTCGTTCGCTCATCTTATCAAACCTACTTAATTAGATGGAGTAACCCCCGAATTGTAATCCCAATTTTTAAAAGTTAAGTACTTAAAGAAGAGAGGTAATATAAGTGCATAATCAGCCTTTTAATGTTCCCACTGCTGTAACCCAGGCCTCCTCTCTAGGAGAGGGAATAGGCCGTAACGTAATCCACCACGCGGGTCCAGTGCGGGTTGGTGAATGTCAATATCGAAATTAGGTACGGTCTACCAATTTGTCACTACTAATTCTTGAAAACCTATGAAATTGGCATCTAAGAAGCAATTCGGTGCTGCCAAATGTAGCTCAAACCCTAAATCTGCGAACTGAACACATTTTTTACATGATTGCCACAGAAATAGTAGTTTAATCGACATCTTTGAAGCTAAGAGAACTAAATTTCAAAATCCTGTATCGCGGTATCAAAGATCTCCGCGCGATTAGAACAATATACAACAGCCCGAAATCAACTATCAGGCAGTTCCCCGGACCAGACAGAACATCCGTCAGGTCAAAGGATCCTCCCTTTTCAACGGAGTTAACTGGACCGGACACAACACACGTGTGATCGGAAGATCCTCTCTTTTCAACAAAGTCAAAGCGTTTATTTCAAATAGACAATTTGCGGGCACTTTTGAATAGTCAAATGTCGGAAAGTCCAAGAAAAGTGAAGCTAAATTGCACGTAACAAATAATGTTTGGTTACCTTATTACTTGTTGCTTCTATTATGTGAGCACAATGTAGACAATAAAATAAAAATATAAAATAATTAAAAGATAGAAACTGAATTAAGCCACTGGCAGCTAAGAGATGACCAGTCTCATCTGACGGCACCCGTTTACGAGCATGACGCGTGCATCAGCCCCACTCAGCTCAACCATTTTGAAGGGAACTGAATGACCCAATATACGTGATATTAGCCTCCAACAGCGAGATATTTGAGTGAGCATGACAAACTCTCAACTGGCATGCTCGTAATGTCAAAAACAAAGGTGTTTAGTGGGACCTTACACCCTGATCCGCCTAGCTTTAGAGGGGTCCTTAAACTTCACGTAAACAAAGTCTCGGGTAACAGCTAGTGGAATCAATAGAACCTACTCTGTGTGCGATCGATGTTAGCGGCAGAAGATAACTGATTATGAAACTATTGGGCCAGGTACTGTAAAGGTTAATATTATTGATTTATCTACCACCTAGCAGATTACATTTTGATACTAGATGATACCTATGTAATAAAAATCTTATCCATAACCTTTTTTTTTTTTTTTTTTTATGGTGGGAAAAAATCATGCATTGACATCCCCCGCTCTTGGGCGGAGCGGGAGATAGTGTCAGACTCTTACTGACTAAAAGACCCACCCCGTTCCTTCTAGCCTTCACACCGGGGCTTGAGCGCCCTTTCGGATAACCCTGGCCCCAGTAGGCTTCGACCCGGCTGGGTCCCTGCTGTTGCTGACAACTCCTTGAGGCGCGCGGGAACAGTGCGCGCCGTCGACGACTTGGGCTTGGTCCGGAAAGTTACCGGACGGCCGGACAGTGAGCTACCCATTGCTCACTGTCCGCAAGCCCGCGCCTACGGTGGCCGGAAATCGGGATCAGAATCCCGGTTGCGGCGGCGGCGGCGATAACGCCGTTGCCTGATGCGTTCGGCCTCCTCCTTTGCGAGCATTACTGCTTCGCAGAAGTCGGCGACCGCCTGCCACTCCTCCTCGCTCCGGACCATGGCCTCAACCAAGGCCCGGCGCGAGAGGTCTCCGCCGCCGATCGCCCCCACGAGGGCACGGCGATGCTCCGCCCAAGCAGGGCACACCTCGACCGTGTGCTCCACCGTGTCCTCCGGGCGTTCCGCACAGTGGCGACACCCGGGCGTCACTTCCGCATGAATCCGGTGCAGGAAACTCCCGAACGAACCATGTCCGGTGAGGACCTGCGTCATGCGAAAGGTAAGGACGCCGTGAGGTCTTTCCAGCCACGCCTCAAAGAGGGGACTTACCGCCATGATTGTGGCGTGCCCAGCACTGGGTTGCGATAGTCGTTGACGCCATTTCACCATGAGATCCCGCCGGAGCTCTGTCCGCCATGCCGCAACCTGTCGCGGCAGTGGACTTTCACCCCGGCGTTGCATCTCCACGCGCATATCGTGCATGTGTGCAAGGACTGTTGCCTCCAGATCCCACGGTGGTAGGCCAGCCAGAAGGCTCGCCGCTTCGCGGGAGACCGTGCAGTATCCCCGCACCATCCTTATTGCCATGACCCTCTGGCAGGCGTTCAGTATGGCCGCCGGTTGCTTTTTCAGCGACGGCGCCCACACCGGCGCCCCGTAGAGGGCCATGGACCGAACGATCCCCGCGTAGAGCCTCCGGCAGGAGGCGTCTGGACCCCCAAGGTTGGGCAGGAGCCGCTTGAGAGCGGCCCCAGTCCGGTTGAGTTTGGGAGCCAGACGTCGGAAATGCTCTACGAAATTCCACCGGCCTTATCCATAACCTGGTTATTCAGAGTAAGCATATTATAAATTGGAAGATTATCTACTCGATAAAAATGCTTGGCTGAATGCCGGTCCTGCTCCACAGTCACAGTCATTAGCTACGAATTAGTCGTATTTCTTATTTTCTTTAAATTTTAATTATAAATATTGGAAGAGAGGCTGCTGGCCTTTTCCTATTGTTGTTTTCGGATTATTATTTTTTTTTTTAATTTTATTTGTTTATTTCAATAAAACTTATGATTTATTACGTGTTACATTTGGAAATAATAGCATTGTATAATGTAGAAGCACTTTTTTTTTCAATTTTGTGAATGTGAAGTACCATGGAGCATTTTTACTTGGTTACAAGTTGTTTGACACTACAAGCATGGCAGTTGAGAGATTGTCATGCTCACTAAAATGTCTTGCTGATGGTGGCATGTGTTATTGGGTCATTTGGCTCCCTTCAAAATGGTTGAGCTGAGTGGGGCTGATGCACGCGTCATGCTCGTGAACGGGCGCCGTCAGTTGAGACTGGTCATCTCTTAGCTGCCAGTGACTTATTCAATTTCTTTTTTATTGTTACCATTATATTTAATTTTTATTACTTATCTTCATTGTGTTCACATAATAGAAGCAAAAAAAGAAATATGTAATCGAAGATTCATGTAACTCAATACGATTTAAAAGAGTGTCCATGGAGTTTCTTGCACGTTCTTCTCCATAGAGACCTACTCTTTGGAACGTGCAATTTAGCTTCACTTTTCTTGGACTGACCGACATTTGACTATTCAAAAGTGCCTGTAACTGGTCTATTTGAAATAAACGTTTCTGATTTCTGATTTCTGATTTCTAAGTGAAAATTGCGATCCTGTGTTTATTTTTAGCCATATTTTTCAAAAAAAAACTAGCTTGCACAAAATCGTTGCCAAAAGCCAAATTTCGTTGAAGTTTTATAGTAATTCGATCGAAGTCTTCGTTCACGATCTATCGACTTATTTCCAGTTACATTAATAAGTATTCGACCAGGATAATGTAATACAGACTTTTTTAAATCGACGAATTTCAAACGACTTTAAAATCGGTGTCGTTAATTTAACTCGATTGGTGGATGTGATACGGAAATGGTCTAAACGACTAAATCGCTACGATATCGTTACTGTTTTAATTACGTCAATCAGGCTACAGTAAACACTTCGGCAGGAAAGTCCGCTCCTTAGCTGTATGAAAAATAAATGTGTTTCCAAAATTTTAATGGTATCCAAAGGTCTCTAAGAAGTCTTAAAAATACTGACAACGACGGAACGAATACTGGCAGCATTGTCGAGTTACATGGCCTCGTATTATTTATATTCAACGACTTGTGATTATACAAACCTATGTAAAAGCCTAAGGGCTTGGTAGTTTTAGACGAAAACTAGAAATCCAAAATGATATGAAATTTTTACGAATGTTAGATGATAAATTATATTTATTTTGCAAATGGGTTAAAAAAACACTTTTACACGTCAATTTTTTTTTTTCGTCTGTTTAAGCTACATGAGGCCGGTGTTTCCTATCTGACTACCCAGAGAAGAAACAACGAAACAAACTCAGGGGTCAAAGTCTCTTGGTCCATACTGTAAGTATGTAATGGTCAAATCACATGAGAACCATGCAGATTAGTCTGAGATGGTCTTTTGAAGAAAGAACCATACAGATTCGAAAGGTTACCTCAAGGTAATACACAAATATTTTGCTCTTTCTACAATCACTGTCGCCGATCGCGATAAAAACACTTTATATATCGCTACAAATTCTATTCATTTTCACGCAGCTGTAAATGGCTCCTAGTCCATAGCGTGGATATTTCTTCCAGTCTGTGTGCCTACAATGTTTGTAAACCGTCCAACGTTTGTCAAATACCATTTTCGCATTTTCGTGTGTTTAAAAAACATACATGCACGCTGTCAAACAAGTTTGACAAACTTGACGTCAGTTTTACTCAACCATTCATACTGTTTGACAATACTGTAATGAAAACTGAATGAAATTCGCGTCTTTTTTTCTAAACGCCTTCGCAAATTAACTTCGAACTCAATTTTTTTTTTTTTAGAATTAAAAAAAAATATTTCAGTCTTCTGAAGTAAAACAATAAACAAAGATTAAGCTTTTTTTTGTTTTACTGAAAAGGAAATTAACTACCTATTAGTTTTGTTTGCAAATAATTACAAAGTACAGTGCTATTTTAAATAGACGTTAAAAATATCAATATGCTCAACAAAACTTCGTGAGGAAACCGGCATGTCCTAGAACCAAAAAATTCGAAGACATGTGACATCCACCAACCCACACCAGTGCGCCCGCGTGGTGGATTACGGCCCATTCCCTCTCCTAGAGAGGAGGTCTGAGTCCCAAAAGTGGGAACATTATAAAGCCGACTATGCTATGCTCAACAATCTTCCTTCTACCAATAATTTTCCTTGTATGAGCAGCTACATAATATATTTCAATCAACTGAAAGTACTAGATATTCGTTGGCAGTGAACTCACATCAATACCTCATTTCTTAGTCCATCTATCGTGGTTCTCTGGGCGCAGTCAACTTTATGCTTTATTACCAACGTGGGCTTTTAATAACTGTCGTTTCATTTTAATAGATTAAGGAAATTGCATTTCTTGTGATTTATTAAAATGTGCACGTTTCCGCTTCCTGAGAAATCCATCTTGCTTGATTGTTTGCAGTCGCACGTGTCAAAAAGTCTAAGTAAGTTGTTAATACTACAGTCTGTTGGATTAAGCATTTAGCCTCGCAATTTATACCGCATACATCGAAAGTTTGGAACAATTTGTCTGCAGCGAACTTCCCATCCGGTTATAATTTAGGTGTCTTCAAGGCTAGATTGACTAGGCTCTTAATAAACTACTGCGATTCACCATCAACGATTGCATCACTGCTTACCATCAGGCGGGATCCCAGTCAAGCCCTAGTTTAAATAATTAAAAAAAAAACTTTTAGTCCTAACTTGGTCTCTTAAATGTTTTATCCCTCCCCAAAAGACGAATCAGGGCTGCGTAGGCGATGACTCTGTTTCTGCAAATTCTAGCTCTATACCCACCCTAATTGCAGCCTCCCATTATTCTCTCCTATCCCAATCTTCTCAAATATTCTCCAATGAATCTCATTCCATAACACCGGCACGTAAGCGAAACACTTGAGTCATGCTTTCACGATTCTGAGTCAACCGCTTGTTTTGGTAAAAAACGAATCAAAGCCATTTTATGACTAGTTAGCGGTTAAGAATTATTGGAATTCTTATCTTACGTATGTGTAACTGGATTAACAGGACTGCCGGTCTGGAACTAATTAAAATGAAGTTGGTTGCTTTGAAGGAGTTGGATATTTATCTATGCTTTATAAATATCGCAGCATATGCTCAGATAGAACTTTGAAGCCTTTTGGCTTCGCATTAGTATTTCTGTTTGTTCTTTTAAATTGTTTTTTTTTTTTATATAATATGCACCTTTTTGAATAGTAGAATTATCGCCTTCTATTTCTCTAACTTCTTGTTGAGATGTATGTGTTGTGACGAGAATGGATAAAGTGACAAATGAGTACTTATATTAGAAGAAGTTTAAAAGTGACGCCAGTGACTGAAAAAGTGTAATGGAATCTTTTGTTTTGGCATGACCATGTGAAAAAGAGGGATGAAACCACGATATCTATGATGAAACGCATGTTGAGTTTGCATTTGAATTTTATCATGGGCCAAAGAAAAGATGGATGGATGGTGTGAGAAGTGATATGAAAGAAAAGGGTGTTAGTGATAGCGTAACGGCGACAGGAATGAATGGAAGAAAAAAACGTGTCTCGCGGACCCCAAATAAAATGGGACAAGGACAGGAAGATGATGATTTCTCTAGATTCTTCTGCGTCATCTTCTGTGAATCAGATTATATAGTGTTAGCATGAAACAAAACTCCTTTGAAACAACTGCTTCAGTTTCAATAACAGCACACTAATACCAAGTATTTACGTTATTTTCCTCAAACGTGACCACGAACAAAGTCCCTATTAAACACCGTACGCTGAAGCCCTTTCATTTTAAAAGTAAACAGTCGTTCTTAGGCTAATTGGCGCCAAAGCAAATGTTGTGAACCAATTCATTTGTTAAACAAATACGGTATGACGATTGTAGTTGCAGCCACAATGCACTCATTGTAATTGTAATCAATGTAATGATATTAATCATTCATATGTCGATTATGACGAGCATGGTTAATGCATTTTAGAAGCGTTGTGTTTGTGCCTTGAAGAGTAAAAGTAACCAGATTTCATGCTCCGTTGTTTAGTCTTGGCTTATCGTGATCTTCAATCTATCAGGTTTTTTTTTCTGTATCAGTAAAACATAAAACTGTATGGTAAATTCTGCTGTATCAGTTAAACATGTGGCTGTTTGGTAAAGATTAATGGTATGACTTGTTTTCGTCTTAAACTTGTTAAAATTATAAAGGCCTTGACATTTGAGGAAGACCTTAAAATGTAACTGAAAGAAACAATAAAATAATAATATAATTAGGGGTCTGGTGCAGTAGTAGTTACAATACACCGGACAAACCGCTAGGTAGTCAAAATACAAATGTCAAAACAGGCAATTTTTATTTTTTTGATAACTTAACTTAAGCTGATATTTGTTATTTGAACAAAATTATGTTGGCCACTAATGACACTTTGTGTGTCCGGAACGTGGATCCACGCGAGACACAATAACTTTTTAATTGTGCCTGTAATTATGGCATACGAAAGGTTAAATCATCGTGTTAATAGCTCCTCTTTTACATACAATCTCATTTACAACTTTCTTTTGTTTATATAGAAATTAACGAATAAAAGAACGCCAGTGAACGGACATCTTCACTTGATGTCCGCAAATAACTTTATCTCCTGCATACCTAGATTTTATGACATCAAATATTTACAGTCTTAAGTACGTACGATAAAATTTTATGATCTACAGCGAATGACATCAGAATTACTTGACAATACAAACAAGCTGAAAAACAAAATAACATATCTTTTACGAATGCTTTTTTTATGCTGTCAGAATAGATACGAGTATCTGGCATTCCATCTAGCGATATACAATGTAATGACACAATCTATTGTTTGTTAACAACCGTGTATGAAGTCAATAAGCAAATGTTCAAGAATAAAAAAAATCGGCGCAAGAGCATCATGACGAAGATGTACAATATCGTTACAACAAACGAATAGATGACGAAACAGTACCTCTACCATGAGTTTAAAGAAATAGTATTTGTCGATACTCGATACCGACTACGTAAATATTTTGTATGGCAAATTTTGGTTCAGTAAGTGAGAAAAGATGGATGGATTGTGTGAGAAGTGATATGAAAGAAAAGGGAGTTAGTGATAGCGTGACGAGTGACAGGACAGAATGGAAGAAAAAAACGTGTTGCGCCGACCCCAAATAAAACGGGACAAGGGCAGGAAGAAGAAGTGGCTGCTAGAGGCGCTGCAAAATTTGCCATACAAAATATTTACGTAGTCGGTATCGAGTATCGACAAATACTATTGCTTTAAACTCATGGTAGAGGTACTGTATACGGATAGAAGCAAAATAACAATATTTATATTACTCCGTGATATAATAAAGGAACTCTTTATTTAATAACTAGGTTCTGACAGCGGCTTCGCCCGCGTGAAAGTAAGTTCCTTCATACAAACTTTAGACCCCTGCCTCATCCCTTTTAAGGGGATGAAATTTAGAGTCCTAGTAGCAGTAGTTTCGGCTGTGCTTGATATGTCAGTCAGTCAGTTTCTCCTTTTATTAATCCGCTATTGTACTATCGCTGGCTTTGCATAGACCTTATAACATTTAGAACGTTCAATTTAAATATTTTTATTTCTGTTTGAAAATCTGATGATTGGTTCATCAGATTGTATTCGTGTATGATACATTTTTTAAAGTCATAGAACAAAAGTTGTTGTTTATGATATTCTTAACATAGTCCTGAGTGGTTGCCAGTGTGTTACAAATACCCCTGTACAGATACATATACTATATTATGTTAGAATGATAATATGTTGGTTAGGTGTAAACTTGGAACTATTCTTGCTCGAGTTCCAGAAAGTCGGTGACGAATTGGTGGCATGTTTTACGTTGAGGAATGCAAACAATGCATTTCAGTTTCAAGACAATTTAGGTCGTAAAATCGTCATGCAAGTTTTTGGTTATTTGATGGTTATAAATAATAGAAAATTGCATAATTATTGTAAATTGACTTTTACTGTTGGACATATGTCTTCCAAATGGCCTAACAACGGCATATTGCCTTCTTTTATTGAAATTACTTTAGTACATCTAAATTAGATATCACTATAGAATGGCGCTAAAGGGGTGACCAGATTTGATGGTTATAAGCTAGAAAATTTAAGCTATAGAAAATTGCATAATTATTGTAAATGGATTTCTACTGTTGGATATTATATTATTATGTGTGTGAATTATTGTAGATATCACTGAATGGCGTAAAAGGGGTGACCAGACAGTTATAAACTACCTTTCCAGCCAAGGTGACCTTGGTTTGTGTTGCAGCTACATAGATGTAATCCAAGCGCTAGCACGTTCTGTGGTTGGGAAAACGCGCTTCCCAACCAAGGGCATTGAAGGTCATGGTTTACAACTGCTGTCTACACGGATTGAAACTAGCAAGGTCCCCTTGGTTGGGACGTTGGTTTGCAACCATCTGGTCATACCTTATAAGTCCATAAAAGTGTTGAACACTTATTTCAGCATATTTTCGCATTTCCTAGAAATATTTTTAATATTAGTAACTTCAACTACTTACCATGTAAGAACATGTCTTTGTGTTCGAACAAGATACTTTCTCTTATGTTTATTGACAGCACAATAGTTGTTGGTACCTAACCATTTGAAGCTATTGGTTACCAATTAACATAACCGCTTTGTCGCGGAATTGATTAATGGATAGAAATAGTCGTACTTTTTTTTTCGGTCACTACCCCATAAGTTGGTCCGACCAAATCCGCACCGCTCGATAGTCGACTTTTTAATGTTCCCACTGCTGGGACTCTGGCCTCCTCTCTAAGAAAGCCCGCGTGGCGGATTACAACCCATTTGGGCTGTAATCCACCACGCGGGCCCAGTGCGGGTTGGTGGATGTCACATGTCTTCGAATTTTTGTTTCTAGAACATGCCGATTTCCTCACGATGTTTCCCTTCACCATTTTGAAAGCAGTGGCAGTTGCAGTCCTTTTTGTATTTTAACTCAACTCAATGCATATGTCAACATAATTTTGTAGATTTTTCAAGAAGCTTGTGACCAAATTGTATTACCACATGGGTGGGTTGCAGGATTGCTTGAAAGAGCTAGCATGGCCCCGCAACCGGCAACTGAAGGTGTACAGGAAGGTTTTAGTCTGTAAAAATCTGACACTCTCTCACTTCCAGAGTGGGAGAATTTATTTAAAAATGGGACCCTAATGCTCATCATCGTCATAAAGCAAACCATCCATGTTACAATTACCGGAACGGATCTTGAGCGCTCGGCGTCAGAGTGGGGATCGCTTTGCGCATTCCATACATTGGCAAGACAATCGTCTTCGTTGTTAGATACATGCAGCAACGCAGGGAACGAATCAGGAATTACGTCTACGACACGATGGCGCGGCGAGCCAATCACGGACATTCCCCGCCGTGAACTCCGTACCGGTAATTGTATCAAACTAAGTTAAAATTACAGCCTTGTGAAGCTTACAGTGTTACCACAGTTACGATAAATCATGTGGATTAATCTCGTCTCTTCACACCACTGCTCTGTAACTTTCAATCTTTCAGCGCCTAACGTTGAACAGGAAACATGCATTTTTAGCCACACTCGAATAAACAAATTGGTTTCATGCATCAACATTGGAGAATTTAGAGTTTAATTATATATACATTCCGCAACTTTCACGCAACGCCATCCAGACTAAGCAGAGCTTGTGCAAGGAGTTTGAGAAATATTGTGTATGTGTATCAGTTGCATCGATATATATGTAAATGATCAGTTGTCTAGTCAACTGATACGCATCTTCATGATTTCAGGCGATATATGTCCACTGTTGGACATAGGCCTTCCCCAAGTGTCGCCACAATGAACGATCATATGCTCGGGGTTTCCTAGTGTGATCGAATCAAAAATGAAGATATTCGCAGGAGAACTAAGGTTGCTGACATCGCACGAAGAATTGCCAAATTTAAGTGGAAATGGGCAGGGCACATTGCTCGCAGCAGATGGTTGTTGGGGCCAAATGGTTCTGGAGTAGCGACGGAAAGCCTCCTACGTGGTCCGATGATCTGGTGAAGGTTGCAGGAAACAGATTGAAGCGAGCCTGATACACATACTATATAATAATTCTAAATAATAATACCTATATGTCATGGAAGATCTTAGAAATAATTCATTACATAATATGGCCATGTAAAACTGGCCAGATGGGGGTAGTATATGTAGGGGTTTCAACAACATAAGGGATGAAACTCGCCGCTCATCGGCTTCCGACGAGGAATTCCATACTCCATAGCTATACACACAATGTCTGTGTTCTCAAAAAATTTTCGTTCACCCATTTTTGACATCTTTTTTTGACGAATTCATGACAATTCAATTAGTAGTAGGGAGGTAGTCGGTTAGTACCTAGTAGCACTCATGTTATTGAGGATGTTATCAATATGATTACAAGGAAGTACCTATTTGCTATGGAACAGTGTGAATAAGGTAAAATACAAGAAAATCATCAGGAAACTACTGCAATAATATACCAAATTCATATTATTGTATCAATTAAATACATGGAATACCTGTGTAAAATACAACAATACTCGAGTAAATACAAGTACCTACATCATCGAAATTCTTGTGGTAAAATTAAAAATGGAATTTGAAATGGAAATTTAAAACCCAACTAAGTACCTATTAGTTTTAATTCAGTTACAAGTGTTACAACTTCAAAAAATTATGATGATGCCATCTAGCCGACTTCGGCCACAGCGACCGTCCCTGGCTCTTCATGGTGGTTGTGAGCTCAGATCTGGTGCTCTGTTATGTCCAAAAAAAAAAATAAGCTAGGCACAAGTCAACCCCTCCCCGACAAAAAAAAAATCGGCGGAACAGTAACATGCTGACCATTTTAAAGGAATTTAAAGAGTTTATTTGAACTTATAATGCTAAGATATCACAGGGAAAGATATAAAAATAATAAATAACCATGTCCTGAATAATATTATTACACAAAAGACGAGGACCCTATTGATATATTTTAGCTCTTAGCTAAAGTATAGCGTCAAAATATTCCTTCCCATCATTTGAAAATGGAAGAATTGAATTTAGAAAATGGAGTGTTACGTAACAGCGCAAGGGGGTTGCGTAACAGTGTTACGTAACCCCCTTATTAATTGCGGTATTGAAATTAAATAAAATTATCTACTTCGTTGTCACAAAAAGTAAAATGGAAAGTGCCACTACCTTTGAAAGTATTGCCACTCATATTATTATGGCAAATGCTGTCAATACTGTTACGGAATTTGTGGAATGTTAGTTATATTTTACTTGCCGAATTATAAGGTTTACACAACAACTCAATCGATGGCCTGTTTTAGATCACTGCCACAGATTGACAGGGCCAATTACACGGTATTCACTATGTCTATCATCGTCAAACATTGTTGTGGCGGAAAATTGGATTCTGTTTGATTGGCGAATGTTTCTTTACATATTGGCCAACACTTCGGATAACGTGACGTCACTTGAATCTGTAACGTATTGAGCTGACGTGTTTGCTGCGTTTACGATTTGACGTAAACTGAGTTCTAGAGAGTTTACCTCAAACAAATAACTGTAATCTTGAGATTTAATTACGTAAATATGATCTCAGGAATCTGTTCTGGTTGCGGGGATGTTCGAAAAAATTTAAGGTGTTTTTAATATCAAGCGGATTTCATCATGCATGCGGATTTATTCCGCATGCGTCACCCCCGCAAATGTCCTTTTCATACAAGTATTTATTTTAACGCGGGGAATACGCACGCGGGACGTGTGTGGGGCGGGGCAATCCCGCATGCGTGATTACATCCGCATGATATTAAATATACCCTTACGCACTGGAAAGCAACTGAAGGAACACATGTAGGTTTAGTCAGTACAAGTCTGACTCTCCATCTCGCTCCGCTCAAATCGGGAAGAGATATTTGAAATTATTCCAAACAGCGGCTTTTCAAGAGAGCACTGGGTTCCTATAGCGATTTCTACTTATAAATTTCCGACACGAGATTTTCTCAAAGGGTTTCAAAGACAAAGAAGTCTGATAGATATATATCGCTGTCAGCGATAAGACTACTATTGTACCCATAGATCTAATTAAGTTTATGTACCTACATATACTTTTTGATATACGAAAATAATTCTATGTTTTCTTAGTTGAGAAGTAAAAAAAACATAAATTATAGGAAAGTAGGATGATATAAATCACTAACAAAATATATCAAGAATCAACATACACCAAAAAATACTCAGAATTAATTAAAATAAAAGGCATAGAAAAAGATTCATATGTATTAATTAATTTTAATGAAATATCACGACTGTCATCACACGGGATGACCCAAGGTTGACCGCTCCCTTACGACATAAAATGTTTATTTTTACGCGCCATTTTATTAACTCCCCCGCCATTAACTTATGTAACTGTCATTTGATGTTGACGTTAATTCAAATTATTCTGTAATGGCTACATTGATGACTTCATAGTATCGTTTTTATTGTAGCAACCTCCTAAATCCAATGTCTTTTATTGATGGCCAGTATTGATGCCTTATTGAATCTTGCTATGTTTTCATTGTGATTTTGCTAGGTAATCTTTATTTTGGAAACTGTATACTTACTACTGTCTACCATCGCACAACACGACGTTCGACGAGTGTCCACTATTCACCCTTTCATCGTTGACACCCAAAAAGTGTTGACACCTCTACGAGCCGGACTAAGCGTTTCGCCTAGTTGTTTTTATACCGCGCACATCGAAGGAATGGAGCAATTTGCCTGCTGTGGTCTTTCCTTTCGATTATAATTTAGGTGTTTAAAACACTAGAGTGAATAGGCTTTAGTGCGCTTCACCTTCGACGATTGCATCACTGCTTACCATCAAGTGGGATCGCAGTCGAGCACTAGTTTATATAAATTAAAATAAAACTGTTTGAGACAAGCAAAGGCAGGCTAGGTCGAGAACGGAGAATAATAGAAAAGACAATAAATACGTAATTCTATTCTAAATTATTTTATTTATTTTTCTTTTAAAAAAGCTTTTGTCAAACTGTCAATCACTGTATAACCCCATTGCAAGATATCAATCTATCCGACGCTAACGTTGATGCCAAGTTTTCGTTGGCGTTTTGTTCGACAAAATACATTAAACTGTTAATTACATAAAAAGCTAGCATATTGAGCTGTGTAAAAAAAAGGTGTGTAATTTTTGATTTCGTAATTTGAATAAGCAGGTAAAATATTCAATTTCCGAAATGCATTTCTGGTTAAACGCAGTCAACGCAATCTGGTTCCATTTTCAAATTAATATTTTTTTTCGAAGGCAAAGGTTACTAATTGCTGCATTAGATTCGACGTTCGAAAGCTGTCACAGATAACCCATATCGCTAGCACTCAGGCGACATTTTATCTCTCATTTTTTTACCTTGAACATACCTTACAGGGAAGAGCAAGGAGTCATAGGTATCTGTGTACATTTCAATATTAAATCATACGTCATCAGTTCAAGGCAATATCGAACTATCTACTTAAATAAAACGCACATAGCTGCATAGAAGGTTGACCTATATTTTTTTTGTTCTAGGTTTTTCCCGAAGAATTACAGCTAGATTGGGATACTGTATATTATTTTTTGCAAAAATATATTGCGGATAGGAGGATTATTACGAAAAATAACATATGGAAGCTATTAAGCGCATGCGGTGAAATAAAATCGTACTTAACGCAATGGAGTGTGTATTTTTCTTTAAAATAAAACCGAGCGTTTGCATAAAACCTCTTGCAATTTGTTTATTTAAAAAAAAAACTTGGCTGAATGAATCTATTCCAGTGCCATTGTGTATTATTTGAAGAAGTTACGCTGAAGTTACGTAATAAATAAGGATTTGACAGGTGTACGTGATCTGTAAGGTCATTCTCACTGTTAATAAATGAGCGACGCGGAAGATAACTTATAATGAAATATAACTCTATTCTTACTACAACTGAAATGAAATTGAATAGTTGTGAGATCATAATCACAGTAGCTTAATTTTGTAGCCCACATCGCTTTAAAGTTCCTACAGATACACAAAACTTCGAAGTGTTCGAAGTTTGAATTATAAAAATAAAGCATCACTGCCGCCGAATGACGCTAATAAAAATCAGCTGGCTGGATAGAACGTTTGTTTAGCTTTCAGAGTATTTTAAACGATCATTATATTAACGTCTTTGATCGTGTTATGAATTATTATTTTAATTTTATCGTCTCATTAAGCATACCAGACTAACAAGAGCAGTCACGGCACTGATTACCGACATATTGTTCATAGACAATGTTTTTCTAGAAAAAAAAAAACATAGCTGTTACTTTCTTTCAATAATAGTCGCCCACTGCTGCAAAAATGTGGAGCTGTGGAACACGAAACACGCTTTCATTCATGATTAACTTAATGGCTACTTAACGGCACGATAAACACTAAAAACATCGTAAATATGGATACGTAGTGATTACTGATAATGAGTGTAAGTTGTTAAGTGATTTTTATCTAATTACTGTGGCAGTAGATAATGAGTGACACGAGGAGTAAAATATGCCCAGTTTAGTTAATTATAGCCCTATGTATATTGAACTTTGTGCTTATTACTAAAACTGAAATTAGTGACAAATGAATGAGTTTAACAAAGCATCGTATCATACCATATACACGCTGGTAATCTTAGTACTATACTTAATCATAATTCTCCTTTCGCGGGTATGCTGGAAGAGATTTCTTAGGAAATAAGCATCACCCATGTACCTATTTTTATGTATCCGTTTTCTTTTTTTAATAAGTTAAATGTGTAAGTACGTACATGAACTGTTAAATAAATAAATAATTTACACATCAAGAGGTCAAATTAAACTACACAGCAAAAGTATATCCTCCAGTAAGTACTTGTTTGATTAACATTTCACATGGATTTTGATAGATTAAGTTTGATTATTCCACTCCTGGGACCCTGACCAATCTGACCATAGACAATATTTCCGGAATAAACTAATTCTACTACTGAGATGTAACAGTTTGGAATTAAATATTATCTAAGTACATCTCAGGTTTCTATCAACAAAATAATTTGACAAATTAAAATCACTCAACGTAACGAGTGCTTATTACAGTAGCTAAAGTAGTTTTAATCTCAAAAGTAATTAAACGAATAATTCAGTCACTACAACGTTAGCAACTTTGCGTCATCTGTTACCTAGTGTTATGCTTATTTTTTTGTTTATAAATAAATTCCTTTATAACTGTGATAATATGGTTAGACGTTGCAATAACCTTGGTTACTAACAAACAAAAGTTGCCTTTAAAAATAAGGATGAAGTCATAAAGTAAAGAATGATAATCATAAAAGTATGATGTTGCCATTGAGATAAAC
Source organism: Mythimna albipuncta (assembly GCA_929112965.1). Taxonomy (NCBI): domain Eukaryota; kingdom Metazoa; phylum Arthropoda; class Insecta; order Lepidoptera; family Noctuidae; genus Mythimna; species Mythimna albipuncta. The sequence goes on along the minus strand of OV815961.1, from coordinate 22,086,367 downwards.
TTATTAGTGTTGTTTTTTTAGGGTTCCGTAATTCGTATCTCAAAAGGAAAAAACTGAACCCTTATAGGATCACTTTGCTGTCTGTCTTTCTGTCTATCTGCCTGTCAAGACCCTTTATCTCGAGGTATCGAGTTGAAATTAAAACCATATACCTACTCAGGTCTGCAATCTCTTGAGGCTGTGAAAAAAGCAAATTTCCGAAAACAAGGTACGGCCATTTATATAGCAAAAACAGTGTATTTGTATTTTACACGCTCAAGGAAATAAGAATTAGGGTATAGGGTACTACCCGTTGACCTACAATTCTGAAATATGGCATGCAGCAAGGTCTCATAGCACAATTGAACTGTTTTCATAGATAAGTTACAAGTTGTCAGTGCGCAAATCCGACTCGCACTTGCCCTGTTTTTTTGGTTCGGGCACGACCCTGGTTTTTCCAAGTTATTCAGGGTAATTAATTGTGTATACTATACATTATAAATTGCCAGTGCCTCAGTGTCTGCAGTGTAAATTGGTGTCTCATTAATGATTAAAAGGTGGGTAGGTTATCTATCAGACCATTCACACGAACTTACTAACAATCTATCAAAATAATAATAGTATATTATAGTGGATTTATAATTTGCATTCCTTCGCGATTAAAAACACCGACGCGTGGGGGATACAATGTTTGTTACAAAATATTTTGTCCAGCTGTAAATAATTTTGCACATTGTGCAGTGACTAAACTGCTGATACATTTTTATTGGTTTGTTTAACGACAAATGATCTTGACTTTGAAAATATTTCACTGGCCTATTCGCTGCATAGTTTTATGTGAAAATTGTCGTTTCTTATTTTATTTACATTATAAAAAGTTGATTCACACGTTGTTTGTATTCTAATGCGGTTATTGACTTAAGTAAACAAAACATTTAAAATATTAAATTGAATCCGTTTACATGCACTAGTATGTTAAATACAGATTTTCAATTTTCTTTTTATCTATTTGTATCTTTTATAATTAAAAAAAAAACGAAACACCACTCACTGATTAATCACGACATCTCAGAAACTATAACACCTACAAACTTAAAATTTGGCAATAGGGTTCTTGTAGGGTGTAGACATCCACTAAGAACGAATTTTCGGAAATTGGAGTAAATTTCGAAAAATCCGTTTTTAGCGGATGTCTACACCTAAGGGGATGAAACGGGGGTCCAAAGTTCGCGTGGAGAAACCGACTTTCACGCGGGCGAAGCTGCTGGCAAAAGCTAGTTATCTAATAAAATATACGTAGGCGTGTGCGGAGTTATTTATATCCTAAGTTGTCATCTTTAAGCATACTTATAAATAAAATCCATGTTACGACCTAGTTTCCTACTGAAACCTTACATTGCTGATTTGATTTAGATACTTATGTCTTAACCTACATCAGTTTTTAAAGTAGTTGCGAAAAAAAATTGAACTAGGCGTTTGCGTTTTTGTCTCTGATTCACGAAGTGCTCCCGAAGTATTTCGTTGCTAGTTTGTCAAATGACAACTAAGATTTACATAGACCTAAAAACTAGAGATATCTTATTATTTTTTTGGGGGGAAATCATCCAATGACTGTGGCTTTAGGGTGGACTGACAGGGCACGACAGACTTTTACTGTCTATAACCCCCGTATTCTTTCTTCGACGACTCGAGCTCGGTTCCTACCGGACGGCGAGTTACAGTTGCCATCACGGATCTTAAACACTTGCGCAGAAGTCAAAAATTCGGTCTCTTTAGTAGTGCGAAGTGCGACGCGGGCGCGGGGAGTGCCAGTGATTGGCTGGCCACGCAATCGCGTCATAAACGTCACTCCTCATTCGTTCACTGCGTTGCTGCATGTATCTAACAACGAAGACGATTGGCTCGCCAATGTATGGAATGCGCAAAGCGATCCCCACTCTGACGCCGAGCGTTCAAGACCCGTGATGGCAACTGTACCCAATAGTCGCTGTCCGTAAGCCCAGGTGTTATACCTGCCTATAATTTCGAGTACCATTAAAAGTTTATGTTGCAAATATCTACGTGCGAAACACATTATTTGCATTTCTCAATAAGCGGTACAAAAGCTGTTGATTATAAGTTTCCATAGAGTAAACTATACATTAACATCTAGCTAGTCTGAGTATTGGGTATAGTTAAACAAAAACGTGTGATTATTTTCTCACGCTAAACACTAGTACCGATAGATTACTTCAGACATCGTACGGTAAAGGAATGACAACATGTCTATAATAATGAAGTCATTATTCATACATTGACTATGTGATCGTTATCGTAGATACTCGGAAATACTTACAGGGAAAACTACTACTTACAGCTTGACTCTTCTCTGGGAACAATTGACTTTCGGACAATCCAGATTGTGACCGACCTCCCAAAAATTTTAGGGAAGTCGGTATTTGAAAGATATAACGGATTAGGCGCACAATGTCATTTTGGAAAATGACATTTTGCCCAGGTGACGTTTTGGGATATGGCGTTTACACAATATGACATTTTACGAAAATTCAATGTGTCATTTTGCGAATGCGGCATTCTGCAACTAAAATTTTATAAATGACGGTAAAGATTGTCGCAGAAAAGTACTTGACGATGTCACTCTGATATAATTTGTTAACGACCTATTTTTGTACCAAATACCTCATCTCACGGTGCATGGAGTTGTGATTGACTGACAAAGAAGATTGGAATTATGTACCTTATTTAATAATTAGACAGAGAATCGGTAGAGACAAGATATATCCTACCTTTGTCAACTTTGAGACATCAGTCGGCCATTTAAAGAAAACTTTTTTTTTATACTATTGATAGGCTTGCGTTTAACCACCAATAGTAAACAATGATGTGGTCGACGATGGAGCACGCTTGTCTAGAAGTAACCTATTCACTCTTTACTTAAAGACCCCTAAGTTGTAACTATCAGAAAACACTGACTCCGGCAGGGAATTACAATCCTTGGCTGTACGCACAATAAATGTGTTCAAAGAACGCCTATTGTGCGTATGGGTGGGATGTCTACCATGTACCGGTGGCGCAACGCCGTACGTCTAGTGGTCCGATGATGGAACGGACTTGGCGAAATTAGATTGTGCAATTCCAGTGCACACTCCCCGAAATGTAAACTATAGAAAACCAACAGGCTAGCAACTCGGCTCCGATGCTCAAGGCTTTAGAGCTTCGACTACACAAGTGCATCATTGCCGATGATCCTCTTGGTTCGCCTCTCAATCTACATGCAGGGTTAAAGATCATTATCTGTAAAGTGAATTTGTATGGATCATGTACTACGCGACCCAGTCCTTGATTGACAATGCTATTACATATTTGCGAAATTTAATTTTCTTAAGTAGTTACTAACAACACCGACAAATTCAACTGCGACAGAATTGTAAAATTCCAATCAACATTGTGGACAAATACATACAAAAGTTTTTGGGAACACATTCAACAGCTAATGAGCAGAACTCACTGCCAGAGAATGTGTTTTCTGATAGTTTTAAACCCTACCAATCTTAATTACTTAAATACCCAAACCCTTAAACTCAGGAGTGAATAGGTTACTTCTAGGCAAGCGTGCTCCATGGCTGTCGCTTACCACCAATTGATAAATCCAGAACATTATTTCTTACGCAGCAGCCTAAGAACACTTTTCTTTGGTTAGGTAATACGGACGAATGATCTTATGTCCTAGTAGCCTATTAAAGAGGTTAATGTTCTAAATAACTAGACGCAAAACTTAGCGGTTTGCGTAGGAGTTGAACTATATTACAAAAAAAGAACAGGAAGCGAACGACAGGCGTTGAAATTTCCATTCATCCCCAAAGATTAACACCTAAATATTTCATATCTCTACTTTATATACACAGCAATTATCTCGTTTTAAATAAAAATATAATATTTTTGCTCCTGAAGTCATATTTTGGCACATAATTATATGATGTGACAGTAAAAAGTCCGGAACGATGTCAAGAAGTTTTATATCAACGATATTTTACGGCGAATAGATTGGATTTTATTTTTAAAAATGCTTTTAGACACATTGACACATTTTAAGAGTGTCTCGGTTACGGATTGACCATTAATTTGTAACAGCGTGTTGATGGTCTGGATTCAGTAAAATCTCTCGTTTGGATAACTTACGATGTCAATAAAAATACCAGTTTAGTGAATGAGTTGACAAAAATCTTATTTTTTTCTACAGCTAAACACTGTATGCCCACAGTGGTGACATAAATATTCGTGAAATAAAATTATCTCATGCCTTTTCTCATTTTATATAAAATTGTACAGAGCTGCTTTTTAGGATTTTGAATTCTGAATGAAAACGTAGTATTCCGACGCAGAACTCTAATAAAATCACCCGTGTGAGGTATGGTACAGTCAATTTGCTCAGTATCTACTGGACCGATTAAGTTGAAACTTAAAACACATGAATATTTATGATTCAAATACGAACGGGACACGAGTAACGTAAATAATAGGATTTATAATATAGTGATCACTTTTGAGGTAATCCGGAAAAATAAAAAATTAAGTTTTTAAATTTTAAGTCAGAATATCAAATAAAACGGGCACAATACGGGTTTTAAATGTAATTTTCTTAATAATTTTAAAGAGGAAAATGGATTATTATATTATTTCCCCATCTCTTATCCGACAGATTACTGGAAACCACTGATTGAAAAACAGTGGAACTCTTCGCGCACGAGTCCGATTCTTACTTGGCGATTTTTTTCGTAAATTACGAGTAGTCAACATGTATTAAATAGTATATATATGTATTCATTGCATTTTCGTAGTGCATACAATAAAAATCATGCAACGAAACCAACTAAGAACGTGCCTATTAATAACTCGAATGACACTTGTAAAGTCGCAACTTGTGTATAATTAGATTACGGCTTCAACGCTAAACATATGCATTTTTCATGTTAGCACCATTTGACAGCGGCTGTCATTTTGATTTAGAAGGAGGATTAATGAGGAACTTCGGTCTCTGTGTACAAATTAATGAAGACATTTTTTGCTCTTTGATTATGATGTGGAAAAATTGAATTGCTGGAGAATTAATCGCTTAGTCCATCAATTTAACATTTTTGGATTTATAACCATTATTCATTTTATATCACTAAATGTCACTATTCGCACTCTGTGTGTTAATTTTGCACAGTGCTTTGCATTGCGCCCTCTAGGACAAAATGATTTATATTCAATTAAAATATGGGTCACTGTATTTTAAATCAAAATGCGCGTTAGTAATGTGGTATACTAGGAAACAATGTGTGTATAAATAATACTTATTGTAATCAATTTGAAGGTTAGGTATCGCATCATCAAATAACAGGTGGGGCTATCTAAAAGTACACATTATTATTAAAAAAAAAAAATTAGGTATACCTACGGCTTCCATAATATCATTTCCAGTAAATAGCTTATACGAGCAGGTCTCTTAATTTTAATGTAAAGAAAGATAACACAACTTCCACTATTAATTAAGCGTCTAAAAATATGACTGCGATACATTTTCTTGACACAAATTAATATTAATTTTTGTGTCAAGAATTTTCTCGCTCCGACATTAGTCTCCGTAATATAGATCTACGTTAAATTCAGTATCTCACTCACTTTGAGCTATAATCAGAAAATTTGTACATTAATTATTAGTAACTACGTAATGTTGTGAAATAGTATAGTTACGTGATATCGATATTTTGGTTTACTTCTTCCTATTTAAAACACTTTATATTTTGTATTTTTTTTTATCATTAAAAGGTGTTTTTTTACAGTCTAAATAAAATAAAAACTTTTTATTTTTAATATAAACTGTAAACAACTTAGTACTACAACTACTAGATAATATGTTCGACCTTAACTTGAGCCTTAAGATTGACATAGAATATCAAGACACTTAAAATCGCGTTAAAGCTATTAAAATATAAACGCTAGTCATAAATTAAAGAAAACATGGACTAAACAGTACTACGCCGAAGCTTATTGGATATTTAAACCTAATTAAAATGTAATCATACCTTATAGAGCCTAGCAGCTTACCTAATAACGCCATTTTCAGTCATTTAGTTTATGTTTTTGCGTAAATATCTAGCTATATTTGGATATTTTATTTTTGTAGTGAATAAATTGGCTGGTCGCGGTCAAATATTGCATAATGCCATTACCGTTGAAGAAATAGAACGCTGAGTTTGCGAACACTTGTGAATGATTGATTCAAGTACGGTCATGTGAGGGCGTGTGCAAATCTTAATGGTTTTTCATAGTTAAACAAATTTTTATTTTAATGTAGAGCGAAATTCCTCGAGAATCTATATTTCCTAGCTCCTGGTGTCTTAAAGTCAAGTTATTTCTAGAGAAACCTGCTCCAACTTCCACATCTTCAATTACGCTGATCAGGTGTGATGATAGTCGACTTTGAACCTATAAATAAAATTTAAGCAATTGCAAATTTTCTCCGTTTTGTGGCACTGCTGCTATTTACCGTTTCTTTTAACGGCTAAGATCTGCTGAATGGCTGATAGAGAAGCCAGTTACTTCTTTATAATCCATTCAGCATATATATTATGTATTTGATGTAAACTACCTACAGGATGGACATAAGATGACAAAGCAGAAAGTCAAACATAGTTCAATGTCGTATGAAACTTTACAACAAATTTTTACTCCCAGGCTCCATAAAAAACGTGGTTAGAACTTACTTTAAAACATGCTTAGTTTATTCATTCCGAATACAAGTCACGTTCGTAACAACTTTTAACAAAACATAAACTGTTTCATAATGTCTAATTAAGCGCCTTATAAGGCCCTCGTTAATTCTCGAATCGCAAGCGCATGTGCCTGTCAACCGATTTTAAATTAAACAAAAAGTTATTTATTCGTTGACATGTCAACAAATTACTGTCTATCTGGCTTAGCTTTTTTGTAGCTAGTCCAGTCTAGGCTTTGAGACCTAATTAATTTGTATGCAGTCTTTTGTTACTTGATAATAATGAACAACGTGGGAATCGTTCTAAGTTCTAGTCAGTTTTTCTATGTTTAGACCGATTGCCTTACAATAAAAGTCGCAAAATAATGTACCTACTACATTTATGTAGAACTATCTGCCACAATTTTTCTCTACCACCTAAAACTCAACCGCTCGTATTTTAGTAGACCTTATCCATATTTTTCCATCAAGTGAGATTGAAGTCAAGAACTTCTTCTTCATCAAAATAACTCAAAGATTACCCAAAGTCCTATTTAGTTTATACATATTAAAAAAGAGAGTTACATATTTATTAATTATAGTATGTACCATCCATAATTACCCACTAATGAAACTGCATCTAACTTAAGCGTATAACACATCGTTCGAGAGTGCGGAGACAACGGACCTCAGCGGAGAATTGTTTAAATTAGAACTTCCGACGACAGAGGTCGCGGGCAGCGGTCCGGTCCTTGCTGCAACCGCTTCCTTTATTTGTTTTATTTATTATTGTGTCACTGGACAATGTACTAGTAACATATATGATTCTAGTAAAATTTATTTGACTTGAGATTTTTTTTTCTTTATCAATTACCTACTACTTTATTTTATAAACAAAACTAGTGTCGTAAGTCGATAAACTACTATTTGTTTTAGTGCGTTATTATTGTTAACTAAAACAAGAGTCTCAAAATTCAGCGTACCAAATAACATTTCGTGGAACAGATTCTGTTCAACAAATCATGCTAAATAGCCCACAGTGCCACGAGTTATGATCGCCATTGTCTTATAAATGCTAATTCCTGCAGCCTTTTTAGTAAAAATGGAAAGAATATTATTTATTTTAGTACTTATTATTATTTCATTTATTTCAGACCTAGTCAAAACACTACATAGAAAATTAAAAATATAATAAAACATTAAGATTATTTTTAAAATACACATTAGAATGGAATAGATTTGAATTGTAGAATGAAAAATAATAAGGTAGGCACCTTATTTGAAATTCGAATAAGATTTCAATGGAGCGTTTCTTTCATGTTATTGTGCAAAACTAGGTACCTACTTATCAAAAAATACCAATAAAATTACCAAAAATTTTATTGTTATCTCGGGTTTAAAACTTATTTCGTAGCGTTTACTTTAGAAGAAACTGTTTTGTTTATCCCGTACGTTAATGCAAATCATGTCTGTTTAATTTCGTCTTCGGATAAAAGCCATCCATCAGAGATTAGCGTAGAAAATGCACTGGATGGTTCACCGGCTTATCTTTTCGTACAAATTGCGATTCAAGCTGTTATGAAACACGTCTTAGCAAATGTAAGTCTTGTGTACTATGCGTTCCAAATGAGAATAGGATCGATTGCCATGTTGTGACGTCACGTCGTACTGTCACATCGAAGACATTTTGGCAAAATTGAAGAACTTAGAGTTAAGAAAAATTGAAGAACTTGATTTAGAATAAACTTTTTTCGTTCACAGTTCGTAAATAAATTTAAATTTTCGTAATAACATTAAATTTAAAAAAAATCTTTCCTCGATTTGACAGTAAATCGTGACGTCATGACATGGCAATCGATCCTATTATTTCTATTCAAATTTGGATCGCATTGTATTGTTAACCTTTCAATTGTGATAATTACAGACACAATTGAAAGACAATAGGTGCGCGAACGCCGGCGTTCGCTTGGGGTTTAATGAATTTGTTACAAATCTCAATAACAGCCAGTAAACGCTAGACGAACACAATGTCTTGGGGTTTTAATGACGTGAGCATAAATACGGTAGACGGATGAATGTCTTATACAAGTGAACTCCAACAATAGCTTGAGTATCATCATGGCGGATGATGGTAATTCGTAACTGTCCAACCGACTAACTGTGGGGACTAGTTATCTTGAATCTTGCCCTTCTCATCATCAGCCATTGATGAACATAGACTTCTCTTTTCTTGCAGCACAAATAATGCTTCTGTGTATACTTCCTGCATGCAGACTTCGTAATAATTTTTTTCCTATGTGGCAGGGCGCAAGCGTGGACACTTTTGTATCTTGTGTCAAATACAAGCTAGCGATGAAGGTTTGATTTTTATAGAACGAGTGTGAAATCAACTACCTACCCCCTTTTTTGTTTGCTGTTCCTTCCACTTAACACATACTCATGCATGACGATCAAAAAGTATTCGGTGTTGGTGACTGGAACAAAAAGCGTCTCCGTTTACGCAGCGCCTAATTTGTTCTACCAACTTTTTTTTAAATCGTGCAATAAGATCAAATCGATTTACAAATATTTAATTGATCATTTTAACTGCACGTGGTGCATCCTTATTAAGGAAAACTCAATTCTAAGCTGGTCACCCTAAAAGTTTGAAGACGCAAAAATGCCAACTTGTTATAGTTGCTACGTACATCTTAGCGGGTGTCATATGGCCCAGTACTGGCCCCTAGGGTCTACTTGACATAGATCTTCACCAATCAGACCAGTAAAGTGATATAGGGCGTTACATTTCATACTACGTAACTTAGGGACTTCTTTTTTCAGTGGAAGTCTTATTTATACGTCTCTAAACATATGATGCCCTCGGGAATTACTCAATGGAGAAGCCAGTGAATAACGTAGAGTAGTACGTGGTAAATAGAGGTGAGCTCACGTTCTATTCGTCTTTTACCCCGCAACGTGTGTCTTACCTACGTAATAATATCTCCCACGCTGCTCTTGAAATAAATTACCGAGCTACGTGTAAACTTCCGCCCATGTATTGTTTCTTTTTGTAGTTCTCAGATTAACGGATCTCAAGGTCAATGTCCTTTTTTGCGACACAATAAAATCACGAGCACTTGTCTTGTTTTTTTAGTGTCATGTATTGACAGATTGAAACTGATACTTTCTTTGCGTAGGTGTTCGAGCGAAAGGTTAAGTGATTGGATTTGAAAATGGAATCGGAATGGATTTGCATTTCAAAATTGGAATAAAATACCTACCTAATGTTTTTTATATATAAGAATAACATTTTGTTTTCTAGGTATTTCAAAATTAGAATAGAATATTGTTTTTCATTTGAGTAACGATCGCATTTGCTTTGTTGGCCAGATATTTATCGGCTAACCGGACGACCATTCCTTGCTTGCAAAAGATACAATATCTACTCAAAGCAAATGTGCCTAAATAGTCCTATAAGTACTTAAACACCGTTTTATACGATAAACAAAGCTGTTAATATTATTAGTTATTTTACAATCAATCTAATTTTAGAAAGGATAAATGTTTTTATCGTTGATTTTCCGTACACTTTTGTTTTAACTAATAATTTTATATTGTAATCATATTGCCGATGTTTGCTAATATCGTAGTCATAATAAATGATTGTCAGCGTTGAAGAATTCAAAACTCTTGAACTGAGGCTCCTAGACTATAGACAAATTGATGTTGTATTAATGAAAATAATTGTCGAAAAAGCCTAATTGATATGCATTACCAAAAACAATAAAGAACTATGATACAATTGCAGGAAGCCTTTTCATGAAGCTAAATACATTAAAGAAACATGTAAAAAATAGTAGCTCGTTGGTATCGGGAACAGCAGGTTCCAAGCTACCAGAAGCTGTCAGGGTTTAAGAGAAAGGAATTCCAAACAATACGAGCGCGATCTTAGCGGTACAGCGGTAAGGAGAGCATCCTAAGGTGTTGGTCAAGGGTTGTTACTATTAAGGCTGACACGACTGTTATTGTACCGACAGTCGATCGAGTCCACATCCTACATGTAGACTCTACAACCGCGAGAACCAAGTCAGCTATGTCAACAATCATTGTACGCCTCTCAATTCAATCCACCACCACTTTACAAGGCATATTAGCTACAATCTACTACTATATGATATTACCGAAATCCCACATAGTCAATCCCTTTGGCCCAATCATTTTTGCTACTAGAATATCATTTTATCCAGAGTCCCCTCGTTTTTCATTCTGAGATCCGCGCCTTAACTGTTTCTTACCAAATTAGTAACTTTAATACAGAGGAAGTACCCAACGAAATCTCTACTGCTGCTGTCATTCTTCATAAACCCACCATCCTTTACAGCCGATGATAAACTCCATGCCCAAAAACTCTAAAAACAAAAACCAAAGTGAACCAAAGATCCTAAGTTAAATGCCTCCGACGGAGACCGCGGTAGACGGCATGTTGTGCCTGTCGAGACACGAGAACTGCCCCTGGAACGAGGCCCTGAAGTCAGCTGATATCAACTGGACTGGTCTCCAGTACACCTGTCTGAAGATCCTGCACCTATACTGCAAAGTATTTGAGAAGGAGGATGTGTTGGATATGGTTATTAGGTGAGTTTTATATTTTGAATTTAGAAGGATATTTGTTATTTTTTTTCGTCGTCGCCATTTTGATTTTGATCGCCATTAAGACTTTATTCTCCGTACTTACGCCCTAGAAGGCACCTGATCTATCATGATGAATTATTTTTATTGTCGTAGACAAAAATGTACCTACCGTAATTTTTCTATTCTTCTTAATGTACACTCTAGAGCCTTTCAGAAATATACCAAAAAGCAAACAAAACTAAAAGTTGTATCAACGTAATTTTTTATCAAACTTTTAAACGAAAGCTTTAGGGAATCGCTTCCGCAACTTCTATCAACTTTAACGTCTCATAAATTCTCAAACTTTTATAATAAATCGTTGAACGGAAACAGTAGCTACTTGATACAATGTAGTCATCTAAATCTTACTCATCTCGCAATATCCGTCTCATAAACAAATCGCGGCAATAATCTCAACAGAGCACTCTCCCGTGTTAATATTTCATTAGAACGATCATTTTATCGTGTATAACAGAGTCATCAAATTGGGGAGTGCACCCACGCAGTAACGTCAGGATACGCAGCGGTGGTTCCTGTCGTCTGTAGATAAACGATTTTAGAAAACTGTGTTTATTGTGTTTATCTATTATTCATTTATTTGACAGTTTTATTTTAATTAATTAAACCCGAAGCAAACGCGTTCACTCTGTGTGTCTCCAATTATTATGATATTCGAAAGGTGAACCGAATTTGTCATTTTAAAAATCGAACTTAAGCTGACATTGTACTAGTTATTGAATTAAATCTTACATTTATTTTAAAGTGATATAATTCTGACATTGTATTAATTATTGGCCTGATTCTGACTTTGTACTATTGTTATTTTAACTTCTTACCTTTTGAAATTGTAATTTACCTATGGATATTCCAAGCCTGCAATAAATGAATTTATAATTATTATTATTTTGTGCTTTTTTGATTGGCTATAAACTAGACGAGTTTAGTTCCCAGTAAGATCCTCTTCAGGATTGCAATTGATAAAATGATGTACCTACACTCCTTTTCTTTGTAGCACCCTAAGCACTTACTTAATTTGCGGGATTGTATAAAAGAGTTACCTTGGTCCTGGACCGCAAAGGGCATATGGAACAAAGGTGCGTTTTAGTCAGAAAGTCTATCACTCTCTCTCGCTGCACCCACAGTGAGTCTCTCAGACTTAGCGACTTGTACCAGCACTGGTAACCACTCTAACAGACTCTAATACCTGGAAGAAAGCTGAGACAACACAAACCTTCGAGTATAGAAGTCCCATATATCATGTGTAATGGCGTACTTGAATCGTTAAGAACTCTAAAACAGGATTAATGAGGAAGCCCCCGTTTACATCAATTCCAGCAGCCTAACCGACTATAAACCTTTACTCACGCGGAAAATTCATAGTCTCTTAGAATTAGCAAGTCATCCCAATTTAATGTCCTTAGTCAGTGACGGCGGCCATTCAAAGTGATGAACGTGGTCTCCGTAGCCAAAACAACATTCGTATATGACTGGAAAGATTTACTGTGTGAGATAATGATGCTCGCCCGTTGATGGACCTGGTCGTTTTGAGGAGGATCGGTGGCACATTCCCAAGCTGTCCACCTGATGGAAAGTAGCACTAATGAATGTGACTAGAACTGGATACCCTATTTCTGTTCGGACATTTGAATTCATGGTGAATCTTCTAGTTAGTTGGTGTTTCGAAGTATTAGGATTAAGGTCTTCTGTCCACAGACGTGTGGCTTCATTGAGTCGTGGTGTCGTTGCCGCTTCGTCGACTTAGTTTTATAGTTTTTTAGGTAGGTAAGCTGTGAGCAGGCGTACACCAAGCGTATAATGACGAATACGCGTCTATGAAACTACGCGTCCGTGGACGTTAGGCCTTATGCTAGCCATACACGGTCAAACCAGTCGTCCAATCGGTATGAGGCTACATGTATGACCAACATATTGTCAACATGTTGTCACTCCCATACACGGTCAAATCTGTTTGATCAAACTTGTAGCGTCATACCGATTGGACGACAGGTTTGACCGTGTATGGCTGGCATTAGTGAAACTACTATCATTTTAGTCATTCAAGGATTTGTTATTGTTATTAAGTAAATATATATGGGTTTGTCGAATGTGTGTTAACTTGGGAGGATCCAAAAGACATGAGGTCCTTGAAATAGTCCCGATAGTCCAAATACCTAATTACATTGGCAATCTAGTTCACTTTATCATTATTTAATCCAAGTCAATAGCTTGTGATACTTCTACTATTTATATTTTTGATATTATGTGCAATGAATATAATATGATTTAAATGATGAGGGATTCTCCGATCGCTTTATTTTAGCTTGTTGAATACAAAAGGAGGAAGGATAAAAATCAAAATGGCGATCGTTTTTAGAAACTGATTGGACTGATTTAATCCATTTAAATTATTTTAAGTATAGAATTGTCCATTGTCATTCCTTTTGTTGCTTTAAATCCTCCAGGGTTAACAATTTAAATTCAAGGTTTATTTTTGCTAGCACCCAATTGGTTCATCTTGTATCTTTAACAAACTGTTACTTCAAACTCTTTTAAACTATTTCCATAAAATAGCACTACTAGTCCTATAATATTCTTAAAAACATCCTGCAATTCAGAGCACCTAATAATAATAAAATTAATAATCATAATCTTATTAAAATTCATATAAGCGTCTCGGTTAGGGTTGCCAAGTATATTATTTTCAAGAATTCAGAACATGTAGGTACTTAAAAATTTAAAAAAACCGGAGCAACGAGACAGCACAAAAATAAAAAGCTAAATAAATGAAAAGATTATTTTGTTTTTTTAACTATAAGTTGTTTTCATGGGTAATCAAAACAGATGATAAAAACATAATATTATCACGTCTCGCTTAAATCAGGACGTCTGAGAATGCTAAGCAGATTTTATGAACCGTATTTTTTTATGTGAATGTCTAATCGAACAAGTCTAGCCGCATCTGTTTTAAATCCAGATTTCAAAGAGCATTGTAATAAAATTGTTTTGAATCTAAATCTAATCTTACACACTTTTATCCAGATTATTTATTGCAATGTTAAGCTAGAACTACATTAGATCTTCGCACACGGCTAAACCGCCTGATTTGTACGTAGAACGATGTCGCGTGGCGTGTATCATGTTAAGGCGTATAGTCCCTTGAACCATCTGACCGAAATTATGTGAACGCAACTCTCGCACTCGCCTAGGCGCCAGTACGCAAATCTGTGCATTTATTTGCGGCCAGCAGCGCCCGAAAAGCGCTTTAAACCCATTTTCTCTGCGAGATATTGATTGATATACATACCTATGCAATGTTCACTTTGAAGAATATTTAACCACCAATTTTTATATGTAAAAATGTTTCTAAAGGTCCAACCCGTTTCGAAGGAGTAGGGAAAAGTTGCGAAACTGCTATTTTTTTTCTTTTAACAAAAGTATTATTTGCACGAAAAAATCAAATGTTGATATTATTGTTCATGAATCTATAATAAACATTTTTTTTTTTCAAACGAATTGACCTAGCCGTTACGGAGGAGTAGGCCTCAGAATAACACTGTTTTATGGCACTTTTCGGGCGCTTGGTCCTTAAGATCTACAAGTCTAGTTTCCATTTCCATATAAAATACAAGGAGATCGACGCGCCCAGAGTGCCTAGTGTGAGTTTGTTTTACGTTAACGCGATCGACGCGTTTATGACGTTCGGCGCTCCGATTGGCCCGCACCAAGCTCTTAACCAATCAGAGAGCCCAACGCGATAAACGTTTCGATTGCGAACTCGCACTCAACGCATAGAAGCATGTGTGGCACACACGTGTGGGTAGTGTAGTTCTACCAATGCTTGTCTTGGGCTGCTAGACTGTTTGAAAATTATACCGCGGCCCTGAAACGCAAAAGATAACTGAAGAAACACAGGTGGGGTTTAGTCAGTAAAAGTCTGACACTCTCTTGGTAGTTATTTGATAATTTCCCACTTATATATATATATATATATATATATATACTTATTTATTTCCACTTCATGTACAGTAGTGGTACATACTGTACATCTACATAGGCGGACTTAATGCAACAAGGCATTCACTACCAGTCAACCTTTGGATTTAAAAAGACAACACTGTGGTAGATTTGCACCATAAACAAATAACAGATAGTACCTACTTAAAACGGAAAAATATAAAATAAGCTTTTCTTGTTCTTATTTCTTCCCTTGGGTATAAAAAGCCTTTCCAATGAATTGAACGTCGTTTCACCCTTTCGTATAGTAAACAGTCCGATTCTGCAACTTTCCAAATGGATATTGGATTGAAAAAAAATACACTTTCAGCTTCGACTAAAGAGCATTGTTTTCCCTTTTTTATTTCTATTTAAGAGCTTTGTTTTAATCAGAGCGGTCGTAATAAAAAACCACTCTTCTGAATAAAATTCAAGTTGCGATCTCTTTTATTTTGATGTCTTAATCTCAGAATAGATAGCAAGTTTATTAAAGTAAGTACTACGCGTTCCAAATGAGAATAGGACCGATTCCTATGTTTTGACGTCTCGTCGTACTGTCAAATCGAAGAAATTTTGGCGAAATTGAAGAACTTAGAGATGAGTAAAATTGAAGAATTCTGATTAAACTTTTCTCGTTCACAGTTCATAAATATTTTTTTTTTTCGTAAATTAATTAATGTTTATAATTTTTTTTTCCTCGATTTGACAGTAAATCGTGACGTCACAACATGGCGGGCGATCCTATTCTCATTTGGAACGTATTGTATAACGTAGTTTTCTTTCTTGATGGCCCATACAACATTATTTTTAGCTTAAACGAAACCTGAATATAGTTGGTCAGTAACAGTAACTGAATGGATTCCAACAGTTTTTACACCATGTTATATTTTTTCCCAAAAAACGATCAACAGATTACCGCCACCTTCATCAAGTTCATCGGTCCACTCCAGCCCGCCAACACTGCGTCTTCCGATACGCGGTTACCATTCCAGAACCTTTCGGCTCCATCGACCTGTTCTGCGAGCAATGCCCTACCCACTGGCTTTAAAAGCCACTCTTCGAGCTATGTCGGTAACCTTAGCTCACCTGCAGATATCTTCATTTTTGATTCGATCACCCAAAGAATTTCCGACCACAGCCCTCTCCATTGCTCTCTGGGCAATTGCAAATGTCAAATTATAACATGTTTTAACTGTCAAAAGAGTTGAAGGACATGACTTGGAATAAGCGTCTGACTTTATATCCAAAATGCGTCTTAAAATAATTGCAAGTTATTTTAAGGTATGACCAAGGCTCTTTACAATAAATACCATAGTGTTTACGGCCGTCATTCAGGAGAATTAGATTTAATTTTATTGGTACTTTCGATATCGCTGTTCTGAAACGGATTTAATAGGGAAATAAATCTTTTGTACTGTAAAAGTAATGGTACGGAACATTTTGTTCCGACTACAACGCTTGTAAACTATTGCGTCGACTCGTTAAAGATGAATAAATAAATTTTGACAGTGAAAATTAAAATTATAAAAAAAAAAAAACAAAATTCTGATGTTTTTATTTCACATAGGTCTACATGGACATTTATAAAACGTCAAAAGTTATTTCTTCGGTCAGATTTTTTGCTTGAATTCTGCGGCGCGGCGCCAAACCAAACCTTTTGAAGTTTTCATTTCAAGTGCAAACAAAAATGATCTTAGCGGTGGTCAGGCAGAAGTGTCTTTGATGGTACAAAGCGAGATTTCCCATTTATTAAGCATGGATTAGTCATTTTCTTCGAAATCGTTCGAAATATATTATAATTCAATTGAGGTTCGAAATATTAATAGATCTAAGTACTAATATTATAAAGAGGGAAGATTTGTATTTTTGTTTGTAATCAATAACTTAAAAACTACTGAAACGATTTTCAAAATTCTTTCACCAGTAGAATACGACTTTATCACTGAGAGATATATTGAGACATATATTTTCTAATTTCACGCGGGCGAAGCCCCTGGCAGAAGCTAGTTAAAAAAAAAAACAATCAAAGCAATTTTCCCGTTTTTCTATTATACATTTTATATCATAGGTAGATACAAATAATTCCAATCACTACCATTTTACTACAAAATAATACAACAAACAATCAGAAGACATGTTTATCAAACCGTATCTCGTTTATGTTTAATTACCGTATTTTTATGTGTTTTGCTAATTTTATCGGTATCAAACGGGCTAGTAAATCGGTTTGCGGGCCATAAAACCGTTGGTCGGGATGACTCGGTCGTTACGTTACACGTAATGTGTTATGGGGACCTAATGAGCGCTTTGGCATTAGTTGATGATAGGGTGAAACAGGTGGCTTGCTATTGGTAGGTTGAATGAAAGCTTACGAGCTTTTCGTAATATGCAAAAATAACCTTTATTACCAAATTAAAACTAGAACATAAAAAAATCACTTATTCAACTATTTTGGGGTTGGTTTCCACTAACATTCAAATTAAGCTTTAGTTGAAAACCAGCGCCAGGCATGGTGCTAAACGGATCCATCTGTCGGTCACCTACCAGGCCTTGTCTCTGTGATAGCTAGACAGTTAAAATGTTCACAGATGATGTCTGTCTGTTGCAGCTATAAACAATACTAAATAAAAAAGAATAAAATAAAAATGTGTAGATAATGCTACGTAACGCTTCGAACGCGAATCCGATTCGCACTTGACCGGCTTTTTCATTCCGCTTTTGAGACTTGTACTTATATTAAATTTTATTTCTAATCCAAAAAATTCTTTAAGTTCCATTTGAAAAATAAAGGATTGTGTAAGAATTTCCTCAAACAATATCCAACGACCATTTCTGCCAACTGCAAGGACCATTAAAAAAAAATAAGTTCGAATTTTAAAACTTCGCCTCTCACACGACCGCATATTTTTTTTCTACCTGTGTATAAAACGGTGACTATACTTGTTAGGCCTACTAATTCTGTTCGCATTTTAATTAAAACTTGAATTCCGAGTTAAATTTTATTAAATTAAAACTTGAATTCCACAAGTAAACTTGCTACTGCAGTTGGGACATAACCGTACTAGCTGTAATTTAGTCTATGTCACTAGTAGCTAACCTTCATTTCTGGCCTTTGACCTAGAAGCGGCGACATATTTAAATCTGGCAACCCTTAGAAATAGCGCGTAGACTCTTGACATTTCATGTTTACCTTATCGTCTTTCGTTAGGGGCCGAATTCAATCACGGTATTGCTTAGTAGATGTCAAGATATCAAATTATACTTACAGCGAATAGTCAAGCTAAGTTCATACGTCATGACACAGATTATTTTATGCAAATATTTTCTTGATTTGGTTACAAAAATATGATGAGCATACCTTACCTAACTATTAAACGCTGAAAAACGATCACTAATTTAATGACTTAGAACGACGGCTACAGAGGAGATCCACTAAATTAACATCTAATTAGATTGAACTAGGTGTGAACAGTGTTATCATGTTTAATCCTAAGGCTGACTGGTAGAGAATGCCTTGTTGCATTAAGTCCGCCTATGTACATGAAGTATAAATAAATAAATTAATATTATTAATATCACCACATCATTACTTACACATTTTCGCTTAGTGAAATCCAAAGTAACTGTTTTAGTGGATTAAATGCTTACAACTTAGCTATTCACTCAGTTATGTTGAGATTTCAAATTTATCAGAAGAAATAACGTTTGAAACACCCTGAACTCATTACTGATCCATCTCAAATATTTACATTATTGCATTACTTGCGTCAAGAAAAAGACGATTCTAAAAGCAAATGTTGCCAGCTGCAAAAATCAATTTCTCGCACTGCATGTTTATTTCATTAGTCAAATGGGGTTGCAAAGAGGTCACTGAAAGGTCTACAGTTGTCTATGGCTCAGGGTTGCTATATAAATGAGGGAACGGCTTGAAATAGAACGAAAATGTCACTTGGAATAAATATAATGGTTCTGTACACAAAGGCACACGTGAACGCATTTCTAATGTGTTTGATGGATGGTAAATAAAAGTAGAACGAACGCTAGGAATAAAAATAATGATAGATGTAGATGTCAGATCAGTCAGACTCAGAACTAATAAAGTCCTCATTCGATTTAGACTTATTGCTCGAAATAAGAATTCAAACAGGCCTATAACAGAATCTATGATCATTAAAAATACCAAAAGTGCCAGCGTAGATACATATTTGAAGAATTCATAATAATTTTATTGATCCATAAAAGTGGCAGCTTTTATACTACGCTGCAATTAAAATAAACATTCTTGCAGATAGTTTTAATTACGATGTTTAGATTCTTTAGATCTTAAGAATCATAAAATTTTATAGAAACTGATTGAAGAATTTGGGCTCGAAATATCTATTTATTTTGGATTTTTGCAATACCTACCCCTTTTTCTCTCAAAAACTTAAGCTAGAACACAATACAACTAGGGAATGGAATGCCCTAAAACGGACTCTGCATTTTTTGATAGCTATAACCTAGGAGGCTTTAAGCCTAGTGAATAGGTTCTAGACAAGCGAGTCTTTAAGTCAGAAATGAATAAGTTACTTCTTCTTCTTCTTCTTCCGTCGTCAACCACATCATCGCTTACCATCAGGTGAAATAGTGAGCAAGTGCGAGCCTATCAATAGTAATAGAAATCGTTCGTCAAGCAAGTTGTCAGTTATTTTTTTACCATTTTTTGTTTCTGTAGGTACTACTTGACAATGTTTTTTACGAATACTGCCTCCTTTAGATGTCCACCGCCCACTGGTTTATCACTACATGTCTAAATTGTGGTCTCGTCACTAATCGAAAAAGATAGTATAACAACTCACATTATCAATGACATTTTGGTTTTTAGTTCTGTTGCTCATTTACTAGCAGTATCCTCTACTACTCTATTATCAGTATCCCCTTTTTATTTTAAGTTCTTTCAGTCCATCCAAAGATTGTCTGGTAGTAACGCTGTCAACGATTAGACCGTCATTGTGCCCATTAATTACTTAAGTTTGTGTAAAACTTTGTAATTATTTTGGGTTACTCTATTTTCTTTTTTTATTGCCATTAATTATTCCTTTGAACACAAATCTTCATCAATGTTTTGATTTTTCTTAGGTCTGCCTCTTTTAGATATTATATCACATTGTTCTCGAGATTTTGTCTTGTTGTCCATTTTCAAAGTTAGCTTATTAGAAACAATAAAAAGACGAAAGATCCTTCTTATGTAGATTGAACTACATACTAAAAATAAAATCACTTTTCTAAGAACTTTAAAAGTTAAACAACGCCCTAGTACTTTGCATGGCAGCTAAGTAAATGGGGATGGGCTCGGCGTTCCATTAGATAATACTAAGGTTGAAGCTACGGACATTTTACAGCCTCTGGATGTGACTAAAAGCTTTCTTTAGTGTTAGTTCTGCTGCACCTACTCTTTGACCTTTAGATAATAAAGGTGACACGTTTGTTGAGATACAAGCGAAAGGTTAACTAAACAGGGTAAAGAAACTTAATGAGTTACTGAAATGAGGTTGACATTAGGGGTGATATATCCGATTTGTGGAGGAAATGGCAGAGGTGGATGGAGAAGGTGAAGGAAAACATCGTGAGGAAACCGGCATGTCCTAGAACCAAAAATTGGAATATATTATGTAACATCCACAATCAGCAATGGGCCTGCTTGGTGGATTACTGTACACACTGGCACAAATACTGATTAAAAAAGCTGTACAGTCTGTCTAAAAAGTCAAACGATTTCAGTAATTATTAGGGTAAAATGAAATTGTTGTAGTTAACACTGGTTCAATAATTTTCTATTATTCATAATAATAAATCAAATTAGTGCGGCTCCTAAAATAGCCATAACATTCACAGACACACTTGTTTTCCGAGCCAAGGTTAATAGCGTATCAGACGCCATCTTTTTTGGTCCTTTGTCATTTCAGCCCTTTTATTCGCACTATTAAGTATGTATTATATGTATACCAACATGAAATAATAAAAGCGGTAACTTGCACCCCTTTTTACGTAGGAGAGCGTCAAATGACTTGACTGTCGATAAAGCTAGAGGGATTCGTGCTTAAGCTATATTGCTGAAGTCAGTTCGTAAATGAGTGACCGTTATAGATATCAGAAAGGAGTATCTGTATTGACGTGACAACGTCTTATAAATTGGTTTGCCGGGTGACACTTCAAGAAACTGCGTTACGCTCCGCTCACGTTATGCGCTCACAATGAGAGCGAGTGAGAGGCACGCGTCCCTTCCACTCGGGCATGGTTAGCCCGCCTAAGAGCGAGAGAGACAGACATATTCAGTGCGAGATTCTTTGTATAAATTAATGTTTTAAATATAATTCTTTGTATAAATAAATGTTTTAAATTGTTACTATTATTTCATCCTTCTTCCTACTATACGAATGAATATTCACATTAAAATTATTTTACCACTCAAAGTCGTTGTCACGTAAAACTTTCGCCCGTATACCGACTTTACAGGCAACCAATTTTTTTTTAAAACTAGCTTTTGCCCCAGCTTCGCTCGCGTACATGAAATATAGGCTATGTCACTCAGGATAAAAGCAGCTTTCTATCGGTGAAAATTTTTGCAATCGAACCTGTACTTTCGGAGATTACCTCCTACAAACAAAAAAAATACTTTATCTCTGTAAAATGTTAGATTAGTGTAGAGTTCTATGGTAACCATCCATTGCATACAGAGTTTCCTCCGTGCCTCGGAAAGCACATTCTGGGCTGTCATTTAAACATCTTTGACAGACGTTACGGATCATCAGAATCCATAAAATCTGACATCAGTCTTTCTAAGGATTCCAGTATTCTAGTTATTGGGTTGTAAAGATCAGACATGAAGTCATCATCATAATTTCAGCAGAAAGACGTCCACTACTGGACATAGACTTCCCCTGGAGTCGCCATAATGACTGGCCATAATGACGCACCAGGTCGTCGGTCCACCTAGTGCCTAAAGCCTAAAGTCTTCTAAAGCTGCGTCTTCAGGCACGCGATCGCCAATCCAAAACCTTTCTGCCCCGTCTACCATCTGTTCTGCGGGCAATATAACCTACCCACTACTGAAACTTAATTTTGACGATTCTTTGGGCTAGGAGGGAGGCAGTCGTTCCATGTAAAATACTGTTATTCAGGTGAAGCGATGAAGGAGAACATCGTCAGGAAACCGGCATATCCTAGAACTAAAAATTCGAAAAACATGTAACATCCACCAACCCGCACTGGGCCCGCGTGGTGGATTACGGCCCATTCCCTCTCCTAGAAGAAGAAGAAGAAGAGGAGGCCTGAGTCCCGACAGTGGAAACATTATAAGGCCGACTATGCTAGGTAAATCTGGCTGGACTGGAAATGCTGGGTAGATTGATGTATTGGCACTAAGATCAAAAGTAAACTGTAACTCAAATATCTTTATTGCAATTTTACTACTGTATTATCCACGTTACGGTAAGTCAGTCTTTCGCAGTCAGCTTTCATCGTGTTTTATTCTGTTTAATATACGCTACCTAATGTATATGCGGTAGATTTACTGGGCTATTCCTAGTCTATTGTTTACTACTACCTGTTATTTGCCGCCATTGCTAGGGTTAAGGAAACTGCATACAATATTATAGGTAGCTGGTTATAAATAGGACATAGTCAACTCAATTATTGTATTGTAAATGGATATTTTAGATTGTAATAGAAATCTCTCGTGCCAGGCCTTAGTACAGGCTATGGTCCGAAGCGAGGAGGAGTGGCAGGCGGTCGCCTCCTTCAAGCAGTAATGCTAGCAAAGGACGCGGTTACACGCGCGAGCCAATACGCCCGGATTCCGAACCCGGCCACTGTTGGCGCGGGTTTGTGGATGGCGAGCAATGGCTACCGCCGTGCAAGATCAAGCCCAAGTCGTCGACGGCGAGTAGTGTTCCACGCTCGCCTCAAGGAGATGTCAGCAAACCGTAGGAGCCCAGCAGGGTCGAAGATTACTGAGGCCATGGGTTCGCTTCTTCTTCTTAAAGGAAAAGCTGGCCCTGGAACAAAAGGTAACGAAGGAAATAGGAGTGGATTTTAGTCAGTGGAAGTCCCGTTCCGCCCTAGGGCGGGAGATAATAATAATAATAGATTCACACTGGCACACAATAATACACAATACAAACTAACACACCTAATGTACATGGATGATATAAAGTTATATGCAGCTGACAGGGAGGCACTTTTTCATCTAGCTGATACAACACAGATATTTTCTGACGATATTTGTATGTCATTTGGAGTGGATAAGTGCAAAATCTTGTCAGTTGTAAAAGGTAGAATTCAAAATAATAGTTACTCACTTGGATCTGGTGAATCAATTGAACCAATGGATGAACACAGTACTTACAAGTATTTAGGGTTTAAACAGTCCAGACAGATACAGCAAAAGCTTTCAAAACAAGAACTGCTAAAGAAATTCTCACATCGCCTCAACCTTATCTTAAAAAGTAATTTAAACTCTAGAAATACTATTAAAGCCATTAACACATTTGCAATACCTATCCTCACATACTCTTTCGGAATTTTACACTGGTCAAAGACTGATATCAAAAAAATACAGCGCACTCTCCATACACTCCTTACCAAGCATAGAAAACATCACCCAAAATCATGCATACAACGACTTACACTGCCACGCCAGGAAGGAGGAAGAGGTCTGATAGATATACACAATTTACATAATAAACAGATACATTCACTCAGAGTTCACTTCCACTGCAATTCAGAAAACTCATTACTACACAAACATGTATCGGAAACAGATAAAAAACTGACACCACTAAATCTTCAAAATAGAAACACGCAGATAAATGAACACATTGTAAGTACACAAGAAAAAATTGCAGCTTGGTCTGTCAAAGCCCTTCATGGTAGACACCGAGCCTCCTTGAGCCAGCCACACGTCGATAAAATAATGTCGAACGAATGGCTTAAACGAGGCGAATTGTTTCCCGAGACTGAGGGTTTTATGTTAGCCATACAAGATCAGATAATAGCTACCCGTAACTATAGAAAATACATCATGAAGGACCAGAATCAACCGACAGATTTGTGCAGACACTGCAACAGCGCTTCTGAAACCATCCAACATATAACAGGAGCATGTAAATCGCTAGCCCAAACCGATTATAAACATCGTCATGATAAAGTTGGTGCAATTATACACCAAAATTTAGCATATAAACATAATTTCGTATCTGATATGATACCGTACTATAAATATACCCCAGAAACAATTTTAGAAAGTCAAGATATCAAAATTTATTGGGACCGGACCATCATAACAGACAAAACGATCCATTACAATAGACCTGATATTACCATCCACGACAAAACCAATAAAACAGTATACTTGATAGACATAGCAATACCTAACTCTCACAATATTCAAACTACAATATCCGAAAAGCTCGGTAAGTATCAAGATCTCGCCATAGAGATTAAAACCCAATGGAAACCTCGAACTGTCCATATTGTACCGATTATTCTTTCGTCTACTGGCATAATACCAAAATCACTAACACAGAGCCTCAACACTCTACAGATGCCAGCTCATATACTCTACATGCTTCAAAAAGCCACGATCCTCAACACCTGTCGCATCACTAGAAAGTTCCTGACTTCTTCAACACTCACATCTACCTTTTCAATTTAAACTCCACCTTATATACTTGGTTCTGGCCCGTATGTAAGGTTTATCTCTCTTAAATGGGAAGAAAAACATAAAAAATAACAAAATAATAATAATATTTCACAACTATCACACAGCGCCGTCTAGTCCCAAGCTAAGCAGAGCTTGTGTTATGGGTACTAGACAACTGATAAACATACTTATATATTTCTAAATACATACATATTATAGATAAATTACACCCAGACACAGAACAAATGATTATGCTCATCACACAAACATTTGTCCTGGGTGGGAATCGAACCCACGACCTCCGGCATAGCAGTCAGGGTCACTAACCACTAGACCAATAGGCCAGTCACTGGATGTCATTGGATGATTTCCCAATTAAAAAAAAAAAGTAAAAGAAGGAAAAAATGTTTAAGTAAACGGAATAATAAACATGATAGCAATTGAAATTTGAAACTGTAGGCGAAATGAATGGAAAATATCTGTGGGTTGAAAACTTGAAAATGAAAAGAAAAAATCTAATAGCTTTCAGAGAATGAAAAACAATTGGTTTTTAGTTCTCCCAAATTGAAAGCTGTTTTGACAGTTACTTGTCAAAATATTTTGATATTGGGTGTTTTGAAAACTCTAGTAGTTTGTCTGGGTACTGGTAAACAGAATTTTTTTTGAGATGGGAAATCGACAAAAAATATCTCCTCCTGCTCTGGGTGAAACGAGAGGAGTGTCGGACTTTTACTGACTAAAACCAATCTGTGTTCCTTCAGTTGCCCTTTGCGATTCTCTGTCGTACAATACCGCAGCCCAAGTAAGAATAATTAATCGATATTGATTGATAACAATGTACAAAATACAAATACAGTAGTTATATAGTAAACAAAATAAAAATATTTTCACCTATTGTTCCTCAGAGAGATGTCAGCAAACCATAGGAATCCAGTAGTATTGAAGGAATTTAGGTGGGTTTTATTCAGTAGAAGTCTGACACGCCCTCCTGCTCCATCCTAGAGCAAGAAAAGTTATAAAATGACTTCCCAAATGTCCCAAAAAAAAACTTGTCCAAAAGTTGTATCCGATTAATTCAAATCAATATTGTTGAATTGAACTAGTAAGCTCTGGATTTTGGGGTAATTCCAAGCTTTTAATTCTAATAAATAAAACCCTTTGCATTTTAATCTTTAATGTACTATCATATTAAATGTCAGACTTACGTCACATTAACCACATAAAATAAAACAAAACAAAAAAATACTAAGAAAAGAATTCTCCTTAGAGCTTTGGTAGGGTTGTTTTTCTAGTGTTTTTTCTTGGCGCCCTCCAAAATAAACCCTTCAAAACTCCTACACATTATTGACAAACGAATACCGGCCACTACCGACCTTGAAAAACGAACGAGGAAACAGAACAATATTTATACAATTACGCATAGAAACCACACATCATTATATTCACGTATCTATCATCAAAAGAACGCACGGTCCTTTGATCTTACGGCCAGTGGCGTAGTTAACTGACCAAGGTTCCTGGGGCAAGACAAACTGGGGCCCCTAAATTGTTTAGGCTTTATCAATATATTACAAAAAATATTTATATACATACTTTACAAAATGCAACGCTGCTTTATCTTTTATATAAATCCCAAGTTATAAGAAAATTTATCTGATGATATGAAGACATGTTCTTAGACCATGACGTTTAAAGTAAGATTGTTTTAATCTTATTTTAGTGTGGGTAAGAGATGGCGCTAGACAACCTGTATAGCTCTGTCTCTTACCCACTATGGAATAAGAATGAAACAATCTTACTTTGAACGTCGTGGTAACCCCGCAGGTCGTCGTTAATATGATCGCCAACGATATCTTTCACAGACCGACCTTCATGACTAGGCTTTTCAACCAATACTGCAGTGATCACATCTGATTCACTAACACTATCAACAGAAATAATTTTCGAAAATTTTTTTTTCATTCAATAAGTGAACGAGTGCCGTCAGATGGGACTGGTCATCTCTTAGCTGCCAGTGGCTTAATTCAGTTACTATCTTTTAATTATTTTACATTTTTATGACATTGTGCTCATATGATAGAAGGCTAGAGTGAATAGGCTCTTAATAAACTAGTGCGCCTCACCATCAAAGGTTGCATCGCTACTTACCATCAGGTGGGATCGCAGTCAAGCACTAGTTTATCTGAATTAAAAAAAAAAAAAAAACAAGTAATATGTAACCAAGCATTATATGTAACAAATAATATGATTTAAAAGAGTGTCCATGGAGTTTCTTGCACGGTCTTCTCCATAGAGAGCTACGCTTTGGAACGTGCAATTTAACTTCACTTTTCTTGGACTGACCGACATTTGAGTATTCAAAAGTGCCTGCAAATGGTCTATTTGAAATAAATGCTTTGATTTTGATAAGCGGTTTGTTAATCAGGTTTTGGGGGCTCCCAGGGCCTTAGGGCACTGTCCCGCCTAGCGCCTTAGTAGCCACGCCACTGCTTACGGCTATTTTTACTCAGTTTCATTGAACTTTTCAAAACTGGCCATTTTGGCTATCAATATTGTGGATCTTAGATGATAATTGAGCTGGAGGCCATCACGGCCAGGTATGCTTTGCTCGTACTGCCAAGAGTAACTCTTGATTTTGTTATTGCGAAAATATTTTGACAGTTCATATCCGGATTTTAATATTAGCAAAGCAAATACTAACATATTTAGTTTTGATTTTGATATCTTTGATCGTATCTTTCACTTTTTCCTCGGTCGTCATCATCTTATTTATGGTTATTTATATTTTTTTTAACTCCTGTGCAAAGGCCTCCCGCCACTCCTTCCTTCTCTCGCCCCGGCTTCCTCTTGCCAGTTCTGGCGGAATCTGTCTAGTTCGTCGCGCCATGTCCTTCGCGGTCTGCCGCGACCGCGTCATACCGCGTCGCTGTTTCTTATGGTTTTATGTATAACTAAATTGCAAATATGAAAATCAGTACGTATTTGTTTGCTGGATTGTTAGAAAGAGCCACCGCAGCTGGAACGTAAGGGAACAGAAGGGGGTTTCAGTCAGTAAAATTCTGATGTTTCCTTGAGTGGTGGAGCCCAAGGCGGATATTTGATGATTTCCTACTCCAAGAAAAAAATAACAGAAAAGTATGCTTTACAGTCAACTACAACTCAATGGCTGAATAGAATTGATAGCCTAAGTTATAACAAAGGACTCTTTATCCCTATGTGGTCGAAACTAATCATATAAAAAACCGGCCAAGAGCATGTCGGGCCACGCTCAGTGTAGGGTTCCGTAGTTTCCCGTCCGTCACAAATTCACAATAAATGTACCCACTTATGAGGTTAGAAAAATGCCTGCATATACGATTATACTACAAACTTAGTCCAGAAATTATTTTGTAGAACCCTTTTGTTTTTTTGGTCCAAAAACTGTTCTTTCCATCAAGTTCAAAATAATTTTCCTAGAAAGTCCTTATAAAGTTCTACTTTTCAGAATTTTTTAATATTTTCTAAACTCTTGGTTCAAAAGTTAGAGGGGGGGGACACATTGTTTTTTGTTTTTTTTTGCGATTATTTCCGAAATTATTGACATTGTCAATAAATGATTTTAGTAAACCCCTATTCATTTTTAAATACCTATCCAACAATATATCACACGTTAGGGATAAAATTTAAAAAAAAAAATCACTTCCTACTTTACATATAGGGGGGCTACCCTAATAAAACACTTTTTTTCCAATTTTTATTTGACCACTTTGTCGGCGTGATTGATATACATATTGGTACCAAATTTCAGCTTTCTAGTGCTAACGGTCACAGAGATTAAGCGAGGACGGACAGACATGGCGAAACTATAAGGGTTCCTAGTTGACTACGGAACCCTAAAAACGAAATACCTCTCACTGTAATCACGAAATCTCAGAAACTAGAACACCTACAAACTTCTTTCGCAGGTAGGTTTCTTATAGGGTGTAAAAATCAGCCAAGAACGGGTTTTACAAATCTCCACCCCTAAGGGGGTAAAACCGAGGTTGGAAGTTTGTACGAAAGAATCGACTTGTACGCGGGCGGAGCCGGTGGCAGAAGCTAGTCACATATATTTTACTTTACTATTTTGACAATAAGGAGTTTATATAACACAAGGTAAACTTACAAACAGCAGCATAATATATTTGGCGATGAAATCACCGCGCTGTCACCCTAAGCCCGTTCTAGATAACGACAAGGTTTGTGTACCTAGCTGTTCTGTGAACTTGCACAGTTTTGATCAATCTGGATTTTGTGTGTGGCGTAATTTGTGATAAGTAACTGAATTACTGGTTTTTTTTAGTTAGAAAATCGGATTGAATCGTTTTACGCGATACACATTTAATCGTTTCCTCGTAAATTATTTAACCTATCCTATATATGACTATGGCTCGCACGGTGAGCTATGGGTAGCTCGCCGTCTGACCGTCCGGTAACCGTCCTCACGAAGCCCAATTCGTCGACGGCGCGTATTATTCCACGCGCGCTTCTTGGAATTGTCAGCAACCATAGCTGCCAGCAGGGTCGAAGCTCACTGGGGCCATGGGTGATGTGTCAGAGGTCCCCGGGGCCCTGAAACAATGGCAAAGAAGGAGCAGGAGTGGGTTTTTAGTCAGTAAAAGTCTGACACTATCTCCCGCTCCGCCCAAGAATGGGGAATGTCATTGGATGTTATTCCCATGTAAAAAAAAATCCTATATGATACTATGACTTTAAAAAAAATTGGATGAATTAATTTAAACATCATCCATTTTTTCTAACATCCGCATCCGTGAGATAATGACGTCTCATCACTATTATTTTTTATTTAAACTCAAGAGAACAATACACGGGTAACATTTAAACAAATGACGACATAACCTAAACAAAACGCGAAGCAAAGGTATTTATATCATACATCCTTGTCTTATTATTATGAGCAGTTTTATTTTCATTAGTAGACTACACAACACCTACGCTATGCAAAACTAAACATCTACTGCGAATTTTTTTTTATTGCAACACCGGTCGGATCTTTGACAGGTGTTATATTTTTTTCCAGCCAGCTAGTTTTAAACATGGGTAAAATCAGCTGTTTAGGCTGAATGGTGGTTCGTTTGCTTGTTAAAAGTAAAGAACTATTTTTGTCTATGGTATTTTCATGCAGATCCGGGAATGGCGGGAATGTGTGACGTATTTACCACCTGCTAATTTACGTTACTTGTTATGTGTGAAACGGGTTACAAGATTGATGAAACGACCACTCGAGTACGTTACGAGTTATAATGTGCTTCTGAGGCCTATAATGCCCGCCATACACACTAGGGTGTATCTGACAGGTTTGCCTGTACAGGTAAACTGGAGCGTGTATGTTGCACAACTGTGCAGGTTTCCACACAAGCATACCTGACAGGTATAACTGTGCAGGCAAACCTGTCCGGTATAGTCTAGCGTGTATGAACCTTAACGTTGGTCGACCAATTTTTGTAACAAGGAATAATAATAACTAACTTTGTATTACTAACCATAGTAGGTTACTAATCCGTATTTTTTTTTTTTTTTTGTTGTGATCAAGGTGTACAATAATTTAACAATATAGGTACTTAATTTAAATCGTTTTGCCTTATTTAATGCCGGGTGGTTTCGGTAAAGTAGCTGTTTAAGGTTTACTGAGTTAATTGATTCTTAAAAAATAGGTTTAAACCCCAAGCGAACGCAGGCGTTCGCGCACCCATTGTCTTTCTATTGTGTCTGTAATTCTCACGATTGAAAGGTTAAAAAAAGTATCCTTACATATATTTGTTTACACTTATTGCAAAATGTCTAAGTATTATCTCAAAAAAGAGATTAAAAAACCACTAATTACAAAAACAGTAAGTACTTTATTTTGGTATTTTTTAATCTGGGAAGAATTTTAACCTGTACCGCGTTGTTTGCTAACCGTTCCTTTAGTTACCATTGGAAAGGTCTAGTTTTTACCTCAAAGCTCCACCATCCTTCAAATTTTACACGTGAAAGTGACTCTGTCTATCTGTTACACTTTCACGGTTAAACTACTGGACAGATTTTGATGAAATTTGGTATGAAGAAAGCTTGAACTCCAAGGATTGATATAGGCTACTTTTATCTATCTTCGACTTCGACTTTGCGCTTCCGCAATACCCAACATCAGACGAAGCCGCTGGCAAAAGCTAGTAAATCATATTTAGTACTAAACTTAATTTAGTAGCTAGATATAGGTTAATCGTATTATTTGCTCAGTAGGTTATTATTCATAAATCAATAAACAGACAATCATTTTATTTCCTACTAGAAGATATGAAAAGATTTTGCTTGTTTGTAAATGTGGCGGACATTTGCCAAAAACATATTTATGATATATCGGCCATCTTAGATGATTGATTTTCTAGACTAGTTCGTACTACAATGTTTTGTTCCTCGAATGTCATACAAACATCATAGGTATTATTTTATGACCAATAAATTATGTGTAACTACTAACTAGCGATCTTTCGCGACCTCGTCTGTGATATTATTAGATATTCAAATGTACTGTTTAAAGTTCATACGAAGAAAAATAGAGAGAATTATTTTTATTTTCTTTTGATTTTTCTGCTATCCTCAAAAAGAATGAAAAACTTCACAAATTTCTCGTATCCAAACTAGAAAATTGTAATCGTCGTACCTATATCTTGTAAGGTAAGGTAAATAAGTCAATTTTATTTATTTACACACATTAAAAAAACCGAAATCAAAGTTGACAAACCATATTAATAAAAATCGTCGTCATTACTTTGACAGTTGTTTAGATAATCTCTGTGTCAGTTACGGGATTCATGACTGGAAGTTCTGTTTTCAAGCTTTTAATAAATTGTATAAGGGCTGATTTTTCAAAGATATTTTTAATTCATGAATGAATTTAATTGCTTTGGCATATTTTCTATAAGTACTACCTACTAGCCAAATTTCTATAAATTACAAAAAAAAAATGGCGGTTTGACACTTGTCAGTATTTTTTTAGCCAATTACAATACATTTATTCAAACTCTGAGTTTATACAGAAAAAAGTTTACTAAAAAAGATGTTTGTCGCAGATTTTCTTAAAACTAGCAAAACAAACAATCGTCATAATATCTTTAATACGTAGATTTCTATTTAAAGGCCCTGATGTGGTTAACCGTAGACTTTATAGCCAGAAACCACAGACGTGTATTATTTTACTACCAACGTGACGGTTTCGACACGACACGATTGATCTAGGGATCTAGTATTTCAAATTCTTCAAAAATAATTCCTAAGAGATGACTGTATCCCTGATAATGTTTAATTTTTTCTAATTTATTTTAATTTACTTCTGGACTGGTCCTATAAATATATTACATACTAGCTATGCCCGCGACTTGTTCGCGTGGACTACAGGATTTTGAATTTATTTAAGTTTTAAAAGATTTTTTCTAAAATAAAAGCAGCTTAAGTTTCTCATTATTACATCAGCGGCCAATAAAAGTCCGGTCAAAATCGGTCCGGACATTTCAGAGATTAGCCGGAACACACAGACAGACAAAAATTGTAAAAAAATATTTTGTGTATGTACCGTATATATTATATTCATATGCATGTAGTAAAAAACGGTTATTTCAATAGTACAAACAGACACTCCAATTTTATTTATATGTATAGATGTATCTAGACTAGCTTCTGCCAGCAGCTTCGCCCGCGTGAAAGTCGGTTTCTCCATACAAACTTTGGACCCCCGTTTCATCCCCTTAGGGGGTGAATTTCGGAAAATCCGTTCTTAGCGGATATCAATACCTTATAAGCAACCAACCTGGCAAGTTTTAAGTTTGTAGGTGTTAAAATTTCTGAGATTTCGTGATTAATTAGTGAGTGGTATTTCGCTTGGTAGGTATATATAGATAATAGTT
Organism: Mythimna albipuncta; assembly: GCA_929112965.1. Lineage (NCBI taxonomy): Eukaryota > Metazoa > Arthropoda > Insecta > Lepidoptera > Noctuidae > Mythimna > Mythimna albipuncta. Next base: position 22,053,405 of record OV815961.1, on the reverse strand, counting down.
AAATACGCGCTTGTTTTTAACGAATAAGGAAAACCACGAATGGTTTGTTTCCTATAGCTAATAAACCTATTGTTTAAACGTAATAATAATTGAATTTTCTGAATGTCCTCGTATCCTTTGTAATATTATGTTATAGACCATAATATGATAGTTATCATAACCAGCTTCATAATGAAAATCCGATGTATCTTCGAAGTCCCTGTATTTTCCTGTGAAAGCTATTCGTCAAGAATTCGTTCCTTACTGGGAATACAACTAACAGGGACACTTAAAGAAAATTATAATTGACAGTAATAAAAAACGTTTTTTTTCTGTCATCATCAATCTCTTGGATCTGGAATCATCAAGTTTCTTGCGCCTGAGTATATCCAAATTTATTTATTCTAAAATAAAAGCCTATGTTACTCCTTATTACATCAGCTACCTGCCAAAAAAAGTCCCGTCAAAATTGGTCCAGCCATTTCAGAGATTAGCCCGGACAAACAGAAAGTAAGACAAAAATTAAAAAAAAAAAAATTTTGGTGTATGTACTGTATATCTATTCGCATGTAGTAAAAGACACTTATTTCAATATTACAAACAGACACTCCAATTTTATTTATATGGTATAGATTGTTTCTTTCAGCTTCGTTACAAGTTACATTCTAGGGTTTTTCTCAAATGTCAAAACTAGCCATATATTTTTAATGAGTTTACCCTTAGATACGCATAGGTGTGTTTGACTGCGCTTGTCCGTGACTATGATCGCAAAGGGCTTACTGTATCGAAGATACGAAAATAATCCTAAACTTATGGTTTTATTTCCACGAAGAACGTTTGCGTAAATATTAGTACAAATTCCGCGAAAGCTTTGTAAACTTACGAACTGTGATAAAAGCTGCAAATAAGCATATTGGATCGAAGATTATATCGTATTACCTATATAAAGTCTTCCAATTATTCATTTCATCCAAGACTTAGGTTTACCACCCTGGTATATATATATTTTTATTGAAAAAAGAAAGTATGCTCAGTTTCATATTAGAACTACAATATTTCATAAAGCAAAAAGTCGTAAGGCAAAATATGCATTTTTTAGGTTTTTGTAATTGTTAATGATATAGGTAAACACCTAATTTGTGAAATATTTTTAACCGATATTTTTGCATTATGTAATCAGTTAAGATTGTACTACGAGATGGTTGTACTTAATAAGAAATAATAATATTTATTTTACTTTTCTTAGTACAATTTTATTCAAAATGTAATATTATATTAAACTTAATGCTATAGTCTGTCTAAAAAGTCAAACGACTTGGGTAATTATTTGGACAAAATGAAATCTGATGTTGTCAACACTGGTTCAATAATCAAGGTTGATTAAGAGATCTTGATCATTGTTTATTAAGAGAAGAAACGTAAAAAAAGTATCGAATATAAGTATTTTTTAAATGATCAAATATTATTTATACAAAATTTTCAAGTCGTTTGATTATTTAGACAGACTTTAGGAGATAATTTGGGATAATTTTCTACTTTCAAGCGAGTGAAGTCGCTGGCAGTTGCTAGCTCTATACTTTGCACTAGACACAACACGCCACGACAGAACGTACCTATTTATTACATTTGCAAATCCCTACAAGTTACTTGTAGAAATAACTCGAGCAGTAAAGCCAACATTCCCTCTAATCCTAGACATTTCTTGAGAATGTCAATTATACCGTGTATTTACATTATTAAACCCCAAATATCTCGTAGCGTTAAGAAACAAGACATAGATGGGAAGCAGCGATTGGCCGCCAGCCAAGTGTGTTGGCAAACATTTTATACAAACTACATTATATTTAAAAACTATAGCTGTAGTGCGGCTTCGCTCCATATGACCCACGCATTTTTTGGTTTTTATCTGCCAAGAAAGGATGTTTTTTGTAAGGTAGTGCACGGTTAGCAAAATTGAAGTAGTCTTCTAGGGTCAATGCCTGCTAGGCTTGCTGGATTATTCGAAAGAGTTATCATGTCTCTGGAACGCAAAGGGTGACTGAAAGATCACAAGGTTTTAGTCAGATAAATTCTGACACTCCCTCTCACTCCACACAGAGTGGGAGGAGATGTTTGATGATTTCGTGCTAAATAAGCAAAGCTACCTTTGTCTTTAAGGCCATACTTGGCCAGTCCATAGCAGTAGTGTAGCTTTCAATTAGGCAATGAATTATCATAGTTGAATCAGCACCTCCAGAGATTACGTTTTTTTAACAAATATTTAGACAAACAAACAAGAGAGTAAGAGAGAGGCCAAAAAATGATGAATGGACAGTGTGAAGAGTGATACGAAGAAAGAAGCAGTCAGTAGTAGTGTAATGGCAGGATATAATGGAAGAAAAAAACGACCAAGTGCGATTTGGACTCGCGCACGAAGGGTTGCAATTGCAAAAAATGCCAAAAAAGAAACACGGGATTTTGTTCTATTTTTAGTGTTTGTTGTTATAGCGGCAACAAAAATACATCATCTGCGAAAATTTCAACTGTCTCGCTTTATACGGTTCTTGAGATACAGCCAGGTGACAAACAGACTGTGATAGCGACAGGGTACTATTTTTACACTTTGCTTACGGAACCCTAAAAAAAAGTATTGCACTGGACCCGAATAAAATGGGACAAGGGCAAAAAGATTATGAAAAAAAACAACAAACAAACAATTCCACCTCTTTATTACATGTAATAGTTTATAAGATAAACGATGTCTATTTGTTGATCCTTCATGAAGAACATCAGGTGAAATTGGCTTCAACGTTATTATTTATAGGCTTAAGTGGTATTGAATGAAGGACGGCCGATTGATTGAAAACTAAAACTGTAAAAACAAATAGATTACTCTATTCTTTATACTGTTAAATCATAACAGAGGTATGCTAGCTAAGTAGGTATAAAATGAGGAATTTATTGGTCTATGCTTCGGCGAACTCTAGAGAAATTCTTTGAATGTATTCTTCGATTCAATTACCATTACCAATTTTGCGTTTTGTAAAGTATTTTATAGTGGTAATTTGTTTTGCTTGCTATTCTCGTAAACGTAAATGCTCGAAAAAAATAAATTATGAACCTATATAAAAGCTAAGATTCTGAGATTGATGGAAAGTACTAAATTTCATAGACAGCAAGCGATTTATGCGGTAGCCACAGCCTAGTGAAATTTTTTTTTAATAAAAATGTGTTAATTTGGACACTGTCCGAATCGTCAGTAAGTCGACAAGGTAGCTACTACCTGCGGGTCTTAAAGCCAAGAATGAAAAATTACTTCCTCGACCTCGTCACTGTTTAGCACCCGGTGAAACAGTGCAGTGGTCAAGTATGAGCCTTTTTTATGGTGGGAAAATCATCTAATGACAACCCCCGCTCTTCCGGGCTGGGGCTGCACTCAAGCGGCTCCTGCCCAACCTTGGGGGTCCAGATGCCTCCTGCCGGAGGCTCTACGCGGGGATCGTTCGGTCCATGGCCCTCTATGGGGCGCCGGTGTGGGCGCCGTCGCTGAAAAAGCAACCGGCGGCCATACTGAACGCCTGCCATAGGGTCATGGCAATAAGGATGGTGCGGGGATACTGCACGGTCTCCCGCGAAGCGGCGAGCCTTCTGGCTGGCCTACCACCGTGGGATCTGGAGGCAACAGTCCTTGCACACATGCACGATATGCGCGTGGAGATGCAACGCCGGGGTGAAAGTCCACTGCCGCGACAGGTTGCGGCATGGCGGACAGAGCTCCGGCGGGATCTCATGGTGAAATGGCGTCAACGACTATCGCAACCCAGTGCTGGGCACGCCACAATCATGGCGGTAAGTCCCCTCTTTGAGGCGTGGCTGTAAAGACCTCACGGCGTCCTTACCTTCCGCATGACGCAGGTCCTCACCGGACATGGTTCGTTCGGGAGTTTCCTGCACCGAATTCATGCTGAAGTGACGCCCGGGTGTCGCCACTGTGCGGAACGCCCGGAGGACACGGTGGAGCACACAGTCGAGGTGTGCCCTGCTTGGGAGGAGCATCGCCGTGCCCTCGTGGGGGCGATCGGCGGCGGAGACCTCTCGCGCCGGGCCTTGGTTGAGGCCATGGTCCGGAGCGAGGAGGAGTGGCAGGCGGTCGCCGACTTCTGCGAAGCAGTAATGCTCGCAAAGGAGGAGGCCGAACGCATCAGGCAACGGCGTTATCGCCGCCGCCGCCGCAACCGGGATTCTGATCCCGATTTCCGGCCACCGTAGGCGCGGGCTTGCGGACAGTGAGCAATGGGTAGCTCACTGTCCGGCCGTCCGGTAACTTTCCGGACCAAGCCCAAGTCGTCGACGGCGCGCACTGTTCCCGCGCGCCTCAAGGAGTTGTCAGCAACAGCAGGGACCCAGCCGGGTCGAAGCCTACTGGGGCCAGGGTTATCCGAAAGGGCGCTCAAGCCCCGGTATGAAGGCTAGAAGGAACGGGGTGGGTCTTTTAGTCAGTAAGAGTCTGACACTATCTCCCGCTCCGCCCAAGAGCGGGGGATGTCAATGCATGATTTTTTCCCACCTCCGCTCTTGGGCTGAGCGGGAGATAGTGTCAGACTCTTACTGACTAAAAACCCATCCTTTTCCCTGTGCCTTCATACCGGGGCTCGAGCTACTCTTTCGAAACTAACCCCGGCCCCAGTAAACTTCGACCCAGCTGGGTCCCTGCTGTTGCTGAAAACTCCTTGAGGCGCGCGGGAACAATGCGCGCCGTTGACGACTTGGACTCGATCCGGACAGAGGATGAGCCTATCAGTAATAAAAAAAAATCCTCTCATTTATTTAATTTCCCACCTATCACCACCGTTATTAATATAAAAAGAAACAATAACTAACACATCACGACAGCGCCGCTCATTTTGCTTCCGTCGTAAAAAATTAACAATATAAGCCATGTGGTACACACAATATTAACGCCAGGAAAAATTCAGTTCCGCCATTGTATGGGAATATTTTTAGAAGGAATATTTATATTTGAACTAGTTGCTGCTAGCGGCTTCGTTTTTTTTGTTATTGTTGATAGGTTCGCGCTTGACCGCTATCTCACCTTTTTTTTTTTTTTTTTATTTTTTTTTTTTATGGTGAGAAAAATCATGCATTGACATCCCCCGCCCTTGGGCGGAGCGGGAGATAGTGTCAGACTCTTACTGACTAAAAGACCCACCCCGTTCCTTCTAGCCTTCATACCGGGGCTCGAGCGCCCTTTCGGATAACCCTGGCCCCAGTAGGCTTCGACCCGGCTGGGTCCCTGCTGTTGCTGACAACTCCTTGAGGCGCGCGGGAACAGTGCGCGCCGTCGACGACTTGGGCTTGGTCCGGACAGTTACCGGACGGCCGGACAGCAAGCTACCCATTGCTCACTGTCCGCAAGCCCGCGTCTACGTTGGCCGGAAATCGGGATCAGAATCCCGGCGACGGCGGCGGCGATAACGCCGTTGCCTGATGCGTTCGGCCTCCTCCTTTGCGAGCATTACTGCTTCGCAGAAGTCGGCGACCGCCTGCCACTCCTCCTCGCTCCGGACCATGGCCTCAACCAAGGCCCGGCGCGAGAGGTCTCCGCCGCCGATCGCCCCCACGAGGGCACGGCGATGCTCCGCCCAAGCAGGGCACACCTCGACTGTGTGCTCCACCGTGTCCTCCGGGCGTTCCGCACAGTGGCGACACCCGGGCGTCACTTCCGCATGAATCCGGTGCAGGAAACTCCCGAACGAACCATGTCCGGTGAGGACCTGCGTCATGCGGAAGGTAAGGACGCCGTGAGGCCTTTCCAGCCACGCCTCAAAGAGGGGACTTACCGCCATGAACCGCTATCTCACCTGATGGAAAGCGACGATGCGGTCGACGCGACGATGGAACGCGCTTACATAGAAGAAACCAATTCACTCTCAACTTAAAGATTTCCCATTCTACAACCCGGGAATCTTTAAGTCGAGCGTAAATAGGTTTCTTCTAGGTAAGCGCGTTCCATCGTCGACCGCATCGTCGCTTTCCATCAGGTGAGATAGCGGTCAAGCGCGAACCTATCAACAATAAATAAAAAACGATCTGGCAAGCTTCACTTGGCATACCATACCTATCGTGTGATTTATTTCTAAAATCCGGCCACGACAGATACACTAATAGTCAGACTAGTAAAATTACACTAACTCGTAATTTCACTATAATTTGTAACTATACGAAACCGAGAGGGGAAGGGTACTAGTCAAAGATAAACATAGCCCAATAATAACTAGGCAATCAACATGATATTTTATCTAAAACTCAGTCAAGTCTTCAGCAGCTCCCTTTCAGCTGCAAACTGTTTACTTTTACAAATACCAATCCATATAAATAAATGTCTACAGATGAATGAATGAAGCGTTTTATTTACATATGAAATTGTGAGTAGGTTTACATATAATTATGTACCTATATATCTATACTTACTATTTAAATTGAATCTATTGCTTCGCTTCGTAGCGCTTTCTAAACACTACTGAGGGCCTAGTCAAGTTGATAATCTACAATCGTTGACGCTTGTAGAAAACATCAAATGTGTGGGAAATGTGGGAATGACATAATCTCAACAAGTGACGTGGTCGGAACAAAGGCATCGGAGTCGTTACCGACTGTAGAGAAAGATACGAAATGAAACGGTCGTAACTTGGCTCGGCTTGCTGTTCGTCAAATGAGTTATCCCCGTTACGAGGGGTAACGGGGATAACTCATTTCTATCTAGGACTTGTCGGACTTTTTCTGACTAAAGCTCGAGAGTCCTAAAGAGTAACCGCGGCTTTGTAAAACAAAATGCAACTGAAGAAACATAGGTTGCCGCCACACTTTAATAATTTGATCCCGTCCAGAGCGCGAACGGTAAAAATCACTTGAAGATTTCTTGCTGAAACAAAAATAAATCAGGATTGCAACAGTCAAAGTATCATGAAAGTTCTCCCACAGAACAAAAACCTAATTAAAATAAATAAATTAACAATAAAAAAGCCGCCTCAGACGAGTAACACGTAATTTCGTAGTCGCGTCCAATACAAACACAATAAATCTGTTCCTAATTTATAATAGTCATTTGTGTCTGCACGTTTGTGGCCAACTTGTGGTAGACACAGATGATGAAAGTTCAGAAGGTCAACTGCGATCAAAAGATACACACATAGACAGGATTTTATCTCGCTAAAGAAAAAGGATTTTTTTCTCTAACGTAGAAAAATGCTTCTGGTATCCGAAAACCTATTTGTATGTATTTCAGATTTAACTAAGACAAGACTCTGTAGGACGGGCTTTCAAGTACCATAAATCTTTTTTTAATTGCCGTTGCCCCACACTACAAATTACTTCTGTATCGTAGATGCGTTCACAAATATGTTAAGTACACATAACAACTATAATATGTAAGCTATACTTTTTTTTTATTTGTTAAAAATATTTGTTCCGTGCGGGAATCGTGCAGCAGTGGACTGCTCAACGGCTCAACCACTTCACCAGCCAGCCCGTCAACTAATTCTATCTAAATCCGAAAGCTATTAGAGGAACTTCTTAATCCATCCATAGCTCGTAATGTTTGATATATTTGTTTGCTGGGCAACGTAAATAATGCAATGATTATATTATTGTTGATGAACTGCTACAAAGAAAAACATTACCGTTGATTGAGTGTCACACAATAACGTAAGTGTAAAATGCTTTTGTTGTTTTTAATTGAAAAAACTGGAAGGTGGTAGAGTTAGGAAAATAATTTTACGATTTCTGAAGCTTGCCTATTTACCGTACCTACTGCGACCAAACCGATTTTATTGGGAATATATTGACCTCGCTTTCATATTCTCCTGTCTATTAATGTATTACCCAACACTTTAGTTTCACAATCTGAAATGCACGCGACACTCTCGATATTTTATCATTTCTAGTCATACAGTGAGTGGTGTCTGCTGATTTTTATTCGTTTAATGTGTTATTCTTGTGTGCATATTGAGCCTTCTGTGTTTATTTACTCTGTGTCCAGCATCGTAAATCAACAACATATTCAATGCTAAGGTAAGGTGTGAACTGTTTAAATGATACATCATTTCAGTTGGTTAGTTGTTAGATCAAACAGACCGATGGTAAGAAAACAACAATTGCGTGGCTTGGCTGCGGTATTGAAGTTTATGTATTACGTTAACACATAACTACTGTATTTAAAACGTGATTATTTACTTATAAGGTTTATGTGTTTAGTTCAGACGTTCCTACAAATTCATTCATTACACAATTGAATAGTCAGAATAGTCAGAAGTAGCTAGAATCCAACAAACCCTGCCGAAGTCTGTTTTTCCTGATAGCTATAACCTAGGGGCCTTTATGTAAAGAGTGAATAAGTTGCTTATAAGCAAGCATGCGCGAGCCATTCAATAATAATAAAAAAAAACTTCTAAGTACTACCTACTTTGGGTAGATAGAGAGTGGGAATATCAGAACACTCATTCACACACCACTCTCTCCCTCTCTTTCTCTCTTTTTATCACTGATTAAAAACCAAAGTTGCCCTTTGAGTTTCAGAGACACTGTAATTGACGGTAACACTGTCAAACAATAATAATAGAATAATATACACCAAAACTAGAAAAACTTTCACCGAAGCCTTAATCTATGGGTACAATCCTACAGCTCTAGAAAGCATTGGCCTTACTGGGCCCCGTTCATTTTCCTGCCATTGATGCAGGACGGCGAGCTATCCATCGCTTGCCGTCAACAAATTTACCATAACCATAATTGTGCAGCGTCGCGCGAACAACTCACCGACCCAAACAGAAAACATGACGTCACGTAACAACGGTCCACAGTCCTCAAAATATAGTTAGTACAAAAGGCAAAACATTAAACATTATTGCCCTTGCAGCAACCATTCTGCATGACCTAATTACCAGTAATAAAACTAGCCGAAATATATTTTATGACGACGTCGCTTGAGTGGCCGCTAACCGTGTATAATGCGTGCAAGCTATTGGCTTGGACTTGCATGCAATGGTTCAATGAATTATCAAGAATGATGTGCATCATGCATCGGGTATCGGATCGATTCGTTTGAATTGATATTCCTAACCAAAAAACCGGCCAAGTGCGAGTCGGACTCGCCCATGAAGGGTTCCATAGCAGCAAGTAGCATAATATAATAGTTCTTGTAATGTGTTGTAACTTTGATCGATGTTTTAATAGTAGTGTATTTTTTTCAGTTTAAGACGCATTAAAATAAAACTACTTACTGGATTTCGTTCAAACCAATTTTCGCTGGTAGTTTTTATAGTAATGTACATGATATATTTTTTTTAGTTTTATCATTCTCTTATCTTGGAAGTTAGAGGGGGGGGGACACACATTTTACCACTTTGGAAGTGTCTCTCGCGCAAACTATTCAGTTTAGAAAAAAATGATATTAGAAACCTCAGTATCATTTTTGAAGACCTATCCATAGTTACCCCACACGCATGGGTTTGATGAAAAAAAAATTTTTGAGTTTCAGTTCTATGTATGGGGACCCCCAAAATTTATTGCTTTTTTTCTATTTTTGTGTGAAAATCTTAATGCGGTTCACAGAATACATCTACTTACAAAGTTTCAACAGTATAGCTCTTATAGTTTCGGAAAAAAGTGGCTGTGACATACGGACGGACGGACAGACAGACAGACAGACAGACAGACAGACAGACAGACAGACAGACATGACGAATCTATAAGGGTTCCGTTTTTTGCCATTTGGCTACGGAACCCTAAAAAGTGAGGAACTTATTCTCAATTCAAAATAAGTTTCTCGTTTTTTGCATTGTTTTCATAATATTTAGGGTGAGTTGCACCATTTAACTATAACGATAACAGAGCCGTAAACAGTTGTCAAATCGTCGAATTGACCAATAGGCGGCCGTTTCACAGCTGGTTATGGTTTGGTTATCGTTATAGTTAAATGGTGCAATTCACCCCTAAAGTCAAAATTTCGAAGAATGTTTTTATCCGACTGCAAGAAGGGTTACCTATTTATGTTTTTCGCGGCTATGTTTATAGCTAATATGCGCAACAGCAATTTATCTAGTTCGTGGATTGAAGTACTATGGTTCGCAAAAGAAATGATGTAAACATAGCGGCCTCGGAATCTTGATTTGTAATATCTAAAAAAAAATATATTTAAAATCCTAAAATGATCTGCATACTCATGACTACTACGTAAAATGCATTCAGAATAAATGAAAATTCACACAAAATTTAAATATTATATCTCTATATTTTTTTAATACAATTTTGTATTAACAATTAAGAATTACATCTCCAAAAATGCTACATTTTTTGACACATCGAACGATTGAACTTCAAATGTACGAAAGAACGAAAATTTTGAATTGCCTCTAAATATTTCAAGAGTCAATAGGTTTCCACAGACTAAAAATACAACTGTCAAAATATTTTTTTCATGAACTTAAACAAAGAGTTTCTGAGACAAGGTTATTTTTAACGGAAACAAACATTATTCATAAGTGGCTCGGATGCGTCACAAACATTTACCTGCTTATTGCCTGCTTAACGAAGTAGACATAATGAGAACATGTCAATGGGTTTCACGGTGGCACAGTTATGGCTACTTAGCCTTTGAACATTTATCTTGCATTTACGACAACATAATTTCCCAAAGTGTTTCTAAAAGCTTCTAGGAAAACCGTTAATATTTGACGGTCAAGTTTATTATCAGTTTGTCATAAGAATTTATGAAGATTTTGAGTTATTTCGATAATTGTAAATTGTAATGGCTCAGAGCACTTTTGAATATTTATTTAATTATGTTCTTCATTGTCCAAGAATCATAAAATAGAAAAACTTACATATAAAACAGATACAATGGGCGGCCTTATCGCATTCCACGGTCTCTTACAACCAACCAGAGATAGACAGTAATTGTCAAAACATTATATTGTTAGTATGACTATGAAATTGTTGTTAATGTTAGAGGCTAAAATTATATTTTGAAACAAAGAGAGTATTTAGGACAACCCTGGATTTTTTTAGGACAAAACTTAGTTATAGCCCACTAAGAATAAATCCTTGCCGAAAAATTCAAAATTGACGTTATAGTCTGTCTAATAAGTCAACCGACTTGCGAATTTTGTATAAAATTTAATCATTTAAAAAACACTTATATTCGATACTATTTTTAAGGTTTTTCTGTTAGTTAACAATGATCTCTCTATCTCATAATCAACCTTGATTACTGAACTCGTGTTGACTACGTCAGATTTAATTAAATCCTAATAATTACCCAGGTCGTTTAACTTATTAGACAGACTACACGTTGACGGAAATGTTACCCTAAAAGCGAGCACAGTAACATGTAATACTATTCTAAGTAATTACTTAGTACCGTATCAAATGTTATCTTCTTACACTCTAAATTATCTATCGAGCTAATTAGCTGTATAGATAAATTAGTTAAGCGGGTTTTTTCGATATAGTATTTAGGAGCTTTTATCCCAATAGAGATACGTCAGCCCCATCGTACCCTTTTCCAAATCACCTCTTTTTTATGGTGGGGAAATCATCCAATGACAATCCCGCTTTTGGTCGGAGCGGGAGATAGTATCAGACTCTTACTGACTAAAAGCCCACCCTGTTCCTTCGTGCCTTTCGTACCGGGACCGAACTTCCCTTTCGGACAATCCTGTCCCTAGTAGGCGATAACCCTGGCCCTAGTAGGCTTCAAAATCACCTTACATACATATATTTATACATACGTATAAACTGAGAAACAAGTACCTAACATTCATCTTTAATAACTACACTAATATAATAAATAAAGATGTTTTGTTTTTATGATTTTTTTTTTGTTTGAAGGAGGTAATCTCTGGAAGTCCTGGTCCGATTGCTAAAATTCTTTCACCGATAGAAAGCTGCTTTATTCCTGAGTGACATAGGCTGTTTTATGTACATATGCGAGTGAAACTGCGGGCAAAAGCTAGTCACAAATATTTTCACCAATATGACGAATTAATTACTGCTGCCAGACTGATATTAAATATGCTGAATTTCTAAAGTAAACAGAAATTGAAACTTCTTTTTGCAAAGACCAATTTATTCTCCTCAAAGTATTTTGATCTCCTTTCTAAAGGCCACGTCTCTTTACAAACAGTAATCAGCATTTATCTTAAAATCCCGATCCGCCTACACAATCACCAGGGCAACAGCAAACACAACAACGTCATTGAACCCTGCGTACGCGCAAGTTAGTCCGCGCGCATACCAATTAAGTACATTGCTATTGCCATGGGAACCTCGTGAACTACTCATAACTACTAAGAAGGGGACGAAACGACCTATTTATAGGACAGGACAATTGTTGCTAGCATTCCTATAATAATAATATAATACAGTTACCATCACGGATCTTGAGCGGTTGCGCAAAGTCAAATATTCGGTCTCTATAGTGGTGCGCAGTGAGACTCGGGGGTGGGGAGTCCCAGTGTTTGACCTACCGCGCCATCGCGTCATAGACCTCACTCCTCATTCGTTCCCTGCGTTGCTGCATGTATCTAACAACGAAGACTATTGGCTCGCCAATAGAATGCGCAAAGCGATCCCCACTCTGACGCCGAGCGCTCAAGATCCGTTTTGGCAACTAAAGACGCGGATAAAACGCGGACAGATTTTAATATTATTATGAAGATCAATAATAAAAAAGGTAATGGCCGATAGACGTCCTATTTATAGCACAGGACAGTTGCTGGACTCATTCAATTCCTAGTAATAGACGTTTGTCGAGTTTGTTGGCTATCAAATGATAAGGCAGGACTGGAAGATATTCTAGCTGTGTCTGGATTCCTGGATACAGGTTTTCCATGTAGGTCTACAATGTTGTTCAAATAGCAATTTGTATGCTATTCATATCATATTCATATTTTGATATTTTATTTTCTCCTATAGAACTTAATAAACTTTGAATTTTATATAGAGACCTTTATTCGGTTTACATAATCATAATCATTTTTTTTTCTCTGTTATAAAAAAACACCTTTATAAGCAAGTACACCTATGTCCTCCATATTTAGCCATCAAATTAGTTTTGAACTATCGTAGACACATCATCATCATATTAGCCGAAAGACGTCCACTGTTGGACATAGGCCTCCCCCAAGCGTCGCCACAACGACCGGTCCTGTGCAGGCACATTGGGTGTGTGTATTATCATAAACTAATTATCAAAGTATATGTCAATTTTCTTGTTAGAGGATCTTTATCTGCTGATTTTATTCTTATCAAATAATGAGTCAGAATCTAATCATTGTAACGCGGAATGTTTATTACTCACAAAAATTAATACTGCGAATTGGTCATTTTCTATACTAACTTTTTTTTTAGGCTTCGCTTCTAGGGCCTGTCTTGTAGAAACTGTACACAGGCTTGTTGGACTAGTGGTTAGTGATCCTGACTGATATGCCGGAGGTCGTGGTTTCGATTCCCACCCAGGACAAATGTTTGTGTGATGAGCACGATCATTTGTTCTGTGTCTGGGTGTAATTTATCTATAATATGTATGTATTTAGAAATATCTATGTATGTTTATCAGTTGTCTAGTACCCATAACACAAGCTCTGCTTAGCTTGCAACTAGACGGCGCTGTGTGATAATTGTGGAATATTATTATTATTAAATGCTTATGATGTAGCTTTTTATCAATGAAGGAATATTGCAGTAATCGTATCGATACCTGCACAAACTATACAACATTATATTTAGTCTACTTGAAATATGAATATAGTTTGTTTAATAATCAGTAACTGAATCGAATCCAATAATTTTTACACCATGTTATATTTTTTCTTAAAACTATTTAAAAAAGGTCACAAGTTGGACACCACCGATACTAAGTACAAAACAGGTTACGGCAGGTCATAGCAGGCATTAGGAGCCAGTACTCAGCTGGGTGCGGAAGCAAAACAACCCCTCCCCTCAAGATAAAAATTAAATACATTAATTTCAAATAAACCATTTACAGGCACTTTTCAATAGCCAAGGAGTCAGTCAGAAAAATTACGGTAGTGTTAAAATAAATTACACAAAATAATGCGCCTGGCTGGGATTGAACCCGCGACCTACAACTCGTAAGTCGGGGCCGCTACCACTAGGCCACCGCTGCTCATCCCATAATCTCCCAACTCTGACGTAATAGCCGTCGTCTTCTGTCTCCTATAAATATTAATTGTTCTATATATACCGTCAGCCTCGTCAAGATCGCGGTTACCACACATTTCCACAGCATCTGGACCACATCTAAATCGGAAACTTTCAACATCAATCTATATCTAAAATAAACGTAACGTTCATGGTTAAGGTTGTTGGGTATATTCTGTCTTCTAATTCTTCCTGTTTTTCATCAATTAATTTAATGATAGGTTTACCTCATCGGTCTCGTGGTCGGAAACTAGACTGTTGAGCTTGAGATCCTAGGTTCTATTCCCGGGTTGGGCAACACTGAAAAAATAAAATGGCGCGCATTGTATGTAACACACACTACACTGCGTTCTGGTGATAAAAGCAACTTTTAGATATTTAAAATTAAAAAAAAAATCACAATGTGTGTCTAAACTGCGACCCACTTGTCAATCAACTAAGCCATGGCTGCACCAGGTCCTAGGGTTGTCAATCGTACTCTAAAATAGAGTATAGTACTCTATATCATACACATACGTGTACTCTATAATTGATAACACTAATAGAGAACGCTAAAATATTTTTCTCTACACAGTATTACATGTTACAGTGTTGCATGCCTATAATAGTAACCAAAAAAGTAAACTATTTTTATGAAAATGAAGTGGCGGAAAGAAAGGAACAGGGCTTCATTAACGAGTTTCTGTTAAACGGTAAACTTAGAATCAGTTTTTGAGTCATACATTTGTTTTTTTAAACAATGAAATAATGTTGTGCTCATAAAAGTACCAAAAAATACCTGTTTTAAAAATTGTACATAAATGATACTCTTTTTTTGAGTCCATACTCTTTATTTACCCCTTTAACATTTCAAAGGAGTTAAATAAAGAGTACGGACTTATACTCTAATTCTTCTTAGTATATTCTTATACTTAATAAAATATACTTTTTTGTCAACCCTAACTGCACCTGCCCCCTTTCCCTTAATATTTTCAAAGTAGGTAACACTTCTAATTCCAACACAAACAAAAATGAGCCCACTCTTTCGCCATCTTAATCCCATAATGGCCCCCGTTCACGGCTAAGGTCAGAGATAAGTCCGCCATGATACCACCGTGGCCCATCATGGCCCATCGTTTAGATAACACTGCATAGTGGACGTAAAATTCAAGGTGAGGTTACGGTGGCGGGTTTTATGTGTGATGGAGGTGCTGCCATCTATTGATGAAAGTAAGTAGTAATTTGAGTGAGTGGTTTTGATAGTTCAATATTTTCTAGTGAGAAGAATGCTAGATGCTTGTAAGAATTAGATGCTTGAACGTTCATTGAGAAAACATGTTGTGGCATTCATCAATGTATTTACGACTAGCTTTTGCTCTCGGCTTCACCCGCTTACATAATATTATATTTATAGCCTATATTACTCAAGAATAAAGCAGCTTTCTATCCGTGAAAAAGTTTTAGCAATCAGACCTGTACTTTCAGAGATTACTCGTACCTACCTCCTACAAACAAAAAAAAAACTACCTCTTTCTAAAATTGTATAGTTAATTGTAGATTGTCCAAATTCGTAGCAGGTAGTAAAAAAGTTGCTCGTTCAAGTTCGCCTTCACAAGGCTCTTGACTTGACAAAATGACATTTCTTCAACGATAAGGATCTTCGAAGAGTTAATCTATGGGCTGCATGAATGTTAGAGAGAGTTACAGCAAACGCAAACGGCAACTGGAGGATTACAGGCGGATATTAATCAGTAAAAAAAGTTTGACACCTTCTCTCGCTTTTGCCAGAGCGGAAGAAGTTATTATTGTGATGATTTCCGAACTCAAAGGAAAAGTAAAGGGGTTGACGTTTTTCGATAGCCCAAGTATTTAACATGAATACAGTTTATTTTTTAGGTGGGAAATGACATCCCCCGCTCTTGGGCGGAGCAGGAGGGAGTCTCTGAAGTGCGTTTTAGTCCGTAAAAGTCTGATTTTACTGACTAAAGACGCACTACTGTTCTTTAGTTGCTTTTCATACCAGAGCTGAGTCTTCCTTTCAAAAGCAGAACATTGGCCCCAGGAGGATTCGACCCTGCTGGGCCCCTAAGAGCATGAATACATTATCAGTAGCTCTTTCACTAATTTCACTTGACAATAGCATTAAAGCATTTCAATTTCTCGTCTTTCATGAATAATTACTACAAATTATAAATATTGAACTAATAAATAAACTAATCCACATTGAGGTCACTGACTCATACCTGTAGGAACATCGCTGACGTCACAGCGCAGACGCAGTTAACACGCGAACATCTTCGTCAAGTTCCGTGTAACCGTGTGTAACACAGTTTACACAGCAATTAGTCAGACATTACTGAAACCGATTTCAGTTTGACCTAAATATCATCAGAAATGTTTATTCATTTATATTGTTAGCATTGTTTTAAGTTTCTTTGATTAAGAAACTTTTTAAAGTTTTCTGGACATCTACATCTTAACTGCAGTGAATATAAAATTAAAAGCAACTTGATTAGGTCCATGAATCTTTTTATTTTGAGGTGAGAAATCCTTACTAATATTATAAAAGCGATTAGTTTGTTTGTTACGTCTTTACGCCTAAATAGCAAAACCGATTTTGATGAATTTTGGTACAGTGATAGTTAGGACCCTGGAGACGGACATAGGCTTTTTTTTTAAAGTGAGAATAGGGGTAGAAAGAGGCGGGCGAAGCCGCGGGTAAAAGCTAGTCTTCTATAATTTCTCCTGCTCTAGGGTAAAGATGTGTTAGGTGTTTTTTACTGAATAAAGGTGCCCCTGAGTTACTCTTTGCGTTTCAGGACTACTGTAACACTTTCAAATATTCCCCCGTCTCATAGAGAACTTTGTTTTGGACTGTGCAATTCATCATCATCATATCAGCCGTTATACGTCCACTGTTGGGCATAGGCCTCCCCCACAATGAACGATCCTGTACGTCTCGCAACCTACAATTAGTGCAAGTAGTTCGTTTCATCTTTCAGTTTTACCAACGGAAATAAAACCAATAATAATAACACATTCCATTAAAAGCTTCTCAAACGGCCTCTGCGAGTTGGTTTCGGCTCCTCGTAAGCCTTCCGAAGATCCAGGACCTCAGGTTCCCGAGATAAACAAATAAAAAATAAATTTAGTCTCACTTCAGTGTAGTTGTTTTAGTGACTTCCATTTTCCCATCAAAGTACCAGATGTAAAAATTCCATTATTTCTTGACATATCCCGTATTCGATTTTAGATTTTAATAGTTTATGATACAGGAGTAAAACTATTATGGTATGGTTACAAAGATTCAGGTCACCAACCCAAAACACAGACATCCAGACAATCACCGATCCCAGCTTAAGGCGTATAGTCCCTTAAACCATCTGGCCGAAATTATGTGAACGCAACTCTCGCACTCGCCTAGGCGGCAGTACGCAAATCTGTGCATTTATTTGCGGCCAGCAGCGCCCGGAAAGTGCTTTAAATCCATTTTCTCTGCGAGATATTGATTGATTTACATATGCAATGTTCACTTTGAAGAATATTTAACCACCAATTTTTAAAAGTGTTTCTAAAGGTCCAAGCCGTTTCGAAGGAGTAGGGAAAAGTTGCGAAAAGTTGTGAAATTGCTATTTTTTTTTTTTTTTGACAAAAGTATTATTGCACGAAAAAATCAAATGTTGATATTATTGTTCATGAATCTATAATAAACATATATTTTTTTCAAACAAATTGACCTAGCCGTTACGGAGGAGTAGGCCTCAGAAAATCACTGCTTTATGGCACTTTTCGGGCGCTTGGCCCTTAACCTCACCACAAACACCCCTGTCCTCGCTCCTTATTCATGCCACTTATCCTATTAAATCAGTCTTGAAGCCAGTCAATCATATCACGGCGTCCTCACTTAGCATTTCAATAACATGGCGACTCATTGTTGTGGGTCATCGCTTTCTTATGGGACCTTCTTATTTTTCGATGAATTTATGCATAGTTATCGTATTTGGTATGCTGCGAGTGAGTTTTAAATCGTTCCAACTTGGGCTCTTGAGAGCAGGATTTGTTATTTTTGAGATGTTTATTTTAGAATTATCATGTCATTTCCAAATCTTGGACCTGATCGATGTTTCTTGAAAGATGTGGTCCCTAGAACGCAAAGAGCTTACTGAAAGCACACGTTTATGGAGTTAGAAACCTAGGGGTCTTTGAGTCAAAACCGCTTCATCAGCGCTGCTCCATCGTCAGCTACATCAATGCCTATCATCAAGTGAGATGGTGGTCGAACGCGAGTCTATCTACACTAATATTATAAAGAAGTAAAAGGTAAACCAAACTTTACCTTTGTTTTTAGGTTTTTTTGTTTGTAGGAGGTAGTAATCTCTGGAAGTACTGGTCCAATTGCTAAAATTTTTCACAAATAAAAAGCTGCTATATTCCTGGAATCCTGAGTGACATAGGCTATATTTTGTGTGCGCGAGCCAAGCCGCGAGCAAAAGCTATCCGTAATAAAATTAAAAAAATCAGACACTAACGCTTGCTCCAGTCAGAGAGGAAGCAGTTAGTTGATGTTTCCCCACTGTCAAAAAGTGCGATCCATTTTGGTCATTCTAATACCGAATTTCACCTCAATATTAACGATTACAAACCGATATGACAGAATGCAGAGTTTTTGTATTTCTTACTTAATGGTAGTCTTAATATTTTTCTATAATAAATACTAAACAGTAATACCTACCGTTCGTTACAATCTCATAGTACACACGCTGATCTCATATGATTGCGTCAGCATTTCTGGTTACTCCTTAAGATAAGAATAATTCGTACCTGAGGATTTTTACATCATGGCAACTTTGTCTTTGTGTTAAATTAATTTAATGTTCGACCGGTCATAGGTCACAAGACGCAAAATTGATCCTTGTCAAGTTTATGTCCGACAATGGATATTTTTTGGACTGAACATTAACTAAATAAAGATATAGCAGTGGTGAGACTCATGGCCCAGCAATAACTTCCCCAACTTACAAGTGCCAACCAGCCAGAGTGCAAGTGTAAACCTAGCCAGGCGCTTTATTCGGTGTAACTTATTTCATTGTCTCTCCTCTCAAAACAGTGAAGGGAAACATTTTGAGGACACACAATTCGAAGACATGTGACCCACCAACACGCCCTGGGTCTGCGTGGCGGATTACGGCCCATTATCTCACTTTGAGACTACGCTTGATTCTTAGTGGGGGTTGATTTATGGCATGCTTTTTATGTCAAAGATTAAATATTGCAACTTTTAACACCAACCTGCGTCAGGCTCAAGAGCGCCCGTTCACTCTCATTGAGGCTAAAGTTCCAAACAGGACGATTGTGTTTTGTTTCGCCTATTAAATCTATCACGCAAGAATATCCAAGATAAAAACCATCTGGCATCACCTGATTCCGCCAAGTCCGTTCCATCATCGGACCACAAGACGTACGGCGTTGCGCCACCGGCACATGGTGGACATCCCACCTATACGTACAAAGCGTTTTGGGAGTACATTCATTATGCGTACAGCTAAGGAATGGAATTCCCTGCCGGAGTCTGTGTTTCCTGATAGCTATAACCTAGGGGTCTTTAAGTCAATAGATTGCTTCTAGGCAAGCGTGCTCCATCGTCGGCCACATCATCGCTTACCATCAGGTGAGATTGTGGTCAAACGCGAGCCTATCCATTTAAAAAAAAAAATCTGGGTTATTTAACCGACTTTAAAAAGGAGGAGGTTCTATTTTCGGCTGAATGTATTTGTTATTTTTATGTATTTTTCAAGCGAATATAAATAAAGCCGGCGTTCGCGCATCCATTGTCTTTCTATTGTGTCTAAAGCGACGATGTGACCGACGATAAAGCACGCTTGCTTAGAAGTAACCTATTCACTCTTGACTTAAAACCCCCAGGTATTAGCTATCAGAAAACACAGACTCCGATAGGGAACACCACTCCTTGGCTGTAATTTAGTATGCAACTCACAGATGTAACATATTTAAGAGGACCTTAGTAGAGTCTATGTTATCAGCAGCCATTTAAGGAGAAGTTCGATATCTTTGCTTTTGCATCCATATAAAAGTACGTACCTAATGAATACATGCATGTGATATGACTTAGGTACGTAAATGGATATAGTGAGTCATGTTTTTAGTTTAGTATGTTGAAGGTAATACTGTTTGTGACCCTAGGCTACTAATAAACCAGGGCTTGGGTTTGTTCGGAAGACTTGCCGGAATCCCGGAACACAAAGGGCAGCTGAAGGTAGAGAGGTTCTCTCGCTCCACCTAAAGCAGCAAGGATCAATTGAAAATTTTCTTTTTAAAAGAATTTTCTGAGTAGTGGCAATGGCCCTGACATAAGAGTTTCAAGTTTACAAGGTTCAAACCTAGCCAGGTGCATTACTTTGTGTAATTCATTTCATCACCACTGCACTCAAAACGATGAAGGAAAACATCGTGAGGAAACCGGCATGTTCTACTCCTAGAGCCTAAAATTTTAACACATGTGACATCCACCAACCCGCATTGGGCCCGCGTGGTGGATTACGGGCCATTCTCTCTCCTAGAGAGAAGAAGGCCTAAATCCAAGCAGTGGGAACATTATAAGACTGGTGCTGGCTAACATATAATATTATCTAGTTTAGAAGCAGTGGGCGATTGTAATCTCTTGTAGGTATAGAAATTGATCAAAAGACCTGGTAATGAAAAATGAATGAATGGAAATGAAAAAGGTTTTATCCGTTTTATTAATGTTAGAATGTTTAAGTTCGCTCTGAAAAACGGACCTAAAACCAACTGTAAGTTTTTTATTTGGTTATTTAACTGTTATTTATAAATTAACTTTAACTGTTATTATTTTATTGCATAAATATATTTGTTTTGTATAAACAACAGATTGACATATTCACACTAAGGAAAAACTCTTTAAATACAAAAAAAAACTACTTTCTAAGATGCTTTGTCCCAAAAATGGCATATCTCGTCGTTAAGCGCACTGGATTTGACAGCTCGTTTATCTTTAAGCCCAGTACCCCTAGCCAAGTTGCTAATCTGCAATAGTTAACGCTTGTAGAAAGCTTCAAATGTACGGGAATGACGTCATCTTAAGGCTCAGTCACGTGGTCAGAACAAAAGAATTAGCGGCAAGGTCGACTTGAAGCGTTTGGCGTAAGCGAAACGGTTGTAACTTGGCTAAGGGGGCAGGTCACTTATGTTTTATGTTCATCAGACGCAGACCGGTGCCGTCTAGACATTCGACTTCAAACTTTCGGAGACTATGTTTTTATTAAACCAGATATAACTTTCATTGCGATAAGATTTACAGACGGTTATCTACTTACCCTTTTAAATATCGTAATTAGCGACACAATAGAAAAACAATGAGAGAGCGAACGCGGCGTTCGCTTGGGGTTTAATGAATTAATAGAAGATTTTTATTAGATACTAGCTTTTACCCGCAGCTTCGCCTGCGTACATAAATAAAATATAGCCTATGTCACTCAGGAATAAAGCAGCTTTCTACCGGTGAAAAAATTTTAGCAATCAGATCAGTACATTCCTGCTACAAACATAAAACAAAAAAAAAAAAACTTTACCTCTTTATTATATTAGTGTAGATTATTTATTATCTTCGTCGTGTGTGATAGTATCTTAGCCGTGTGCAGCGCCCCTTAGTGAACTCCACTGCGGGCGACGTAACCTACGACAAACTTATCATTTGCGGTTGGTACAGGTAATAGGGTCTAGGGATCGAACCGCAAAATTAAGTTTGTTTTTTATTGCATATACTTTTCCGAGATAAAAAGTACCCAGTGTAGTGCCCAGGATATTAAAGAATAGTTATACCAAGTTTCTTAGTAATCGAACCGGTAGTTTTTGCGTGATACAAACAGACAGACAGACAAAAATTTTTTTAATCACATTTTTGGGTTCGGTGTCGGACGTCGGTCTAGTAACATTCCATGCCATTTATTTTTTTGATATCAATGTACAGAATTTTCACTTCTACAGATTTATTATAAGTATAGATGATTTATCTATATTCGTGTGGTCATAATCAAAAATCATAACATAATATAATATACCTACATTATCTTATATTTTCTGCCGTTAGTTGGTCCCTTGCTACTACCCTCATAAACAACAGGCCAAATATTTTACGACGTGTCTTGTTAAAGTTTACTGCGTTCTTATTGGTCCTCATCTCGGTCGCCGTGGACAAGATCGTCTTATTAGGGATAAACGATGCTCCTTTGTCACGCAAATGTACTCACTTCGGCTATTTATAGAACTTTGTTTACGTGTGCAAATGACTTGAGTTGTAAGTATATGTATACCCCATATAAGTAGCTAAGTGCAGTCGATTTTTTTTAGTGGACTTCGAATGATGGGTTAGGCATAGCGCGCACTGGGACTTTGTCACGGTGACTTTTGACAAAAAAAGTCACCGTGCTTATGAACCCAACATGTACCTAGTGCGCACACTTGAAAACGTGACAGTTGAGTAAAAATGGGTAAAAAAATTATTGTCACCGTGACAAATGTCACCAGTACGCGTTATGCCTTAGTGGACTTGTAAAGATGGAGAGTCCATCTCTACTTAAGTTAAAAAAAAAAAGATTTCTAAAAAGTCAACTTTTAAAAAATTTGTTGCATTTAATATAACCAATTAAATGCAACAATTTTTTTTTGAATAGATACATATGCGCTGTGTAATAGTTTTCTTTTTATATGTGGTGCAAATTGTATATTTATTGTTCTGTAAAAGTAATCAATTATTTTTATTAAAAAGTGAAAATGCCAGGTCCGTGAAATTCAAATTTGATATTTCATGAAAAAGTTTTAAGAAGAATATGTGTGACCAAGTTTCAACCAGCACGTCGAAAGTCATATACATAATTTAAGTGCATTGGTTCGCTTATAAGCCTCTAAAACCAATGTGCGGAAAAAGCCATTCCTACTATTTGTATGCACCTTATATATTCTTACTATTTGATATGCCAACTTCAAACTTCACACTAAACCAACAATTTCTTTGTTTTCAGAAAAACATGCAAGTCATGCGGTTGCGACCGACTGAAGCACTCGGTGTACCACGAGGAACTGGGCTCCGTGAGGGACCGCCTCGGGCTGCGCGAGTCCAAGATCAACCACCACTCCTACGACAGCCCGCCGGGACTGACTGCCAAGCAGGTGAGAGCCTCACCATTAGTGTAGTAGGTAGAAGCAGTAATAGTAGTAGGAGGAACTGGGCTCCGTGAGGGACTGCCTCGAGTTGATCAACCACCACTTCTTCACAAATACCTATATTATTTATGTAAATCGACTTATAAGGACAGCTTATCAGCTGTTTTTGTTTTGTTTGATATTGTATGAGGGGCATAGCTAGATATTATAAACGTAACCCATAGTAGGCAAGTAGGCATTACATACATACAGGTCAATACATTACTAAATAATTTAAAATATATTTATTTTTCCAGACTGAACTGTACTGGACGTCGCTAGCAGAGAGAGCGCCGACCGGCCTAGGGGGCGCTACCGGCGCGGCAGCGTGGAGGGCATGGCGCACTAGAGCGTTAGCCTCTCAGCTACCGAAACAAGATCTCTCCTTAGCACATTGCCGACATATCGACGAAAACCACCGCAAACAATACGAAGACTTCGTCGCGGCTAGGAATGAAATTGCACTTGACATTGGTAACGATCTTACATAGTTAGGTACAGCGCCATCTAATGGCGACTAGCTGAATGTATTTATATTTGCTTTATGTAGGAACATTTGTTTCAGGCGTCGCTAGTCAATATCACGGTGCATCAGTTGATTGTGCGGGTTGTAATAAACCTATTCGAAGTGGAAGTATTACCGTGCAAGCGCCGCGGATAGGTGAAGAAGTGAGTATATTTATAGACAGCGCCATCTATGTTCAGCAGCAAATAATAAGAGACGACATTGAATAACTTAGTTCTGCTACTCAGCAACAGATGCCACTACTAGTAGTTAGTTTCAAATGCAACTTTTATTTGATTATTGTTTTGTTTTAGGCATATTTCCACCCAACATGCTTCTCGTGTGCTGAATGTGACGAGCTACTTGTCGAACTAGCGTACTGTGCGTTAGATGGGCGATTGTACTGCGTCCGACATTATGCTGAACGATTGAAGCCTAGGTGTCATGCTTGTGATGAGGTAAGTGGGAACTTTTAGGATTATAAAGCTTAAAATATTTCCATACTTCAAATAGTTATAAATTGGTTCGAATCAAGAAAGAACTAGCGACGAAAACGACGACGTTTAATCTTTATAGGTAGGTAACTCAACTAAGCTCGATCAAGATATGACTTTCTGGAGATTTTCATCTTCCATAATAATAATCATTCATTATTTTACAACCATGGGTAATAGTGCGCAAGTGTTTTATAACAATGTCCTTCATATTATGCTGTCACATGGGCATGCAAACTATTTCAATTGTTGGAATTTTATTGAAATTACAAAAAAAAAATGTCTACGTAATAAAAGTAATAAACAATAAAGTAAGACTAATAATATCAAACGGAAATAAAAAGATAGCCAACTAGCTAACCAGGACCAAAATATGTGCTTAATTAAATAAATGTGAAAAAAAAAAACATAAATATCATTGGCTAAAAGTTTCGTAAGTCGACATTTTACATCTCTGATATCTGTTTGTAATTTAATAAATGCATCATTTTAAACCAGACCTACGTAAACCTCTGAAGGACCGTGATATTATTGTAGGTAATTGCAGCTCATTTATAACATTAATACCTATCAGCATTTATTTTCATAAGGAATCCACGATAGACAATTTGTAATGCCTCCTAACCGCTGACTTTAATCAACGGAGCAATTAGAATGTAGACAGACTATAATCATATTTTACATCTTACGCAAATAAATGCAACATGAAACAATTTACTAGGTTTGTTACAAATCAATTTGGTGTCGTTCCAAAAACACCATTAGTATCGATGTTACAGAAAAATGTTGCAGGTGCGAATTGGTCCGGATGTTTGCTTTTCAGTATTTTTGTTTTTAAGAGTATCTAATATTGATCGTAAAGAAATCAAGGTTTTACACATATACACGTTGTGTATGTTCGCTTTTTTTCCCAAGAAGGTAGGAAAAAAATATAGAACACTGACTACTGCGTTTTATTTTTAACAACTTTTCCTTTTTTTACATTCTCAGTAATAATATTTTTATTGAATAGGTTGGCTGGTCGATAGTGACCACTATACTCATGACCTTTCTAAAAAATATCAGCAACAAAGTTTTAAAGTCCAGGACATATTCAGATATGAAATTTATTTTTCTAAAATCTATAGGTCCTGATTTGACATTTTTTTGGGGTCGGAAATCGTTAAATGACTTTGCTTTGGTGCGCAAAGGAGTCTCAGATTTTTACCAACTAAAACCAACCTGTGTTTCTTCAGTTGCCTTTTGCGTTTCAGGACCACTGTAACTGTTTCAAACAACCCCGCAGCCCTAACAGTAGACAATCAATCTTGCATATAACATATTTTACAATTAAACAGCAGGCAACAAATCACTTTTCTTCCTAAATCTATGATTAGCAACACCCACAACAAAATCCAAAGATCTCGCCCTAAATATTATTAATACAGGTGGTATAAATACGTAGCAACTAACGATTAGTCGCGACGTATTCCAAAGAGACAACAAAACACATCACGTGGTCTATTCCTGTCTCGGACCGGCTATCTGACGGCTTGACATTTGCCAGGGCATTATGTAACGAGCGGGTGTAATATGGTCTGAACTGTAGGCCTTTGCTAAGAATAGGGCATTTTTTCTGACTGAGCAATATAAGGAACTAGTAGAAGTAAAGTATTTTAGGTCTTCAAAAATTTAAATAAGTCATATTTTTGCCCCACTCAAACTCCAAACGAACGCAGTTCGCACGTGGTTTCGCGCCATCCAGTTAAAACGGTGACCAGACGAATGCAAACCATCGTCTCAACCAAGGTAGCTTTGCTAATTTGAATCCATGAACTTCAACGCCCTTGGTTTTCCTCCACCGAAAGTATTTTCGCGTGGTTTACATCCATGTAGCCGCAACACAAACCAAACACATAAACCAAAGTCACCTTAGTTGGAACACTAGTTTTCAACCATCTAGGTGACTAACGTGGCTTTTAAGGGAGGACCCATAATGTTTGCGAACGCCGGCGTCCGCATAGATTATAAAATATTGAGCATTTTATTTATAGGGTATTTATCCAAGACGTACGAACGACCGAACGACTATTAGACATAGGCCTCCCCCAAGTGACGCCATAACGGCCAGTCCTGTGCGTTCGCATCCCTCGGATTCCTGCGACCCTCACCAGTGTATCGACCCACCTTGAAGACGGGAGGCCTTCTAAAGCTGCGTCTTCCGGTACGTGGTCGCCACTCTAGAACCTTTCGTCCCCATCGACCGTCTGTTCTGCGAGCAATGCCACGGTTACTCTTTCGAACAATAAACCTGTCCAATCCAGAATAACAAAACCTTTCATCATAAATAAGTTCATAAAGCTAATTGAATCTGCCAAAAGTCAAGTAGCGTAAACTGTACTCAAACAATTTTAATGAGTCCTGACAGCAACGCGTTACTTTATATCTATTACGTTAAATTTAACAATAAGTTTTACGACGGTATGCTGCGCTCTGCTAACCCAAGCACCCAATAAACAAATGATAGTTGTTAACGCTTCATATGCGTTAGCAATGTCCCACTGCTGGGACTCAGGCCTCCTCTCTAGGAGAGGAAATGGGCCGTAATCCACCACGCGGGCCCAGTGCGTATTGGTGGATGTTACGTGTCTTCGAATTTTTAAGATACTTTCCTTCGCCGTTTTGAGAGTAGTGGTGGTGAAATAAATTACACAAAGTAGTATGCCTGACAGGATTTGTACCCGTGACCGGAAGCGCAAGTCGGGACCATTAGCACTCGGCCACCACTGCTCAAATATCAATCAGTTACTAGAGTAATATATCATTATACCAATTAATGGAGCTAGGAAGATCGAATGAAAGATGGGTGGATTTGAAAGACGATGGGTTGCATGATCGTTCAAAAGAGTTATCGTGGCCCAGGAACGTTAACGGCAACTCAGGAAACACTGTTGGTTTTAGTAAGTAAAAGTCTGATAGTAGTCTCGCTCTATCCAGTCGAAAAGTTACTTGACTATTTTCCATCTAAAAATAAATTAATGAATACTGTTAACTTGTTAATAAAAAATTACATATTTTTTTTTGTAAACTCTAGCAACATTGGACACAGTGAAAGCCTGATGATCGGTACTAAATAAGTTAGCAAAACAGCCTCTAAATAAAAATGTGTAACAAATTATTCAATACTAAAATTCAGACTCTCAGTGTGTTAGTGAGTCAGTTTCTCCTTTTATACATACTATAGATTTCTTATGAAATAAGAAACTAACTAACTAACATAATCAACGAACAGCCAAAACTACTAGGACTAGGAACGTAATTTTTGCTCAAAAAACTTCTTTTTATGACGTAGGCGAGCACTAGGAGAGGATTTTCTAAAATTCAATCCCTAAGAGGGTGAAACGGAGGTCCAAAGTTTGCATGAAACCTACTTTCACGTATTATACGAGTACTATTCTACCTGCACCCAAATCAAATTGAAAGTCAATCAATTTTAATTAAGATTTCGACGGATTATCTTAATGTTTCCTCTTGAAATGAAACCTATTGGAAGCAGTGCACTGTTTAATTTTAGCTCGTTACATTATAATGCATAACTGTGCCACTCACTGCGTTTCGGACTAATGACAATATTATTGATGCGTCCAACTGCTCACATTCATTCATCTAGGCGCATATCTTGCACTCATATTATTATAGGCTTTACAACTATAGGCTTAGAGACTAGTAGAGAAAGGGATTGTCGATAATCTGTATCGACTATCGACTTTGTTAACACTCTCTTATTTTGTGTTCGGTGTATGGATAAATCTGACTCTGTATTTCGCACATTTGGACATGTTTGATTTATATTCGAGGCTGTTACAGAAAACAAATAACGTTACCCTTGTGCCAAGCATATTTCTGGAGTCATGCGTCATGACCGCCCTGCCTGCTTGGAATATTTAACTGATCCTTCTAATATTAATCCAAAAGCAGTGAAAGTAGCCAATTATTCGCCTCACACGCTATCTTGAACTAAACGTTAGCAGTTCTTGTTTACACCTTATTTAGCCCATGTTAATTCGCACTACCGATCTTCAATCGGTCAATAAACGAGCCGAATGAAATATGTTTGGTATGTGGTTACAGAACAAAAATAAACTGTTAACTAGTTACTGGTGAACATTGGTTCACACCTTACCACTTTAGTCAGTCCTAACACTCGCTGCGGGTTCGCAGGCTTTTTTTTCGAGTTCGACCTTTTTGGCTGTTGGAAAAAGTTTTATCTATGTTAGTGAATTCATTCAATATTAGAATCCGGTGTCATTATTTAAAAACTTTTAAAGGTGAGATTCTATTATTTCTTCATTCTTATTTTTTATTACGGGTGCGTTCGGTTTGAGTGAATGAGTATTAAACATTTCCAATACCCCGTATTGCTAATTCACTTGAACCATCAAACTAAATTACTGTTGTGAGTTATACAAAGTTTCTGATGTATCGTAATGGAAGCATTTGAAGTGGTGGCCTATATTCTGCAACGAACGAATTATTGCAAATGTTTGTACATCATATCAGTTACAAATCTATCTTGCAGTGGGATTACAAAATAAAATTAAACTTGCGAATCGAAAAATAATGCTGTTTAATTTCAAAGGAACTTTTAATGCGGAATTCTGAAGGTGAAGTTTAAAATTGCTTGAAATAAAAAGGGCTTTTGATGTTTGACTGTCTGTGAAACTCTAATTTCGACATTATCCCTACAAGTTAGTGACGTGGATGGCGTCTCGCCGGAGCAGGTGATGCTCTCTATATCGATCTTCGGAATACCGATCGAACTCTTTGAAGTATCTGTCGTGCAAGCTTGTTTATAGTCACAAGCTGATGTAATAAATATAATCGACGCACACACGACAAGGACCATCTCTTAACCGGACAGCGTTCGCCAACTGTGAACTCAATACTCTTTCGACAGCTACCGAGGACGTGTCGCCTCCAGCGAATTTAATTTCTACCTTGGTATCCAGTGCAATTAAAAAAATAATTTGAAAAAGTCATATCGGTACGCGACGATTGTGATAGATACGGCCGAATACGAAATTCGAATTTGCGCGCGTTTTTTCACCCGCGTTTTTTGGTGTGTTCGGAAACAAGCCGATTAAGAAGACAGTTTTTGTGAGTGGTTTGAAAATTAGCATGAATTTTGTAATTGTGGTTAACTAATATAATTTCAGCATTATTTTAACAACAATAGTGAAATAAGTGTGTTCCCTTTACCTAAATCTTAATTAGCGATTTTTTTTGTGTTAACGCAGTGATTGATTTGTAAATTGTGAAAAACTCGTAAAATTTAAAATATTGAAAACATGAACGATATTTAATAACGAAGATTTTTTTTTATAAAACGCAGTAAGCTTACTTCTTCATGAATCTTGCATCGGTAACAAAAAGCTCTTCACACTTCAGCTACTCGACAAGAGATGGCGGTAGTGTAGCGTGTCTATTAATAGCAAAATATATTTTAATTTCTCGAAATTAATTTTTTTATATATTAAAAATGATGATTTTTAGTTTTTTCTTTTTATTTGACGATCATTTATATAGTTTTGAGGGTAAGTTAAGTGAATAATATATTTAGAATAAAAACTAAAAACTTTAATTTTCACTGATGTCCTTCTTTACGGGGTCTACATTTATTGAGTTATTTGGAAATTCCAAACAAATTCATCTTACGTAATGTAGGTACGCTTTTCCCACAAACACCCACACAACCCAATGAGCCTCAGGGGCTACTAGTTGTTTTTACGTTAATATTTTATTTTATATAAGTTTCGACGTCATTTGGTCTCCATAAACCCGTTTTCAGTAACACTAAATTACATCTAAATAAATGTTTAAATACCTTTTACACTGTTACATTTTCAACTCACGAACCTTTCTATAAGGTGGGAAATCATCGTATGGCTTTTCCCGGAGCGAGAGGGCGTGTCAGACTTTCACGAACTAAAAACACACGTATATTCCTTCAGTTGCCCTTTGTGTTTAAGGATCACGGGTTTCCCTTTCAAAAATCAACCCACGTCCCAGGAGGCTTCGACCCTGAGTCGAGTACTGAATAAATGAATCCAAAAGTGCGCTAGAATTTAAAAATCCGTTTAGTTGCAATATAGCGTATTGTGTTGATTGTACCTACACGCTTGTTTTTAATGATTTTGTCGTGCACTGTTGTACTGTATCATAGTATTGTTACGTAATATTGCTTATTGGGTATTTTATTGTAACTGTAACCCAAAGAGTATTTGCATGCTTTGTCTTTAGAGGACAACAGTTAAACTAAAAAAAAAAAAAAACTCATGTAAGTGAACAATGTAACATGTTCATAAGAAAAATAAAAGATTCTTTAAACCTATAGTGGTAGTGGAGACCGCGTACTGGAAGACACGGCGTTGGTGGGCCTCCCACAAAGTTGACCGATGACCTAATGTGGGTCGCGGGGATCCGATGGATGCGAGACGCACAGGACCGGTCGTTGTGGCGAGACTTGAGGGAGGCCTATGTCCAAAAGTGAACATCCTTCGACTGAACTCATACACGGTGTGTGTTTGAGTTCAGTCGAAGTTGAGATCATCATTCGCGCACGAAAGGGTTCCGTACCATTACCTATAAAAACGGCAAAAAAAAAACACGTTTGTTGTATAGGAGTCTCCTGAAATATTTATTTTATTCGGTTTTTTTTTTTTTAATTTCTTGTTGTAAT
Source organism: Mythimna albipuncta (assembly GCA_929112965.1). Lineage (NCBI taxonomy): Eukaryota > Metazoa > Arthropoda > Insecta > Lepidoptera > Noctuidae > Mythimna > Mythimna albipuncta. The sequence goes on along the minus strand of OV815961.1, from coordinate 22,022,294 downwards.
GGCAACACATCATCTGTGAACATTTCTGAAAGCTATCCCGTTTCATGAGATATAGCCTGGTGACAAACAGACGGACAGCGAAGTCTTGGGAATAGGGGTCCATTTTTATTATCTTTTAGGGACGAAAAATAAAAAAAATAGTAACGGTTGCATGAGGATATTAAACTGTTGTCATAGATATTCCAACTTCAAGAACACCTTAGCCTGTCAGTAAAATGTCAATCTTAACTACATGGCTTTAAAAAATTGGCAACGTTAACAAATAACAAATCGTAAGATTATCAAGTCACCACTGTTTTTCGTACTAATCGGTAATTAGCCTTTCTGACGAAAACCATTTTACATTTACCATCCATCTTGCCTACAGTCACACTTTTAAAATAAACAGTAAGGTTGAAAATCGTGTACGTTTCAATTTTGGAATTGTAACGAAATGTTGGTGTTTTTAAGCATAGACTGACAGCTTAATTTTGCTGACGAGATTGGGTTTTGGTGTCAGAGTATGAGTTTCGTTCATGTCCAACGTCTAAGCTTTAATTTATCTTCGTCCAATGAGACGTCAGAAGTGCTGTCCATTTACTAAGCCCCTCAAAAATATATACAGACGGATACATTGAACTGTAAAATATAATATTTCACAATGCCATCTTCATGGGAATAACTGCCTCTACAAACATTTTGGTGACAATATTCGAAGTGGGTCTTTTTTTATGGTGGGAAAAAGTCATGCATTGACATCCCCCGCTTTTGGGTGGAGCGGGAGATAGTGTCAAACTCTTACTGACTAAAAACCCACCCCGTTCCTTCGTGCCTTTCGTACCGGGAGTGAGTTTCCCTTTCGGACAACCCTGGCCCCAGTAGGCTTCGATCTGGCTGGGCCCCTGCTGTTGCTGTCAACTCTCAAGGTGTAGAGCAGTTCTGCTCACATAATAGAAGCAACAAGAAATATGTAACTCATAATTTTATGATTTAAAAGAGTGTCCATGGAGTTTCTTGCACGTTCTTCTCCATAGAGATTCTTCGCTTTGGAACGTGCAATTTAGCTTCACTTTTATTTTGGCTTGACCGACATTTGACTGTTCAAGAGAGCCTGTAAATGGTCTATTTGAAATAAACGCTTTTGTTACAATAACTATAGCTACATGTTCAAATCACGCGGAGAACTTTAATTGCGCGATGCAGGGTTTCGTTGTTTAGTTCAAGTCAGATTATGTAACGCGGTAACGCCATAAAGGTCGCTACTCTACGTACAGTCCCGTGATAGGTTCTAAGTGACTTCTCAGTTTTCACATCTTGCAGCTGCCGCGTTACGTGTGAAAGCTTTCAAACTAACTTCACTAGAGATGTAGGTACCCACCGTTGCGCTGACAGCTGGAACCTCGATAAGGCACTTAGTACTTAGTTCCTCTCAGTGACGTAGCCAAAGGGGCTATAATAAAAATAATGTTAAGGGCTTTTTTCCTTTATTAAGGGCGTTCTTTTTTACAAAGTAGGTTTCTAAATGACTACACATAAAATCCACAAATAAATGCAAAAAACGTTTTAAACGGTGCTAAGATATTCCCAGAGCTGCAAGATTGTTTGAGAGTTACCGTGGCCCTGAAACGCAAACAGGCAACTGAACGAACATATGGGTTTTAGTCAGTAAAAGTCTGATGCACCCTCTCGCTCTACCTTGAAAATGGGAGTAGATATTTGATGGTTTCCAATCTTAAGAAAAATATATATCAAAACTACATATCTGCACCAACCGGCCTCATCTAGTTTAAATTGACGTGTAAAAGTGTTTTTAAAAAACCTGTTTGCACAATAAATATCATTTATCTCCTTATGCATCTTTCAGTAAAATATTCCCAAAACAACAATTACATCTGTCTTCATTATAATAAATACTTTCTCACACTCGCTCAAATCTAAATGTCACATGTACTGAGCGGTAGACAACCTCAAACTCCTTGGACAAAGGGCGTCCAACATCAAGAAAAAAAATTCTCTACGACATTTTAGTCTGGTACAGACTGCTGTAACGTAGTCCACATTGTAGCAATGTATCGTGCAATGTAACAGAATTCTTGAAGTATGCACACTACACGCGCGCGAACAGAGGAGTGCAACTTTGTGAGTAGGTACATACTCGGTTCGTGCGCGCGCTGTGTCTAGACTTAGGGTACAATTCCAAGATGGACTGCAGACCGCAAACTGCAACGGCAAACTGCAAACGACTACTAGTTTCTATTGAATCTCTTGAAATTGATTTCGAGCATGGCAACATTGCGGCCTGCAGCCGCGACACGCAAGCACCGCAGACTGCTCCAGTTGTGTTACAACCGCAGAGTTCACACGTACAAAAATGTTAAATTTTTCGACAGTTATTGAAGAGAAATTAATTAACTTTGTTGCTGGTCATCCACACAAGTCGCCATCATCTTCCTCTTCTAACAACATTAAAGTATTGATAACGTTGTTGGATATTGTGTCTCGCACGAAGCCACTGCAGTGACTGAAAGAAAGAAAAATATTTATTTTGGCGCACAAACATTGTAGAAAAAAAATCATGCTCTACATTACTGGAGCAGGGTTGTCTACATTGTGCAGCTGCAACATGCTGCCGAGCTAGGAACAGAAGCAACTGCGACCGCAAGCACCGAGACGGACTGCAGCAGCTAGCCGCAGTGCTACCTGCGGTCGCAGTCTGCAGCCCCTCTCGGAACTGTACCTTCACGAAATGCTTGTCGAGTACCGAACGCGGCGGATGGTCAGCCAGTACTATGAATTTGATCTTTATGTTTATCTATGTAAGGTTGAGTATAAATTGAAACAACTTAGTACTAGATACTAGACTAATTTTTATTCTCATATTGAACTTTAATAACAGGACCCTAACCAGATGGCGGAGAATCTTAACAGCGACTTCTAATTTGACGTCAACGCCATCTAGTTAGGAATCCGTAACTAATACATTTTTGAACTTAAATCGCGTTCTAAACAATGCTCCTTTTATGTTACCTTGCCTGTTATGTTACAACAGTCTGTACTCGGTTTAAAACTATTCGTTCGTCCCCCGTGTCATCGACCCACCTGTTGGAGCTGCCAATTTATTGTTTACCGGACGTTCTTATTGCTCACCTTTCGTCAAAATGTCGCTTTCATCAAAGTTGGTTTCATAAAAATAGCGCATATTATTTTAAAGAATTATCTGTTGTTTCTGTTTATCATCATCATTTTAACCGAAAGACGTCCACTGTTGGACATAGCCCTCCCCGAAGTGTCGCCATTACGACTGGCCCAGATCTTGCATCCATCGGACGCTATTTTATGATTTATATACACACATACAACAGAAGAAGACAAATCATTACTTAAAAAAAAATAAACAAAGATACTACTACACAAAACATGGAATTTCGTCCAGCTGACCTGCGAAAGAAAAGATTATAAAGAAATGTAGACAATAGTTTAAATACCTAAACTAGAAACAAGTTTTTTTTAAATTAAATCTTTCTAAATAGGCTTTGAATACACGGTAGCTTATTCATCTGTCAATTTCACCATCATTATCATTAATCAGCCAAAAGATGTCCACTGCTGGACATAAGCCCCCTAAAGTATCACCACGCTAACAATATTAGTATATTTTGTTTTTGATGGGGAAATCATCCAACGACATCTCCCGCTCTTGAGCGGAGCGGGTGTGTCAGAATTTTACTGACCAAAAATCCACTCTTGTTCCTTCTTTACATTTCATTCCAGGGCTGGGTTTTCCTTTCAGAAGCGAACTCATGGCCCCAGTAAGCTTCAACCCTACTGGGTCCCTACGGAAAATTAGGACAGAATACTCTTATCCCGGTAGTAAATCCTAGTGAGATAATCGGCGCATACACGGGTGAAACCATTGACAAAATCTAGTAGTTTAACTATCGCAATTTATCCTATTTACTACGAAACTTTAAAAATCACGCCTTTCAGACAGCTTGATGCCCAGACAGCTGCGTGAAAACCAGAAAAATTATAAACAAAACATTCGCTTTGAAAAAGAAGGAAAATATACCGACTGTCTAATTAAAAATTGGCATCATGTGTTATAGAATATAGAGTCTAAGTCTGATAGCGAACAATCAAAATCAAAATTATTTTTATTTCACATAGGCCTACATGGGCACTAATAAAACGTCAGAAGCTAGTGCACGGTTCCAAATTGGTCGTTTCCTATGGAGAAGAAACTCCATGGTTACTCTTTTTAAAAAAGTGGTTGATCTTTAATATGATAATGGATAGGAGAGAACAGATATATCTTGAGTTCAGTCTAACCATTTATCGTCTTCCATCAGAGGAGATCGAGGTAAAAAGTACTCACTACGAAAAAAAACTGCCTGATAAAAGAAAAAGTCTACTATTCTAATATGACTTCATCTTAATATCATGCTTGTGTTCCACCTCCTCATCATGATCATTTCAGCCGAAAGACTGTTAGACATAGGCCTCTCCCAAGTGTTACCACAACGACGACGGTCCTGAACGTCTCGTAACCATTGGATTCTCGTGACTCTCACCGGTCTTCTGTCCACCTTGTGAGAGGCCTTCCTATGCTGCGTCCTCCAGTACACGTTCGATCCACCAAAACCTTTCAGCCCCATCGACTATCTGTTCTACGAGCAATGTTCCCATCAAAAAAAAAAAAAACTGTCTAGAAAAAAGAAAAATTATGGCTTCATATTTGTACCATGCTTATCTCTTACACCCTCTGATATTGTATGTATTTTCTACCATGGTTAGCTAAGCTCCATATTTCTCTTCTTAATCCAAGTAACATGCATTTTAAATTCTTCCGCCAGATCTAGCAATTTTTCCTTATAGAAGCATTCACCGCCGCTGCTTTCTCAAATATCACTTCCTAACACGCAGACTCAAATTAATACCGTCCAGTACAATTTAGATAACAATAAAAAATGCACTTGCTGGCTATCAATCAGACCGATCATTCTATCAAATGTTAATTTCATAAATAACAGCATATATTCTTAAATACTGTGATCTGTGGTGTTTGCACACGCGCTGCCAACACGTAAAAACGAAGAACGATTTCATGCTGTAAACTATAAGACAACACTAGTGAATGTCAGCTGAAACTTTAGGCGAATAATTTAAATCGGATATGTTGTTATAAGAAAAGCTATGAAGTTGTTATTGAAACTAGCAATGACACAAACAGTGTAAAAATAACATAATAGCACAATCAGTCTTATAATGTTCCTACAGCTAGCACTCAAAAGCCTCGTCTCTAGGAGAGGGAATGGGCCATAATTCACCACGTGGGCCCAGTGCAGTATTGCAAAAAAAAACTTTTTATTGCCGTCACAATAAAACATTTTAGTTAGAACTACATTAGACCCAAGCACACGTAACATGCTTGATTGTACCTAGAACGACGTCACGTGGCGTGGATCAAGTGTAGCTCTACAAGTCTAGTTTCCTTATAAAATGTATGGATACCGATATGCGGATGCTGAGCGCATCTCGATCGGCGTGTGTGCAGTGTAGCTAACTGTTTGAACTTAAAAATAAGTTTTCAGTAGCTAAACAAGTTTGTTTTCTTAAATATCCGAATCGAAGAAATGTATAAAAGTGACACAGTCTCTTCACACCTACTATTTTTCGCAAACGCCTACTTAAAACTCGTAGAAACCTTCACGGATGTCTGGGGAACGCCTCTTGGCTGCCAATAAGCTCATTCAAGTTTCCGTGGGCGTAACATCAATGAAACTACTAGTAAGCCTGTCTCGATTTTCTAGTTCACAAACATTTTAAAAATTATGAGTCTTTTCACCTTTCGCCGTTATGTAAATTTTCCGGTATTTCGAACAACATTTTTATTTCGTCTGAGGAAATGGCTACTTAGGAAATGATACTTACGTATGAAAATATCGATGTGTGTTTTAGTGTTTTATATTATAAAAAGAAGCCCACCCACAGATCAATAAAATCTAATCCCATTTTTTACCAATATCTCCCAAAAAAATCACCCTTATTTTTCGATTTATTTGCAAGTTTTCCACAATTTTCTTTCTCCCTCTTATTCAATTAACAATTTTTTGCCAGGTGGGTACATCATTTTTAATAACCCAATCACAGCCCTAGTCTCAAAAAATATCCCCCTTTTTTCAACTTCGAATTTCAAAATGTTTCCGCCATTTTCCTCCCTCTGGTTCCCTTTGGTCGACAGCGCGTCTCTTGCGCACGGCCCGCGCGTGACGTCACGGCGGTGTCGGGTTTCGGCGCGCGCGCACAGTGCCGTACTCGGCCGTTACTTTCACTGCGACCTTGCCTTTGACACCAATGCTTGAGGTATTTAGGTAAACGGGAGTATGGACTGGATTTGTTACGAGCTATTGTGGGAGATTTTTAGTTTATTTTGGTTAGGTTTTATTTTGAAATGTTGTATGTGTCTTAAGAGTATTTGCCTGCTGCGGTCTTCCCGTCCGATTATAATTTAGGTGTCTTCTAGGCTCATAATAAACTAGTGCGCCTCACCATAAACGATTGCATCACTGCTTACCATCAGGTGGAATCGCAATCAAGCACTAGTTTTTTATTAATAAAAAAAAAAAGTTTCAAATGTTTGTAAAATAAATTTTCAGGGCTGCTTGACATAAGCTGTGTGAAATTGTTGCAAGATTAGTTTTGTAGGAATTGTTATCGATTTGTAATAAAAAAAAAACAGTCCGAAAATTATGCTAGTATATAATTTGTTTGCGTCATAAAAAATAGTTATAGTTTTCTTTGAAATTGATAGCGAACATACTTTTTTACGATCAAACATATTCCGGAAGATTACTTCTCCAACTCCGCTGTAATTTTCCTTCTGAAATCTTTTAAATTCAAGTTCTTAGTCATCTTTTGAAACGTTCCTAATAATATCCTTTAATCGTGTTATTTTCAATCGAAATCAAAAATAAAAAGTAGACAGTAAAAAGCGCTTTAAATCTCGTATAGATATTAATTACATTATTACATCTAGCCTAGACTGTCCCACTGCTGGGCAAATGCCTCCCTCCATTCCTTCCATCGTTACCGGCTATGAACCACTTCTTGCCAACTCCTAAGGAGTTCTAAGGATCTAAGTCGTCCCGCCATCTACTCCTTTGCTTGCGATTTCAGGGCACCAGTTTTTAAAGGTCCCACTACTCCATCGGAATTCGGTAGTGTCCAGCTCAGTCTCAATTAAGCTGAGCAGCCTTCTGCACCACATCAATGACCTGTCTTTTGGACCGCAGTATAGTGTTTCGAACGCGATTTGTGAGTTTAACTCCTAGTATACTTACTGCTCTCCATAGCACGTTGGCTAACCATAAGGGGGTTTTTAATATCGTGCGGATTACACCACGCGTGCGGGATTGCTCCGCACGCGCAGCCCCCGCAAATGTCCTTTTCATACAAATATTCATTGTAATGCGTGGAATACGCACGCGGGATGCGGGGCATGATGTCAGGTAGCAGCACCGCATGCGAAGCAATTCCGCATGCAAGATGGAATCCGCACGATATTAAAAATACCCTTAATATGAACCTTTGAATTTTAAACAAAACCTAAATCTGTGCTCCATAGGTCAGGATGGGGAGAATACACACGTCAAACCGGCCAGTATTTTCCTAAAAAAAAAACAATAATGACCCAAAGATTATAATAAAAGAAAAACAAGCATTTACGCAATGTTTATGTTTTCAAGTAGATATATTTACCGACCGCCGCGTCGAGTGTAGTAATGTGTTTGACAAACTGTAGGCGGTAGGCATAGTAATGAGTTTGCCTTGTTTACTAAATGAGAATATTTATGAATTGGTCGCAGGAGAACCAAGGTTACAGACATAGCTCAAAGAATCGGCTAATTTAAGTGGCATTGGGCAGGGCACATGGCATGCAGAACAGATGGTCGATGGGGATGAAAGGTTCTAGAATGGCGATCACATACCGGCGGACACAGCATTGTAAGGCCTCCTACAAGGTGGACCGATGACCTGGTGGGGGTCGTGAGAGTCCGATGGACGCGAGACGCACAGGACCGTTCATTATGGCGACACTTGAGGGAGGCCAATGTCTAAAAGTGGACGTCTTTCGACTGAAGTGATGAGTGAGAATTGGTATTTTTTTCCGTATTTGACGAAGATTCCTTGTTCTTTAAAAAAACGGCTCGTAATATGCTGCTGGGTACGTTTTGTGATTTGAGTGACACTATGATTTCGGTACCAGAATCATATGAAAGGTGGAGTGATGGCACGTCATGGCTCCCAGGGTTGCTGTCAGCAAAACCATTGGCGTCCAGCAGAGCCAAAGCTTACTGGAGCTATCGGTTCTGAAAGGGTAACCCGTGGTCCTAAAACTTAAAGGGCAACTACAGGAACATTGGTGTAGTTTTAGTCAGTGATGCGTGACATGTGATTATCACACAATAATCGCCAAAAGCGCCCATCAACGCGCTTTGTGTAATTTATTTCATCACCACTACTCACATGTCCACAATCAAAAAATTCGAAGACATGTGACAACCACAAACCCTCACTAGGCCCGCGTGGTGGATTACGGCCCATTCTCTCTCCAAAAGGAGAGGAAGCCTGAGTCCCAACAGTGGTAACATTATAAGGCCGACTAAGCTAAGCGCGTCAACGGCGCGTTTAAACACCATGGTGTGTATCGCGCCTCAAGGAGTTGTCAGCAACAGCAGGGACCCGGCCGGGTCGAAGCCTACTGGGGCTAGGGTTATCCGAAAGGGCGCTCGATCCCCGGTATGAAGGCTAGAAAGAACGGGGTGGGTCTTTTAGTTAGTAAGAGCCTGACACTATCTCCCGCTCCGCCCAAGGGCGGGGGATGTCAAAGCATGATTTTTCCCACCATAAAAAAAGGCCCTAAACAGTCTACACTTTGGCAAGAGTTGGGTTTTCTCAGTAAAGAAAAGTAACGCAGCCTCAATGCTAGTTACTTTAGAGTCCGTTTACAACAGGAGATTTTTTAGAATATTATTCTGCACCTTGACACTAATCCCGCCTTCCTTTGAAGGTGGGCCATAGCTTTGAGTGTCAGTTACAGAGTAGAAGTTTTTCTGAAAACCCAGCTGACGTTTGTAGGGCGTCATCTGTCATCAGTACCAGTTTAGCTGCAAAACGACGGCGTCATTTACAACGAGTAGTAGTGCCCTACTTTTAGCTGTCATCGCGAATATCTGTGGCAGTGCGAATATTTGTATCACGAATAGTTTAATAATATAATAATAATAGCTGAGCCAGAGGGCTGGCTCGTTCTCCGCCCAAAGAATTAGCATTGCCATTCAACGTGGCAATGCTGCCAGTCTTCTGGGCACATTTCCGGGTGACAGCGATGTGGAGGAGTACTTTGACGACTGAGCGTACTTTGTCGTTTTTTATTATATTTATGTACATAGTTAGGTTTTAGTATAAATAGTTTATTTAGTATTTAAGTTTTTATGTACATATGTATTAAAATAATTTGTATATACAAAAAAAAATATAATAATAATATTCCACAACTATCTCACAGTGCCGTCTAGTCCCAAACTAAGCAGAGCTTGTGTTATGGGTACTAGACAACTGATGAACATACTTACATATTTCTAAATACATACATATTATAGATAAATTACACCGTGACACAGAACAAATGATCGTGCTCATCACACAAAGATTTGTCCTGGGTGGGATTCGAACCCACAACCTCCGGCATAGTAGTCAGGGTCACTAACCACTGGACCAACAGGCCTGTCAAGTTGGCAATGATTGTGAATTTGAGATCTTAGGCTTAGTTACTTTTAACGTAATTCGAATAGTACAACGTATTTATATTTCACATGAGAAATCTACTAGTAGCTTAAGGGCCAAGCGCTCGAAAAGTACCATAAAACAGTGTTTTTCTGAGGCCTACTCCTCCGTAACGGCTAGGTCAATTGGTTTGAAAAAAATATATGTTTATTATAGATTCGTGAACAATAATATCAACATTTGATTTTTTCGTGCAATTAATACTTTTGTCAAAAAAAATATTTAGCAATTCGCAACTTTTCCCTACTCCTTCGAAACGGCTTGGACCTTTAGAATCATTTTTACACATAAAAATTGGTGGTTAAATATTCTTCAAAGTGAACATTGCATATGTAAATCAATCAATATCTCGCAGAGAAAATGGATTTAAAGCGCTTTCCGGCCGCTGCTGGCCGCAAATAAATGCACAGATTTGCGTACTGCCGCCTAGGCGAGTGCGAGAGTTGCGTTCACATAATTTCGGCCAGATGGTTCAAGGGACTATACGCTTTAAAGGGAATACTAAATATCTAATCTGCACCCTGCACTCTGACTGTGATGCGTTCGCGAAGGAATGGAACACGATCATGTCAGTATGCCTTGAGTTCTGTAAGATAAGTGTGTGATTTTTTTAACGAATGTACCTAATTGTCGGATAGCCGTTTTTGCCATAAAGAGAGAAGATAAGAATTTTTTAATTTTCATATGTAGTGATTAATTTCAAATGGTTATGATATGAGTATACATGTATAGTATATATGTATTGGATGGAGAAGGAAAGGAAGGCCGAAGAAAAGATGGATGGATTGTGTGAGGTTGTGATACGGGTGCGGGTGACAGGACAGAATGCAAGAAGAAAACGTGTTGCGCCGACTCCAAGTGATATGGGATAAGGGCAGGAAGAACAAGAATAAGAATGATTAATTTCAAAAACTACTGGATCGATTTTAAAATTCTTTAACCAATAGTTTGCTAACTAATTAATTAATTTTAAAATCGGTACTTTATCACTGAGTCATCGTTATCATTATTTCAGTCGAAAGACGTCCACTGTTGGACATAGGCCTCCCCAAAGTGTCTCCATAACGACCGGTCCTATGCGTCTCGTATCCATCGGATTCCCGTGACCCTCATCAGGTCATCGGTCCACTTTGTGGGAGGCTTTCGATTCCTGGTTCATCATCATCATCATTTCAGCCGATACACGTCCACTGTTGGACGTTGGACATAGGCCTCCTCCAAGCGTCGCCACATCGGACGCGTCCTGCATCCATCGGTTTTCCGCTACCTTCACCAGATCATCCTGGTCAGGTCATTCCTGGTTGCCGCTCCAGAACCTTGCGGCCTCATCGATCACGCTTACTATCACTGAGTATCATATTTTGTACTATAACACTGGTGAAGCCGCTGACAGTCTGCAACACCACATCAGTTCAGCTTCTTTTGTATTGTTTAACTTCTGATTCGTACTTCGGTAACGAATGTTATCACAAGAAAACGCTATCATTCTCCTGGGGAGCAGCTGGCTACAAACTGGGCTATAAGTTTAACAATCTCTGCGTATATTTCAGTTCCTAGAAACGCAACTACTGAAAATACTATTTTTCGCTTGTATGAATCGAGCGAGCCCCACCCACAGACTTACATAACAGAACTATTTAAGAGGCATACAGCAGCTAATCGCAAATGCAAAAGTACATTTATTATTATTTATTTATTGTAACAATTCATTCACACACATATACTAAGAGACTAGAAGAAGAAAAAAACAAGTTGGTAAAAAGTTCATGTTCACGGCATCCTCTACAGTAAACAGAATCTAAAAAATAAATATATTACTCTATAAGATAAATGCTACATAGGTAGTTTGTTCAAAACATAATACAGCTAATTTAGTAAAATAAAATTAAAACTTGAAAGTACCCTAAAATTTACCTTAATCAATCAAGAACCGGAAAGATACATACATTCTCTTTGCTTGTTAGATTATTCTAAAAGCAATGTTTTATTGTTATAGTATTTTAATTTTACCACCTATACGCACAAAACGTTTTTTTTTTAATATGGGTAGGCCCGTATTTGGCCACTATTTTACGAAAGGTGGTGAAAGGTTGCTTTTTTTTAGACTACATTATGAAGAATTTCTTATTTACATTCTCAGATACATAACCAATAAATAAAACGCTCAAAATTTTAATAATCTACGCGGACTTTTAATTATCTTAGTGTTCAACCGAATGGCGCGAAATCACGCGCGAACGCCGGCGTTCGCTTGGGGTTTGAGGAGTGAGTGATCGCACTGTAGGTGCTATATTCCTCTTAAACAAAATAGCGCTGAAATCCAGCAGCTGCGATCCATCTCTTCCAGCGCAGCGATACGAACGTCTTGTGCCTAAAGGTCGTCCCACACTTTCCACACGGTGTGTCTGACGTCAGCGTGACGTCACGTCCGTAATTAGATGTATGTTGTACCTAAACGAGTCTATCTTGCGTACTCGTGTTAGGAATAATGGCTTTGGAATGGCTGCCGTTAGGAAACTACTGTTTCTATGGCGGATTTGGGGCTGGATATTTTAAGGTAGTAGGCCAATACTTATCAGGGATTTAATTATCGGACGCCTCCTTCTGCGAAGCAGTAATGCTAGCAAAGGAGGTGCCCGCACGCAAGAGGCAACGGCGCTCACGCACTCTCGATTTCCGGCCACCACAGTCGCGAGCTTGAGGAAGGCAAGCAATGGGTAGCTCGCCGTCCGACCGTCCGGTGACTTTCCAGACCGGGCCCAAATCGTCGACGGCGCGTATTGTTCCACGCGGTACCTCAAGGAGATGTCAGCAAAACGTATGGGCCCAGCAGGGTCGAAGCCTACTGGGGTCATGGGTTTGCTTCTGAAAGGAAAACCAGCCTAGAATGCAAAGCTATGAAGGAACGTAGGACTGGGTCTGACCCGTCCTCCCGCTCCGCCAAAGGGCGAGAACAGTCATTGGATGATTTCCCACCTAAAAAAAAAGACACATCCAAGGCTAGAGTGAATAGGCTGTTAATAAACTAGTGCGCTTCGCCATCAAGGATTGCATCACTACTTACCACCAGACGCAGACAAGCACTAGTTTTGAAAAGAAAAACACTTCACAACGTTATTTTAGGCATTGGCTTACACAGTACACAGATCATACCGAAATCAGTTTTAATAGTTGACACCAAACGTCATAGCGTGGCTGACTCTGGTTTCCTGTCATCAGTCACCCGAACTGGCGGGAATGTGCAGTTACCGCATATCCTCACGTCCGTCAGGAAACGTGTTGTTCTGGGCCTGACCTGATGAGCTGCCAACTGCTTACGTACAACTGTGACGTAGCTTTAACGTTTCCGTTTAGGAACTCGAAGCATAATCTACCAATCACGAGTAAGACTACCATATCTTCAGATTTCAGGAAATTTGAACTCTTCTCAGATTTGCGGCTGAATTTTGCAAATCTCACGATTTTTGGAATTTTCAAACAAAATACCGCTTACTTATTAAATTATTTCTAGATAAAAAATTAAACTTCCCGACACCCCGCTGTTTGGTTGATGAGCCATTATCATGAAAATCCACTACTCATATTTATCACTCGCGAAAACCTAGATCATTTAATATCTATAATATGTATAACGAAAGAAAGTAAGCAAAATGCTTCACATATTCTTCGAGCATTTTTTTGATGTATCATAAAGCCGTCAATCCTCTCGATATCAGGCCAGTAATGATCCAGTGATGAATACAATATGCAACTATTGGCTTAAATACTTAATTCTTCCATTTTCCTTGTAGTTTTCCTCTAAATACGCGAGAAGAAAAAATCCGATATTTTTGGGTGAATAACAACTGGTCTCAAAGTTAAAAATGATAATATAATTTGCTCTTGACTTTTCCCCGTGATAATATACAGTTGGGAAAAGTCAAGATCAAATTAAAAGATCTCAATTGAATACGTAAATATATGACGCAAATAAATGTTAGATGTAAATCAAATATCAAATAAAATCTTAAAACACACTTGTTGTGATTAATCTTACTCCATGACAATATAAAGAACTAAATATTTAGAAATTATTATCTAAACTACTTTTATAAAAAATAATGTGTTTTTGTGTCTGTGTGTATTGTTTGTTATGAATAAAGTCAAAAACTACTGTACCGATTTCAAAAATTCTTTCACCATTGGAAAGCTACATTCACCTTGAGTAACATAGGCTATATTTATTGCTAGAAAAGATTAGGGATCCTTACTAAAACCCCGCGCGAAGTCGAGACGGGCCGCTAGTCACTAATAAGTATAGAAGTAGCTATAAAATCATTCTGGCAAATTGACAATAAAACGTAAACTTGTCTTTAAGAAAAGAACTGAAGTGTTCGAAATTTGAACATTTAAAAACATTGGTTACGTGTGCAACGGATGTTTTTTTTTTCTTAAAGGTCGATGACACATGCGCGGAAGATTATCTGGTTAGGAACTATTTTATGGTTAATTTGTTTGGCAATGGACTTAGAAATTGTTGATTGCTTGGATTAGTTGTACTGTAAAATATGTCAACAGTTTGGCTAGCAATAAATTGTGATAAAGTTGAAGGGATAACGAACAAGAGTTGATATTTCCCGAAAAATCGTGTAAAACAGGAGAAAATACTATCTAGCTAGGCTTAAGACAGACTTGCCATTGAGATATAAAATACAATTTAATAATTGTCCTATTTATTTTTTTACTATACCAAATTTTTTATGTTAAATTTAATAGTATAGATTGAAATCAAATAAAGTTTCTATCATAGAGTAGATTAGCTGAGCCCGCGGTTTCATCCGCGTCTGGTTACCGCTCCGTTCTTTTTGGTTGTAGCGTGATGTTAGCCTTCGTTAAATAGGTTACCCAACAGTAAAAGATTTTTTCAATTCGAACCAGTAGATCCTGTGATCGGCTTTTCTATTCGTCGGGCATATAGCCCAGTAACCTTAGTTTCACTACAGATATCTTCATTTCTGATGTGATCACGTAAGAAGACTCCGAGCATAGGTAGCCCTTTGGGTGGCTTATTATTATAAAAGCTAACACCAATCGCAGTTTAATTGCTATCATCTACACTAATATTATAAAGAGGGAAAATTTGTATTTTTGTGTGTATTTTTGTAATTTTTATATAGCCTCTTTTTTTAAATATGAATGTGAGAACACTGTAGACTCCATGAATTCTTAGATTACTTGTCTATTACAACTCACTTTTTTTTATTATGATTTCTTTTTTTTGTGTTTTTGGGTATAATATTGACTGATCTACACTGTTCTTACAAAATATCTATTATAACTGTAACTAATATTGAAATATTGTAACGACAACCACTTTTTTTTAAAAGAGTAACCATGGAGTTTCTTGCCGGTTCTTCTCCATAGAAAACGACCAATTTGGAACCGTGCACTAGCTTCTGACGTTTTATAAGTGTCCATGTAGGCTATGAAATAAAATATTTTGAATTTTGGAATAAACTTAAAAACTACTGTGCAGATTTCAAAAAATCTTTCACCATTGGAAAAATTCATTCACCCTGAGTAACATCCTTACTAATATTATAAAAGCGAAAGTGTTTGTTTGTTTGTTACGTCTTCACGCCTAAATGGCAAAACCGATTTTGATGAATTTTGGTACAGAAATAGTTGGGGGCCTGGAGACGGACATAGGCTATTTTTTTATAATAAAAAGTGAGAAAAGGGGGAGAAAGAGGGAAGGTCTTTTAAGTACGCGGGCGAAGCCACGGGCAAAGCTAGTAGGTTATATTTATTGCCCGTGTGAAGTCGGGACGGGCCGTTAGTCTCTTATAAATTAAACAAACCTGTTTTTATTGTGTTCTCTACAAAATGAAACAACATCACTCCAACCTAAAATATTTATGTGACTAAAGAGCTGTGAAAATAGTACGGACCAGTAAATAGAGGAGATTTTAAATCCACTGATTAAGAACAGATGTTTTTTTTCCGAGACACGAGATTGTTACATAAGAAGTTTGCCGTGTGAAAAGACTTGGGCCCATTTTCCATGGACGCGTGGCTTCATAGACGCGTATAAGTCTATATACGCTTGGTGTACGCCTAAGTAAAGCTTACATACAAAACTATTAAATTGTCGACTTAAGCCACGTAGATTGAACTCGTCGAGCTGGGGGACATACGGAACGGACGGAAAATGTCCACCAACATGACGGGCATCGCTGTCAAATTTTCCAATAATATGTCCCGCGACCATTGATATACTTATTCAATGCCCGCGACACGTGAATGCGTTGTAAAATGTTAAGGGGCTAGGTGCGGGACACTGGGCAACATTTTGACATTTTGTCCCCTAATGTAATTGACACTTTAGGCTAACATTAATAAAAAAAACATCGTACAGTAGGTACTTACGCAAAATTGTTTTACACATGCAACATAAAAGTCTGAAACATTATTCTCACCCAGCGTTCAATGTCAAGATCGAAACCCACGCTATAATGCGATAATACAGCTGGCCTCTTTTATTTCTCACTGAAAAAAAAAAAATTTGTACATAGAATCTCAGATAGGGACAAAATGGGGACAAATGTCTACAAACATTTCGCGCAACGCTCAGTCTACGTGTCGTTGTATCGTTGCCCAGTGTCCCGCAACTTGCCCCCCAACAATTTACAACTCATTCACGTGACGCGGGACATGTTATTGGACAATTTGACAGCATTGCGCGTCAAGTTAGGGGACATTTTGTCCCCAAATATATCTGAGGCTTTAGCCTAACATTACTAAAAAAAGATCGTACTTACGCAAAATTGACAACACATGCAACATAAAAGTCTGAAACATTATTTCTCATCCAGCGTTCAATGTCAAGATTGAAACCCACGCTATAATGCGATATTACAGCTGGCCTCTTTTTTATTTACAAAAAATCTGCATTGTTGCTGAAAAGAAAGTTGCGCAACAAATTATTGGAACAACTTTATATATAGTTCAAGGTTACTCACTTGCGCAAGAGATTTTTCTGTTTTTTTCAGTACAGCGTAATTTTTTTTTTTTGCGCGAAAGTTATTACGCCATCTGAAAAGTGCTGCGTAGATTTCACTTGTTGATTCAAGAAGACTAATCGAGATATTTGGAAGGATCATGTATCAAAGTTATGAAATCATCTAATAAGTATATAAAACTCTAAAAAATAAAAGGGTTGACCGTTTCTATATTTTTTTTTGTGTAAGTATATGTTTTTGTAGTTCTGAGAATAGGTCTTTTTCCTTGATAATTTATATGTTTGCCGGGTCAGCTAGACGAGCTGTGAAAAAGCTCTTCCTTATTATTTTGTTTATTTATCGGTTTTTTTTTAGTATGTTTAAACGCGCTAACCTCTAAAACTTCCCGTCGGATTAGAAAAATTCTGTGTTATAGCTAGGTTTATAAATAATAGTATAGGCTATATAACATCACGCTAATGAAACATTGCTCAGCTCACGGTAGGCTTCGTGTAGGGATTCTTCTATAAAAATGAAAGACTTTGCTGCACACTTTATCCACAATAGCTTTTCCGACCAGAGCTTATTTCTTCAACTCCAGGATGGTTTATTAAAGTTATTAGTGAGAGGAAAATGTCCACCCATCCTCTCTTATGAGAGGGTTTTGCAGTATTCAAATTGAGCTAATATCAACTTTGCTGATGAGGCATAGCCTATGCAAAGAGGGTCTAGTTGACTCTAATGATTTAGCTATTTTGGGAGTTATTTTAATCATATTTGTTGTTGATTAGTTCTGGAGTAGATTCTTATGAGAATGTGAAGGGGATCCAATGCGATTATGGCTCCTTGTCCTCTGACCCGATAAGCGTCTGAATAAATTGGTCATCTTAGAATGTAATCCCGGTCTGGGTGGATGTTACTCTGGCATCCTAGGTTAACAGGGCGGTGCGCTGCGTCATAATCGCGTAGATATGACGTTATTAAATAGGCTTCTATTGAAATCAATTTTTAAAATTGTGTAAGACTAATCCAGTAAAGACCTGAAAATCTGCTATTTTGCATGAACACACACACTTCATAATTTACTCAAAAATTTAACTCAAAAAAGGATAAGAATAGATTTTTTTTTAGTTGCTTTAATCAAATAACGAAAATTTATTTAAAAAAAATTAAGGTTTTAAAAAATACACGTATTTATTGGAACAAGTTTGGTAAAATATTCGAATAAATCACGGAATTACCGAATGCTAGCAGAGTTTTCCGGCGTTAGTTCTCTTTTTTTGCGTTGCCTTTTCGTGAAACATCCTGTTAGATTGCGTTGGATGAAGTAACAAGCTTTTAAACCATGCTCGATGTTGACAATAGGCGAGTGGAAAAGCAGCCTCTTAAGAGACAATACATTATTCTTGTTACACATGGATTAATTACGTATTTCTAATCTCTTTGACGTCCACATAAAGATTTGGCAACAGCAGCAATTAGTCATCACCAACACTGAGATGCTTAGCAAAACAAAGGCATCGAGGTTTGACCTAATGAACGACTAATTAATTTACTTAAGTAACGTTTCCAGTCGAGTCGTGTAGGCTGTGAAGATGCTAGCAAAATATCTAAAGAGCTCATTCATTTATAGACTACCTACGGTTTAAACTTAAGTTTTTAATTCATACTTAACCCCACCCTTTCAAGGTCCTTTGTGCAATGTTTCAATAATGCATAAAGTTTTAAATAAATAAATACACAATGTTGTTGGATTTAATATATAAATATTAAAATTAGTTCCAAATGAACGATAAAAATAATAAGAGAAAAAATCTAATTGATTGCTCTCGAATACTTACTGCATCGACAGCGGCCGTTAATATAAATTTAAACTAAACCAACATCTAAAGTAATAAACATACTAAAGTTTATACAGAAAATCCAATGTCCGAGTAGTGAAATCCTATGTTGATTTATCGATTGAAACATCACAGAAACTGCAAGCAAACGCATTCACCTTAAATCAGCAACAAAGTGAGCCGATGTAACATTTCCAATAACTCACTGCAGCCACAATCACACGGCTAACAAATCAATCACCGGCTGAAACATTTTTATAGTCTTGTAAACCGCGACCTTCGGCCGAATGATCGAACGAGACATAAACCTAATGTCTGGCCACAACGCCAAATGAATTCTAAATCGGGACACAAAAGTTTGGCAACTATTACACTTTAATTTCAGTTGTTCAAATCTTGTCTCCGCGTAATAGCGCTGCATCCGTCCCGCTCCCCGGAGACCCTTTTCAAAAGTAACCCCTTTTCCATTCCTTTTGATAAGGCCGTGTTTGTTCGGGACATTGAAATGGGACTCCTACTGTCCGTCGTTATCTCGTACGCCGGCGCGCACGAAGCTATCGAGTGCCTCAAACACCTACTCAGTGGCGCCGTACCCAATGACCACCCGGACTTCCAAGAACTCGTCGAGTACTACAGCGCCCAACTCAGAAAAGCGACCAACGCATCCTCCGCAGCCGACTGGAGCAAAGAATGCGGTCAGGGATATCTATGTTTAACAGAGGATGAAAATGGAAAACTAAAATCGGCCGCCGTTAAGTACTACGATGACAACACTAACTCGACCGCCATACTGTTCTCCACGAAAATCTCCAGCTTCGGACAGGAGTCTCTCGAGGAGAGCCAATCGAACGGAGCCTACAGAAGCGACAGGTACATAACGCCGAAAACGAAAACCATTCTAACGAACTCCTCAGGGTCGTTCAGTGTCGGTCAAAGAAGCAGATCACCTACGCCTCGTGAAACTATTTCAGATTCAAATCACAACAGCTATACTACAAATTCAGTCGAGCCTGACAGCAAGGAGGACGGTGGGGCTGAGGACAAACTAACATGGCATTACAGACCACTGAGTCCCACCCGCACCCCGCCAACACTGCCCGAAATACATTTCCAATCATTTGACGAAGACAAAAAAGGCGAATACAGCGAAGAATTCCTCAGGTTAATAATATTCATTGATACCTACAGGAACATCTCTCATATAGACTCTCACGCTTACAGTTCGGTAGTGACCTAGCAGCATACCATCACAAGAGTGATCACTACTCATCGGACACCACCATATGCACGAGTAGAAAGCTAATTCATGGTACATACCATTCGTTTCATCTGTACTATATCTACTCATACGTTTTGAATTTGTTTAAGATCTCTTGATGGGATTAAGTTCCGACCGTTACAACGAAGCGACCCGAGTGGCAGACGACGGAGTTTCAGAAAGCGTCATTCTTCGTCGTCGAATTCTTCCAAAGAGTCGCGAGCGTCCCGCGAGGAAGAACTAAAGATGTTCACGTCACTCGAGGAAGCCGAGTTCCAGCGTATGAACAAAGACGGCAAAGTGACAGGGTTTGGAAGCACTCCTAATCTATCAGCGCGTTCTTATTCCAGAAGTCGGTCGAGGGAAAACTCGAGGGAGAGAAGGAGTGACCAATGGAGCGTGGAAGCGTCAGTAGACAGTGTGGCTTCCGAAGACCACGTGGACCTAAAGCCGATGTTGAAAGACGTTCCCAAACTCAACTCCTTCGAGGAGGAGACGACTGAGACCAAAGAGGTAATTGAAGAGGAGGAAGAAGAAATAGATTTCTGGGGCAATTCAGGGGACTAGCTTGGACCTAACGTAGCACGAGCACTGCTGATTGTGAGCCTCTGTAAGCATGACTGAGTATTAAAATTATGATGCCCCGGTTTGTGTTTTGTTTTCTTTGACAACCCTTAGAAATAACCGAACTCTTTGATATCCTTTGTGACAGGAAAAAGGTAGGCTCTAATCTGTATGGCTTTTATAGAGAAACCGAAATCATGGGACGCATATATCTGTTTCGAAATTGATATATAGATTGGCGTAAAGACACATATTTGAGACAATATGAGGTTGATTTTATTATTAGAAAATTAATTTGCTCGCTTTATTAATTACCAGGTGAAAGGTACCTCACGAGCATCTGAACACCAAATACTCTTATTCGGTCAAATACACTAATAAATAAACACAATTAAGAAGATATACTTTCGATGACACAATTAAATTCATGTAATAATCACGTAATTCTCTTATTTACTATGTAAATGGTGTTTTACGTATGTACTATTGTGTACTACACATTTTATTAGCATAGTTAATGTTGAAAACTTTATTGGTTGCGAGCAACGTGATGGCCCAATTTCCTTCGTTCGAATTCATGTTGGTTTTTGTAATTGAACTGAAAACAAACTTTATATACCTACCACAGATTATGGTCTCGTAAAGTAACCAATAGTTAAATTAAATTTATGTGTCTTTTAACTCAAAAGCCGTAATTTAAAGGCTTTAAGATTGCAGTTTCATATTATATAGGCTCTGAAACTATTCTGCCAAATGATTCCACTCAATGACACCAAATGTCTATGCTGCTATTATTAATATAAAAGTAAATGACATCACCCAGCTCAAAAGGTCGATCTTCAGCTAGAACACCTTCATTATCTCAGATCAAGTCAAATTCCTACAATGTTACTGCAGTTAAATTACCTTATTTCCAATTAATATTAAATTATGAGCAGTTAATCAAAACTGTTGCACAATAGTCCGAAAATACTCGTCCAACCTCGACCCACTTGTGTCTCATTAAATCCAGGGCGTAAAGACCTTTGAGTTAATGCCATCTATCGGGGAACTCGGATTATAAGCAGATTCGTAAAGTATTTTTCTAATCACCCTTGAGATTATTTTGACTGAAACTTGGAAATGAGCTGGGGATTTAGGGAAAGATAAATTGGATGAAGATTATTAGGCTTTGAAATATTAGTTTTGGTAAATGTCATAATTCTGTTAAAGCTTAAGCTATAACAAATAGATATGACAAAACATTAGAACCTGTAATTAATGCTATTGCACATGTCTCAATATTCGAGGAATATGCCACCATAAATGATCCATCTATATCAAGTTCAGACTCACCTCCTGAAAGTTTGTCTCTAATTTTGGAATTCTCGAAGATAACATTTAACTGTCACAAGTATTCAATGAAAACAATTCTTCAATGTTGGATATAGCAAAGACACGAATACATAATATAGGTACTAGTTATAGACGACGTCAATTTCATTATAAGAATGTACGTCTCAAAATCTCTTATGAATGTCCCTATTAATTACGCATTTGGGCAATAAAAAGGTGCAGACTGAATAGATGTGATGACATCTACAAACGATGAGAAACAAGAACCGTAACGAATGCCAAAATAAGCCAAGATCGCACTTGCAAATTATATTGTGCGTGACTCATGCCTGTAATCTAAATACTTTTGAAGGAAAATTTCCTCTCTACTCGACTGAGTCGCCATGATAAGGGAAGAAAGACGAATATATTAATATCTATAAATAACAAACTGGATCTCACAATTTGACTAAGGGATGCTGATTGGAGAAAATGCGGAGAATATGGGTGTTAATAAGCATACATACTAATGAGCAAAACTCTTTAATTAAGCCCTATTCATAAGTCACGGAAGATACGCTTTTTATACGGCATATATTTGAAGCCAAACACAATATGATAATGGGGTCTGATGAGGCATTATACGATCAAGTGCTTTTTTTCTGTAGTTCGTCTGTCAATGTAGTTGTAGGTTAGTAGGACGAGATAGTGGGCATTATTACTGTACTAGAAGATTAATGGTGATGGGTTTATTAAATTGTTTTCAATAAAGAAAAGGTGTCAAGTTTTTGCTTATGGTTAAAGTTCAGTCATCAATATTTTTATTAAAGCTATTGATATGCAAAATAATACACCTATCTGTATATTCTTTGATAAAGTTCTGCTATATATGACAAAAGAATAATTTTTACTCCATATATTCGTTTAGTAGTTTAGTTACAACATGAGTCCTGAACTCTTGACCTATATTATGCACCCAGACCTTCCAAAAATACATGCCTTTCAACCCAAAGTGTTATTTTGTTTACATTTTTCTGGTAGTCGACAATAAAAAACGAGCAAGAGCGTGTCGTGCAGTCGAGTCTACTATTACTGCGGTCACAACTACCGACGCTCGCGTCACTGAACCACAAGATTCATAGACATGCTTTTCAAATATATTCTATAACGACGGGATGTGTACCATGATCAAATTCTCTTCTTTTATAAAACCCTAATTTATGAGCACACAACGTTCTTTTGTCTTTTCTTTTGTTTTCTTTACATTTAAAATAGTTTTATTGGTTCCTCGCTTGATGTCACTGTCATTTGTTTTTATGATTTAGAATTTTGAATGTCGTGTGACTGTAGAGGTGATTGTATCATCTATTTTAGTTTTTGATTTATGAAAAGTAGACGTACTTTACTATTGAGCCAATAAACGTCTATATGTACCTTTATTTAGTGTTGGAATTCAAAGCTATTTGGTAAAAAAATATTTTCAGTAACTTTACGATTTACCAGAGCAAACGTTTAAATATAAACAAACAAAAATAACCGGTGGTTATTACAAAATGTTTTGTGTTTAACAATAACAGTGTTTCTCCAAAAATATCAAGGTCTGGGTTTTGTTTCGTTTCAACAGTATTTAAGCTGAAACAAACGCATTTACTGGATGCATCACAGTTATAGAACTAGTAATTCGAAATAGCATATAAGTCTAAAAGTCTTCTATCGTTAACAAGTCTCTATCATTATAGTTATCTATTTGTACTACCCACTACAGTCGAACACCCAAACACAGTTATTAATAAACCACACTCCCTAGCGTAGGCAGGGACATTATTTTCGGATGTCCCTAATTGTCAGCACTGTCCACCCCCTTTGCAGCTACGTACATTATAACGTCATCGGCTAAGACATCGTACACATTACTAAAGTGAGCCAAAACATCTTGCCATTTTTCATCCCGACCCAAGAAATATCTTCATCTATCAAATGAAATTATCTATCTCCTTTCTATTTCGCTGCATCGCGATTCGTTTTTAAAATTAGATTGCTGCCGTTGCCAACCCATAGTTTAGACATATAGAAAAAAGTGAGATTAATTCTTAGAACTTCGACTATAGTGGGATATTTATTTTTAAATTCATGGTCTTGATCGATTCTCGCAGATCAGGTGTGGTTTCTGATTTGTTTGTGGTTGTACATTTATATCTTCTTTTTGATATTGGTCGTTAATTTATTAAAATAATGTCATCTCCGCATTTGAATCATCTTAATATTTTTAATTCGGTTTTTAACCTTCTCTATATTTTAGAGCTTATTTATAGATATTTATCTATCTCACCTGATGCGTTGATGATGTCACCTTTGAATTGAACAATATTTCAATTCTCTTTCTTCTTATTCTATTTATATACGCAGGAGACTAAATTAATGGCGTCCAGTGTTTTATTGCACGCTTATATTTTTCTCTAAAACATGTTATTTCAGTAGTGGAAATGTTTCGATCCCAGTTTACATTTAACAACGAAAAAAAAATCAATTCGTCAGTTTGCACGCGAATCGCATCGCATCGCGAATTTTCGAACGAGTACGTCACTATTATTCACTTTTCAGCATGTTTGCGAGGTTTTCGTCTATTGTATTGTGCAGAAAGTGACATATGATAGTCTGATCGAGATTAAAGATTTTTTTGACTTGTGAACTTATTGAAAAAATCTACTAAAAGGAGTCTTAAATTTTCTTAGATTTTTTTTATCCAAGCTTTGCTGCCCCACTGCTAGACAAAGGTATATATAGCCCCATATTATTTTAGTTATTTAACTTCAACCTTTTCTGGCTAATGTACACGGAACACTCATTCTCAATTCATTGTTTTTAGATTAAACACTATTTAAGATTTTTTACAAAAACCCCTTCACTCTGTATTTTTTTTTAAATTATATTTATTTCAAATAGACCATTTACAGGCACTTTTGAATAGTCAAATGTCGTTCAGTCCAAGAAAAGTGAAGCTAAATTGCACGTTCCGAAGAGTAGGTCTCTATGGAGAAGAACGTGCAAGAAACTCCATGGACACTCTTTTAAATCATATTATGTGTTACATATAATGCTTGGTTACATATTACTTGTTGCTTCTATCACGTGAGCACAATATCGATAATGAAATACAAATGTAAAATAATTAAAAGATAGAAACTGAATTAAGCCACTGGCAGCTAAGAGATGACCAGTCCCATCTGACGGCACCCGTTCACGAGTATGACGCGTGCATCAGCCCCACTCGGCTAAACCATTTTGAAGGGAACTGAACGACCCAATAACACGTGCCACCAACAGCGAGACATTTGAGTGAGCATGACAAACTCTCAAGTGCCATGATCGTAATGTCAAAAAAAAAAAGTTGTAACCTAATAAAAATGCTCCATGGTGCCTCACATTCACAAACTTGGAAAAAGTGCTTCTACATTATACAATGCAATTGTGTCTTTCGAATTAAAAAATAATAATATTAGTTTCCAACTAATCAACTAATTAGTACGCCCTAGTGGTAGTGGAGCTGGACCAGCATTGAGCCAAGCCAATTGAACCAATTGTACCTATAAGAACAGAATAATACACCCAAGAACAAACTATCAACCAAAAGCACGTATACGTAAAACGGGAAGAACACCTCTCGATAGCTAGGACCAAATTACTCAAAAATATTACCGTTAGGACCATTCATAATCATAATCAAATCATCTTCGACCAGCGTGCCAAATCGCGCTGCCAACATTAATATCCAATAGTATTTATTAATTGTTGATAATACTATTGTGAACGGTTTGATTAATTAATGATTTATATTGCGAAATAAATCTATTGAGTCTTAGAAGAATTTATTACAGTAAACAGCTTTAGGCAAACTGATGTTTGTGAAGAAATAAAGGATAGAACAAAGTTGGAGAGCCTAGTGGTAAAGACCCCGACTTACGTTGGCCGCGGGTACAACCCAACCAGGCACATTATTTCTGTAATTTATTTCATCATCACTGCTCTTAAAGCAATGAAGGAAAATATCTCGAGGCATGACTGACATGACATGATTACGGCCCATTCCCTCTCCAATGGAAGGTCTGAGTCAAAGCAGTAGGAACATTATAAGGGTGATTATGTTATGTGTAATGTTACAAAAAGAACATAGGAAGCCACAAACTCCTATTATATATATATATATATTTTATGGCCTAATTATTCTTGTTTTCAATTTCTAAATTCTTAATGCTTATGCAAGTATTCTTTCACTTCTAAAACAGGAGTAAAAATGAGAAAGTTTGTGCTGAAAATATTAAAGTGATCCTATAGAAGATATAGATATATAGAAGCTCTAGGATTTTCCGATTTTTATGGAAAATAACTTGTTTTTTAATCAAGATCTGGAACAAAGTAACCTCGTGTTATGCAAGAATTAATTCATATAGGTCATATGCTCATTTCAACGCGCATTATGCGCCATTGTCCCATGACTAAAAGAGATCGCAATGAACACACATCCATGTGTCTTTTAATTGGTGGATGCAAATTCATAATTATGGCCTTTGTTTTGATATGTAAATTTTTAGACTTGAGTATTGGTTTTCCTTAGAAAATTATCATTACGGTAGTAAATTTTCATTTGTAATATATTCATAATATTATGTTCTAAATCTTGTTTTCCTTACTAATCTATATAATTTACTTCTAATAAATTTAATCAGTAACACCTATTTCAAACCTTTGATAAATAGAATTTAAAAGGACTGAACGCTCCAAAAAGCTTAATTTCACGTCAATCTTAACTTTACCGTCATCAATCATAATCTTTGCAACATTTATAATAGAATTAATTCAAAGGGCGTTGAATTAATTGCCCAGGTGTAAAATGTCGGAAACATAAGCAAAAACATTACAAAAATAGCCCAATGAATGAAGCAGCTTTGACCAAGACCTCGGTTTGAAGGTTCAACGAAGACATCGACCGTACGTCTAGACGAGTGAAGGTAACTCATACGGAAGCTAGAAAAGTATGCGGGAATGTATGCATATGCTCAGAGAAAACTGAATCATTCATAATTTTAGTTGCAACTTGTCTGTAAACAACCACGCTTATAGTTTCGAAAGTTTTAAATGAATCTATATTTTCTGACGTGGCATGCTTTTGTATTTTCGCGTCTATTTTCCTGGATGGTTGTCACTGCATCAGTTAAAAACAAATGACGAATACTCCATTTTGTTTTTCAGTGATGTGTGCGATTCGGAAATTGTTAGTGGCAATAAAAAATAATTGTTTGTAATTTTTTATTTCTCTTTTACTGTTTATTCTTTTATTGAAACAGATGTGTTCATTCCGTCTACAATTACTATGACTTTTGAAATTACCTAGTTAATTGCTTGTTTCCGTTAAGTTTCAAGTTTATTAAATCATAATGATTTTTGATGAATGTAATATTTTATTGACTATCCCGTATCATTAAATGTTATGAAGTATAAGGTACTTCTATTTATATCTAGCAGGAGACGTTCGACTAAAATTATGATGATGATATCACTAGATTTCATTTTAATCAGTTTTTTTTTACTTTCTGCCTGAAAATCGAGCTTACGCATAAACGATCATCTTGACTTTTTATTTCAAAGGTATCTATGGAAGAAGATAAGTTTCGACTAAAAATATACAATAGTTAAAAAATATACAGCCCATCCATCAATACTGCTGTCAAAACGCAAGCTTTTAGTACAAAACTACTAAGAACTGTAAATAAATATTGTCTTTGAAGTAGTAACGGGGAACTGTTGATCTAACTAATAGTTTTCTGCCATTGTTACAAAAGTTGGCAGTTTTACGTTAGTTATCTATTCACATTCCACGACTGTTTGATGTTGCAAAACTATTCGGAATCTAGAATTTTTAAGTCTTGTCGTCTAACTGTAGTACTAATTCACACCTGATGGGGTCTTTGTAGGCAAATAAACTTTGATTCTTTGTCAGCCCCGATTTGTACTGGAGTTTCGAAAAATCCTTCAAGGGTTTTTGTTCGAACAAGTTACCGTGGCTTTGGAAAGCAATAAAAACTTAAGTGGGTTTTAGTTAGTAAAACATTGGCACTTCCTCTCTCTTCACTCAGATTGAGAGGATTTATTTGATAATTTTCCTCTTCACTTCAACAAATGCATACATATTGTTGTAGGGAGTTCCTACAATAATATGTATGCATTTATCTTCTGAATCAGTCAAATTCAGTTTAGTGTAATCTTTAGTAGTTAACTCTGAACTGCCACCATCATCAAAAGTAACCATTCCAAGCGACTGAATTATAACGATGACGCATCATTATGATTTTGACCCTTCCTTTTCAATCTTAAAATGAAAAGCTGGTAAACTAGTAACACAGTTACTGTCGTCTAGTCTTGAGTCTACTTAATGTCTTTAGTATTAATGTTCCTATTTTGTGTCGATTGCCATAAAATATGCAGAAGTATTGACGTAGTTGTAGCCGGCTACTCATTCGTCTAAGTAAGCTACATGATATGTTACTGTTGCATTATGTTTTATTTATTAGACAAGTGGCTGTTCTGATCAAGTTAAAGCAATTATTAACAGTGTTAACTGCTTTTGAACATCACCATTAGTAAGTAGCTTATCTAAGTTGAAGAAATTGCTAATTTGATCTTTTGATATATCTATCTGATCTTTTCTTTTTTTATTAAAATATTGGTGAATGGTCCTTAGGTACGTACATTCATAAGCTTTAATTGAATGATCTTTATCACATAATTTATCATTTCTACACTTTGTACTCAGCACGCGTTGTTATTAATTCTCCCCTATCTAAACAATGTGTCAAAAGCTAACGATGAGCATCAATAAAATTAATCTATGTCAAACGCATCAATTATCGCGCCAACCAGTTTGCGCTGAACAAACATAAAGCTTAATTATGCATTTATAGGTCGGAGCACGCGTAAATCTGTGATTGTTACTCATATTTTAACCTATACGGAATCTCGGCCATCCGATAACCCTGTAAGCTAGTCCTAAAATTCATATTTCACACTCAACCACTGTATCGCTTACAAGCAGGGGAGGATAGCAGCGGATCTCGGATAGGAAAACGCGCGGTTTCAAGTCGCTATAGTTCGGAAACGCCGCCCGCGCACCTGCCCTCTCCGTCACTCTTCCAAATTTAAATCCCAAACTCCCCCCACCGTCCCGAGCGCTAAACATTCTGGAATAATTCCTGCGATTCGGCCACCGTTGCTCGCCATTCGAATTCGGGTCGCGACCGCGTCCGGTGATATCGTATCTTCTTAAACTACCCCGACTAGTGCCATGGCCGACGTTGACGTACAAGTCCAGTATACCACGACGGAGCGCAAGACCAGGAAGGTCAAGAAGACCTCCAAGCGCAGGGAGTCTAAGGATGGAGAGGTCACCGTCACGGAAGTGGAACAGACCAACACGACCACCAACGCCGACGATGGGTATGTGTAGTGGTGGCCAGCGTCCCTCGACTCGTGCAGTGTGTGTTTGTGTCACTCAAGTGTCGATTACGCGCGTTCTCTTCGTCAGTGACATGCATAACGTGTACATTGTTTATATGTACTTTGTTAGGCGTGTTTTGGCCACCCTCACATACCCGACCTAATTAAAGGTACCTATCGGATGTTTTGGAATGATCTTTTGGCAGAAACATTATTTACTAACTTTTATTATACCATCAACCATGATTTCCATACAAATCTTAAACTGTCATAGAACAGAAACTTAGGGAACACTGAAAATTTACTGAAAGAAATCATAAATACATTTATTTTCAACACCTAAACAATAAATAAGCAATAAAGAGTAATATGAATGATGAAATAAACACGAGCGATGATGAATGATGAAACTTTGTTTGAATTCTAAGATAATCGAAATCCCATATTAGATTTTTTATTATTTTAGAAAGTCTGTATCAAAACCTCATAGAGCAATTTTCTCGAAAGATGAATCCATATGTCATAAATAAAACTGTTTATCGGGAATCAAAATTTCCGTCTCTTTAGAGTCTAAACATTTTGCACCCTCTTTAACCATATCCTTTTTGTTCCAGCTTATTTTCAGTGGCGAATACACCAAGGCGATGAACAAGGACTGGCACAGCGGTCATTTCTGCTGCTGGCAGTGCGACGAGTCGCTGACCGGCCAGCGCTATGTCCTGAGGGATGAGCACCCCTACTGCATCAAGTGCTACGAGAGCGTCTTCGCCAACGGCTGCGAAGAATGCAACAAAACTATCGGCATCGACTCTAAGGTTAGCTCCTTAAAGTTCAGATTGTATTTGTATATCAGTCCCTTAGGTTCATTTTTGTCTGGCTAAATCTGTCCTGTCAATATAGTAGATTATGCAATGTTATTCAACAGTAAAGGAATCGAATTTTCGTTTGAATTTTTCAGTATAAGTTTTAGGTCGTTGCGACATTACTGTTCTACTTTCTCTTTGTCAGAGTATTTATTGTTGAATTCACTAGTTTTATCCCCTACCTCTTGTTCTGATCTCTTGTCAATTTTCCTTAAAGTAATTAGATTGCGAATTGTTATGATATAGGATACGATTCAGAAGCTAAAATAGTTTAATGCGCCCTAAAACGCTGAGACTAATGTTATTTCGAGATTATAAATAATAGCTTCGGGAAAGATAATCTTACGGATAAACTGAACAACAAACGAGAATTGGCAAAATGCTCGGCTTGTGACAGCTTGATTGAGAGCCCGTTGTAAACATCTTCACTGTCTATATCGGCCACTAAAACACTTTTGTTTTCTTGCCATCTTAAATCCACGCCCAAAATTGCACATGAGCCCTATGTTTCATTGAAAATATCATTGACACAGAATTCTGCTCGACTTGTATGTGTGGTATGAATAGGATTAGAATCCACGGCATTCGTCAGCTTTGTTTCACCGATCAAATTTAGTAATGTCACTCCAGCCGGCCCAGATTCCTCGGGCGCACCTCTGCACACGGCCCCAGCGAGCGCTGCCAAGCCAACATAACGTTAACGTTACGCCAAACATTATACATTTATCTCAACGAACAACCAATGAGTTTTCTCATCCACTCATCACGCAGCTGCAAACGCTACTAGTGTTTGTCTGAACCAATTGTTCAAATACGCTTATGATGATATTACATTTACTGAAACATTATCCCCAAAGTGGCTCGAGCACCCTCGAATCTAGGCAATCGTAGAAATGAAACTGTATTATGGTAGCGCAGAAATTTGATTTGGCTGTGATGGAACAGAAATCAAAGTTAACGAACCACTGCTAGTAAATTGTGTCACTCTAATAGATAAATGACAGTTTCGACAGTGTCAAGTAATGGATGATATTCATTATAAATTAAACCTCTTGATGCCATATAACGTACCAGTCAAGAACACATTAGCGGCGTGTTTACCTACGCCAAGCGCTGCCACGCACCGGCAATATTGTTAGCATTACATCCAACTGTTTGTGCTGCAGATTGGACTTTAACAAATTGACGATCGCTTACAGAAAACAACTCGCGTGTTAGTACAAAGTAAACTATTTCTGGGTCGGATACAGTATTCTGATGTTTTCGTTTAGAGCCAACCTTGAAAAGTTTTGGTGGATCCGTCAGACGATTCTTTTAAGATTTACGCGATCCAAGAAGCTCTAAGAGTTTCGTAATCGGCCAAAATAAACATTCATATTTTATTGACATTACGACATTCAGTTTTAAATGTACGTTCTGTCGGTCCTCGCACCGCGGCCAGGAATAGAATCCAGAATGAGGGGAGATTTATTTTGAAACTTGAACTAAACACGTCAAATGCAACGTGAGAGAATGTATTTGAATTTTTAATTTAACTCTTTATGTTAGCGGTGACCCGAAAGATGGAAATACTTGCGTAGTATGCACTCAGGTTTTGGGTTATGCTCGTTATTTGGTCAGTGAACTTGATATGAACGTAACAAATAGGATTTGCAGTCGAGTGTTTATATGAAATCGAAAATGTATGTTTATGAATCATGGACGAAAATAGGTTTGTGTACGATGGCTGGTATTTCCAGCAATTGAGATGTAGGTTGTTATGCAATTTAGGAGTATATCTTAGGAATGACAACTGAAGTTAATGTTGTCCTTATAAGTAGGAGCTCTATAACAATTGATTAGTCTTGGTATGTTACTGGCAAGTTGAAGGTAATAATTACCGCCTACACTCCGTAGTCAACATATGTTGTAGAATAATATGTTTTTTTGCGTACAATGTCTGGTTTTTCCATCTAATTGAAGAAGATCTGAAGTGAACCTCTGATTAATGTCCCTCACGTCGGATTTGAACGCATTAATTATTGTTATCGTGGTTCAAAGTGATATGTTTTTTGTAAATCACGCCTTTATTTAAATAAGATTTTGTCATGTCTATTCATAGTTTAGTGTTTTAATATTTAAATACATATTCCTTGTCTTAGCAGTATTTTTGCTTGGTCGATGTCATTTATTGAAGTTGAATAATAATGTAGTTTAGATTCAAGTCACGTCGTCATGAAACAATAGCGCTTTTTACATCAGATTTAAAGATTTGTAAGTTAAAATTGGTTTCTGTTATATTTTTGTAAGACAAAATCAGGAAAATGATGACTCTACTCGTCTTATTTTTTCATCTTGTTTCACAAATCTCTAGAAATGTATCACG
Organism: Mythimna albipuncta; assembly: GCA_929112965.1. Classification (NCBI taxonomy): domain Eukaryota; kingdom Metazoa; phylum Arthropoda; class Insecta; order Lepidoptera; family Noctuidae; genus Mythimna; species Mythimna albipuncta. Next base: position 21,989,796 of record OV815961.1, on the reverse strand, counting down.
TTGACTGCAAAATATGGAATGGACTCCAGGGGTCTTTCCTAGGGCACTGCAATATAGATATCTTCTATTAAAAATTAAAAGAATTTCCTCGGAATCGGTAGTCTCCTGGTATTACAGATTTATAGACTGCGGTAACTACTTGCCATCATGTAGACCGCCTGCTTGATTACTGGCATAAATTTGACATGAACAAGCATGGCAGTTGAAAGTTTGTCATGCTCAAACAAATGTCTCGCTGATGGTAGCGCGTGTGTTGGTTGTTGATGTTCTGTTCCCTTCAAAATGATTGAGCTGAGTAATATGAGTACACGCGTTATGTTCGTGGACTGGCACCATTAGTTGAGAATGGTCATTTCTTAACTGCTAGTAGATTATTGTTTCATTTTATTTTTTCACAAAAAATCGAAGCGACAAGAAATACGTAACATGGATTTTTGTCATACACACCGCGATTAAAAGGAGTATCAATGGAGTTTCTTACACATTCTTCTCCATGGAGATCTACACTTTGATATAATGCAATTAACTTCATCTTTCTGGCTGATAGACTTCTGGACAATTTAAACGTGTCTGTAAATGGTTTATTTGAAATAAATACTTTGAGTTTAAATGACTTATTTGGCATAAGCTCCTGTATCCCATAGATGGGGTAGAGGGTGTCCACAGCGCGCTGCCATCCCGTTCGGTCTTCTTGAGCTCCGTGCTTCATTTCGCTCCAAGTTTTTCCTATGTTCTTCGCCTCTAGCATGACTGTTCGTCGCCAGGTATGCTTAGGGCGACCACGTTTATGCTTTCCTTGAGAATTCCAGTCTAGGGCTTGCCTTGGTTTATGTTCAGGGTGTCTTCAGAGCGTGTGGCTAATTCAGTTCCATTTGCGGCGTTTGGTGTGTTGGTTGATATGGGTTTCACCGTAGCGTTCCCACATATTTATATTGGAGATTATTGAGCTTGATTAAATATTCCATTTTTGCAATAAAGAGTGTACATATTAGTTTATAAAAGTGGAGATTTTATTCACATCTTTTTATTGTGTTATTTTTATTATCCACTTTCTTCATCTTACAACCCCGCTTCTTTTTCTTACCTATCTTAACCATCTCCTCCTTCCCCAGGACCTGTCGTACAAAGACAAGCACTGGCACGAGGCCTGCTTCCTGTGCGCCAAGTGCCGCGTCTCGCTGGTGGACAAGCAGTTCGGCTCCAAGCTGGACAAGATCTACTGCGGCAACTGCTATGACGCCCAGTTCGCTAGCCGTTGCGATGGTTGTGGCGAGGTGTTCCGCGCTGGTGAGTACTTGCTTTTTTTTTGTAAGGCGCTGTTTAATTTTTGATAGGCGCTGCTTTATTTTTGAAACACGCTGTTTAATTTTTGAAAGGCGTTGTTTAATTTTTGAAAGGCGCTGTTTAATTTTTGAAAGGCGTTGTTTAATTTTTGAAAGGCGCTGTCTTATTTTTGGGTCCTACGGTACGAGTTGGTAGGATGTTTGTTTTATAATATCGTGAAAAGAACAAGTGATATAAATTATAAGTTTTTCATGTTGACAATAATTCAACAACATTAATTGCGTTATTTAAGTTATCTAGCAAACCAAACATTAATGATGGCGCAGCAATAAAAATAATAATAAAAAATTATTTCGATGAATATGTATCACACAACATCAAATATTTTCTTACACACACACAACATGTGAACGATACATACACTTTTCACGACTCAGCATTAGATCAGAATTTTTCTTTAAAAATGGTTAGTTTATAATTTAGAAAGTCTGTTACTCAATTGTGCAGGTTTTTTGGTCCTAATGTACGAGCTGGTAAGGATATTATTTAGTATCTAGTATTACTGATATCCTCAGGATCACCATCATATTTTTCCACTTTTTGACATTTAAGAAAGGCAAAAAACAACACAAACACAATACAAAAACTTATTGCTTAAAAACTAACCTGTCAAAATACATAATAAATCTTCATTATGGATATCTTTGATACCGATCTATTTGAAAAAAACTTGCGAATAAATAAAATACTTGACATTATACAGCTTTTAAAACGGGAGTTCATAATAACATAATTTACGCGTTTTACGTTACTATATCGATCAACCGCTTAATAAGGTGTAACATATCACCTTTGTATTTTATAGCTAATTGTACATTACATAAATACCGACTGACACATATATATGTGATACATACTGGCAGTCAGACTGACAGTATTTAAAAAAAAAGTATAGAGCAAGATTTTGTTTTGGATTTTTTTTTATTCGCGAGCTCACTGGCCATCTGTCCTTTCGCGTGTTTGTCTATGGTCTCTACTTTTCATTTCAGAATATACGAATATTGACTGATATATTATTTAAGAGTAAAATTTGGCTAGTTAAGCTTTTTGTGTTCGGCTATGATATAGGCACAATATATTTTCTACTTTCGTACGGCAGGCAAAACCACTGGCATGAGTCAGTGTTAGATACCTACACACAGTACACGTAGATATTTCTATCGAGTGAAAAGTAAACTTTAAGATAACACATTTCCAAATGTAAGCTAAGTAACAAAACTGTGCCAAAAATAGCACCAAGTATCAAGAGAGATGTGGGATATTTACATGTTATACAAATCAAAATTAGCACCAAACATCAAAATCATGTTTACTTTTCAACTAAATCAATTCAACCATCTAATCTTGAGAAAACATCGTGAGGAAACCGGCATGTCCTAGAACCAAAAATTCGAAGACATGTGACAGTCACCAACCCGCACTGGCCCCGCGTGGTGGATTACGGCCCATTTCCTCTCTCAGAGAGAGGAGGCCTGAGTTCCAGCAGTGGGAACATTAAAAATGCTAACTATGCTATGCTATCTAATCTTAATAACAGTGTATCTCAGAAGTAGCGTTCGCGTCATTTCCGTACAAGGAGCGTCATTACCTTCCCTCGTTATGGTAGCGTAAGGTAAGACCCGAGAAAAAATTACCACTACCATTGCCACAGCCTCGAATGCGCTTCCATGCTCATATGTGGGTATGAAATTTTCGAATTTCGATATGGTGACGCCTTCGAGATATTTTTAAGACAGATTTTTTGCACACCTGGCTTTATGCTTTACTTTAGGTTTACCTTGTTGGACTTAAATGGTGCTGTTTTCGTCAAGTGTGGCATGATTTTTTGTTTATTCGAGATCAAAGGACTGATAATAAAAATAAATATACTATGAACGCTGATTCTATCCCGTGGCGTATCTCACAAGAACCGTACTTTTTCGAAAAAAATTTTGTAAAAGAATGTTGTTAATCTTAGTCGTGAGAACAGTAGGAACTTCCAGAGATTTTTAGCTTATAATATAGCTAAACAAAAAAACCTTGTGTTAGCTTATAGATACAAAATTTTTATTAGATTATTTTTTTAGAACCACTAGTCTATATCTATTCTGTGATTAATTTTTATTATTTTATTATTATTTTTTAATTAAACCCTCTTCTGAATGTGTAATGTAAAAAAAACTGTAGAAAATAGTTACTGTGCCTTATAAATATAATAAGGTTAACACAAAATATTTCTCAAGTAAAACCAGAGATACAAAACCGGCGCTGTCTTCTATCCTCAGAAGCGATTAGCAAATAATACTGCGTAAAGCACAGTAACCTTCAAAACCTAATCATTTACTCCTTAAACTGAACCTACCTACAATAGCCAATAAAGACATATAAGTCGATTCTAATCACCATGTATTAACCGAAAACACTTGTAAATTGGAAGACTACGACCAATTACTACCGAAGCCGCACATTACATGTTGTAATGATACCTTACGGACCGGTTGTAAGGCCTCCTATAATTGGGCAGAGGGGAAAAGGGCGATTCGAACTATTGTGATTAATTTAATCGTAGAACAGGATGGTTGGAGGGGGAGAGGTAGATCAAAGACAAGATGTACGTTATTATTTTTATTTTTCTTCCTTGTGGTCTGGTTTCCGCACTTAGTCCTTATCGGACTATTGTGCGTGAGCCATGGCGGCCTTTACTCCAACTAGCCCACCTCATTCCAGAAATAGATGAGTCTCTTCAGTTTGCTCAGGGTGTCATTTAGTGAATTCGGTGCTCCCAAGGTTCGTGTTAGAGCCTTGGAATGCAAAGGTTAGCTGCAGGAACGCATGGGTTTTCTACAGTAAAATTCTGAAACTTTTACTCGCTCCACACAGAGCGAGACAAGTTAGATGATGATGTACTAATCCAAAAAACTAATAACTAAGATCCTAATTTAACAAAGATGATAATTTCCTCTATCCTAAGGATAGAGGAAAGAATCCAGAAAATTGTGTTGCGCCTACCCGAAATAACATGGGATAGGGACAGGAAATAGGAATATATAGAATATAATAGTAGCCTACTATGTGTTTTCAAGCTTTGCATGAACATGGGACTAGTGAACACTACTCCTATATAAATAGCTGTGATTTCAAATCTTCCAAGAAAATAACCGTTGTTTCTTATCCTTAATTCTGTATTGCAGATTCTTGGTAACATTAATTTGTATGACACAGCCGATATATTTGTGACAATTTTAAACTGTGATCAATATGAACTAGAATTTAGATTTTCGTAGAATCCACTAGAGTACCTATCAGTTATAAATCGTAGTTCGACTATTTGTCTACTATGTATTGATTTATCTGTTTTATTTATTTATTTATTTAGGTTCACCCACAGCACATATATACATGCCAATTACAGATAAACAACATTTACAGTACACATGCCAGCTTACCGCTTATTTGCTTAGGTTTTTTGTTGTTCAATAATGACAGAAACCGAAAAACAGTTGTTTTGAGCGAGATGTAGATATTTTTTTTTTGTAAACGATCTTCTTTAAAAATAGTAAAGTCACATCCCACAATGCGCTACTGTTCAAAACGATATTCCAGGTCAAATATTGAGGACAGCAAAAGATTACAATCACCTCATATTTTCTAAGAAGCCCAATGATTAATAAAATAGAAGTGAAAATTAATAACATCCTTTATTCTAACGGGACGGTAATGAGGTACAAGTGTGGTTTTTGCACAAAATTAATGTACAATGACTCCCACACATAGAACCGAATATACGTGCCTACATACCTACCTAGCGATGACGATCGAGCCAGAAATACTCGATGGTAGTCATGATGATTACAGTAATCAGTTTTAGAACTTTTTGACTTCGATTTTAATTTAATTGGCCTCCCATAAGTTGAACCGATGACTTGGTATAGGCCGACGGAGTGAAGGTAGTGACTAGGATACGACGTGGCGATGCTAAGGGAAGCCTTTGTCTAACAATGATTTTGGTTGAAATGATAATAATAGTGATGATAATGATGCCCTTTCAAATAGTCATTGTTTTTTTAACTATTAATTATCAACTTATACTTACGTTATACACCACACATACAAATAAAAGACACAAATACATTAAATAAGGACCAATTTACAAAAACAAAAAAATACATAATTAGTAATGGATCAAAAATAGAAAAAAAAAATACAAAATGAAAAATAAAACCTACATATGTAAATATAATCAAAAAATGTAAATGAAAGTAATCAAAATGTAAAATAGTAATGTAAAGTCCATTGCCGAGTGGCAATGGACTTTATTTACAGTATTACAGTAGTTGCAGTAGGTACAATATTTTGAGTCCAATCACAATAAAACATTATTTTATTAATATTAAAATTACTCTGTTTCTTCTGTTATTAAGTCGTTCGATCTCTTTAATCATTTCTTTTTTTATTTTGCCATGCTTTAGCTGAAGATCTTTCATTTATTTACGGACTTGCTTTTTCCATAACATTAAACCATCAGAAGAGCTAATTTACTTAATAAAGAAAAAAAAACTAAAGGCGTGTCATCGAAATATGATGAAGTTTTATCAAAATGATGTCATACTCGTATATGTAAGTAGTAATCAAATAGATGATATCCATGTCCTCTCAGAAACCTTGATACATAACTATGACGCTGTCTGACCGATCGGATAGTTCTTCAAAGTACAAACAGATTGAATTACTTGTATCGTAGGTAGATAACCGCAAGTTGGCGGTGGCTACCGAATACATGTCTATGTTGTTTGATGATTATTTTACAATCCGGCTACCAAATAATTGCAGTAGTTAAAAGAAATTGTATTCTTCAGCTCTCAAGGATTTACATCCGTTAAATAACGGTGGTTTAACATTTTAAACCGTTATATAACAGTTTAGTTAAATTCTAATTAATCCCCGTGACCACGCCAGCCTAACGCACACTAAAGGATAATCCAATCAAAGTCCACAGAAATGACGCTATGCTTTTTGGTAATTGGTTAGACGCGTTTTATGTGTGCGTTACGACTGCGGGACCATCTAAAAGTTATGATTTATATTTAATTAGATTTAATCATCAATAAAGTTCAGTCTACATCGTAAACTTAGTAATTTTATTTTCGTATACTTTTATAACTTTATTTTAAGATCCTGTCTCGGATATTCAAATAAACGTCAAAATAAATTATTTATTTATATGTTGCTCTGTCTACAGATCAGTTATATTCTTATAAACAGATAAATAATATTATTCAAAGACCCGTTAATTGATTCGGAACAGCGCAAAATAGAAACAGTTTGACACAGCCCACATGGCTTCTTGAGTTGTTGGTTTAGAAAAAAAAATACGATTGTCTATACCACGCCTTGAGTTATGTACGGTCATCTATTTATCGGCGTGACACTAAGTAAAGCCTGACTCATACAGCGTGGGTGAGAAAAACGCGCGATTTCTTAATGGCGAAGTAACATCAATAATCCGGACGTTATTTGTGTTTTACTACGGGAAACTGAACGTCCTTGCTTGGCTCGTGTGCCCTTATATGAGGCATTTCACGATTAAATAACGTGAATCATCAAAAATCGGCCAAGTGTGAGTCGGACTTACGCACGAAGGATTCCGTAGCGAAAGTAGCAAAAAACGGCAAAAAAAAAAAACAAGTTTGTTGTATGGGAGCCCCGTTTATATATTTATTTTATTCTGTTTTAGTATATGTTATTATAGCGGCAACAGAATTACACCATATATCGAAATTTCAACTGTCAAACTATGACGGTTCATGAGATACAGCCTGGTGACAGACGGACGTACAAACAGACAAACGAATAGCTGAGCAATAGGGTCCCGTTTTACCCTTTGGGTACTGAACCCTAAAACGGGTGTAAATGCTTAAAAGTAATGATAAAGGTCGGTTATTATAGCCTGTGACATTAATGATTATAATCAAGTGACACTTGTCACTTCATAAAGATTTATTGTTGCACTTCATGACATTTCTATCTAAAGATAGTATCTCCGTATATAAATAAGCACACAAACACACACGTTAGACACACATGTTTGATATATTATAGTCAATATCTTCTGGAAATTAGTCGAAAATAATTTTAACTGGTTTCACACAAAACCCTTATTGAATAAAAATGCGTTTGTTTTATTATAAAAAAAAAAAAAAATTCAAAATCAATAAGTCTAAAACTAATCACAGATTTTTTTTTAATTATCACAAAAAAAACATACCGTACCAACCTACCAGGTTTTTGAGTAAATAAATGTTAATAATTTCAAAGTAGTTTTAAAACTGATCAAAAGTATTTTTGATCAATTCTTGCAGGTAAAATGATTTTGGCCAATTACCAATTCTGACTGTGACACAATATAAAAACCTAACAATGTAAGTATTCAGCAATTTATGGTCTATGCTTAATTATAGTCATTCCATTTTAACGACAGACAAATGACAGTTGTCAAATACGACGTAAGTTGACGTAACGATCATTTAGCTAAACAAATAATCCGAATAAGAAGGTTGTTACATAATATAATGACTTTAACTACTGTTTTTTTTTAATAATACGTAAAATAATCACGGAACTGACGACTTGAGTGCCAACAATCTGTACTGGGATCGGTCCATCATCACTGACAGGACTATTGTAGCCAATAAGCCTGATATAGTGGTGGTGGACCGAAGCGAGAGGCGTGCAATGATTGTTGACATATCCGTTCCGCATGACGAGAACCTCGTGAAAGCCGAGAAAGATAAACAAATCAAGTATATCGACTTGGCTCGCGAGGTTGTCGACATGTGGGAAGTGGATTCAGCGATTATTGTACCGATAGTCGTTTCAGCCAATGGCTTAATAGCCAAGAGCCTCAACCAACACCTCAGGAGGCTCTCGTTAGGCGACTGGATCAAGGGCTTGATTCAAAAAGCGGTACTTCTGGACACGGCTCGTATAGTCAGGAGGTTCCTTTCTCTGGAGCCCTGACCGCCGGTAGCTTGGACCCTATTTCCGATACCGGTGGGACACTATTTTTTATATTTTTAAATGTTTTTTTTTTTTAAATACATCTTTTAAGGAATATTTAAAAATGTAACAAATATGTTAAAATGAACAATAAAGGAAATAATAATTTATTACTACATAAAAGATGTACAAATTTTGAGCAATGAATACAAGTTTAATACAAATGCATAAGAAATATAAGTGTGCAACTGCGCCTGAGCTAGGCCGAGCCTGTATTTCAGGACGCAGTTCTCTTCCCAGAAAAGGAGTTATCAATACAACAGCATTTGCGTGTTTCGTTTATATACTTTTTTATATAACAATATATTAATCTGCAATCGTAATTGTGAGTAGTGTGCATGCATGTGTTTCGTGTGTTTGTGTGTGTAATTTTATCTCAATGCTTTAAGAAGGTCTTCAGTAGTTTGGTAATCGCATGTGAGTAGAAACTCTAATAATTTGGTTTTGCATTCTTGTTTGCTTAGTGTGTAAATATTGAGTGAATTTAAGTTGAAAACTAAAAGCGGCAATAAAATAATATTTAGGGATCCGGTGTAGTAGTAACAGCTACACTACACCGGACAAGCTGCTAGGTAGTGTAAATACAAATGTCAAAACGAACCTCTTATTTTTTGACAACTTTAAGGGTGAGTTGCACCATTTAACTATAACGATAACCAAACCATAACCAGCCATGAAACGGCCGCCTATTGGTCAATTCGACGATTTGACATCTGTTAACGGCTTTGTTATCGTTATAGTTAAATGGTGCAACTCACCCTAATAGTAAAAAAAAACATAATCCTTTCAATATTTATAGAGATAACTTTTCCAAATATATAAATAAACATTTTTTCCTGAGACGAAACACGGTATTTTGTATTACCAAAATTTTTATTTCACTACTGAAAAAAAAAAACGTTGGTATATCTCAACATCCTTATAAAACAGTTTAGATCCGATTTGAATTATTTAATACCTATTAGTCATAAACTCATAAATGTTCGTCCGCAGATTATATCGCCCATTCGTATGAAATATGGCGTCAAATCATTATTAATTGACTTGATTTGATTTATTTTTATGACGATGACAACATGACAGAGTTATTAAATGTCAGAGTGCGTTATTTTAATTAATATTTTTAGTAATAGGTGATTTCATAGGAATATTAAACACGGTCTCTCAAAATTTACGAAATGAATTCCCAGTTAACGTTTTAGATGATTTATGAATAGGAATTATAAAAATTTAAAAGGCCATTGTTTTGATTGCTATTCTAATTGCAATCATTCGCGTTTTCCTTTTACAAGCTTGAGGAGGTTAGTTAGGCACTCACTTCACGTAAAATTTGCTGGTTTATTTCAAAGTAACTGTGGCCCTGAAACGCAACTGAAGGAACACAGGTGGTTTTTAGAGCATGTGCACACCACGTCTTTAAAACGCGCCGTGGTCGCGCGTTTGTAGCGACACAAACGCGATACTCAAGCGTCAGATGCAGCCCAGAATGCAGAACATTTATTAGGATAAAAGCGCGCCGCGGCCGTCGACGCTCATTCTTAAAAAGCACGTCAACGGCGCGTTTAAAGTGCACTGGCCCTAACACTTCCTCTTGCTCCAGACAGAGCGGGAGAAGTAATTTAATGATTTCCCATCTCAAAGGCAAAACCTTCCATAATCTAAGTCAATAGGTACCACAGCGGTCATTTACGCCTGATCATTTAAAAAAAAATTTGCTTGAATTCGGCGGCGTAGCGCCAAACCAAACCCTTTAAAGTTTTCATTTTAAGTGCAAGCAAAAATGAACTTAACGCTGGTCAGGCGTAAGTGTCTTTGATAGTACAATGCAACCTTTCAGTCTCCATTTATGAGAAGTAAATAAGATGCAACAAATTGATCGTAGGCAGCAATGCCACATTACTAGGTCTTAGGAACAATAAAACCTTACTTCAATTAACATTGAAGAACTCAAGAACGGATCTTGAAATGAGATGCGATGAGAAACATATGGTCGGCTTTGTGGGGAGAGAAACGGGTTCTAGGTAACAGGATAATGGCGCTGTGTTTTAGATTTAGATGTAAGATTTGCCTTTTCCTCTTAAACACGAGATTCTGCCACGTTTTGAGAACAAAACTTTTCCATTATTTTACTTTTGATATTCTCACCCATCACTACGTTTGACTCAAAAACCTGCGTCCCTTAGATGAGGCAATGCGCTCACAGGCAGTGCCGTAACTAGGGCGGTGCTAACGGTGCCCAGGCACTGAGCGCAGACCCTGGAGATGTGCAAAAAATTTATATCTAGTTCCTAAAGCTCGCACCGGGCTTATAAAAGACTAGTTACATCAATGTCTACAGGTAGACCTCTATCACGAACAGTCTTGAACTTTCTTTTTATAATTCCTATAACCTCAATTGTCACTACAAAAATTTACCACGATTCTGGAACGAAAGGATAACAAAAGGAACACGATCGATTTTACTCAGTGAAAGTTTAACACTCTTTCTATCCCAATCAGAACGGGAGAAGTGTTTTTGTGATTTCTCATCTAAAACTTGCATCTGGCAAAATTCCTTCTTGCCGACGATGCATCTTTTGTAATGTTTTTATATTGTTTAGGCTCAGTGGATTGCCACGTTTATTGAGGCTCCTAATCTAACAGCCAAGGCTCAAGAAATGTTGGGCATAGTACAGGTCAACAAAGATAGAAGGTAGAAGGAATAGACAGCAAAACGGGAGTCCCACCCATAAAAGACTGAAAGAGAAGAATGTTAGAAAGATACAGGATGCGGAATAAAAGTGCGAGAGGAAAGAAAGCGAGAACTGGAATGGAAGAGAATTAGCGTAGTAGTAGACTCTGATTATGTCAGGGGTAGAGAACGCAAAATTAAAAAAAAAAATTGAAAAAAAAAAGGAAAACAGCCAAGGCTCTTAATCTTACAGCATTAGTTACACGATCATCCGCCTGTTATCATAAATTCCGAATTCCATAACATACTAGCTTCTGTCAGCGTCTTCGCCCGCGTGAGAGTCGGCTTAGGGAGTGAATTCCGGAAAATCCGTTCTTAGCGGATGTCTACACCCTATGAGGAACCTACCTGTCAAATTTTAAGTTTGTAGGTGTTATAGTTTCTGAGATTTCGTAATTAATCAGTGAGTGGTACCTATTTCGCTTTTATCTATATATAGCTTCTTTCTCCAGTTGTTTAGCTAGTTACTTTTCTCTCAAATACACGTAAACTACCTGTAACCATGTCACTAACAAAATTATCACCGATCACCTGCACTCAAAGTTAGTTCATTTCTTCCTAAACGAAGAATGTTCATTAACTCAATAATTAGTTAATGTTAATGGCTATCCATATGCGCACAAAACGTGACAACCGTTAACCGTAACACGTGCGTTTACGTTATCAGTTACGTGCACCATTCATAACGTCTTCTGTTTGAAAATGCAATGCCTTTGTTATGCATATTACCGACATTTTTAAAGGACTTCATTTTTATGGAACTGTATATTTATTTATTATACTTATACTTTATTGTTTATTACACCAAGAAACATAAGATAGTAAAACTTATATAAAAAACATTCAATGGGCGACCTTATCGACGATTCCACGATCACAGGCAACCTAGAATGGACAGTAATTGTCAGAAAATGATATGAGGCTCTCACTGGTTTGACAATAAACACCAATATTTATTATAATATATTTCGATACACAAATACATGCATATGCTACACAATCTTCACATTTCGAAAGTCTATTATTTTGAAGGTTCGTTGTTGCACAGAAACTGGTTTGATATAGCTATTGGAGATGCTATAGTTACAAAACAACATAAACAGTAATCGTCGGTATCTTCATACGTGCCTATTCCAATTAATACAACGCTGTACTTCCTCATAGCTTCAACGAGATACATCTCTGAAGGGAATCTGAAACATTTCTTATCGCGTCTGATCAATTAAGTCAATCGACAGCCTACATCGTGGTAGCTTCGCTCCCCGGTGGCGTCCGTCATTCCGTCATTCGCTCAGTAACTCAGTACAGCACCGCGCGCCGCGAAGCCTACACACGCGTATCCGAACAAGGCAAACGTCAAACTTCGCGCGCTTTTTTCTCTATTTTTTTTTTAAGTAACTACGAGTACACATACAGCCAAAAATGTCAGCGGACGTGTTGAGTGAAGACCTTAAATCTCGACTGCATTTAACAACAAAAACAGTTGGCCAAGACCGAATAAGACGGGCGCGGGAAAATAATGAAGATGTCGCGATTCTGTCTATGTTTTTACCGAATGCGACCGCTGAAAGGGAAAATAAGAGATTTTGTTGTGCATTACGGGATCAGTGCCTGCTTGGTGACTCGAGGAAAACAATTGCAGGTGTTTATTATGTATTTTTTCATTTGTATTTAATTTTCTTCAGCGAACAGCGGATTATTTTGTAAAGCCTTGACGTAGTTACAATCTCTACGGAAGAACGCTTGAAGTTCATATAGTAAATGTCACTTTTCTCTCAAGATAACCTATGGAGAGATAAGTTATTTTAAAACCATAGATAATAATAGTCTAGAACAGAAATAGAAATATCCATGAATAAGTAATAACGAAAGCCACACTTTCTATTCAACTGGTTTTCTCAATTATAACAGGTTTAAATACCGGTCTAGACTGACGTCCTACTAAGCCTAACAACATCTAAAAATATTTGTTTTATTACTAATTAAATTTACATTGTTCTTTGGTAACTGGGGCAGAGACAAGATGCTTACCATCAACAAACTGACCATCGTGTCCTCTACATCTGGCGTCTATTTCTTATTCACAGTTCAAACACTGTGTTTGGACCTCTATAGACTTACATTTGTTTGAAAAAATTTGGATTAAAAAAAAAAGAAACAAAAAATTATCGAAGTTTTTGGTTTTAAATTTTCATAACAGCTACAAATAGGCATTTCTTTAGTTCTTTACATGTTCTTTATACTATCTTTACGATGTTTTTAATGTTCGTGACTCGAATTTAAAACTTAAAAAGATTTTATCGCAGATTTGCAGCTTTAGGAGTGTCGTCAACCTGTAAGATAGTAAAAATCTAAATATAAAAGCTTCTATTAAAATGAGAATGCTAAAATTCTTCAGTGAAATACCGTTTCTGACAAAGCTTGCTTATGTTTTTGATTGCGAACTAAGTATACATAAATGATTTTGTCTAGACATATTTTTGTCCAATCTCACAAGCAATTCGTAACAGTAATTTACCTCCTATTATTACAGAAGTTTTGTCATTTTCGACAGAAATACATTTACGACGCGACATAACCTATCAATTTTGCGTACATATCATACGTGTTCTGATATCTCTATCAAATATCCTTCAAAGTTTTAATTTGAGTATTTCTTCCGAAAATGGAAACGTAGCTTTTATGTAAAAGCAAAAAGACACTATGCCCACTCGAGAAAAAGTTTTTTTTTTTCTCATCTCATCAACGGGAGATTAAGGCTAGGACTCTACTCTTGTGCATCCGCCAGCGTTAATTTGTTTATGGAACTTCATTCTTTTGCTCCGAATATTTTAATAAAAAAACATTCATTTACATTTATGTATAATTCATAAAAGTCCTTAATTCGAGATACTAACCGTTACTTCGTTCGTTAATTGAATGAACAATAATCGACTCTTATCTTTTCATTCAATTAATCTTAGAGCTCGATGGAGGTCAGGTCTTAATTCATTTATTCGCACGTTCATATGTTTGTTAAGTAAATGGTTATAGCAAACGTTTTTGGTCATGTTTAATTTGTAAAACAGACATGTGTACTTAAATAATTAGCAAGTACTTACATTGTGTGTATTTCTACGTAATTTTAATTGGTAGGAACATCCTTAACAGCAGTTAATTACATTACGTCTTATAAATGGCGGTACATTTAAAAATGGAACACTTTTTTCGAACGTTTCGGTGTATTTTTTTATACTGGCACACTAAACATGCTAATCATTACATCATAAAAAGAAAAACAAACTTCGAACTAGGTGTGACTTTTTAATATTTGAGTTTGTCAAACGTAGATCTTGCTTTTCTTGGACCGCCATATTTAATCGTTGGCGGGAAACCTTTTTAATGCATGTTTGCACGGTAAATGTCAATTTTCGGTCAGATTTCAGCCTTCACCCTAATTTGTGGTTCAATGATGATATGCCCTTTTATAGAGGCCTTACGACATGACACTTACATTTGTGGCAAAACAAGATAAATACTGTGTGTTATTTGTATTACAACCTTTTAAAGTTAACTTAAATGAATAAAATTATGTAGACTAAACTTAAACTTACTTAGATTCTCAAACAAATAATATTGTAATATCGACAGTGTTGATTGTAACTGAACTAGAAACAATATAGTATATTACTTATCTTTTTTTATGGCGTTTATGACTGTTAATTAGTTCTCTAATTACACAGAAACCGACGTCGTAACTTATTTTGCGAGAAATTATTTAATAATTTTCCCACGTTAAAAAAACCATCAAAATCGTGATCGATGCAGGAAATATAGGTACAGCTACTGGTGTACTTACTTAAAGATTTTATAACCGGTCAAGTGAGAGTTGGACTCGCCCACGAATGGTTCCGTACCATTATCTATACGGCAAAAAAAAACATAATGTTATATAGCAGCCCCCTTAAATATGTATTTTATTCTGTTATTTTTTATTTGTTAATAGAAATGCATCATCTGTGAAAATTTCAACTGTAACTATCACGGTTCATGATATACAGCCTGGTGACAGACGGACAGACAGACAGACTGACCGATGGACCCGCTGTCCAAATGTCAGTCTGGCTGTCTGTCCGTTAGTCTTAGTATAAGTTCCCTTTGGGTACGGAACCCTCAAAAGTAATCGAACTTTTAACTGTACAGATAATTTTAACGACTTCAAAGTATCGTGGGGAAATAAAAGTTTATTCATAGACGTCCAAATGTGAGCGGATATCGACCTAATTTTAAAGAGTTTATTGGCCGGTTATAAATTACCGATTTTAAAGGCATTAGTTAGAGATATTTTTATTGACGAATGTAAAATAAACAAGAAGGTTTTTTATGTTGCCTGTAAAAAGAAAAGTCCTATTGATCGTTCAAAATTGCACTAGAAATGATTCTGTTTATAAAACTATCAGAAACAGCCTGATAATGTTCTCACTGCTGAACTTAGTCATCCTGTCTAGGAAGGAATAGGCTGTCTGGACCTGTGGTTAGGACGCAGGCCTAGGCGGACAACCGTAAGGGCCCAGCAGGGTCGAAGCCTACTGGGGCCATGGGTTCACTTCTGAAAGTAAAACCTGGCCCTGGTATCAAAAGTAAAGAAGGAACTAGAAGTGGGTGTTAGTAAAAGTCTGTCACACCCTCCAGCTCGGCTTAGCTGAATTGGTGAATATCACAAGTATTTGTTTTTTTTTTTGTTTGGGACTTGTTAGTTTCTTTTCTTCATGATATGTTCCTGGGTTTGTCGTCCTCCTAAGTCGGGGTACTTATCACTAGTTCACCACTACTATTAATATCCATTTAACATTTATTCACAAACAAACAAAGCTTTCACGTAAACAACTCAGAAAAAATACAAATTACCAATATTTACATGAAAAACATCTAAACTCAGTCGAGTTTAACAAGACGGAAACTGAAACGTTCCCGTATAATTCCGTAATATCCGTCCGTGAAAAATGTTATTATTCCATATTCAAGCACTCGGGCGGAACACATGAATCTCGATTAAGTGAAACTTAGTTTCCTATTATAAAATATTATTCGATACCCGCGAACTCGAAAACCTGTTTTTAAGCATGCAATTGACTGTTTTTCACACTAGTGCGGAAAAGTGCGCGTGTTCACGATCGCCACAATTTTATTATTAATCGTATTCGGCTGGGCGACCGTCGACCCGCGTGAATCGCGCGTCAACCTCGTTTTATTTATGTCTTCGCAAGTGTATTGAAAAACGTCGTTTGATACACGTGGAAATTTAAGGATAAAATTTATTTTCCTCGCTAAGGAGGAGGCCGACCGCATCAGGCAACGGCGCTCTCGCCGCCGCCGCCGGGATTCCGATCCCGATTTCCAGCCACCGTAGGCGCGGGCTTGCGGACAGTGAGCAATGGGTAGCTCGCTGTCCGGCCGTCCGGTAACAGTCCGGACCAAGCCCAAGTCGTCGACGGCGCGCGCTGTTCCCGCGCGCCTCAAGGAGTTGTCAGCAACAGCAGGGGCCCAGCCGGGTCGAAGCCTACTGGGGCCAGGGTTATCCGAAAGGGCGCTCGAGCCCCGGTATGAAGGCTTGAAGGAACGGGATGGGTTTTTTAGTCAGTAAGAGTCTGACACTATCTCCCGCTCCGCCCAAGAGCGGGGGTTGTCATAAGATGATTTTTCCCATCGAAAAAAAAAAAAAAAAAAAAAAAAAAAAAAAAAAAAACACGTGGAAATTTGTAACTGCAGCCACCGGCTCCATAATAAAAAACTTTGTCCACTTGTATCAAAACTGTACTATTACATCGAGCATCATGATCTCGACTCCAGAATAAGGCACTCAGACGGTGTGCACACTACATTATTCCAAACATAAATACGTAACTTTACCGCCATGTTTTTTTTTTCATGCGACGCAGTTTTACGCTCGCTTTTCAAAAGGAAAGGGAAACGGAAATGTAGATGATTTTTTTTTTTTGCTTTTCGCAAAGGTAAGGGCGATTTACGTTTTCTCTTTGGTAGATTGTAATTACAATTAATGCTAAAATGGCGGATATTGCATACAAAATTGGTAGCCATATCTAAGTTAGGTAGTTAAACAATGTGTTGACTTCTTAATTGAAGTAGAACAATAACTAAGTCTACCTAGAATCTTTTAAATTATTTTACCGACTTGGTAAATGAAGGACTTTTGGATAGAGGAAACTCCTTGCATTGTCTCTGACATGCTATGTTCTTTGTCTCTTAGTTTTACGTTATGTTTTGTTTAGTCATAAATCGGACTGATATATTTGTTTCAGTCGTTAAAAAATTAAAGTCCTGTTTTAATATTTGAGGAAAACCCTAAAATGTAACTTAAAATTAAAATGGAAAGAAACAATAAAATAATAATTAGGGGTTCGGTGTAGCAGTAGCCACACTACTCCGGACAAGCTCCTAGGTAGGCACAAAGGCCAAATCAAATCAAATCAAAGCATTTATTTCAAATAGACCATTTACAGGCACTTTTGAATAGTCAAATGTCGGTCAGTCCAAGAAAAGTGAAGCTAAATTGCACGTTCCAAAGAGTAGGTCTCTATGGCCAAAAGGCCATGCCATAAAATTGAAAAAAACAAAGCTCCTAGGTAGTCAAAATATAAATGTCATAACGGGCCTTATATTTTTTGACAACTTTATCATAGAATTGTGTAATAAGACGTCAATAATTAAACGACCTTTCGAATGCCGTCAATTAGAGTCACAGAAAGACAATGACAGCGCGAACGTCGGCGTTCGCTTGGGGTTTAATTAATTAAATCAAAGATGGATGGACGGCTGTGTTTTTTTCTTTTATAATGTTAATGTTATCGTAGACATAAAGGACTTACGTCATTAGTTATTGATTACCAATCCACACCCACTTGTGCAATTATAAATTATTATATTCAGTTTCAATCTAACCATGAGACGTATATTAATAATTTATATATTCATAATTTATGAATACAAAAATGTTTCCAAATGACAATATTTTTACCTTTAACAAGATCAAGGTAAGCCACAGATACCATAAATTTAATTTTATTGACTGCCAGTGAGCGTAGGATTTTGATTGTCAAGTTTAAACTTGGAAGACTAAAACACGCTCTTTTAAGAATAATAAAAAATCGTTCGATTTTCCAAATATAAACTTTATCACTGTCTATTTAGAAATAATGAAGATTGGGAACCAAAAATTTGCAATTCAATTCTCGTATTCCCCGGGTGTTACTGACATTTTAGACTGACAGATTTACCATAGACCTTGACTCGCCTACAAAAGCCTATTAAAAGAAAAACGTAGAAAATGATCATAAACAATTTATCTTTATTTTTATTGTTCCCAGCTTTCTACATATTAAACTGTGTCGTTTATTACAGTGCCATTTACGGCAATAACAATATGTGACCTGAATGCTCGTAATAATTTGTCTGAACGATAATTTCCATAATTAACACGTTTATTTATATTTTAGCGTCCCAATTTGTATGAGTAATACAAATTCACATAGGTCAAGGGTTTTAATTGAATTTTATATTGCTTACGTTATTTTTTACGTTGTTTTTAAATGGTTGCAATGATTTATGATAATTTAATTAAACTTATTTATTTATTTTATAATCTATGTACACACAAATATACTGGATCCTTAAACTTCGTATAAAGTACGAATTTATTGTTACTACACTTCATAAAATGCGTTTAAATATGTTTATGTACTTACTTCTTTCATTGTACAATCATTTTCCGATAATTTTATGGAAATCGCGCTTTTATCTATATATCTCACAAACACACAGAAAACGCATGTAGGTACCTACTTACTATCCCTACGTTAGTTAATTTATACAACCTGTTCCCGGTTCCATCTGACTGTTTATTTAGGCTAGGAACAGTTAAACTACCCTCGCCTTTGTATCTAATTACAAAGCCACAATACACAATTACAAACATAACACTACATAAATTATATGTCATACTTATGTACTTACATACAAACTGCTCTGATTCAAAGTCGGTTCAAAATCTCCTTTCGGCATAGTTCGATTGGACACTTTTTTTAAAAATAATTCAAATATGGAATTACAGTTTAATGCCACCGATTGTCTATTGCGGGAATAATTATAACCCTTTATTATCAGGCAACTAAGGCCCATAGATAAAATACTCAAATAAGCTTATAAAATAATAAACTAGTGCATATAAAAGAAACTATAACTATTGCACACTAAGTGAATAGATGAAGTCGACAAAAAATGCTAGGTAATTTAGTTTTCCTTATTTGGGGATTTTTCGAAGTGTCATTAAACCTGAATCTAGATTTTTTGCTAGACGGATATTTTTTCCTTCTATCTAGGTTTTTCTTGAATCATTAAGTACTATCTTAATTAAGATGTATTGTATTTTGTTTCCTTTTCAAAATACAACTCCCATTAGCCCACTTTCATTCAACCTTAAGTAACAGTTCAAGGTCCAGAATTTCTCGATGCCAATTAAACTGACAGATGACGTCATATAACTTGTAAAAAACACAAAAATACACCTTGTCTTAACGGTATAAGGTTGTTAATAAGTTCTTGATGCTGACAGTGATGCATTACAACTGTATATGGATGTAGGAACAGATGGTAGATCACCATGACCTTCGGGCCCCTTATCTCGTTGATTTTAACCTCGTAAGTCATATAATACACAGTCGATGTCTATTAGACAAGCCTACATCTATTGAAGTACACGTGGAGTGCACATTGTGCCTTCGGTTGATACAGATTTTTTATTTAGTCTATGGTACACCAGTTAGACATGCCCCGGTCGGTAATGTGTCCCACTTGTAAAACTAAGACACATATTTTTAAAATTTGGTGCTTATTTGAGCCGATTTGTTTGGCTTATAAGTATTACGGTGATGGAAACTATACAATGCAAGTTTAAAATGCATTAAAAATCTAATATAATTTTAAATGCTTGTCTTATTTTAACAAGTGGGGCATGTTACCGACTGGGGCAGGTATAGTTGGTTTACCATATTCCTACTTTTCCAATGCTGGGCAAAGGCCTCCCCCAACTCCTTTCAGGCATTCTTCTCTCAACCCACCTCGAACCAGCTCTTGCGATAGGTGTTTACGTCGTCCCGCCACCAGATATTTGCACAAAGTCATTTGTACGCCATGAGAAATGGCAGATATGTCGTGAGAGCCACTTTTATTTTAGATCTTGCATGCATGTATTATTTTAATTCCGTCTGCATAGACATCTTTGAGCAAATAAAATTTCTCATTCTTATTGTTATTCACCTCCTCACAGGTCAAATTGATACAGTTAGAAAAAAAAATCTGCAAAGGAAATCGAGGCTAGGCACAGACTAGACACAGACTTTTAAGTAGTAGAAAGTGCCACTAATATGATAATTAAGATAAAATATAATAATTATGATTTCCGTATGCATTAATTATTAATTTAATCAATGCATTTTTTATTTGCCAATATTTAAAACAGAAAAAAAACCGGCCAAGTGCGAGTCGCGCTCGTCTTCCGTACCGTTGTCCGTAGCAAGAATCGGCAAAAAATCAAGTTTTTTGTATAAAGGACCCCATTTAAATATTTATTTTATTCTGTTTTTAGTATTTGTTTTCATAGCGTCAACTGAAACACATTTGTAAAAATGTCAACTATCTAGATGAGCAAGAGATACAGCCTGATGACAGACAAACAGACAGATAGCGAATTGATAGCAATAGGGTCGTGTTTTTAACCTTTGGTTACGGAACCCTAAAAACACAGCTAAAGACTAATCAACCAACAGATACCCAAAGAAAGCTCGCACTTTCGGTTGACATCTCAGTCAGTGGAATTTTTATATTGAAAAAAACAAAAACAAATCGAAATCTGTTCATCCGCTTACCACAGACGATTTGCTACGATAGCAAATATCAAAGACAAGCCCCCTCTATTTTATTTTTTAGGTCAAAGAGAACAATTTCAAACTACGTTCGAACAATATGACAAACCTCCTTGCGATAAATCACGATAGTTTCCATCGAGGTTCATAACTGTATGCGGAAATAAGTGAGCGTGTACGTAAAACAAGGTACCCTTCAGTTTTATAGTGTTAGGTGGCTCGTGGTTTGTGGAGCCGTGGCTACGTGAGGCAAACCTTGTTTACAACCAGTCGAACCATACGGTTTACGACGTCAAAGTTCAAGGCTATCGGGCCAATCGCGAGGATCTATCGAAGAATTGACTGACAAAATTCAAATTGCTAGAAAAGTTCAAATTTTGAATTTTGGACCATAGACTGCAAAAAAAAACAATAATAAGAAAACTACTGCACCACATTAGTAAAGACGATTTAAAAATCGAATACGACAGTGATTCCGAGCATTATGTAATTGCTTTAGCATCATATTTTTTAAACAAAGCGACACATTTCGCCAGAGAGATACAGAGCAATACCTTCCAGACAACCATATACCTACATCAACATGACGCTGTACTAAAATATCATATTATAACGGTCACATATTTCCATTTTCAAAGTAAGTAACTAAATGCCAACAGACGGCAGTGGCACGAAATCCTCTTATCAGATCTAGCAGCACGTGCATCGCATGTGCACGCAACACACGTGCATAATCAATTTAGGGAATTGCAAAATGGCGGCCCGTCACCATTTTCCTCGGAAAATTTGTTTGTTCCGTTTCGCATGCTAGGAATTTCATTCCGTGCATTACGACAACGATAAAATGAGAAATGGGATATTATTTCAATTTTACTATTACCAATTGTATTATCATTTCGATTGTTAGATGTTTCTCGATACGAAAGGTTCCAATTTCGTTTTATGTATAATGAATTTATTTTTTCTGGAAAATGGAATTCGACGGTATTGTCGTTGTATTGAATTGCGAACCTTTATAACGAGGGACAAAAGGACAAGTTACTGAATGAGCTCGATCTCAAGGAATCACGAAAATTCGAAATTCTGGTCCCTAACTTAATATTCTTAAATAATTTTTTTATTTCCTTATTCTGCTCGTATTATTTACTAGCACTTTACCAGACTTCATTCGCGTAAATGTTTTCTTAAAAACTTTGAGGGGTGTCCATTAAACCCGTGTATTTAGAGGTTAGTTTTGAAAAACGAATAATGACAGTCTATATTATTCATTTTGATTAGAATTTGTGCCGTGTTTGAAGTTTATTAACCCAAGGAATAAGGTTCTCCTATACAACCTTTAACACCCCGTAATTCATTTTATAGGGGTAGTTTTGAAATACAAATAATGGAAACCTTTTTTTTTTTCAAATATACATACATCCATATGTTTACTTGAATTTCTCCCCTTTCGTCCCCAAAACCCCTTCTTAGTCCTCACTTACACCATAAAAGGAAACCTTTTGCAAAAATTATCGTCTCTAGACCCAGTAGTTTCGGCTGTGAGTTGACATGTCAGTCACTCTGTATATCTTTTTTATATTTATAGATGAGACGGATGGTTAGAGGTTTATGTCTAAATCATCTCCAATGGCATCCATATAAGCCTTGTAACAAAATAACATTGACATTGCAGCCAGGAGAACTACAAAAGAGTCTTCATTACATATCAATTGAGATCTCAATACACAATGGTGGGTAAATTATCATTAGTCATGTCGCATTACCATGGCAAAACAAATTAGAAGACGCTGTTAAAATAATCGATTTTGCGCTTATATCAAATGTTATTCCAACGGAATAAAGCTCAAAATCGCGAGACAATTTCCATGGCGGTTACGTCATTTTTGAAGTTGAATTAAGAATTGTTATAGAAAAAATATCACGTGTCTTTGGTGTGAGTTTTCCGAGAAAATGGCACGTGTTGTTTCGAAATAAAGGAAGTTAAAGATTTGAATTAAGATTGCCACTCAGGTTTACCAAAGAGCATCGGGTATTTTTTTATATTGGGAGGGTGTTCCCTGTGGGATAGTTTTCAACCATTACGCGAGCGAAGCCACAGGCAGAAGCTAGTGATAATTATGAGTACTTACTAACCTACTTTACTTAATTTAGTGCCTAGCTGAATAAAAGTTTCAGGCATTACAGAATTCCTTGCAAACAATTTTTTATACAGTTTACGAACACTCGAACAAGCTCTACAGTGGAACTTTATAGCGCTACAAAATTAATGAATGAAAATCTCTTTTTTATTTCGCTTTTTCGCGAGCGATAAAATTTCGAGAAAAAAATATGTTCACGAACATTTAAGGCTGCGTATTCAACAGCGGAAAGCAAATAATAGCTGGAGAAACACGGATAGGTTTAAAAGTCAGTGAAGTCTGACACGCTCTATCACTTTAGCCTAGAAAGGAAGAATTTGTTTGAGGAATTCAAAACTAAAAAAAAAACTTTTCACAAAATAATACAGGATAAATCACTGTCTGCCTCATCCTTTTTCTTAGCTTGCTTCTAAACGACGCAATGGTATTTAATACGGTTTGCGCTAATAGCGAGAGTGATAAATGAAGAAGCTTTGTGTTATAAATTACACCTCCGCGAACCCGAGGCGGGTTGGGTACGAAACTGCTTCTAAGTGGTCTCTGGATACGGGGCAAAGTACTTCGTGAACCCAGGTACTCTCTGCGAAATGGTCAGCAACACCAGGTCACTGCAGGCCTTCCTTGAGGAGCTGGAATTGA
Organism: Mythimna albipuncta; assembly: GCA_929112965.1. Taxonomy (NCBI): domain Eukaryota; kingdom Metazoa; phylum Arthropoda; class Insecta; order Lepidoptera; family Noctuidae; genus Mythimna; species Mythimna albipuncta. Next base: position 21,965,992 of record OV815961.1, on the reverse strand, counting down.
TCGAGTGACACATTTGTCCCACCCGTACGCAAAATACGCGCTTTAGACGTGGAGTCAAAACAGTGTCCATGGAGTTACTTGCACGTTCTTCTCTATAGAAATCTACGCTATGGAACGTGCAATTTAGCTTCATTTTTTTTTGGACTGACCGACATTTGACTGTTCAAAAATGCCTGTAAATGGTCTATTTTAAATAAATCCTTTTAATTTTATTTGTTGCGGACACCAGCCCGAAATACAAATACAAATAAATAGGTTATTTTTATCCCGAGAGTAATTTTCTACTATCACTCGGGCAAAGCCATCTATCTGCAGCTGATTTTTATCTAAAATCGATCAGTCTACGAGCGACATTACAGCGTTATAAATTATACTTTTACTACATGCCATAATAAGCCTCTTTTTGTCAATATTAGCCCGGCCCACGCTGACCGACTGACATCACCGCGGCCTTCATAACTCATTCGTGTTTGATCTTAACTCCGCTAATAACTTGGACAAACGCTGCCCAGCGATGCATCATAACGTAATCATGCATCATTGTGAATGCATGCCGCAATAACCGTTCTATTATTAATAGTAAATATTATGCGAATTTGTGAGGAAGAATGTAAACAAAGTTTTGTGGAACTATTTTTTTGTATTAAAGTTCTATATACCATACATATACTACGTATAAACTTGCACTGACTAATTGCTTTAAATATTTTCAATAGCATTCATTATTCACCATAGTATTATAATAAGACTGTTTCTCGGGGTTTCACTTGCGTCTTTGGTTACTGCGTAGTGGACTGATAATTTCGCGTTTACACCAACATAGAACTCTCTAGTAGTACCTAGGTACCTATATCTATATGTACCTACTATAGTATAGCTCGTATTGTACCTACTAATACGTAGTTTATTGCACCACTTCCTCCTCATCATATTTAGACCCTAGAAAGCGTTAGCTGTTTTTTATGACGTTATAAAATATCCTTGTCCTATGCAGTCAAGTAACATCCTTAAAAAAAATCAACCGTAGTCTTTTTATATTTACGTAAATTACTTTTGATGTCTTAATATACAGTTTCTCAAAGCAGCAAAACCTAACGGACACGGTTCCTTTTCGGCCAGTATCTGACAGATATCCGCTCAAAGCTACACAAATTAAAATATCATTAATATTAAGCGTATCCTCATCCCACGCTGCAGAAACGGAGCAAACAACTTTCTCGGTGCCACTTAGAGCTAGCCACTAACGAGTTTCATTAATTACCGATGCACTGCCGCTCCCACTGGGCCTATGAAATAGGCCGGTGAGCTGGTCGTAAATATAGAGCTTGGCCGTTGTTTAATTGGTTGAAAGAATGATGGGGAATAAAATATTTTTGTGAGATGTAGGTTTTAAAACCGTGCCTTGGAAAGGATGTAAAACTAATTTTCTAAACGTGTCATTTATAGATATTTGACAGTCGATACAGGTATTTAAAGCAAGAATGTTTTAGAGAACCGAAGCCGATAAAAAAGTTTCGGATAAAGGTGGAGTCTAAATGACAGTTTTTCCCGACCAGACAAATATCTAATAATGTAGGCTAGAAATTAAAGCCAAATCTTGCTATTTGTATAATACTTTTAAAATTTTATGATACGTAACTTTCCGAAACCATACCCTATATCCAAGTCCGAAATTTAATTTTCCTAATACAAGCCTGAATATCCGATTACCAATCTTACCCAAAAAAAAAAATAGTAAACCACTGCATTTAAGAGGGACAGGAAGCTGACCTCAACTAAATAAAAAAACAGATTAATTGATTTACAACCGAAACATAAAGTCTTCTTACTCCATACAACTACTCAGAAAAACACTACAGTCCCATAAGTGTACAGACCACCTATTCTTATAACACAATTTTAATAACCGTAACCTACGCCAGTGTACCCCGTGGTTAACAGTTACAATTTGCAAATGAAATAGCCCAGTTATTGCTGTCTGATCGACTAGTGGGCGTAAGGGCCCTTTCACCGACAACAAAGGAAAAGTAGAACGGTTTAACTGTATAGTGTGTTCGCAGCTTTATTATTTATGGTTGTGTTGATGCACCTTTACCTAGATAAGTATCTATATAGTATGAAGTGTGAAGTATTAGTGAATGAGTATTGTTCGCAGGTAACTGACATTCTGAGACGTTTGTGAATCGTGATCTCATTATTTCAAACTATGGTCTTTTGACGTAGCATGGGTAGGATGACAGCAGGAAGAAAATATGCATCTCTAAGATAAGAGAAAAAGATAAGTAGCTAGGTACAGCTTTTTTTTATGGTGGGAAAAAAGCATCCAATGACAACCCCCGCTTTTGGGTGGAGCGGGAGATAGTGACAGACTCTTACTGACTAAAAGACCCACCTCGTTCCTTCTAGCCTTCATACCGGGGCTCGAGTGCCCTTTCGGATAACCCTGGCCCCAAAGCTAGGTACAGCTGTCACCCGCACCATCCTATTGCAATTGTAGTATAATAATAATAATAAATCGTTTATTTATAACATAGTATAGGCTGGTCAACAGCCAATAGGTACTACAATTGCTATACCAGGCAAAATATTCTTGCCATAATATTGTTCCCAACACTTAGAGTGGAGGCCTGAGTCCCAGCCGTGGGAAGAATATTAAGCTTATTATGATTATTAATGCTTAAGATTGTAATGTGAGTTTTCAAACAAAAGGCGTCTTCAATAAAAACAAAAAGAAGAGAAAATCGTAGAGCTAGGTTGTTACTTACAAAACGAATAAAAAAGCTTATTTATTTAAGAGAAAAAAAAAGAAAAGGCAATATTTTCAAAATATCACAACACGCAGAAACAAAACACCATAGACAAAACATAAAACCATAAACAAGAACAAAATTACGAGAAAAGCTCAAGAAATAAACTGCAAATTTCCGAAATCGATATGAAATACGATAACCGTCGGGTTCACAGACCTCAGAACTGCAGATGAAACCGAAGACTAGTCACGAACACAACGCTTTAGTTCCCGACTCTTCTAACACGCGATATTCAAACTTTAAAGACGTTTTTGTCTATACTTGCCTTTTTCACAGACTTTGTTTGCGAATTTATAATCCACATTTGATTTTATAGTTCTGAAACTAGTATAAGGCAAAATTCAAAATAAAAATAAGACCACTTGCTTTACACTAAAGCAACACTCATAATGTAAAGTAAGTATGGTTACTATATCTATGTACCATTATCCCGTGGCGCCACAAACTACATAATATACTTGTAAGATTTTCTGTTTCCTTAATTTTCCGGTATGTTTTGTTATCTAACAACTAAGCCGGAAAATAATTTGAATTTAGAATCAGGCCAAACTGGTTTGCATTCTTTTTTTAAATTTTGACAAACCAAAGCCCATTTCGATATTATCATAGACAATGTAGACAGGCAAGTCGGTGATAGGAAAGTTTTCTCATTACGACCGTGTCTTCATTAGTCTAACGTGCGTTTTGTTAGCTGATGGCGGATAACGTAAACTTAGACAGTTTAAACGCATTTAACATTTATCACTAATGGTTTCCATTTATTTAGCGTGTTATTAATTTATGTAAGATAAACTTTTCGTGTTACGAACTGTATGGCGTATAAAATTGAATTTTAATTGGTTCAAAGATTAACCTTTCGAAAACTAATGTAATTAGAGACACAATAGTGTGATATCGAAAGGAGATCGCATGAGTTGCTTTTTTTATGTAACCAACGAACTTGCTTGTAAAATATACTTCGAAGGATTATGCTGTTCTAGAATAGGTTTGAAAGTTGGTAGAAAAAAAGAATGTTAAAAATAATGAATGAAAAGACAATGAGAGAGCGAATACTGGCGTTCGCTTAGGGTTTAATGAATTAATTGAAGATTATTTGAATTAAATCAACATCATTATTTACTTGTCCATTCTCTTGTACATCATTGTTCTTCCATACTTCTCTATAAATTTCATACCTGGGTGATTCTTTGAAACAGATAGAATGTCTCATTCATCTGCCATGGTTTTCATAATATCAGTTTTTGCTAGGCGCAAATGAGTGCCTTTGATACATTTAGTAATCGCCGTAAACTAATATATATATATATTTTTTATATGCAAATGAAAACATAAAATTGTACAGAAAAAAAAAACTAGACCAAATGAGTGTAACATTCTCTCGGTTTCAAAGAATCACCCTTTCTCAGTCAAAGATCGACATCAATAATGCCAATATACTATAATTTCTGCCTGATCACTTTAAAAAAAAAAATCTCGAATCCAACAGCACGGCGCCAAACCAAACCCTTTGAAATTTTCGTTTCGAGTGCAAGCAAAAATGAACTAGGCGGTGGTTAGGCGGAAGTGTCTTGGATAGTACTAGCACTAATCGTCATTTATTCCGGCCACTATCTCATTGTTTCTTAGATAGGAACCTTGTAAAGGAAGAAACAACATCTGGTGTTAAATATAGCACAGAAAATGCAGTTCTTCGGCCATAACATGAATCATGATATTCATGATAGTTCACCATAAATCGAATATTCACAAATTGAACGGTGTAAACCCGGGTTATTGCTAGGTGCATGTTGCGTGCATCAGTCAAATATTCCACGGTTTCAATGTCAAATGCAAACGTCAAGGACATCATTACACGCCCAAACACGCGATCATTGCACGTTTATGACATAGTAAAATACAAATATGTCCCTATCGCAGGTAAACAAACAAAGGTGCTAAAACTGCTGTTAATAAAAAAGTAAAAACAGATAATCTATGGAACAAAGGTAGACTCGATCAATCTGCCTGTCTAACCGAATTTAGCCGAGTATCAGTATTTTACATAGACCATCTGCCTATCTTATTACCTCCAAAGACCATTTTAGACACAAATCTGCATGGGTCTCCTGTGATTTAACCATATATTTGCTGTATGGACTTTGAAAGAGACTTTGATAGCCAAATTTGTTCTTAGCTACTACCCAGCTAGAAAACACGACGTGTAAAAGCGTTTTTTTTTTTAAATCTATTTGCAAAATAAATATCATAATATATAACAAACAAACAACCTAGTTATATTACTAGCTGGAAATAATATCAAGACTTACAACGAACATGCAGCATTAAAAAGTTTTTGGATTTCGATTCGAAGTTCAAATTGAAATACAGAGGAACAATATGCCAGTCGGAATTCAAATTGATAAAATTAGTTAAAAGCTTTCTGTGCAAAGTTTGCATAGGCTTTAATATTGCATTGTCTTTGCCTTTTGAAAGATTGGTTCTATTATTAAAGGTATGAGGCTACAGATTGCAATGATTAGATTACAACTTAGAAGAAGAGTTCAAAGAAATAATGTCGAAAAAACTAATTACTTAACTCATTGTTATTTTTTCATCGTAAGTACTTAACAATTACACGATTTCCCAAATGACTACAGGAGATCATAAATATTCTGAAAATATTATGAAGCGTTTTAGTTAAAATAATAGTACTAAAGAAATGATTTTCATAACTACTTACTTAAAGAAACCGCACGCAAAACCTAACTGTATAAATTAGACTAACTTAATGATTCTATAAAATTTTATTTACTAAATAAATTATATAAAACTGAAATCCTTAATTAATAAAAGTAATAATCTTTGTGTTTCATTATAATACTTACCGCAATATTTTACGAAACGTGGAAAAAAATAATATATTACTATATACCTATACATATAAATCCTTGACCCGACTTTGACCGGCCAAATTATATAATAGCCATCAATATGCAAATTTTTTAACATCGATAACATAATTATAGACTCTAAGACTACTTTCCTCTATAATTATATATTTCTCATAAAAGTTATGGCATCATTAATACCTGGTTTGAAAAAATTGTTATGATTACTTTGAAGTTATGGGCTGTAAGATACAAACTTTTAATTATATCCAAGATGATAAACGTAAAATAAGATTTATTATGTTATCGTGAATATTATTTAAAACTGCGTGATTGACATGGTATGGATCTGTCGATATTTTAATCGAGCTAATACTTTAGTTTAGCAATTTTATGGCCCCCATAGTTTTTAATACAAATTGCTGTAATTATTAAATTAATCAAACTTCCACAAGTATAAAATTCGATACTATTCCCATTTTATTTATCAGAAGAAAAAAAAACAACAAACCATAACTAACTTCCCTAACTTTCACCGTTCCACTTTTAAAATTTTCCCTCCATAAAAAAAGAAAATGACGATGTTGACATCCCGAACTGTCATTTCCGTGACATGTCAACCTTGGACTACTGTTGCAAGGACAGACCTATCACCATATTGAAATTGAATGGTTCCTGAAATGACATTGTGATCGTGTGATTGCATGATAATGTCCCATGTGAATACAAGGTGTAAGGGACAGCCCTCCACAAGCTTTAAGGGCTTGCTCAGTAGATGAAACTGAACAACCTTCCACAAAAATTTATATCAGGAAACGAAAAAAAAAATTCGGCCTCTCCATACAAACTGTCCAATCAAGTTTATAATTTTGTATGGTGAGGCGGATTTTTATTTTCGGTTCCTGAAAAATTTTTTTTTGGAAGGTTGTTCATTTTCGTCTACTGAGCAAGCCCTTAAAGTTTGTGGAGGGCTGTCCCTTACACCTTGTATATTACGTACTAGTAAGATAGGAATAGCTAGTGTGGATGTAGGTTAGACATGTAATATGTAACGAAGTTGTCATACCTTCACCTAGGTATACCTTCTACCATGTTTTTGATTAGAATGACTAGAAAAATCTTAAAAGTAGGTAGTCATATTTAACTGTGTGTGTAAATTGCAGTAAATAATCCAGTACACTTTCTGGCTCTACGTCAAAAATAACACGTTGATATTGATTGAGTGATAGACACGTTGTCACCAAATATCTGTCCTTTCAGACGGTACAATGTGATGGCCATTAAGAGAAGCATTTGTTCTAAATACTTTAGAGTCACATTTCAGCTAGATCATTGGCCTTTGTCGATACACTCGATCGAAAGTGCAATCGCACATTTAGCTTCATTGGAAATGCAATAACGAGAACTCAATAAGGACGACGGTTATCGTGCCTTGTTTCCGGCAAATATTCTGTGAAGAACAAACACAGAACAAAAACAAGATTATTACTTCCGTCTGAAAGTAAACTGCTAAGTTTGCTTACTCCAATTTTGCAACTCTAATAATAATAATATTCCAAAACTTTAGGTACACAACGCCATCTAGTCCCAAACTAAGCAGAGCTTGTACTATGAGTACTAGATGACTGAAACCTACTAATATATTTCTAAATACATTTTCTATAGATAAATTACACCCAGACACAGAACAAACGATCGTGCTCATCACACATACATTAATGATATCTTATTGTTATAGTTTTGTGAATTATTATGATACTAAAAAAGTGGTATGATTTATTATGGAAGTTTATTCTGAAACAAAAAGTTTTAAGAAAGTCAGTGGCATTCCCACCCAAAACACAAGCTCTGCTTAGCTTAGGACTAGACGGCATTGTGTGATAGTTATGAAATATTATAAATATTATACTATATTATTATTCGGACCCGTGACCTCCGGCATAGCAGTCAGGACCAATGGCCACTAGTATAACAGGCCTGCAAAAACATCCTCGTTACCCACTCGTACCTTAGGACTAAAACTTCCAAGCAGACTTTCGATACTTCTCTTTTGTCGCAAATCTAAATTTCAATTCTTCTTCCACCAGGAACCAAGAAGATGGAGTACAAGACCAGGCAGTGGCACGAGAAGTGCTTCTGCTGCGTGGTCTGCAAGAACCCCATTGGCACCAGGAGCTTCATCCCGAGGGAGCAGGAGATCTACTGCGCTGGCTGCTACGAGGACAAGTTTGCCACCCGCTGCGTTAAGTGCAACAAGGTACGATATGTTTGGACATACTATCCTTCTTTTCTACTAGCTAGAGGGGTACTATTTAACTGTTCCTCAATTTATTCCTGTTTTGTACTACAAAAATTACAAAATATTCCTTTGTTTAAATCAAATCACATCATTTATTTGCTTAATACAAATACAGTTAGTAAAGTTGTTCCACCAAAAATACTAATTGTACACTAAAATATACTATTCCGGGTGATTTAAAAAAAAAATAACCACGAAGGTGATGGCGGAGTGTAGTGTAGTGAGCGAGCGAAGCGAGCGAACACAGACCCCGCCATCCCCTTCTTCGGGGTGTCCCAAGTCCAAGTCAATACACAATTAGTATTTTTAGTGAACAAGAAGATTTTTTATGCACAGTTAGAACTAACTCAATATAAAGTGGTAGATTAACTTTCATACTAGAGTAGAATAAAGTTTATTGTGCACCAAAATAGTAAGAATGTCACTCACAGACACTAGCCTAAACTAGTTTTATCAAATGTTCTAAATATCGTCGTACCTTCCTCACTCCATCCTCTTTAGTTCTCGTAATTATTTCTTGATGTGTCCCCGTCTTATTAGTTCACTTAACTCATTGGACTAATTCATCAATTATGATGATCTGACCTCCAAAGAACTAGGGCACCAGGTTATTGCATTATGACGTTTATCGTTGGCCATAAATCTGATATAATTCTGTACCCACATTGTACACCCACGAGATTCGTTCAATCAATTGTTTATAGCATCTGTGGCACACATGTAGCTTATTATCTACATTTTATAGCCTCTAAGGTTCTTTTTTACATAGAATGGATAGGATGATATCAGAACGAAAATATGCATTAGAAAAGAATAGGTAGCTCGTAACTAAACTCGTTAAAAAATATAAAGCCCGTTTTGACATTTGAGAAAGTAACTTGGAACGAAACTGAAAGAAACAATAAGGGTGAGTTGCACCATTTAACTATAACGATAACAAAGCCGTTAACAGTTGTCAAATCGTCGAATTGACCAATAGGCGGCCGTTTCACGGCTGGTTATGGTTTGGTTATCGTTATAGTTAAATGGTGCAACTCACCCTAAAATAATAATTTAAAAACGTGTTATGTTTTAAAAAAATTTTTTTTTGGCGCGTTAAATAATATGATGGAATATATTGCGAGTATTCTTTTTGCATATTTAAGTATTCGTTTTGACAAATGTCAAAACGGGCCCTTTTTTGACAACTTTACATTGTATAAATCTGACAGCTGTCACCCGCACCATCTTACAGCAATTGTAGTGTATTTGCAGTCACCAGCTTAAGGTTAGATCTGAGATGCTAGCCAATAAAGGTTGATAGAACAGTTTTGCGACAAACGGCGAAACGTGTTGTGTTGAAACACTTTTGTTTTTATCTGAACGTTGGAAACTGCACATCCGCTAACAACATCCTAGGGTCTTGCTGGAGTGGTTTTCATGACTTACTTTATACTTTTATTAATTTATATATGTCAGGATTTCCGTATATTAGTACACTCTATCACCTCAGGTACATCCGAAGTACCTACTACAAATTCATTTTTATTACTCGTATAATCTCTCCCTAGAAAGATGAAAATAACAAGAAGTCGGTTAAGCAAATCATAATTGCAAAGAATTAAGCCTTGTATAAAAAGAATATGTACTCCCTAGGCCTAGTAGTTAGTCATATGGATTCATTTTGCCGTTTTATCTTGGACCTCATCTTTTCCCATCAATCAGCTGAAGGTCTAAACAGCATCTATTGATCCTTGCTAAAAAAGCCAGGCTTCTTTGTCAAGGAGCCCACACATTCAGAACATCCCTACTTCCAAGCCGTTTCTAACTCATCATCCCCCTCTTGCAGATCATCACGCAAGGCGGCGTAACATACAAGAACGAGCCGTGGCACCGCGAGTGCTTCACGTGCACCAACTGCAACACGTCGCTGGCCGGCCAGCGCTTCACGTCGCGCGACGAGAAGCCCTACTGCGCCGAGTGCTTCGGAGAACTCTTCGCTAAGCGCTGCACATCCTGCACCAAGCCCATCACTGGTTAGTATACGACCTTTCACTCCTCTATTCTACTAGCTAAGACTTAAATGCGTCATTGGTCTCGCGGTTCTGGGTTCGATTCCCGGGTCGGCAAAAAGTGCTATTGGGTTTTTTCATTGGAAAGTAGGTAGTGCGACATCCACGTGCCACGAAAAAAAAAAGGACAAAACACATAAAGCCGTTAGTCCTGCGACCTAGGAGTCATAAAAACCTTTGCAAGATTATCATATTGTTTCCAGTTTTCTCTATTAGGCCTTTAAAGTGACTAGTGCGCTACTATTGACGATTGCAACACTGTTTACCATCAGGTCAGATCGTAGTCAAACACTAGTCTTCACCAATTAAAAAAAAACTTAATACCTAAGGCACTAAATCGGCCTTATACGATCAAAGACACTTCCGCCTGACCACCGCTAAGTTCATTTTTATTGGCACTTGAAACGAAAACTTCAAAGGAGTTTGGCGCCGCGCCGCTGGATTCAAGCGAACATTTTTTTCAGAAATGACCGCGATGGTACATTATTTTTACTAGTACCTACATAATATAAAAAATTGGTTGCCTGTAAAGTCGGTATACGGGCGAAAGTTTTACGTGACAACGACTTTTATGTCTGTCTCTCTCGCTCTTAGGCGGGCTAACCATGCCCGAGTGGAAGGGACGCGTGCCTCTCACTCGCTCTCATTGTGAGTGCATAATGTGAGCGAAGCGTAACGCAGTTTCTTGAAGTGTCACCCGGCAAACCAATTTATAAGACGTTGTCACGTCAATAATAATAATAATAATATTCCACAACTATCACACAACGCCGTCTAGTCCCAAGCTAAGCAGAGCTTGTGTTACGGGTACTAGACAACTGATAAACATACTTATATATTTCTAAATACATACATGTTATAGATAAATTACACCCAGACACAGAACAAATGATTATGCTCATCACACAAACATTTGTCCTGGGTGGGAATCGAACCCACGACCTCCGGCATAGCAGTCAGGGTCACTTACCACTAGACCAACAGGCCAGTCAAAACAACAAGTAAAGTTTTAATAAATAAATAAAAAATGTAATTTCCCATTCCAGGCATCGGCGGCACCCGCTTCATCTCGTTCGAGGACCGCCACTGGCACAACGACTGCTTCATCTGCGCGCAGTGCAAGACCTCCCTCGTGGGCAAGGGCTTCATCACCGACGGCCCCGACATCATCTGCCCCGAGTGCGCCAAACAAAAGCTCATGTAAATACACAGCCACTAACGCCCCCTCCCTCTCCGGCATCACTTAACAAGCTTACCATCGAGTGAATCAAAATCGAGATTCTACAAACAAATGTGACTAATCTATTTTATTTGTGTGCTTTATTATAGCGAAAAAACCATACTACCGGTTGTCGCTAACGCCAGAGACTGGGTCGCGTCTAAAAAGCAGGAAACATCCAGCGATGTGCTTTTCAACCTCATTGACGACATTAACTTTCATAAGGTCAATGTAAACCCTTAGAACGATACTTAGAAACATTTGTTGACGATATTTTTATACAAAAAAGAAAAAAATAACGAAAATCACAAAAAAAATAATGTGAATGCACAAATTGTGTTATCGAAGTATTTAATTTCGCTTTTTGAAATCTTTTATTTATATATATTGACTGGTTAGTTCTGACTAATTCGAGCCCTGTATCTTTTGTTACGTAGATATGTATACGTGCTGATTGCCATATAATTTCGCTTTGGCTGTTGTATTAGTCTTTAGATATAATTGTCAATTTACCTAGTGCGATTCACACGATGCCTTAATAACATATCTAAGTCAATTTCGAGGGTATATCATTTCTTGTTGTATAGCCACCTTATTTATAAATTTTGTGATCTAAGTCTTGCCTTTCTCTGTACTTGTCAAAGGACAATCTACTGTGTTCAAGGTTTATAACTAAAGAGGTCCTACAACGCTAGTCTGGTGTTGCCAGACATATAATTTCTTTTATTAATAGACATCCTAATGGGTGATAATAAGTGCTTGTCATGTAACATAGTATATAAGAAATTTATTGAAAGAGTAATGTACGTGTTATATTTTAAGTATTTATTTATACGGGAGGACGCACTTATTATCTGTGGAGACGCCGATGGTGTTGCCGTGTCACATTAAATAAAAAACAATGAGATTTTAGATGTAGTGTTGCCATATACGCCATCGGTAGGTCCCTACCTAACACTAATATTAAGTGACATCTAGTTTTACTAATAAAAATAATAATATAAAAATATTTTTGTTCTCGAATAAGAATCAATCGCGTTCATTGAATGTTATCGATATTTTTACATGAAGTAAATATTTAGCGTAGTGATATTTAAGTGAATAACATCTGTGTTTAGATCGCAAGCGCGAGCCGACCATGCAATGATTGGGGAACACTTTATAAACGTTACTTGTTAAGGATTAAATTATTCGAATGTTGAATTATTAATTTATAATAATGTGTACACTTAAAAACAACCGCTTAGCTGTGTGATCTGATCTAATTACATATTTCTATCTATCTATAGAATGTAAACTATGAAAATGAAATAAACGATTTAAAAGTAATTTTATTGTTCGTTGTTTATTTGTGTTATGCTCCTTATATTACTATTTCTAATCCCAAATCCTAGCAATAGAAACAGACAATGAAATAATTTCAATGAAACATGTACCATAGCGGTCATTTCTGCCTGATCACTAAAAAAAAATTTCAGACCAGAAAACCAGACGCTTTGAAGTTTTTATTTCGAGTGCAAGCAAAAAAAAATTAGCGATGATCAGGCGGAAGTGTCTTTGATAGTACCCTTGAAACGCCACTGTAAAAATATACAATAACTGTTATAAAAAAAATTCAGAGTTTATTTTTTTCAATTTAGAAATTATAACATCGTATCGAAATTCTCTTTATCCGCTTACGTCCATGTTGCACCAAACAATACAATTTTGTTTTCCAACTTCTAAATTGATACATACGACGCCATCTGTTGAGATCTACTGTAACTAATTTTCCTATTGAAACCCCATGTAAAAAGGCAGCACTAATAAATGGTTGAGAAGTGGTCGATGGGCTCAGCATCGATCATCTGCAGCATGGTTAGTTCCATTTGCCCCACATGCTTGCTCTGCTGTTCAATTTGTGCCTGTGCCATTCGTATCTTCTGCCGGATATGCTACAGGCGTACCTACTAGTAGCGATAGTCAAGAGTTAGGGCCGACGCTACGTTAAGCGGTCGCCCCATACAAAAGTGCTCTGTCGCGGCTCGCTGCATGGGCACCGTTTTGCTACGTAGGTAATGATATATTGATACATTAAAGTTCTCCATCGACACAACTATATGCAATTTTAATTTTGACGGTGTTCAAAATTGAAATAGCGACACTGTGCAGGTATTAATCCAGATTCCGCTACGGAGACCGTTGCACTTGAAACACGCGCGACGTCACGCGACGGGGGCCCGCGTAGGCGCCAGCTTAACGTCGGCCCTTAGACCGGAGCCGCCTCAAACGAGACAACAGGCCGATCTCGTTAGCCACCATCATAACTAAGGTACTTGACAGCGAGCTTAACTCTCATTTGAATGTCCATCTCAAGTTGCATGATGGCCAGTTTGGATTTAGGCCGAGGCTGTCGACAGAAACCGCTATTCTCATTTTAAAGCGCGCTGCCAAGTAATATACGGACAGGAATACACCAATCTACACGTTTCCTAGACCTGCCCAGGCCCCTTGAATTTGTGTCTTTGGACGTTCTCTGGCAGAAATTATTTCAGACGGCGGTGCCGCCGGAACTGTCCCCCTAGCCAAGTTATAGATCAGATACCGGCTCGGATCTTGAGCTCTGCCTTCAAGTTGCGCAGAAGTTAAATATTCGGTCTCTTTAGTGGTAGGAAGTGAGACGCGGGGGTGGGGAATGTCAGTGATTGGCTTGCCGTGCCATCGTGTCATAAACGTCACTCGTGATTCGTTCCCTTCGCTTGCTGCATGTATCTACAACGACGACGATTGGCTCGCCAATGTATGGAATGCGCAGAGCGATTCCCACCCTGACGCCGAGCGCTCAATATTCGTGCCGGTACCTATACGACCGTTTCGTTTCGATTCTCTTGCGTCGTACGTCTCGAGTAAGCCAGGCCTCCAATTCCTTTGTTTCGACCACGTAACTGAGCGTTAATATGACTTCAGAACAAAGAAATCATCGGAGGCGAAGTTGACCACGCCTCCAATTCCTTTGTTTTGACGTCCTATTAACGCTCAGTTCAGTCGAGGCGTTCGACGCAAGAGAATTGGAACGAAACGGTCGTAATTTAATGGCTAGGCAGGCTGGTACTTAAAGCAGAGGAGTCGAGTGTCTCGGAACCTAGTAGGTCGGAATGTGACGGGAGATAGGATGACCTAACCTCACCGTTCTTATTTGGGCTGTACATCAACGAACTGATCGAGCGACTCAGCAGCACACGGGTCGGGTGCTTAATCGATGGAGTAGGTATGTTGACAACCTAAGCTGTGCTGACGATATTTTGCTGTTGGCTCCCTAGGATAATGCGCTCCGTAACCTGCTCGATATGTGCGAGTCATAGTCATAGACAGTATGCTGCGTCACACAGCCTTATGTACCTATAATGGAAAGACATCTGAACACATGGTTTATAAGGCCGTATACAGAAAGATAGCTGGCAACTTGCACCGATCTACCAGCGTTTATCGGTGCTGGTCCACTCAACTAACAGCTACGTAAAGCAAGCAAGTTGAAGCAGGGACTGGACCACGTATCTATTGCAACGCCTTTTAAATATTTGTGTTGTCCCACTCAGGTGGTTTACCTACTATACTAACGAAATCAACATGTCACTATCCATTTTTACATTTAGGTACTTATGTATAATGACCAGGGATGTTACGGAGCTCCGTAACCGTAACCGAAACTATCGGATATCCGTAATAAAATAATATCCATAACCGTAACCGAATCCGAAATAAAAGTTTCGGATAGTATCGGATAGGGGCGGAGCCTAATTGCGATACGTTATAACAGCCTGACATAACGTGTCGCGTCGTAAAATATAAATAGTATAGTAGTAAAAAGTATGTATTTATATTTGACTTCTGAAATTCCTTAAAAATCTAATATCCGTAACCGATATTATCCGAAACTAACGGATAATCCAAAATAATTTCATATCCGTATCCAATCCGTATCCGAAATTTCATATCCATAACATCCCTGTATAAAACAAAATGCGGACACAGGAACTTAAGACAAGTGAGTCACATTATCGTCAGCGCTGAGCTAGGCGTGTCGAAGCTTGACGGAACCTGTCCCAGACGTTCGGCGCTTTTCGGTACTGGTTTTGTGCATTTTATAGAAACTCGGCGCCTTTCTACTGCGCAGATTACCCGCGCCGACCGGTTCGGATAGGCGCTGTTAGATCGGCGCAGGCTGCCAGCCTTCTTTCTGTATACGGCCTAAAGCCTGTACCAGGAGCCCCGAGACCGTCCCTCCTATCGTACTGAATAAAATAAAGGGTTTATTTGTTTTTAGGACTACCTCCTATTAGGATTATTAATTCATTAAACCCCAAGCGAACGCGTTCGCGCACCTATTGTCTTTCTATTGTGTCTGTGATTTCCACGATTGAAAGGTTAAGGGGGTTTTAAAGATTGTTTGGAGGGTTCCATTTCTAGGGTTTATAAACTTGAAACTTGGCTAAAAACAATGAAGACAGTCATTATTAGTTTTTCAAATCTAATCCTTCGCGAACGAAGTCACTGGCAAAGTGCTAGTTTAGGTACTGTGACGACCACGAAGGTCACATATTAATTGAAGTAGAAACTTTATTGTAATGGACCTTTTAAGGCTTATGTATTAAGAATATAGATTAAAACATGACTGAAGTTGTCAAAAAAAATATTGAATTTAATTTTATATAATAATATAATTTAAGGCTTGAACGAATATAATTAGTAAAGTTCAATTCAAAGCCTTTCATTGGCGTCTCCCGGCGTCACAGTACATTGATTTAACTCGGGGCATCACATCTTTGAATACCTATGCAACTACCTACCAAGAATGCCAACAGGACGTAGTGTTAGGCGAAATTGAAATAAAAAAATTAAGAAATCTGGTCTTCATTTTTTTATTTACAAATAAGTCAATTTGTGACTAAATACATATAATTATTAACTAGTACCTCCCTGCAATATCACAAATGTATAGCTTGTATACTAATAAATAGATCAATTCACTTAATACTAGATCTAGACATTTGGATTTGATTTGACTATAAAGCTGTAGTTTCCCAAGACGACTTATTTTCATAGAAATTATTCTACGAAAAACAGAGACAGCGTTGTCGCATTATCGCAACGGGTCTGCGAAAACCTTTATAATAATTGGTAGCCATATTTAAGTCACTATGGTTCATAATAAGTATCGATTTTGCAAAAATATAGAAAGTATCTAGCCGCTCATTTCTCCTTATATAAGATTATGTATTATTGCTTTATGTTGTGCATGTTGCATGATACTATAATTATTTAGAATACCTCTTCTGTATTTCTTTATAAAGCATTTAACAGTGTACCTAATAATATAAATATATTCGAATCGGATTAAACTTAAAATTATAATGTCATATTAAAATAACAAATTACATTTCAGAATCAAAACATTTTTGTACACAGATGCTTATTAAATTAAAATTTACATAATAAATAAAAACATGTCCAAAATACTTCAAAATAAACAAGACTGCAACCTTTGGCAAGAGATCACATCTTTGCAAAAAAAAAATAACTTTTCTTGCAATCGGGTAAAAATCTATGAATAATTGAAACATCGAATTTTTTGTTTGCACAATGACCGCTCGCTGTGTAATTTTACACATACGCAATTTCATATTTTTGTGTACTTAATCTATTAATCATTTTTCGCTGACTGCCTGGACCTATTGAATTTTCAATGTTAAAAATCCTATATAAATATTTTTCTGTTGTACATCTGCGCTAAGAAGTCGTAGTGAATGGCTAGGATGGCGTCTTAGCCATACACTATGACTGAAGAAGTGTGAAGTGAAGTATCACGAAATTCTATGTGTACCAAACTGCACAATATATTTCTTCTTTCTTTCAAATAATACCATATTTTTGTCAGCCATGGTGAAAGCTAAGCTACGCCCAGGATGGCACTGAATTCAGAATTTTTACTTTATTCATTTTTATTGTATGGGAGTATGGTCAAGGAAATGGTATCTGAAATTGCACATTCTACATTATTGGAAGAGTTTGTAAGATGGCAGAAAGAAACGTCAAATTATTGTCTCAAAATCCATAAAAGTTTTGACTGTTCATGTCTCTAACTATACAGTTTATAAAGCTATATTTTTGAGGACATAGCTACGCTCACGCCCGAAGGTTTTAACTTAGTCAATGCGATAAGCCATCACAAAAAAATAAAACATAAAATAACAATTAAAATAAAAAGCTAACTAAAATTAAATAAGTACTTTTAACTTTCTAAAACTCAAACACGTCCTCATATCAGTCTGTCCCGAAGTATTTCTGTCCGAAGTGGTTGGGGGCCACGGGGTGTAGTTCGGAGGTAAGCATCTTCATTTTAGGAACATAGTCGACGACTGCTTGCGCCGCCGCAGGGGTGCAGAATAGGTTGGATAGGATGATCCGGTCTTCTTTGACGCCGTGCTGGGTTAGGACATTTACGGCCTGGAAAAATGAATAAATAATGGTGAGATGCTTTGGTTAAGTAGGTAATGTTTATCGGTCCTGTTAAATATTCGACTGTGGGGTTACTAATCCGCAAAGTGTTTCAACAAAAAAGCACCACGCGGTTTGTTTGTTTTTTTTTTTATTATTCTAAGGTGGGAAAATCATCTATTTTCAACCCCTATATAATATAATCAGCAATTTGAAGAGCTGGTGTCAGAGTTAAGCGCCGTTCGCACCGCCAAGGTCATACATATAAATAAGAGATAAATCAGGGCTGTGTATAATGTCATTACTAATCACACAGTTGCCCGCAACACTTTGATAGTCAAAAACGAATTTCTAACTATACTCCTTACGTAACGCGATTAGACATTTAATTGCCGCTGCAGTAAACAGTTGGTATTGTAAACATTTTTTTGCTCTTAATGCCATCTGTGTGTCTGTATGTAGGCCGGCGACCGATGAATTTCCATACAAACGTAATACCACACTCATTTGCAGTTGGAGCATATTTCCAACATATTATGATGATATTCGGTTATAGACAATATTTATCTAGGTTCCTACGTCGGGAATATTAGAAATATTGGTATTTTTAATACAGGAAAAGCCAAATGGCATGTTTTGCCATTTACGCTGTAAAAAAGTCCGAAATACAATTCGCTTAAATTACTTTTTGGTTTTTTAAAAAAGAAAGATGTAGGAACCTAGATAAATATTGTCTATAACCGAATATTATAATAATATGTTGGAAATAGGCTCCAACTGCAAATGAGCGTGGTATTACGTTTGTATGGAAATTCATCGGTCGCCGGCCTCTTAACGCGAATAGATTACAGCACCTTTACGAAAAGTTCTACGGAATTCAATTTTTTTTTTTTTTTTGGTGTTAAAATCCAATTTACTCCATACCTGTTTGACAGTATTGCCAGTGGACATGATAGGGTACATGAGCAGCACCTGCCGGCGCGCGATGTCTTCAGGGAACTTGGCGTACACCACGTGTGCCTCGTGCGTGTCTGTGTCGCTCTCTACCAGGATCTTGCCGATGCGGATCGAGCGGCAGCAGTCGCGGAGACCCTGGTAATGTCGGTGTAAAGGTTAATTTTAGGATCGCCAATTTGATAAAAATAATGCGTGATAAAAAAAAAATATAGGGGTTTACTCCAGGACTTCGTCTGACGTTTGTCGAAGCCAGATAGAAAGCAGCGAAGCACATAGCCTTTTTGAGGCTGAAGCTTACTGTAAAGATTATAGCAAATGTCATCAAATTGGTTCTATAGTTTAACGGTGAATGTGCTCACATTCATAATATTAAAAATGTCTGAGTATGGATAATTTGTCTTAAGATTTTATTTAGTTTGGTGAAAGTAGTTTTTCTTAACCTTTCAAGCGTGGCAAGCAAGCATTACAGACACAATAGAAAGACAATAGATGCGCGAACGCCGGCGTTCGCGTTCGGTGTCGTAATGAATTAAATGATAAATGACATTTATTTTACAAATAGGTTTTTTTAAAAACACATTTACACATCAGTTTAAACTAGATGCAGTTAGTGTTCCTGTTTTCCCAACATTCTGCCTCTAAATAGCCTTATTTTGTCTATTAATCTATTAGCAGTAGGTACAATCTTCTTTATTCAGCCCAGTTTATTATCTCAACTGCTAGTAAGTACCTAAAATTATTTCATTAAATTCTTTCTTTGCTTTAAAGAAATTAACTATATATTAGTATATATCCTTATGGAAATTACTCTTACCTGTTCCATAGCCTCTCCAGACCTGACAATAGACACTCCACAGTTCCCGGCCCCATACTTCAGTCCCTTATAGAGTGCTCCAGTAGGAGTCACCACTTCACAGTCAGTGAACGGCAGTTTGTTCAGGCTTTCCTCTATGACAAGGCGTATGAGACGGTCCGCATAAAACTTAAAGTCACTGCGGGATGTGTTTCTGAAAAGGCATAGCAGATTTGGTTTTAATATAGGTAGCACAAGAATTTACAATTGGAAGTTTGAAGGAAAAATCTTGAATTTAATCTCTTTTTTTAAGGTTTGAAATCACCTAATGACTTTTCCCATTCTAGGGTTGGGTGGAGCAGGTGGGAGTGTCAGACTTTTACTGACTAAAACCACACCTATGTTCCTTCTAGGCCTTTGTACTCTACGACCATGGGTTTCCCATTCGGGATTATAATCTCTTGAAAGAATAATCAGTATAAAATACAGCTAGCCAAAACCATATCAACATTTGGAAATTGCTATCATAATAACCATATTGCTTTTAATTTTCCTTGCAACAAGTTCATCAGCTGTAACCAATCATTTTTAAATTGTCAATAGCATTGTTGTTGTTGGCGAGGTGAGGCTAAAATTCATATTTTAATGCATTATGTAGGCATAACTTGCAATTATTTCTACATAATGTTAATTTTGTAGGTTATAGACAATATTACTGAGTGTGAGCCATTGACAAATTACTTATAAATCTATTGTGTGTTACTAAAAATAGCACAAAACACTCATACAAGTGTACAGAAAATCTTCTCCAAAATGGACAGTCCGAAGATTATGAACGTATCAACCGAAATAAAAAAAAATCGGAATTCAAAATATTGAAGAATCTTCCAAGGTATGCAAAGGCAGGAAGCCACAAGGACTGGTAAGTAACCTCACTCACTTGTCCCTCAGAATGGTCTGAAGTTCCTTGATGTTGTCGTTGAGCGGCAGCAGCGTCAGGTTGTCACCAAATTGCTCCTTTACATCGGCGGCATCCCACTGCCTGATCTCATTATCTATTAAATCCATGTTGTTGAATAAATTTTATAAACAAAGTGAAATATTGACGTGAGCAGAACGGTTCATTGATCGACCGATTGACATTGACAGCACTTGTCATCAGTGTTGCCAACAGCGCAGAGCCTGATGTCGCCATTTTTCACAACATGAGTAGCCTAAAGTAGCCGAATTTTAACTTCTGTAGCTAAAGTAACTAAAGTAGCCCAAAAGTAAAAAATCACTATAAATAAAATAAAGCTGAGCTCTCTGTTGTCATTGTTACATCGGATCCACCTAGTATTGTAGAGAAACTTTGATAATCAAGTTCTTTGATCATGGCAGGTTCAAGGACATTCTATAGAGAGAAGACTTTCTGTTCCACAGGGTTTTAATACTTCTGCCAGATGACAATGCAGTGGATTGAGCTATGAGCGGCAATACTATAAGCAGTTTTTTTTTTTTGTCATTTTCTATTTCTTCTATTTCGCTTTCACTACTAACTGAGGAGTAGCCAACTAGCCAAATGAAGAAAGCTTGGATTGTTTTCTTGATAATCTCAATTCGCTAACTTTTATGAACTTTCTTTTGAAATGAAAGTGAGTAATTGGAATTTTTCCAAAGTATTTAGCCGGTACAACATATATAGATAATTGTGGTCGTCATAACCAGCAAAATAAATACACATCAGTTCATGACATTGACGCGCCTACAGAAACGCCTTTCATGTTTTTCCATCGCAAATTCTTGTACTGAGTAGCCTAAATGGCGACAAATCGCACACGTTGGCCACACTGCTTGTCATATGCGAAAAATCAAACTCCGCGTTCCGACTCACGACAATATCAATAGGTATTAGCGCTAAGCGCACCATCCATCAGTAATTCTGAATGTCCAAGTAACCGTATACGCGCGTCCATTACATGTGACGTGGCGAATCCATGGTGAGAAAACCATTTCCATGAACTATAAATTTGAAGACATGTGACATCCACCAACCCGCCTTGGTCCTACGTGGTGGCTTATAGCCCGTTCTCTATCCAGGAGAGGAAGCTTGAGGGCCGACGTTGCGTTACGCAGCGCGGTCACCCGCGCGATCCCATACAGGAGAGCTCCGTCGCGGGGAGCCGCGCTCCTTTTGCTACGTAATATAAGTTCTCCATCGACACGACTGCATGTACACCGTTAAAGTTGAACGAGCGACACTGCGCCGGGACCGTCGCAGTATCTAGTGATGTTCAATTCCGCTATAAACTATGGACGCGCTTTAGATTATATTTTTATAGCACACTATTTTATACGCTATCATTAGTATCGGCCTAGAGTCCGAGCAATGAAACATTATAAAGTTGTTTTCTATGCTAGTATTACGCTGTTCCGGCTAATCTCTGAAACGGTTGAACCGATTTTGATAGAACTTTCACTTATATAAATTGTGGCTGAAGCAGCGATTTTGCGCTCACGTAGTACCGCCGTCTCGCATTGAATTCGCGTGAACTGTATCGAATTGCTTCAGAATCGCATTCGCGTTAAATATGCACTGTTGCTCTGGTGAGATTACAGCCTGCGCCGCTCTAGTATTTTAACTCAGGGAAGGTTTGGGTTTGGCGCGACGCGTTTCGCACTCGCGCATGTAGTTCCATTGAAGTATGTACAGCACGCGGGAAACTCGCGTGCGGCTTTTGCGCTTTACGCGCACGACGCGAAACGGCTCGCGAACATCCAATTAACCACTTTTTCTTGGCCATTTTAATAAGTGGTCCCGATTATTCAAATAACCGCCCGAATATCATTATTCAAATATCAGTTGTATCTAACTGTTCGTTTAGATAAGTTTTTTTCTCGCTGCACCCAAACTTGGAAGATAATTTCCCACCTCAAAAAAAAGCTAGGCTGTTAACTAAATGGCGAAACCAGCTAATCAGTTGCGGCAAACCTATGACAGATTTAGTACGGTACTCAGTAGCTCAGCAGTCTTGATTTATAATGTTAGCCCTTACGCTAAGGGCCGAGTCATACCGGAATGGCAGCGGCTGACTAGGCTAGAACTATCGACAAGAAGCGTGTGGCGCGCGGCCTCGCGATCTTTTCATGCTTTTCAAGCGATACTGATCTTTTAAGTATGTAGATAAAGTTTAAAATTATCTCACACTGAAAGTGCTCGCCGCGTCGCTGCCATTCCGGTGTGACTCGGCGCTTACCTACGTGTTCAATATATGAAAAAAACTTTATTTGGAAGAAATAATAACAAATATAATGATTACGCATAACTCTTTATTTGCCCAGAAAATACAAATGAATGATTGCAAGAATATTTCCACTTTAGGTTGTAGATTACAATGCTCTGTTGCTATTTTATAATCTTCAGTTCTGCTCATGTTGTAACCACAAAACTTCCTTCACAAAAATATATTTATTAAAATATTTTATCGAATATGGAACTGTAACCGCTAATTAGTTCTACTGAGAACATTTACAACAACAGTTTTCTTTGTAAATGCGAAAATATATTACATAATAAATGCGTTAGTGATTACATTTTTAATAACTATGTACCCTGAATCATTTCTCAGAAATGAAAGTCAGGGGGTTGGACTCGGTTACATCATAATCATTGTGGCGTACATGGCGAAACAAGACTTTTATGAAATATGATAATAATAATAGACAACATTCTGAACCAATTCAGAATACAAAGTGCTTCAAAGACAAATAAAAGTAGAAAAGTATACTTTAATTGCAATTTTAACCCTTTGACTACGTTTGGTGTTTTGAATTCGTTGACGTAAATAACAATTTGGAAATAGGGTGTTGAATTAATTGTAAAAACTTTGTGATGATAATAAGCCATCGATTGACGTCAACGTGGAGTCAAAGTCGAGTAGCAGACGCTCGCAGGTCAAAGGATTACATCCAGCGAAAAAGCTATTCGTTAACAAGATTATTGTTCAACCGGGTTGAATGTCCGCGCGATATTATTAATTATTAATCTCCTTCGTTAAATTTCTGTAGACGTCGACATGATCTCGCAAAGAAAATAAATAAAAAGTGTGATAAAAAATTACAAAATAAACTTTTCGCAATGTACTTTACTTCGAGGAGGCGAAATTAAAGGCTACATAGCTCAACTGCATTGTTTTAGTTCGGACTAAGTACCTAATTCCCGATCCCTATTATATCTAAGTCATTCCCCACCTTATGAGTCGATTGTTAATACTACAAGTATGCCTAGAACTCACCATCGTTAATGACAAAGCAATGAACTGGACAAAAACAACAGCCTATTTGAAATAGCCTAGGTATATTAAAATTGTGACTTCTATAAACGGTACTAGACGAAATTGACCTCCGCTAAAACTATACTAATTTGCACACTGACTCTTGTAAGGCCGAGCTGTAGGAGGTACCGCGGCGAACCTATTTGATACTTTAAATCACAGCTTGGTTTTTACCACGTCAGCCGCCATATTGAATAATGGTGACCGCTAGTAAGTGTTCTATTCTGACTACGTTGGACAATGGTGACCGCCAGTAGATGTTCCATTCAGGCCTCGTTGGACAATGTTGACCGCCAGTAAATGTTCCATTTAGATCACGTCGGGCAATAGTGCCGTCATGGATGGAGAGCGAGAGGGAGGCCAAATAAAAGATGGATGGATTGTGTGAGAAGTGATATGAAAGAAAAGGGAGTTAGTGATAGTGTGACGAGTGACATGACAGAATGGAAGAAAAAGTGTTGCGCCGACCCCAAATAAAATGGGACAAGGGCAGAAAGATGATGGGCAATGGTGACCGCCAGTAAACGTTCCATTCAGATCACGACACACAATGATGACCGACACAACATCACTTACTTCGACTTAAGGGCCTATTACACTACGCTGAATATCGCGTACGATATTCAGACTCGTCTTATTTTTCTTTCCGAGTAAGACAGTCTGACTCTTAGGGATACGACGAACCATAGACTAAAATGGTCTGAATATCGCGTAGTGTACCCTTTAAATTTGCAAGTCTCATCATGCGTATCACAACAAGGGTGGGGTCGTGAAAACACGGACGTGTCCGACAGTGACCGACGTGATGTTACTGAAATATTTTTTTTGTTCAAACCGACTGAGGTTCAGGTCGAAAAACAGGGAGTATTGTTTTATTACATTTTTAAATTCCCTTTGGTAACTTACGTTTTAGTCACTTTTAGGTCATGCTGACTTACTTATGTAAAACAATGATGTCCTGGCGTTCTTTGAAATTAGTTAAGCTGTGAATACAGTATCAAATAAGGCATAATTCGGTTGATTAAACGCGCGCCTTTTCACCACAAAAAAGTCAATTAGCGGTCAGTTACAGGGCATTATCTATACTAATTTAGTTTAGTAACAGTGAAGTTAGAATATCGCTATTTAGCGTTCCTTCGTTTATCCAAAGCTTTCGTGTACTTTTAATTTAACGGATAAAACGAGTGTAACGTTAGAATTCATCACAACAGTGGCCGCCGACGCAGTCGACATTAGATAATCGTGAACGCGATTGGACTTGAATGAACGCCTTATATAATAATTTGTATGAGTCCAATATCAGCGTCGCGGACTAAATCTAATTAAGTCTATGTATTCACAACGACCGCGTTTACGTTACATAAATGCCGTCGGTTGTAAAGCTTTCACGCGTAAACGTTAACACACACGTTAACGTAAGTGCGTCGAAGTGTTGATTTTGAACTTTCTTCCGCCCGTATATCCGAGGCGTGTAACGTAACGAGCGCACGTTCTTTGTTAAATCTAAATAATCAGATTTATTAAAGAACATGTGCCGATATTAAAATTAGTTTCCTTCAATGTACACTTAACGCGCCCAAACTGTCAATTTAACCGAAACATTTCATTTTTATTGCTTATCCCACTATCAGGAATTACATAATTACACTTTGTGCACTTGTTTGACAAGCATATCAAAGTATTACACCTACGCACCGCACGCCGCGGCGCACACGAAGCGCAAAACATCGTAACATTTACAGTGTATAGGTAAAACTATCCCTTTAAAAATAAATTATTTAAAAAAATCACTAAGTTTTTTCATTAAGTAATAAATACGACACAATAACAACAAAGTAGAGCTTTTATACAGGTCTTGGTGAAACAATAATTTAGGAAAGTGTACAAAATTCTAGTTAACAAAAGATTTGTACGGATTCCTTAAATAATAATTCTCACACATTTTCTAGACTGGGAATGTATCATCCATAACTATAATATGATTTGAACATTTTCAAAATTCTTATAAATTAATCAGGGCCCCTAAATAAACTTTAAGTAATAAAGTGATTAAATTCCGAAGATTTCAAACTACGTGAATCTTAAATTTCTAATTAACTTATTCGAGACCCCGTCGTAAAGTAATTTGTCAAACATCATGTACTACTATTTGTAACAATTTATATTTACGTAATGGCTCATTTCCTTTTCATCATTATTAACTAGTATTTACTAAAAAAAAAAAAATATTTGCAAACTGCAATTAAACGTAGTCACGACCTAACTGCATCGAAATTGTTTCATGTTTATTGTAACAAAAGTATCTAAAGAAACAAATTTTACAAACAAAGGGACTTAAAAAATGCAGATAACAACGACAGATTTTAAAATTTTCTGAAAAGAATATACAACTTAAAAATGGCAAGATCTGTGTCATTATAACATTAGACATTACTTTATTTACAACATTCAATCTCTTGTAAAACTGTACACAACCCTAAAATGGGGTCTTACTGTATAAGTATGGACATTGTGTCAATTCGATGCAGCCTTTAACCTCAATAGCACGTATCCTAAACCATCGGTACACAGATCCTATATAAAAGCATGTATTTGACACCACGAGAACGCCGCCATTATTATCAATGGGCCACTGACGAACTAGCCCGAATATCGGAAACACCAAACTAAAGTTGATTTATTGGTACTAAAAAATTACTTTATAATGCCAATTGGGTTAGTGTAAATTTTTGAAAGAAAGGAGTATATTTATACCTATTTGTATATAGCCAATTCATGGCAAATGCCATAATTATGTACCAAGTCTCTTATATTTTATAAATAAAGTATGCTTAAGTGCAATACCCATTTATGTCTTAGTAGAAAAATCTGCAGTTTAATTTCAAGGTTCCTGTCAAGACAGTTTTTAAAATAAAAATATCTATGGTTTGGTATAATTCCGAGAATCGTGAGTTCGTCAGTATAAACAAGAGCCATGCACCGGCCGCATGCAAGCAAACAGTCGATCTAGCGTGGAATGTAACGCGAGGCGACGTCTCCAGCGCCACTGGCCACGATGGGGCTCCATGGCCGACCCTTACAATACAACAAACATCATATTATGCTCATAAATTCGTAGGAGTTAGGGTAAAACTATTGTAACTTGTCAGTGAAACATTGGCAACGGTCTCGTCCCCATTCTGCAACTGAACGGAGATGAATAGAACCGACAATCGAGCCCAATCGTGACCAAATAAATAACAGCCATAACCTGTACAATATATCTAGCACATATCACAATGTGACGTCGACTAGTGGGCAACAACGCCGTTCCTTTGTCGCGGGTAACCATTGTAGTTGACCTTCTTACTGGAGAGGTCGCTTTCGGGTTCCGGTTCTATTTTGGCTTTCTTGCCGGTTTTGGGGGCCAGGTATGCTTTGTAGAAGAACTGTGCGAAGAGTACGAAGTACGAGAAGTACATGGCCATCGATAGCTTGATGTTGATCTGGCTGATGTGACAGCTGGTGGGGCTGGAGCTGGACATGTAGTTGTGCGCCCAGATGTTGATGGCGCAGCCGACGATCATCTGCGACAGCTGCAGCACCGTGATGGTCATCGCCAGCATCTTGGGCGGGTACTTGCCCATGCTCACTAGCGCGTAGTATGAGTACATTACACTGGAAACAAGAAAAAGGAATCGTTAATATTGTTAATCGTTGTTATTATACTAGCTGGGTTTCATATTTGCTATTATTGAGCAGTGGTGGTCTAGTGATAACGGCTTCGATGATGAGCTGTTAGGAGCCAACCAGGCGTATAGTTTTTTAATAAATGATATTTCTCCACAACTGCTCTCAAAACGTTGAAGGAAAAAATCTTGAGAATCCTTGCCTATCCTAGAAACAAAACCACACATCCATCCACCCGCACTATTCCCTCTCCTAGAGAGGAGGTCACCTGAGTCCCAGCAATGAGAACATTTCTAAGGCTTGTTATGCTAATGTACCAAGTATTATTTATTTATTTATATAGTTACGATGTACTTGTACAACATTACAGACTATGTAATGTGTTGTACAATTATGTATAAAACAATTTAATAATTCGAGTTTTTTTTATGTTTTTTACAGATTGTTGTCAATTAATTTTATTTGCTTAAATAAATCTAAAATCTGTCTAAACCTGCCTATCATTAAGCTGTTGCCACAACTTAATTGTTCTTCTGTGTGAGAACTAGTGAGAAGTGTTAAACGTGCAAGCAATTACATAAAACGTCAGTTTATAGACTGGCTTATAATAGTTTTACTGCAACTTCTTATCTCAACGGGTTAACTGTTGTTTTATGGATATATAACCACGACCTACCTAATCAATATCTTAGTAACTATTAATAAACACATCATATAAAAAGCTGTAAAAGATTTAATCGACTCCTTTAACGCTATTAAATTGAATTTATTTAAATTTGAGCGGGAAATCATCAAATACATAACTTCTACTCTGGGTGGTACGATAAGAAGGGAGTGTCAGATTTTTACAGATCAAAACCCTCCCGTGTTCCTTCTATTGCCCTTTGCGTTCCAATGTCACAGTAACTCTTTCGATTAATCCTTAACGGCCCGTTCACGAGCTAGCCGCTATGAGCAACAGCTAAACGCGGGGCCCAAGTCGTCGACGGCGCGCACTGTTCCCGCGCGCCTCAAGGAGTTGTCAGCAACATCAGGGACTCAGCCGGGTCGAAGCCTACTGGGGCTAGGGTTATACGAAAGTGAACTCGAACCCCGGTATGAATGCTAGAAGGAACGGGGTGGGTCTTTTGGTCAGTTAGAGTCTGACACTATCTCGCACTCCGCCCAAAAGCGGGGATTGTCATTGGACGACTTTTCCCACCATAAAAAAAAGCTAAGCACGAGGCGGGGAGCGGTAAGATCAAAAGTATGAAAATGTTTGAAGCACGCCACGAGACGCCGCACATTGCGAAACCGATGCCGCACCGCTCGCCGCGCCGCGCTCTTCTATGTAAGATTATTTTATTCTCATTCCAGTCTGGCCAAAAGACAAAGCTATACAGGTGGTCTAGCGCCATCTCTTACCCACACTGGAATATGAATGAAACAATCTTACTTTAAACGTCATGGTAACCCACAGTCGTGACTCAGGTGGCAAGTCCTTTCACATGCCTAGGTTCTCAAAATAGTTGTAAGTATATTTTTTATCATGACTATTACGACATGACTGAGTCAAAAATGATTTACTAATAAGTACCTAGTCTTATTTTTTTTTTAATATTCGCTACACAATATTTATTATGTAAAGAGTAAATACGTACATATGTATTTGCATATCCTAAACGACCTCAATGAAATTTTGTTTATGAAAATATTATTATGTACTAAAAAGTTAAAACCATAAGTTATCAGTGTCATCACGCTAATAGGTATTATGTACATAAGCGAAAGTTTGCGAGTATGTAATTTGACACAAGAGTGTAGTAAGCCTTAGTAGCGTAGTTTTTTTTTACGGTAGGTACCAAGAGTATGTTTTCTTATGTAAAAACGTATGTAAAAAAAATGATGATTAGTCCTTGTTTGTTTATCATTTTTAATTTTAAGCTTCCAAGATTCGTCAAATTCTTAGTGTAATCAAAAAATAATATTGACTATGAGAAGGTCATGTACGTACATCTATATCTAAAAAAAGAGAAACTAACTGACATATCAACGCACAGCCGAAATTACTGGGGCTAGGAGCGTAAAATTTTGCAGAAGGTTTCCTTTTATAATGTAAGCGAGTACTAGGAGAAAATTTTCCAAAATCAACCCCCTAAGGGGATGAAACTGAGTTCCAAAGTTTGTATGGAAAAAAACCACTTTCACGCGAGTGAAGCCGCTGGTAGAAGCTAGTCTGTTGATAAACAGAACAAAAAGTTAAATACACGTTTGCCTATGTAAATGATAGCAGTCGTTAGTAATGAAGCGGCTACAATGTCTACAATAGCGGGCCGGGCTATGAATAGAGCAATTTGTTGGGATCAAATACCACGGCTCCTGCGAAACGCGCTTCAAAGGAAACGTTTACTTGAGAACTGGAATATGAGACGTTATTTTACCGTGTTTCGACAAGTCTACGTATTATTTACTAGTGTGTAGGCAGCTCACTGATTACGCCTAAATATATTGTTATTATAATATTTATATACTAATTTCGGCTTCGCCAATGTGATATTAGATATGTATATGCCTATATCACGCAGTGATAAAGTAGCATTCTACTGGTGACTGAATTTTTTAAATTTTGAGTTTATTCGTCACAATAATAATCTGAAAATACATGTGTTTCCTCTTTGTAGTATTGATATAAATAGGTTAGTACAATTCTTTCTATAATAGATAAATAAAGCAAGAACGTTACACGATTTTTTTTTCATCTTGCAAGCATTACTGATCTTATTGTTGAAAATAACAACTTCATTAAATTCGCCTAGCCTTTTCACAACTATGCCGACCCCAATCATTTTCCAGTCTCTAACCAGACGCAGCTGGAATTGCGTGGACCTAGCGAGGGTCGCGGGAAACCGATGGATGCCAGACGCACAAGGCGGTTCGTTGTGGCGAGAGGCCTAGATACAATAATGGACGTTTATCTGTGACGATACGGATTTTTAGATTAAATCCATTGATTGTAAATCAATATCATATGCTATGTTCGCTTTGCAGAACATTTAACCACCAATTTTTCTGATACAGATACTCGTACTGCCGCCTGGGCGGGTACGAGTGTCGTGTCTATTTAATTCTGGCCAGATGTTGAAGGGCTACAAGCCTCAAGAAGTTATCAAAATACGTTCACATGTCGCAGTTGCAAGTCTTACATAATTTTGTTTCGACTTCTTATAACATAATTATTTGATCCCCGCCACGCCTCTAACTTTGTCACTCTCTTATCATTATCAGCTATTGATTTATTGTAAACATTTCATTTGAATCCAGGTGTTGTTTATTAATCCAGTCATTAATCATTCACGATTCACTAAACCTCTGAAACGTATACTATTGTTATTCGTCTTGTGGGAAAGATGAATGGGGTCGTTGAAAAGGCCTACTCATCTGGTTTCATTATTATTGTTTTCTGAAAATTGTTATAGCCCAGCGTTTACAACTTGAAGGATACGAAACTGATTGTCGAATCATTATTATTTAATATAATATTCCACAACTATCACACAACGCCATCTGTTCTCAAGCTAAGCAGAGCTTGTGTTATGAGTACTAGACAACTGATAAACATACATATCTATTTCTAAATACATACATAGTTTAGATAAATTACACCCAGACACAGAACAAATGATCATGCTCATCACACAAAGATTTGTCCTGGGTGGGAATCGAACCAACGACCTGCGGCATAGCAGTCAGGGTCACTAATCACTAGACCAACAGGCCTGTTAAAATCATTACCATAATAATTTCAGCCGAAAGACGTCCACTGTTAGACATAGGCCAAGTGTCTCATCGTTAGGTTAGGTTACGGCTATACTTTCGATATCAACCTATGAAGACAGATACTGATATTATTACATTCATATATGTATGTCCCATCATCTTCCTGCCCTTGTCCCGTTTCATTTGGGGTCGGCGCACCATGGTTTTTTTTCCATTCTGTCCTGTCACCCGTCATGCTATTACTAACTTTTCATATCACTCCTTACACAATCCATCCACAATTTCTTTGACCTCCCTCTCCCTCTCCATCTTACCACATGTATACTCATCATAACTCTTTTATGCGTTTCATCTCTCCATTTCACATGAACATATCAAGAATAGCAATTCCCTTTCAACTTTTCAGACACTGGCGCTACTTTCTAGTTGTTGAATATTATTATTTATTTGTGTTGTAGTATATGTGTTGATTTGCATGAAAATCAAATGTACCCGTGAGTAAACCATGTCCTGGAATAGCATTTAGGATTTGTAAACCAGGACTATTATATTCCCTTGGGAAAATTTCTACTTTCCCGTCAGCGAAGCCGCTGACAAAAGCTGGTTTAACGTGAATAAACACTTTTTCTTTCTTTCTTTCTTTTTCGTTTATCATAATATTCACCAACTCATCAATTCGTTGACATGCTAAATACCTCATCTCAATGCTGTGCTGTCAGTGCAGGAAATGTCAAAGTTTACAACTATCGAAACACGTTTAATCGGTACCCCACCAATGGTCATCTTAACGATTTACGTCCTAAAGAGTTAGATTGCTTCTCCGAAAAAAATGCGCTATTATTGCAAGAGGATAGCTGCCTATTCTTAAAAGCACGTGCAAAAACCCAATGACACATTCGGCTGGCCTGCGACACGTGCCTAACATCTCAAGGTCCATTAGACCAATGAATCGACTTCCTTCAAGAATAATTCGTTCAATTTAGAGATGATATCGACACTATAGAAATCTAACGGGTCATGCTATATTTCTTCGTTAAGCCGATGCCGTAGGAGGATCCTAAATTGCAAATGGCGACTGGTACTGCCTGCCATCGGTATAGATTTTTTCTGGATACCCAACTGACATTGTTTCGTTTTTAGATTGCATTTTGATATGACGAACTCGCATTCGCAGGCTGATAGCTTCGATATGACGACCAGTGTCGAGAATGTAAACTAGTTTTTGTAGCGTGTTCTGAGCTAAGCTGATGACGAATATTCTAATTTAAATCGTGATCTTTGTGGTAGATTGTTTTTAGTCTTTCTTGATTACACTTAGCATTTGTGGACGGATCTGATAGCTGACACAGCTCCGACCGTAATTAATTTATCTACCTATATACCAGCATTTCCCAAGATATAGATTGTGGCCATTTAGTAAGTCGCACCGAACATTAAATGCGTATCCTTAATGCGTAATGCGTATCCCTAAGAAGCCCATGACGGAATTACAAAGACATCCTTTTTAAAGATTTTTTTTAATTAAATATAACTAACATGGAGAGCTTTTAATTGAATCGAATAATCGATTTAACGGAACTTTTTATTTTTTACCGTCCTTTAACCAAATGTATAAGAAAAGCTTCTTTTATCCATGAAGGCTAAGATGTGAGTTCCAATTTGTTTATAATCGGTGTTCAGTTAACTTTGGGAACCACAGATTATTAAAAGAAGGGATTTATAATTAATCTCCAAAACTGCTGAGCGAATTTAAACATTCTTATCAATAGAAGGCTGCTTTATAATTGAGTGACATGGGCTATAATTTTCTACTTTCACGCTACCGAAGCCGCTGGCAAAAGCTAGCCTTTCAATACAACGTCCAATCAATTTAAATGGCTTTATGACATAATTAGGGTACAAAACCATCTACGGTTTAATCTATACTGTCATACTACTCTATACAATGAGTCTAGATGTTCAGACACGCCCTCACGTTCATTACTCAATTGGGTAAACAAAAGATCCATCAAAGAAGTCAATCATCTACTAGTATAGATAGACAGTTGACGGTACACATTAAATTGATTGGCTAGTAACAGGAGAGAACACATTAACTAAAGAGAAAACTTTAGTATGAATATTGATACTTGGGCCGTATTACAACCTATCCTCAAAGGTAAAAAGTTGCGATCACCATCACATCAATTGCTGCTTTAAAACTCTATTACGAATCTGGATTGGTGCAACATGACTTTCTTCCGAATCGTCTACTACGCGTTCCAAATGAGAATAGGACCGATTCCTATGCTTTGACGTCTCATCGTACTGTCAAATCGAAGAAATTTTGGCGAAATTGAAGAGCTTAGAGATGAGTAAAATTGAAGTTGATTCTGATTAAAACTTTTTTCGTTCCCAGTTCATAAATAAATTAAATGTTTCGTAAATTAATTAATGTTTAAAAATTTCTTTCCTCAATTTGACAGTAAATCGTGACGTCACAACATGGCGGGCGATCCTATTCTCATTTGGAACGCATTGTATCTTAATTATTACACACAAAAAATAACAAAGTAAGTACACAGTGATTTGACAATTCAAGTACACAGGCGAGCTTAACGCAACAGTGATAAGTTTTTTTTACTAGAAAACTAACTCTACTCTACTATCACTATCACCTTCGAAAGCACGTAGTCAAGTTATCTCTATCTATTGTTGTAATCACCCACATATACCAAAAACTTTTCTTATATGTGGATTTTTTATAATTCGCGATGGGAAAATCATCTAATGACATGCCCCGCTCTTGATATTGGAGATAGTGGCAGACTTTTACTGACTAAAAACTCACTTCTATTCCTTCTTGCCTTTCGTACCGGGACGGAGCTTCTCTTAAGGATAACCCCTGGTCCCAGTACGCTTTGACTCGCTGGGCCCCTGCTGCTTATATGTGGATAACACCTTCGTACCATCCTTCTTTCAAATTTCCTATAACACGCTCTAAACAAATGCCACACAACCACGATAATCTAATAATAAATAAAAGATTCCATCTTACCTATGGACACAATAGTTCATGACGACGAACCAGCGCGCCGAGGACGTGTACTCCGTGAATGAGTACCAGGTGTACAGTAGGACGGTGATGTGGTGGTACCAGTGCAGGAAGATCAGGGGCTTCTTCCGCAGAACTATGAACACGGTGTCTCCTAACTCCGGCAGCTTCGATAACACGAACATCCATGTCCAGAAACCGGACACTTTGTCTTGTTCGATGAAACTGGAAATTAGAAAATTTTCTATGAGTATTTTAATGTTACAGATACACATTTTATAATCAAGGATTATCTCTTAAATTCATTAAACCCCAAGCGAACGCCGGCGTTCGCGCACCTATTGTCTTTCAATTGTGTCTGTCATTATCACGATTGAAAGGTTAATTTATTTTGAAATAACGATGAAGAGAACAATGTTGAAAAAGTTTTAAATACCAAAAGCGGCTATCTCAGCATCTGGCCTTTTAACTATATAAGATGGGCGGAGAATTTGAACTGTGGGAGGTCTAGTCTGGTTCTTTAGAAATATGGATCCATTTATAAAATAATAATAAAAACTGGACAAGTGCGAGTCGGACTCGCGCACTGAGGGTTCCGTACAATTCCCGAATGGAGTCTCGAAGATTTTTCCGAATTGAAATTTTTTTTGTGACCTTTTAACAACAAATTTACTGTTTTTAGATTTTTTCCTTCATTTCAGGATTCTGGGTCAACGGGAACTACCCTATGAATAATATGCGACATAAACGGCCGTATCTTTTTTATTCGTTAACTTAGAAGTTTGATTTTTCCACAGCTTGAAGGGACCGGAAACCTGAGTATATGTGGTTTTAATTTCAACTCGATACCTCCACGCGTTCTCGAAATAAAGGGTCTTGACAGACAGACCGACGGACAACAAAGTGATCCCATAAGGGTTCCGTTTTTTTCCTTTTGATGTACGGAACCCTAAAAAGAAACGAGCTAAACGAACTCAAAACTTCTCACTGCTTCATTTGTAACGCGGTAACAAATGAGCCTACAGAACAATGAGAACTAAAATTCAAGATTTCAGAAACCGACACATTGATTGAGCGTGTCCAACATTTAGAACATGAAAAACTATGCCCAATCAGTCATGTTCCGATAACTAGTGAACAACTATGATTGATGTACACATATGAACATGTAAATAAAAGGCATTATGCTGGTGTAATGTAGCGTATAAATGGCGAATGTTTTTACATGGATGATAACAAAACATCGCGTGCGCATAGAATAGGATTGAACACGCGAGTTATGGGAATGGAGCCGTCTTGTCTATTTATTAGGTATGACGCTAATTTATGTCAGTTGTGTGAGAATGTGCTGAAATTAGCAGTGATGATTTCAGTTATCATCCTAATATAGAAGCATGGTCACGTTTTGAATAAATCTAGTCCGTATTCAGTTATGTTCCACATCCTGATATAAAATAATAAAAACAAAACAAGAGCTTTTCCTAATATATCCCAATTATGACACAGAGAACCAGATTAACCTTTTGAATGTCTTATGTTACACAGTTCGACATAAGCAATTGTCTTTCTATTGTGTCTCTAATTACGGCATTCAAAGAGTTAAGAACATATCGATGAGAAACCATTAACTATAAATAATACAAGTGCAGATATCATTAATACTTCTACGCAGACATAAAGGCGCTTCCTTCACGACAAAGATATGAAGGACATAAAGTATGTAGAAGAAGAGAGTGCTAATGTAATGTAAACACAGACAGTTCAACATGTAATCAATATCGACAACGTTCCGATATAAATTGAGTCAATAGATACTGTTTACATAATGAGAATGACATCATAATAGAAAGCGGTTCGAACTGTCATACGATACTAATTAGTTAGGTGGCATTCTGACTCTGCTTTCAAGTTGATTAATTTGTATTATCATGTTAATAAAATTAAATATGTTCTTTTAACCGGCCGCGTCGTATTGGTGTAACGAATGTTTTCACGCTACAAACTTTCAAGGGCTTGCTCAGTAGACGAAACTGAACAACCTTCCACAAGATTTTTTTTCAGGAAACGAAAAAAAAGAATCAGCCTCGCCATACAAACTGTCCAATCAAGTTTATAATTTTGTATGGTGAGGTGGATTTTTTTGGTTAAAGTTTGTGAAGGGCTGTCCCCCTTACACCCTTTATAGTTGACAGAAGAGCTAACGAGATGGAGTATTTATTTGGTCGTGGATATACGACCCTGGCGGAATAAACGCGCGTGTGTCGGATATGTGTTTTGTGATAGCTACAAAATTCAAAAAATTTAAAATTCAAAATCATTTATTTCAAATAGACCCAACAAACAACCTAGGCGTCTTTAAGACAAGAGTGAATAGGTAACTTCTAGGCAAGCGTGCTCCATCATCGGCCACATCATCACTTACTATCAGGTGAGATAGTGGTCAAACGCGGGCATGATGGATTTAGAGGCATTTACGGGAGATCGGCCGGAGAATGTAAGACGCTGAGAAGAATTTAAACTATGAGGAAACCCAAAAGAGAGATGCAACAGCTCTCGATGAAGCCGATATTGGGTACAAATATAACTAATAACTATTTCTGGACATTTTTAACCGCACAGGAAAATAATAAAGTAATATTTTCCCGTTAGCTATTTGATTTTAAATATTTTGTCTCCGACAGCTTGTCTAGCAATTTTATCTTCAACCTTGAAGTATCGAATGTGTTTACAAATAATTTTGATTAATTTTTTAATGACTTCCAGCAGGATGTGTGTTCATCATGGTGTCGTGAAAATGTGGATCACCGCACATTTCCTTTACAGGTTGTTCATCACATTTTAATAGGAAAACCAAAATATCTCGGGGTAATCAAAATATTCGTTGACCCTGAAAACAACATGTCTTAGAATGGAACCTTCATTGTTTTGAAATGCTTGTAATATCGATGACATTTGATGAGTAATAGCTATTACTTCTTCTATACATATAATAAATCTGTAGAAGATTTTAGTTGTGCGCGCATCACGTAAAATACACGAAATCAATATATCAATAAAATCGTGTGTAACTTGTTATATTACTTAGGCTTTGTTTCATCGCAATCGCTTGACTATATCGCAAGATATACTTCATTACGGTACGAATCGGTACGAAGTTCGACGGGTTAGCTAGTTGTATAATAAAGCAATGGCGTTTTAAGAGGCATCAATGGAATATTTTAAACAGAACTTAAATTTGAATCTGAAGTCAAAATAACTAAAATGATGCAGTAAACATCCATTAGATGCAGTTAACACAAGACTGAGTAAACTGTAAACTTCATCACTTTCATTTTTATGATGTTCTTCCATCTTATTCCAGGTCTTGCGGTGTGCATGGCCATACATGGAGTCAAGAGCGGTGTGGATCTGGTCGGACCAACGTATTGGGCTGCGCCCGCGAGGCCTTTTTCCATCAACATTACCGTTCACGATGAGCCTTTAGAGGTTTCCACTGTCTTTCCTTGCAATTTGACCGAAGTAATGGAATAGGTACATTTAAAATCGAGTACAATTATATGACTGGTCCAGACAGCTTCATCTAATTAGTCAGAACATTTCAACTATTCCCAGAATATTCACAAAACAAAATTATTATACTAAGGATTCTATAACTTCCAATTAATTATAACAATCACAAGAAGACCCACAATGAAATGAACAGTTTGTGTGTAGACGACAACAGAATTATTATTGTAATGTGCTTTTCATTCGTTGTAAAGCAATTGCTTTCAAATTAAATTCCGTTTATTTGTTACATAAGCGGGGAACATATCAAACAGACTCAAAGTTTGTTAATTAGCAAATACATATTACATTGGCAAGCGTTATATAATGTCTTGTGAGTAAGTACTGCGTAGATTTATGAACGTTTGGAGTTAGGATCGTTACGATTGTATATTAAAAAGAAGTATAAATACAGAATAAACACATACATTCCTTGTAGAACATTAAGATGGGGCTGAAAGGTTCTAGCGACGACCGCGTACCGAAAGACGCTGCATTGGAAGGCCTCTACGCGGACCGATGACATGGAGACGGCCATGGTATTGTGGCTTACACTTGGACGAGGTCTAAGTCATAGGCCATAAGTGTTATGATTTTGCCGAAAGACACCTGCTATAGGACGTAGACCTGCTTCAAGCATCGAAAAAACGGTCTAATCTAACTTTCCGCAAATCTAAATACGAATTTCCGCAAGTCCTAACCGTCCAGTATGGTGAATTTACTCCATCAATTAGTTTTAAACAAAAATATATGAAATTCCTTTCGCGCGACCATAGCATCGGATCAAATTGATGTCAATTTAATGCTGTAGTCTCGGACTAAAATTCTTGTCCGCCAATTTATTTAAAGTCCAGCCGGTCCTTTTGTCCAACAAAATCGGTCTGGCCGAAGTCGAGGCTACGAAATATCATTAGAGAACCCAATTACTTTTTTGCAGAAGTCCAGCCGAATACCATGTTAGGCTCTTTATGTTTTCGACAACTCTAATTGCCTCTTGGTCAACAGTAAGAACTGCTATTGAGAAATCTGTTGCAAGAGAGCTACTACCGATTAGGCCCCAAATAAGCAATATACTTATTACATTTCAAAAGCACGATTATTCCATAAACTTCAACACAACCATCAATAACGGAATGCCAACACGGACTGGCGAAAGAAGACTACTAGGTTAATCAAACTGGTATTCTACGCGTACTCATGGCATTCGACGCAAGCGCATAATTTTCTAACTGACGTAAGTTCGTAACTGACACACCACTTTCTATTTCCTTAGCGATGGGCACTATTATGATGTAATTTTTTTCGACAAGATGTTGTTTGCACCGTGTTTTGACACAGTTTGTGAACAACCTGTATTTAATAACTGAGTGAGGAATGCCTGAGAGGAAGCTTGTTTTACGTAATCGAGACAAGATCGGTTCGCTATGCTTTGATTAAAGCGAATCGATTCTTGAAGTATATTTATAGAAGGCGAAGACGAAGTCTCGGAAGGCCTCCTACAAGGTGGACCGATGATCTGATGAGGATCGCGGAGATTCTATGGATACGACACGCATATGACCGGTCGTTGTGGACATTTTTTAGTTGAAATGACGATGATGAGAGCGTGATTCTGTTTTGGGATTCGTATGTTGTTGTGTTGGTTTTATAACTCAAAGATAAGTTAAGAGTGAATAGGTTACTTCTAGGCAAGTGTACTTCATCATAGGCCACATTATCGGATACCATCAGGTGAGATAGTGGTCAAACGCGAGCCTATCAATAATAAAAAAAGATGAGAAGAAGAAAGAGACAGTGAAGTGACATGTATCTCAGACAGCACCCTATCAATGATCTCAGGTTTCCAAAAGCTTGTTCAAATTCGTTGGATGTCAAATTTCCTGTCAAGTCACATCACAGGTTTGGCAGCAGAATACCAGAGACTTGTTCAGTAAATTACAAATTGACATTTATTATTCTGTTTTCATAATACCTACCTTTGTGAACCGAACCCTGGAAAAGCGCTTAAGACAACGTCTTATAAAATTATGAACACTCTTCGCTACTCCCTGATCGGATTAGCCACGCAATTTCTTTAGATCCGCTCGTCTTTAGATCTGTGTGAAATTTATTCCGCGCCAAAAGAATGTTAAGAGCTACGGAACATTTTTAACAGACACTAAGTTCTGTTACCAATAATGTCGAATTATTGTGAGTTATGTTCAAAATAGTTATAAAGAAGAGCGTACGCGGCTTTTAGATAAAATACGTTTTGTTACAAGATTCTATCATCATTCTTTTTATTTATGGTACAATAAGATAATATTTAGGCAAGGAACGTTTGCTTAGATTTAAAAACATAGGAATAAAATCGAGAAGGTAACCTATTTTTATAAATCATTCATTATATGCGAATGGAAACGTTATTAAAGTCAGGGCTGTGGGAACGTTTGAAATAGTTACCATAGATTACCAAGGGCAAATTAAGGAACATTATGTGGGTTTTAGTTAGTAAAAGTCAGATCTGAAGAAAAACTTGTTAGGTAAATATTTTGGAAAGCAAATATAGACTACGAATTGTACGTAGTAGGTTCAAACCTAGACAGGCGCATTACTTTGTGTAATTTATTTCACCACTACTGCTCTCAAAACGGCGAAGGAAGAGTTTGCGGAGAAACCGGTATGTTCTAGAAGAAGTACTTAGAAGATATGTATCATCCACAAACTTGCACTGCGTGGTGTTTTCCCCCTTCTATACAGAAGGCTTCAGTTCCAGCAGTGGGAACATTATAAGGTCAATTTATTATGCTAATAGCAAGCAAATATCCAACTACCGTCACTACAATTTCATTCCAATTTCCAAATCACTAAAAAGTCAACGCAACAATTGATTGGCCACTACGAATCAAGCCATTCGACCTATCACACCCCAGGAAATCTTAACAGCTTAAAAAAAAAATGTTGCTCTACTTTTATCTAACACACCACGATAATTGACTCAACAATAATAACATAGCAAGAAATAATATAACATACAATTATACTCGCAGTCTCCGGAGATAAATAGTAATTACAGCATAGATATTATACAGAGCCGTGTACGCATGTAAACGGGTTAATTAAGTGTAATTACACAAGTTAGTAAATTACCCTGTACAAGTCTACACGAGGATGCTTTAGTTTAAATAAACGCGGTTTAGTGGATATTTGCCCCAAGAGCTGTCTAGGTTAGACAAGAGAATAGACTAATTTTAGGCAGGTTTAATCATTACGA
This sequence comes from Mythimna albipuncta, assembly GCA_929112965.1. NCBI lineage: Eukaryota > Metazoa > Arthropoda > Insecta > Lepidoptera > Noctuidae > Mythimna > Mythimna albipuncta. The sequence goes on along the minus strand of OV815961.1, from coordinate 21,924,951 downwards.
CCCACCTTATAGACAGGGCTTATAGACCCTTGAACCATCTGGCTTTTGCCAGTGGGACAGTATGGGCTAGATATTATTATTATTTAGCCCATACTGTCCCACTACTGGGCAAAGGCCTGGCCGTTACCAAGGTTTCAGAAAGTCACTGTTTTATGGCACTTTTCGGGCGCTTGGGCGTTAATACCGCGACGCAGGATTTTCAATAGGACAAATTTGCGAGTACTAATCAAAGTTTTGTTTCTACTCACCCCTGCGTTCCTATTCTTCCTGTTTGACGATACCAGGTCGAGTCGAATAATTCTTTGGATAGCCCATTTATCGAAGAAGGCTATGTGACAATCCGCTACGACCAATAGAAGCAGAGCAGTAACCAAAGTCGTGGCGGGTGAAACCGTGGACAACAGTTAGTGAAGCTATTAAGGTATAGGTAGAAGGAATAAACAAAAACGAAAAAATAAAGAAGATATCGCTTCCAATGATCACTGAGGTAGACCTATCTAAAATGAACATCTGGCAAATAAAAGGGGAAAACACTGTCTAGCCCGCAGAGAAATTAAGATCTGAGAGAAGGGTGTGACTCCCCGCGGGAAGATTTGTTCACGATAAGGGGGAATCTCGAAGGTACCTTATTATCAAGTTGACAGGATCGTCTCTCGAGGTTTTACAATTTCCAGCGCTTTTAATGATTATATAAGTCGGTATATGTTCAGAGACCATATATACCACGAGCTCTCAACGGGATCCATTTGACGACCTAAACTGAACTGTAAAAGGGGTGGAGCTCGATAGGGTGTATAGCGCCATTCGCCCTTCTCGATCGCATGCTCGACATTTTAATATGTCATGATACGGCTCTCGGTGGCATCAAAATCTATTCAGTCCCAAAAAGGCGACTGCTGTGGAGTTTGCAATCCTATTTCGTGGTATTTAAAGCACAAAATTGTAAAATGTACAAAATAAACGATCTTACCATCTATCAAATGGCAAAAAACTATCTGACGTTCAAAATCTTTTCGCAACATCGTCGTATTCATTTGTATTATCAGTACAAAAGCATCGAAAGAAAAAGTACTCGATACTTTTTCTTGACCCTGATAGCACCCGGTTAACCAACTTATTTTGGAAAAAGCAGTTAATGATTAAGAACAACGATGGTCACACAATCTGCAATGACCTTCTCTAGAGAAAAAAAGGACAGCTAATTCGTAATGCACTTAGATTTAGATCAAACTTCACACGGAAAAACGTAATTTAATATGAAACTGCATGTAAAAACTATGCAAACTGTTATCTACTATTTAAAAATAAGTCGGGTTTTCCTTCCTGACGCTATAACTCCAGAACGCACGAACCGATTTCCACGGTTTTGCATTCGTTGGAAAGGTCTCGGGCTCCGTGAGGTTTATTAGAGTAGAGTAGGGTAGGGTAGAGTAGGGTAGAGTAGGGTAGAGTAGAGTAGGGTAGGGTAGAGTAAGGTAGAGTAGGGTAGAGTAGAGTAGAGTAGGGTAGGGTAGAGTAGGGTAGAGTAGGGTAGGGTAGAGTAGGGTATAGTAGGCTGAAGTAGGGAAGAGCGGGAGCGAAGCCGCGCGGGCAAAAGCTAGTTTATCTGATAAATTTAGCAGTCACACGTAATGTGCTCACGTTTCCTCTATCGACTAAGATGTTAAGCAGATGTGAGTTGTGAATGGCTCCCGAAATAAAGATAATGGTTTTTGAAGTAAATAGAAAATCGTTCTTTTTTACAAACTGTTATTTAATTTCACCTGTTCCGATGTTTTTTTTTATTGTAATCAAATTTTGCATGCATGTGTAAATCAGATGGCAATGCAAAATTCTTATGACATGAAGCTGATCTGATGATGCAACCGGAAGGTGGCCGTAGGAACTCCGTAGACAACACCACACCACACACAACAGCAACACGCAACAATACACAACACCATCGAGTTTGGTCTCGTTTGATAAGTCTTAAAGACTTTTGGAACCAGGGTCTGATGATAAAACTGAAACGATGGCCACAGGAACTCGGTAATAAGCGCAAAAAGATAATCCTATCGTGCTTGAACTTTTTGTAATGGTTTTTGGAAGAGACAGCGCTATAAAAGCTTGCATTGAAAAAATGGTTTTCATTGAAAATTTCTTTACTGCTAGACGTGGCTTCAAAGTATTTAACCATCCAGCATAAGAACAATCATGTTGGCAATAGATAGACCTGGCTGAAGAGGTTTAATAAAACAAAATGTCCATACTTTCGTAGACCAGTGGAAGACAGATCTCGAAAAAGTAAAGTGTAAAAGTCTGACACACAATCTAGCACCGCCCTAGAATTCATTGGTTAAAAAAGCACATATGCATAAAATAGATAGGTAACACATGTGTAGTTTTAGTCAGTAAAAGTCTTACACGCCCTCCAAATCCACCCTAGAGCGGGAAAAGTCATTGGATGATTTCCCACCTCAAAATATTTCATAACCTCACTCGTTACATCACTGTAATGTCTGTTACAAAACAAATATTAAACTACCAAAAACCTTTTACAATAGCACTTATTGAAGGAATGGCATCCATCAGATTGGACAGCCGAAATAAGTTGGAATCCATCAATCAATTTCAAACGTCAACCAAATCGAATGAATTCCAGCTGGTATCGGGAAAATACAAGTTCTTGGCTGAGTGTTGCTATGGAGGAACGTGCTTTTTGATGTATTCTATGATAATCTATTTGATTTTGATTTGAAATTTAAAAAAAAAAATCATGAGTTTCCTGCCCTATTATGTTTAAATCTATACTATCTATACTTAATATAATAAAGAGGTAAAGTTTGTTTTTTTGTTTGTAGGAGGTAATCTCTGGAAGTACTGGTTCGATTGCTTAAATTTTAGAACCTCGGTTTTCCGTTTCAGAAGCGAATTCATTGACCCAGTACGCTTAGAACCTGCTGGGCTCCCACGGTTTTGCTGATATCTCTTTGAGGCGCGCGTGGAACACTACGCCCCGTCGACAACTCGGCCTTGGTCCGGACGGTTACCGGACGGCGAACTACCCATTACTCGTCGTCTCCAAGCCCACACCTACGGTAGCGAGAAATCTTTGCTAGCATTACTGCTTCGCAGAAGGAGGCGACGGTCTGCCACTCCTCGGTCCGGACCATGGCCCCAACCAAGGCCCGGCGCGAGAGGTCTCCGCCACCTATCGCCCCAATGAGGGCACGGCGATGCTCCGCCCAAGCAGGGTACACTTCGACTGTGTGCTCCACCGTTTCCTCCGGGCGTTCCGCACAGTGGCGACACCCGGGCGTCAATTCCGCACGAATTCGGTGCAAGAACCTTCCGAACGTACCATGTCCGGTGACCTGCGTCATACGGAAGGTAAGGACGCAGTGAGAAATCTTTGCTAGCATTACTGAGGCTACGGTCTGCCAATCTTCCTCTGTCCGGACCATGGCCTATATCAGAGCCTGGCGCGAGAAGAACTTTATATTAAAAGTACCTACTTTTTTTTAAATAAAGTATTGGTTTCTTTATTTTCTGTAATGTCGCAGTATTTATAACTATAACATATAATCAACAAAACTACAAGTGTTTTTGCATGGTACGAGTTCCAACATGAAATTATGCATTTCAAACGGTAACCAGTATCAATGACGTATGCATACGACATTCTTTTAACGAACGAACTTCGTGTTATTGGTTTAATAGCTTTCGTTTTGGACTATTTTGTCTTGAAGCTGCCCCCGGAGAAAAAAGTTATTCGTGAGGTTAACATTCATTGGCAGTTCTAAGTCCGTAATCGTCATCAATATTGCATATCAGTTGAGACGCATTGTTTCCATAGTACAACTCATTTTCCGAAATAACCATCATCATTTCAGCCGAAAGACGTCCACTGTTAGACATAGGTCTCCCCCAAGCGTCGCCACAATGAGCGGTCCCGTGCGTCTCGCATGCATCGGATTCCCGCAACCCCCACCAGGTCATCGGTCCACCTTGTAGGTGGCCTTCCAACGCTACGACTTTCGGTACGATGTCGCCATTCTAGAATCTTTCGGCCCCAATGGAAATAATAATAATATTCCACAACTATCACACAACGCCGTCTAGTCCCAAGCTAAGCAGAGCTAGTGTCATGAGTCCTAGACAACTGATAAACATACTTATAAATTTCTAAGTACATACTATTATAGATAGATTACACCCAGGCACAGAACAAATGACTCAACACACAAACATTTGTCCTAGGTTGGGAATCGAACCCACGACCTCCGGCATAGCAGTCAGGACCACTAACCACTAGACCAACAAGCCAGTCAAAATATTATTATAAAAAAAGAAAAATAACTATTTTCTTAAAAATTATAAAAATAAATAAACAAAAGAGCGTGAGAATAAGTAAAACATTAAGAAGATGATAACAATATCAAAAATTAAACCAAACCTTGGGTTGATTTGGTTTTATTATTTTTATGAAATTAGAGATTTAAATCGCGGAAAGAATATGTAATTACTAATGTTTTTAAGAAAAAAATAATTTCAAAAAATAAATATGAATAATATTAATTAAATAATATTATTATGTGGAATGAAACAAAAATAAAAAAAATTAAAAACTGGGCAAGTGCGAGTCGGATTCGAGTACGCAGAGGTCCGTACCGTCCTTAGGAAAATCCGGCAAAAAAAATCGCGTTTGTTGTATGGGAGCCCCCTTAAATATTTATTTTATTTTTAGCATTTGATGTTATAGCGGCTTTTTCAGAAATACATAATTTATGAAAATTTCAACTGTCTAGCTATCGCGGTTCTTGTGATACAGCCTGGTGATAGACAGACGAACGGACAAACAGCGAAGTCTTATTAATAGGGTCCCTTTTTTACCCTTTAGTCACGGAACCCTAAAAATGCCATATACGTCAAACAATTGTACCTACGTCAGTATAATATTCAAACACAGGTAAAAATACCAACTTAAAATTCAGTGCGTGAGTTGAAACCACTCAAGGAATGAATTTTTCGTTATCGTACATGAAAGAAATAATGATTGTGAGGGAGCTATGCAAGGGCGTAGAAATTAAAAATCCATACTGAACAATTACAATTAATATTCCACAACTATCACACAACGCCGTCCAGTCTCAAGCCAAGCAGAGCTTGTGTTATGAGTGCTAAACAACTAATAAACATACTTATATATTTCTAAATACATACATACTCGTATTATAGATAAATTACACCCAGGCAGAATAAATAATCGTGCTCAACACATAAATATTTGTCCTGGATGAGAATCGAACCCACGACCTCCGCAAAGTAGTCAGGGCCACTGAACACTAGACCAACAGGTCCATCAAAAATCAATTAAAAAAGTAGAAATCATGATAAGAAGCCATCAGTTGGCAAGGGAGTTATGGAGAATGCATCGATCGCCAAAGTCAAAGTCAAAACGTTTATTGCAAACCAAGTATAGGTACGTACAATGATGACATTATACTATTTAAGCTTAGCTTTTTTTGAAATGCAAGAAGCGCAGTTAGCGCTCAATTCTATTGAAGTATTATGAAAATGACTACAATGGAAAACCATTCAGATAATTTGAGCTTGGAAAGTTTCAGTATCGTTATAATTTTTTCAATAATACCTCATCGAAAACCCGCTTTTTTTTCGACATTCGTAAAAAGCGTTTCGGGAACAAATTTATTGTGCGTACAGCCAAGTAGTGGAATTTCCTGCAGGAGTCTGTGTTTCCTGATAACTTAACTGATAACTAACTTAGGGGCTTTAAATCAAGGGTTACTTCTAGGCAAGCGTGTTCCATTGTTGACCATCATCGCTTACCATCAGGTGAGATGGTGGTCAAATGCAAGCCTATCAATTAAAAAAAAATGACGTAATTATTTCTTGATAATGGCCGCCCGCCCTTGTGCCTCGACCGGGCACAGCCGAGCTTCGACATTGACCGTGACCACCCGCTCTGCAAACGGCCTAAATCGATATTTGTCTAGGGTTGGCAAACACTGTGGTTGGATGCTAAACGACTAGTCCGTAAATCAACTAAACAACCAGTTCGGTAAAGGTTACCAAGGACGAGTTATGTCTTGTGTACTTAGGATATTTCGAAGATTAAGTACTGATCCGGGTTAATGAATATTTATGACAAGTCCTAACCAGAACATTGAACTTAGTTTATAATAGTACCTTGTGAATATCAGATAGGTAGACGCTCCAGGTAAAATCGTGGTATTCAACTGTTCATAAGTTACAGTTAGGAAAATGCTAGGACAAAAATATTGATGACTAAGGTTCCAGCCAGATACAATGTTGGTAAACACCTCTTAACCCATTAAAACTTAGTAAAGAGTAAAATGCTGACAAGCCAAACTTGTGCCACTTGGTTAACAAATTGCGCTCACGAGATAGATGCTCGCTCGCTCATGTCGAGAACTAACTGCTCACGTAAATTGGCGTCAATGCCGCACTGTAGGTAGCAACAAAATACAAGTCTAAGATCAGAACTGTGCCAAAATATCGCCTACGATAGTTGAGAAATAAATGTATTTTCGTTTTACTTAAATTAGAATATTTATAATTAAATTTTCCAAGCGCTATTGCTGACTGCGTGTACTTCTGGAGCAAGTTTAAATGATATTTTGTACTTTTTGGTTTGCGTGACAACCCTATTCCGGATTCGCCTAAAAATGGGGGAGATAGTGTAAAGCTCCACGTCACATGGCATAGTATATGGCTTGAATAAAAATGCTTTACGCAGCACGGCCCCCGAAGTTTTTTATTGGGGCGATACGCTTTTTTGATACGCTTTTTTGTTACGATATTAGATCGGTCCTTACTTAACTTCTAGGATTACATTGATATTTTATGTATGATCTACCAACACACAAGAAGCGAAAAACTTGCAGTTGGGGAACAAAATTGAATATTAAGTTTAAAATTTATCTACAGAAGTAATGAAATTGAACTTAGAACATAACTATAATTTACAGGCACAGTCAGTAACAACCACCGATATATGACTGGCCTGTTGGTCTAGTAGTTAGTGGCTCTGACTGCTATGCCGTTGGTCTTGGTTTCGATTCCGGTGGACAAATGTTTGTGTGATGAGCACGATCTTTTGTTGTGTCTGGGTGTAATTTTTTTTTTTATATATATATATTATTACATATTTAGAAATACGTATGTTTATCAATTGTCTAGTATTCATAACACAAGCTCTACTTAGCTTGGGACTAGACGGCGTTGAATGATACGAGAAAATAAAAAATAAAAAATTACAAGGCAACTAAATACAAGTACTGACAGCATTGTACACGTGTATTAAAAATTGGAGCTAACAAAAGTGAAAACACCGAACACGTGCCTTAGGTTGTAAATCAAATTTTTAAATATAACGATTTGAATAGGAATATACACCGTTAAATTTTAATCGTTTTAATCCCGTGGAGGGTCGATCCGGTACATGAAACACTATCGATTTGTAAAGATAAATTTAAAAAAAAGTACCTCTTTTTCAAAACTGGTATTAATTTACGCATGTACGAAATTAATTTCTTTAAGAAAAAGTCAGCTGAGTGAGTTCTATGACCTGTAGGTGCTTCGTTTAGTGTTTCATGTACAGGATCGACCCTCCACGGGATTAAAACGATTAAAATTTAGCGGTGTATAATACTAGCTGACCCGGCGAACATCGTACCGCCTAATATGTTGATACCTGATACCTTTTAGCTAAGCTGTCAACTCTACCCTACTCAATCCTACTCTACCCTACACTACCATACTCTACCCTAAACTACTATACTCTACCCTACACTACCCTACTCTAGCCCACACTACCCTTCTCTACCTTACACTACCATACACTACCTACTAACTAACCTTCCGACAATAACAAACACAACAAAAAAGAATTAGCGAAATCGGGATTAATATTTAAATACGTTAGATATAAGTAGCAGAATAAACTTAGAAAATGTAAAGCAAAAACGTGGGATTGTGAATGTTTAAATATAATTATTGTAGATTGTCTTTTGATAACATTGTAATGACTTACAGAATATTTTTTTTTTCTAATTTTCATTGTTAAACTGAAAATTAGCTCGTAAATTAATTATATAATTAATTTAAAACAAAATAAAGCTACTCGTCCTTCATGCCATTTTTTTATTTTAATCGCAATTGTTATTATTCAAATTAAAATTGTTGATTACCTACTCATATTCGTGGTTTTTTAATTAATAATTAATTTAAATATATTTTCGCCTGCACAAAAGAAAGTTAACCTAAGGAAACCTACACCTGACATAAAAGGTATCCTACGTGGTATTCCGACATTAATTATTAAGGACATGGTCTGTCCCGTGTACAAAGTTTTATCGAAATCCGTTCAGCCGTTCGAGCGTGAAAAAGTAACAAACACACACAAGCTTTCGCTTTTATAATATTAGTGTGATAAATCAAGTGTGATTTATCAACCAGCTCTGCTGAGTCTTCATTTTATAGTCGACTAGCTTTTGCGTGCGGCTTTACCCAAGCACATAAAGTATAAGCCATGTCACTCGGAAATAAGCAGATTTCTATCGGTGAAAAAAATTTAGCAATCGGATCAGTACTTTCAAAGATTACCTCCTACAAACCCTCTCTAAAATATTTGTGTAGATGAGCTTGATATCTACGTTATGTACGTTTTAGATAGCTAAACCTAACCAAATTGAGGGTCGAGGATAATCCTCACAATCACGTTGAAGAACAATTATTCGATTAGTTCAAGCAATTTGCCATAATTGGACACGTCTCTTAAACGAGATCTAGAGCCTAAACGACTTTATTCGAACCCTAGGTTTTCTGACACAAAATGAATAACAACAAAGGCGAGGGTCTAAATCCGTTTCCTAAAGCAATAGTCGGAATCATGAAATACAGCCATTTTTTTTGTTAGGCTATTCTGTCAAACTCCTTGGCAAAGGCCTTGTTCCCCTCCTTCCATCTTTACAGCGGCCGCCCTTATTCTTGCCAGTTCTGGAACTGCAGGAGCTGCCAGTTCTGTTATCGGGTGGTGGAATCTGTCTAATTGGTAGCGCTATCTCCTTCGTGGTCTGCCGCGATCCAGTTTCACTGTTTCAGGGCACCAACTTTGTACTACTTTGGCCCATTTTGTCGGACATGCGGCAGAAATCCTGCCCAGTCCCATTCCAGTTTGGTAGCCTTTTGAGCCACATCAACTAGATCACCGTACAGTCATATCCTTGCACCAAATGCACTCCGTCGTTTTACCCAGGTCTGCAGTTGACTGCTGGCGTCGGTCAGGAAAGGTTCTTCAAGACTCTTCATATGACTGGCCGAGAGGGTGATGATCAGGCACGACCAGGTAGGCTTGCTGGCTGTATGGTTCGCTGCTCGAAAGCTTGAGGGAGTGATATGATGACGTCACGATGTAGTAGCTGCACGATGGCTACGCTGATAGTTTATAGAAAATTCTATTACCGCGATGCAGGATTTTTAAATTTTAGTTTCTATGTGGCGTGACAGATGCCGCTGTCGGGCGATCCAGAAAAACTTTTTTGATAGGCATCGTAATTTAGTGCATATCGAACGCTTCTATTTTAATTTAATGTTTGAGCCTACAAGTCGGTCGTTCTGGTTCAAACTGGAAAGTTGTGAAAGTCTACTTCTGTCCATGACTATAGAGATACAAATAGTCCCAGATCAAACTTGCTTGTTATTTCGGAGTCGAGCCCAAGTCAACATCCTTTTGAGTTGGCGAACTTCAAATTGGATTGGTCCCATTTTTCGTACACCTCTTACCTTTGGATCTTTTATATCAAATTGAGACACTATGTACTAGTGAAGAAGCTTGAGAATATCAAATAATCTTGACAGATTTTTTTTTGTGAGTAATCGTGATCAGAGAAAACTATTGGAATTATACAATATGTCTGAATGAAATTAACCTCAAAAGCGTACAACTAAGGAGTGGAAAGCCGTGCCGGAGTTTGTGTTTTCTGATAGCTATAACTAAGGGGTCTTCAAGTCAAGAGTGAATAGGTTACTTCTAGGTGCTCCATCCTCGGACACATCATCGCTTACCATCAGACGATATAATGGTCAAAAATAAGCTTATAATATATGGGTACCTACAATGGCAGATACATTGTAGGTACCACCCATAGATTTAAGTTAGTGTTAAAATTTTGTTACTATTTTTTTGGTGTACAATAAAGTTTATTCTATTATAATCCATTATAAAAAAAAAACATTATTTATTTATTTACCAACATCCTTAAAACAATACACATTGTAATAAATGTATCCGCTTCAATGCAAACAGGATAATTTGCTTACACGTGACCATTACTTATAATACCTTCCCAAATATTTACTCATCACTACACTAAACTAGAAGACTAACTAACTTTATTGACACATACTCTTATGTACAAACTTACATACGTAATATATTTCTTGTGGACACGAGTACGAGCGGTTTCATTTCCATCACGTTCAAGGCGTATGCGCAAGTCAATGTTATAATGATCTTGTACGTTCCAATGACGCAATTAAAGGACAAAGTGCCTTTTTTGATAGTGTTACAAATTATCTATGTTAATTTGGTAGCTAACTTAGGAGCTTAAAAGGCCAAATTTAAATGGCTTCGAGCCAAGATAAGCTAAATAAGTCCAGTGATAGACATCATGTATAGTTGCAATATCAAATATCGATTAGTGTGGAAATATCCATAAGGTTCGGTTTACTCAATAGACCAGGGTAGATGCCTTCAAAAATAATAAAAAGTGAAAAATAATAATAGTAGGATGAAACCCATCACAAAAGGAGGAGAATATTATAAAAATGAAAGGAAAAATAATTTACGGGCGATCTGAGGTCGGGAAGGGGGTGGGGGTGACTTTTTAAGGGGAAAAAACGGTTTTTCTCGATTTCCGGCAAAACTAAAAGTCCTATGGAAAAAAGTCAAATGGCAAAGTTGTAGGTAATAAAAAGATCTAAAACTTTTGTATTAACACTTTTTTCACATAACCTCAAAATTAATGTGAAAAATTCAAAAAACCATGTTTTTGGTTTTTTATTTTTATCTCTTTCAAAAAACAATATTTTATCACGAAATTTGGTGAAAACTTACCTTTTTATGTCCCAAATACGCTGTAATTTATTTGATTAGAAATATTTATTTTTTCACCTTATTTTGAATAAATATCGAAAAATCACCCTAATTTTCAATCGAAAAATCACCCGTCAAAATATCTTTTTTTTTTCAAAAAGTTTATATGGTGTCTGTTCGTTGAAATCTCTACTTTCCGATGGTGAAAAAAAATATATATGTTACCATAGTAAATCTTCTCAGCAAATGCAAAAAACCGAAAAAAACTCGAATTCGAAATTTTTTTTCAATTATTATATTGAATGTAGAGCTATTTATTAAAATTTACACTTTAATTACTCGAAAAACGTAAAATTACATGTTACATAGATAACAAAAAAAAATGCAAATCAAAATATAGTACTATAATTAACAAACAAATAAGTTGATAAAATTAATACTTAATAAGACGTCTACAATATTTGGAGAAAGGAGTCGAATCTTCTTTAAATTATATGCGTAGATGCCTATTTATAACTATTTTTAGATAACTTATATTTATCTGAGTGACCTACGAAAAATTTTAGCCCATCAAAAGGTATTTCATAGAGGAGTGGGGAAGGGGCTAGGCGGGTCCGGGTCTTACTACATACATACCTAATATTTCGTAGCAGCTGTAACAACCGTTAGCCTAGCCAGTATTCGAAATACAGTATAGTATACAACATCGTTTAAAAAAATACACGTGCAAGTTGAGTTTCTTGAAGATAATTGTGACAAGTTTACAAAAAAACTAAGAAGATTAAAAAAATAATAATCTCCTTTATTTTGCACAAACAAACTTAGTTACTCCCTTATGATATATAAAATACACATCGTAAATATATTTTTACTAACTAACTTTTGGCCGATTTTCATATATATATTATACATTTCAAATATATTTCAGATATATTCAATTTTTTTATTTTATTTTTAGCTATGTTTTTTATGTCTTTTAGGATATATTTTGAATGTATCTAAAATATATGAAATATATATGAAAATAGGCCATAAGTTAGTTATTAAAAATATATTTACGATATGTATTTTATATATTTATATATTTTATGGGAGTAACTAAGTTTGTTTGTGAAAAATAAAGGAGATTATTATTTTTTTAATCTCCTTAGTTTTTTTGTAAACTTGTCATAATTATCTTCAAGAAACTCAACGTGCACGTGTATTTTTATAAACGATGTTGTATACTATACTGTATTTCGAATACTGGCTAGGCTAACGGTTGTTACAGCTGCTACGAAATATTAGGTATGTATGTAGTAAGACCCGGACCCGCCTAGCCCCTTCCCCACTCCTCTATGAAATACCTTTTGATGGGCTAAAATTTTTCGTAGGTCACTCAGATAAATATAAGTTATCTAAAAATAGTTATTAATAGGCATCTACGCATATAATTTATAGAAGATTCGACTCCTTTCTCCAAATATTGTAGACGTCTTATTAAGTATTAATTTTATCAACTTATTTGTTTGTTAATTATAGTACTATATTTTGATTTGCAATTTTTTTTGTTATCTATGTAACATGTAATTTTACGTTTTTCGAGTAATTAAAGTGTAAATTTTAATAAATAGCTCTACATTCAATATAATAATTGAAAAAAAAATTCGAATTCGAGTTTTTTTCGGTTTTTTGCATTTGCTGAGAAGATTTACTATGGTAACATATATATTTTTTTTCACCATCGGAAAGTAGAGATTTCAACGAACAGACACCATATAAACTTTTTGAAAACAAAAGATATTTTGACGGGTGATTTTTCGATTGAAAATTAGGGTGATTTTTCGATATTTATTCAAAATAAGGTGAAAAAATAAATATTTCTAATCAAATAAATTACAGCGTATTTGGGACATAAAAAGGTAAGTTTTCACCAAATTTCGTGATAAAATATTGTTTTTTGAAAGAGATAAAAATAAAAAACCAAAAACATGGTTTTTTGAATTTTTCACATTAATTTTGAGGTTATGTGAAAAAAGTGTTAATACAAAAGTTTTAGATCTTTTTATTACCTACAACTTTGCCATTTGACTTTTTTCCATAGGACTTTTAGTTTTGCCGGAAATCGAGAAAAACCGTTTTTTCCCCTTAAAAAGTCACCACCACCCCCTTCCCGACCTCAGATCGCCCGTAAATTATTTTTCCTTTCATTTTTATAATATTCTCCTCCTTTTGTGATGGGTTTCATACTACTATTCGTTTTTTTTGTTTTAAAAATTATCGACACTGGTCTACAATGTGTTATTGTAAACAAAGAAAAAGTAAACGTTATTTATTTATCATGTATGATAGTGTTACAAATTATCTGTGTTAATTTGGTAGCTAACTTAGGAGCTTCAAAGGCCAAATTTGAATGGCATCGAGCCAAATAAGCCAAGCTACATAAGTCTAGTGATAGACATCATGTATAGTTGCAATATCTAATATCGATTAGTGTGGAAATATCCATATGGTTCGGTTTACTCAATGTGTTATTGTAAACAAAGAAAAAGTAAACGTTATTTATTTATCTTGTATGTGTAGCCATTAATTTAGACGGATGATTGTTTAATGATCGATTTAACTACCTACTTAGTTGTTTTTCTGCAACTTACATCATGGCAAGATGAATCATCAATTTCTGCTTTTTCAGTCGAATATAATATGAAGTTGTCACATAAAAGGATAAGCGGTGATGTGGGTGGGAAATAATTTAAAATCAATGCCACAACATTAACATTTTTACGACTACTAGTAGAATGTAGAGGCACAATTATTGTATAATGTAAGCACACCTGTTGAATCACCATTGAACGACGCACTCATTTAAGTCGAAAAAAAAACCTGCTGAATAATTCGGCTGGTAAACAAGGGCCTAATAATACCTCCCATTAAATATTCTGTAACGCCATGATACGCCCTAAAACCGGTATTACAGATGCAAGCAACAAGTTTGCCAGGGTTTGCTAAAAAACGAGCGAGCCACATCTAAAGAATACCCAAAAAGCAAGAGCGTGGAAGGATCTCTTCACAATGTGTAAATTATAGCCTGCTTCAATATTGATGCAGAAAAAGATAACAGCGTAATCAATTAATAAAGAGGAATGAAAGAAGGTACCGGAACTTCTGTTCCAGCTCTATATTTTACTTTTATAACTGTCACCATTTCAACCCAAAGACGTCCACTGTAGAACATAGGCCCTCAAGTGTCGCCACAATGACCAGTCATGTACGTCTGGCATCCATTGAATTCCCGCGACCCTCACCGGTCATCGATCAACCTTGTGCCCTGCAAGGTTAACCGGAAGACGTAGCGTTCTGCGTCTTCCATAGAGCCATATGGTAACACGCACTGGTCGTTGACTTTCGTCTCGAGATAATGTGGCATGTTGGACGAGAAAATCGCGCGAAGCTTCTCGAACGCTACCCAGGCCCAGCTTTTTATTTTCAATCATGGAAAATGTCTAGCAAAAAAAACAATTTCATAATATTATTTTAGACGGTAATATCTCAATTACTTTAGCAGACGTGACGTGAAAGTAAACCTGCTTTTACAAAGGGAAAATTCTGAACAAAAAAAATTGTATTAGCAAGAATATTGTTTTTGAAGTAGCCGAATACAGTCGAATCTGGAAGTGTCCAAACCGCGTCGATAACAATATCGTATTTGATTTTATGACTATTACACTACATTAGATAGAAAAGGTTCGGAGTTTGCCCATTGCCCATGAACACTCAATAACTATTTATTGCTATTTACAGCAGACCTTCACGATTTGGTTGGAAAAATAAGTCTGTTTTATGTTCAATGGAAATACATTTTTTATGAGAAATGGGATAGAGACCATTACACCGCATTTAGTGGTTATAGTGAAGGATAGTTTTATATGTCGATGCATTGAGAGTGAATTGAATTTACCATCGTGGTGAAAGGATTTGTCAGCTAGACTCTGCGTTACCGAGTACTGTCCAGGGTGCGCGGGCATTTCGAATCGCAGAACCATATATTTAACGCCACTCGGGGGGGGGGGGGGCTCCTTTCGTCGTTTTGTTGAACTTCGTGATATGGGTTTTGTAGACCCATCGGATACTCAATGTGAGTGCGACGTCCACGTATTGAACGTGAGCCACATTTTAGAGTGTCCTAAGAGCCCATACACCTGCAGTATCGAAGATTTAATGAGTGCCACTGATGCTACGATTAACGTAGCCATCTACTGGGCCCCAACGGTTTTACAAGTTTACCATCGATTCGAAAATATGAAGAAGATGGAGAGTGAGAGGGAGGCCAAAAAAATCCGATGGATTTGAAAGTGAAATGAAATAAAAAGAAGTTGGTGATAGCGTGACGGTAGAAAGAAAAAAACAAAAAGACGTGTGGCACTCGGGGACTGCCGCAGTAAAGCTATTGCATAGCATTTTTTATCAACTTATGCAATTATAACTATTTTATTTATGCAGTATTTTTTTCCTGTTTTTTACTATTTGAGCGTGGTGACCGATAAGAAAACAATTGAGTGGGAAGTGTTAGGTTATTTTCGTTAAGGAATTTCTGGATTCGGTCTCTACGCTCAAGGCCCGCCATAGAAGCTATGCAATAACTTAAAACGTATTAAGCCGCGACCTCAAGTAACATGGCCGATCATGAAACAAGGGTTGAGAGATAAGTGAAAGATTTTCAGGCAGATGTTCATGATAGTAGCAAACATTATACAATAAGAATATCAACAACATTGATTGGTCTGGTCACCAATCAGTCTGTTGAGAACAGGTTAAGTTAATTGATCTTTGGGACATGTGCCATCTGGTCAAAACTGTCTGACAAACACAGATCCTAATTTATTTTAATGGAATATGGAATATTCGAGAACACTACTACGTCTACTACATCACTGACATCCTTTTATTTTGAGGGTGACTAAAGCTAGAACTACACTACGCACACGTGTGACACACACGCCGATCTGGTCGAGTCGGTCTCCATACATTTTCTAGGGAAACTAGACTTGTAGAGCTAAACTTGATCCACGTCACTCGACGTCTTTCTACTTACAAATCAGGCGTGTACCACGTGTGCGTCAGTCCAATGTAGTTCTAGCTTAATTATCACACGCTCTGGGGTGGAGTGAGAAACTCCTGTCAGGGTTTTATAGACTAAAATCTACCGGATTCCAAAATAATCAATCGCAGGCAGTCTTCTCTAGAAGAGGTAATGATTCGTAATCCACCACGCGGGGTCAGTGCGGATTGGTGGATGTCTCATATCTTCGAATGTTTGCATTTAGGACATAAAGCTCAAATCCCCAAAATGCTTCCTCAAAATGTTTTCCTTCACCGTTTTGAGAGCTGTCATAATGAAATAAATAACAAAAGCGCTAGTCCACGTTTGAACTCACGACATTCAACTAGTATAAGTCAGGACCGACACCACTGAGCCATGACTACTCTGTCATAATTGGCAAGCTATATTGCTCTACTTTTATTCAGATACGTCAGCTGAGCGAGTTAAATGACCTGTAGGTAGTTTATACGCAACGCCGACTATTAACTACAGGTCATTGAACTCGCTGAGCTGACAATTTCTTGAAGAAATTAATTTCGTACATGAGTAAAATAAAACGAGTTTAAAAAAAAGGTATTTTATTTTTTAATTTTATCTTTACAAATCGATAGTGTTTCATGTACCGGATCGACCCTCCACGGGATTAAAACGATCAAAATTTAACGGTAGATAAATAAAAGCTTAATTCATTAAACCCCAAGCAAACACCGGTTCGTCCTCTCATTGTCTCTAATTACGGTATTCGAAGGTTAAAAGATAAAGGTCATCATTATTTTTTAAAGCGCTATCTCTTCAAGGGAATGAACGTCATGATGAAGCTCAGTATTAACACATCCATTCAAAACAACAGTCTTTGAAGCTAGAATCTTGAAAAAAAAAAAAAACGCGTTTCAGGACTATACCTACACTAATATTATAAAGACGAAAAACCTTTTTTTTTGTCTGGAAGTCCTGATCCGATTGCTAAAACTTTAGCACCGATAGAAAGCTGCTTTATTCCTGAGTGACATAGGCTATGCTTTATGTATATGGTGCGTACGCGGGCAAATGCTAGCACTCAATGTTTTTCTTACCAAACTACAGCACTTAACACATTTACAGCTGGTTTGTAGAAGAAAACGTGCACTAAATCACGAGTGAAAAAAAGGTTACGTATTATCTATCCTTTTATCAAGTTTTTTTAGTTGATAAAGGATAGAAAACCTATAAATCTTCCCAGGGTTGTGGGATAGTTCGAAAGAATTGCCGTGGCCCTGGAACGCAAAGGCTAACTGAAGGTACACAGGTGAGTTTTAGATTGTTTTTAATATCGTGCGGTTTTGATGACGCACGCGGGATTGCCCCGTATGCGTAACCCCTGCAAATGTTTATTCCATATTTGTACAAGCATTTATTGTAATGCGTGGAATACGCACGCATACGGGGCAATTCCGCATGCGTGATGAACTCCGAACAATACTATAAACACTCTTAAGTCAGTAAAAACTCCTGTATGTCTCCCGCTGCACACAGAGCGAGAGAACAAATTTTTGATGATTTCCTACAAGAAAATATAGGTACAAATCGATAATGAACTATGGTGAGCATATCCCTTGAACATATTTAGTATCGCTAGACGAAGAGCCTGGATAATTGGTTATTCGTCACACTTAGATAGCTCAATAATTGTAGGGCATGTCTTACCAATCAAATTGCGCTATCGACCATTGGGAAAAAAAGTAGACCTCGCATCGTACCAAGTAAAATGAAAGCCAGGCTGAGAATGGAACAAACTCAGATTTCGAAGCGTGTTCGTTAATAAATCAGAGATTTACTTTCAGCACAAAACTTCTCACAAGTCACAACTCCTGAAGAGAAGCAAGACGAAGTTTTAAACTTGTTTCACGTCAACTTTTCAAAACTGCATCTGGTAACAAAAGTAATTTTGATCTGCGTTCGTATCTGACACAGATCTCATAATGTCAAAAGTGAATGCTATAACAATGCCTAACCTAGATACAATATAGAAAGCACTAAGTTCCCAACGGTTACAATAGGTCGTGTAAAATATTTATAAGCAACTTTGATATAAAAATTAAAAGAATTTTTTCGCTAAGTTCAAAACTGCGATAACTTGCGAATCCGGATCGTTGGTGATCAGGAGCTTTACCATGACGATAGATATGGATCTATACACACTATATGTTTAATAATATCCATCCCTTAACTAGCCAGGCGCATTACTTTGTGTAATTTATTTCATCACCACTGCTCTCAAAACGGTGAAGGAAAACATCGTGAGGAAATCGGCATGTCCTAGAACCAAAAATTCAAAGACATGTGACATTCACAAACCCGCACTTGGCCCACGTGGTGGATTACGGCCCATTCCCTCTCCTAGAGAGGAGGTCTGAGTCCCAGCAGTAGGAACATTAAAAATGCTGGTATTGATGATGATGATGATCCCTTTAACATTTCAGTTTAGGTCTTGAAATGAATCACGTTAAGAGTTGTAGTAGGGCCTCACTCAGCAGTTAAACACAAAGCATTTATTTCAATCAAGCCATTTACATTTTACACGCACTTTTCAGCTGTCAAGGAAAAGTTAGTCAGAAAGACGAATTGGCACAATCTAATTAAAGCGTAAATCTCAACGGAAAAATACATGAATGAAATTCTTAAGGAAACTGTTTTTATTTGACTTGAAAAAAAAAGAAGACGTACATATGGTTTTTTAAATGGTATATTTTTAACTGTGCATTAAAAGTAATATCCTTCGCAAAAAATACTAATTGTACACCAAATATAAATGGACTTTTTTACAATTATTATGAGACTTGAGTTACCTCGACTCGGACAAAGATGGGTTAGGTTATTTTACTTATGGTTATTTTTTTAACACCTAAAAGGGGCATATTTTAGTAAACAATTAGTATTTCTGGTGGAACAAAGACATATTTTTCAGTATAAAACAGGGATAAATTGAGGAACAGTTAGACACTACCTACCCTTTTTAAATTGTGTTAATATAATCTATACTTATTGCACTTAATATAATAAAGCTGAAGAGTTTACACGTGTTAACCTCAGGAACTACTGGTACAAATTAAAAAAAATATTTTAGTGTTGGTTAGTGCAGTTATAGAGGAAGCATCTATAACATCAAGCTAGAGTGAGTAGGCTTTTACTAAACTAGTGCGCCTCACAATCAACGATTGGATCATTGCTTGTCATCAGGGGGGATCGCTCTCAAGCACAAGTTTATACCAATTAAATAGCCAAAAACGCGGGGGACAGTTAATATTAAAAACACCTACTACCTTTCTGCAGTGATATCTCTCTTCTGTAATTCCATTAGTCTGTAAGTTACGGTTTAATAAAACTTATGACTATTTTATTTCTTGTAGCAAACGATTCATATATTTAACTACCGATCCGCAGC
This sequence comes from Mythimna albipuncta, assembly GCA_929112965.1. NCBI lineage: Eukaryota > Metazoa > Arthropoda > Insecta > Lepidoptera > Noctuidae > Mythimna > Mythimna albipuncta. Next base: position 21,905,331 of record OV815961.1, on the reverse strand, counting down.
TGCGTATTTACGTCGATGTAAAAACCGCAAGATGTTTAAGTGTGGAAAAATCCAGAATTTTGATCTCGTTCGATCGGATAGCTACATGAAGTGTTCGTTGTACCTTGGTATTGATCAGGAAATCTGAATACAATGGAGAATTAATACTCGTGTTATGTTTGTTTATTATGTAATTTTTAACAGTAGGAAATGCTAAGTGGGGAATTTAGAAAACAAAGAAAATTAAAATTCATAGAATTCCTTGTCCGCATATAAACAATAACAAATGGTCTGAAAGTCTAAATATAGTTTCCATAAAATATTGCGTCCTGAATAAAATTTGTATACACTCATTTTTTGGCTGTGTCTATGATAAAAAAAACCTCAAAAAACAAGAAAAAATAATAATAAAAAGTTTGTCTAATTCATTTTCATAGAAGGCTTTTAAATATTCTCTAACTAAATAACCGCAGCCTTGCAAATGAGGTTAATGATTATATCACCAATGATTGTACCTAAATCAAAGTTTTTAACGTATCTTCGATTTCTGAAATCTGAAAAATAGTCAAAATTAAAAGATAATTTTGTCACCTAGTTTGATTTGGGTTCATTATTAGGCTTATAAAACCTACTTAAAAAAAAAAAATATTTTTAGATTTTTTGAACAATGTTTTTTTTTTTATTATTGATAGGCTCGCGTTTAACCACTTGATGGTAAGTGATGATGTGCCCGAAGATGGAGCACGCTTGCTTAGAAGTAGGTACATAACCTATTCACTCGTGACTTGGGCTATATTTCACCGGGATATATCCGGCAGCGCGACCAGTTGCGCCGTCATGTTGTCCCGGTGAGTTATAGCCCTAAGTTAGCTATTTTTAGTCGCTATGTTTTTTTTTTCGTGGTGGGAAAATCATCTAATGACATCCCCCGCTCTTGGGCGGAGCGGGAAATAGTGTCAGACTCTTACAGACTAAAAAAAACCACTCCTGTTCCTTCGTTGCCTTCGTACCGCGGGGCTTGAGCTATCTTTCGAATTAACCCTGACCCCAGTATGCTTCGACCCAGCTGGGCCCCTGCTGACAGCTCCTTGAGGCGCGGGAACAGTGCGCGCCTTCGACGACTTAGACTCGGTCCGGACAATTACCTGACGGCCGGACAGCGAGCTACCCATTGCTCGTTGTCCGCAAGCCCGCGCCTACGGTGGCCAGAAATCGGGATCGGGATCCCGGCGGCTGCTTGGGCGTTATGAGCGCCGCCGTTGCCTGATGTGGTCGGCCTCCTCCTTCGCTAGCATTACTACCTCGCAGAAGTCGGCGACCGCTTGCCACTCCTCCTCGCTCCGGACCTTGGCCTGTGCCAAAGCCCGGCGCGAGAGATCGCCGCCGGAGCTGGTCGCGCCACCAAATTGGTTGCGCGACTAAACGGACACCAGGTGAGTAACTCTCTATAAAGCTGTATACATTTTGGTGGTAGCGGCGACTGGTCGCGCCGCCATGGTGAAATATAGCCCTTAGAGATGTTGTCAACAATAAAATAAATTCGTCTTCAGAGCAGCGCCTACGCATCGCTTGCATACAAACTTTTACTTTCAACGCAACGCCTGATCAATTCCAGATCAATGTATCTACTGCAATCCGATGTCCCACTGACGTCAATCGAACTTCATTGACGTCAGCAATACCTAAGACCGGTCTACGGAATGGTCTGCATCTATTAGTATGCAATCTTTCCGGTTTTAGGGCACTCGCTTATAGGCTGTTATACCTGTTTGCAAAGCCTTGAACTGCATGATATGCTGATTTAAAATTGGTTTAATTTTGTACGAAGTTTCCATGGTACTTCAGGCGCTCTCAAATGTCTTACGGCCCGTTCACTAACTTGCCACTGAGAACAGTAGCAAAGCGCGTGGCGGCGAGTGGTAAAACCAGAGTAGAATAAAAGTTTGAAGCGTGTCACGCCGCTCATAGTGAAAACACTCGCCGCCCCGCTTGTCGTTATGACTCAAGTCATGAACAGGCCGTTAGTCGCAAAGGATACCTTTCCAACAATGCTTCTTTCAGTTTAGGGGTATGCGTAACTGGGTGTAGTGTTCCAAATACCTCCGTTGAAAAGGGAGGACCCTCTGACCAGACAGGTGTTATTTCTGGTCCATGCAACTGCTCCATAATTGATTTTTAGCTGTTTTATATGTTCTAATAGCGATGCAGGATTTTGTAGTTTAGTTCCTATGTGGCGGTATAGATGTCGCTGCGGTCTCATGGTCTCAAGTACAACCGTTCGGGGATTTTTCTCATATTAAAGCTGCTTGGAGCTAGGGAGTAGACGGTGTGATTAAATCATTGGGTAATCCCCCTAATATATATCATAATAAATCCCTTTTTCCGGTAGTGTGCAATAGCAGTCCCATCGAACTATAGGAATATAGTAACAGAGACTGCACCTGTGTACGCACATACTTATGCAATAACATGTGTACCTCCATTGAGATTGGTCATGGCCATGGTCGAAATTTCGTAGAGGTAATTGGTCAACCTTGTAAAACGCCTTACATTCTATCTGGTAGGGTAACAAATACAGACTGTGGGATTGTTCGAAAGAGTTACCATAACTGAAGGAACACAGGTAGGTTATAGTCAGTCAAGGTGTGACGCCCCCTTTCGCTCCACTCAGAGCGGGAGAATTTAATTGAAAAATTCCCACTTCAAAAAAAGGGGAACTAAGACAAAGTTCCATCGAACAAGACATTGAATGAGTGCAAAGAAGGAGTCTACCCTTAAAAGCTAGAACTACATTAGAGACCGACGTTACACGTGTAACACGCCTGGATTGTACATAGAACGACGTCGCGTGGCGTGGCTCTAGTGTAGCTCTACAAGTCTAGTTTCCATATAAAATGTATGGAGACCGACGCGCCCAGATCGGCGTGTGTGGCACACGTGTGCGCAGTGCAGGACCCGATATTTACTGCCGACCAACTGTTACGCAGTTTAGTAGATGTTACAGTGAAATTATCTATGTATCAAAATGCGAATAAATAAAAATTCTATAATGTTAGCGTAAAACTTCCGTCAATAATTCTATTATGATGGCGTCGCATAGGTGTCCACGATATTAAAAAAAAACCGCTTAGCTAATTACCAAGTGTTTTGACAAAACAATGATTGCGTCAAATTCGCCATGGACTCGTAGTTCCGTGTTTGTTTTAAAAATAAACGTTTTTAGAAAAACAAAAAATCTTAAATTGATGAAATTATCATGGGGCTGGTTAATTTAACACTTACTTAAGCGAAGACAAATATGGTATATAGATAGAAGATATTATTGTACACCAAAATATAAAATCACAATAGGAATAGTCCATAATTATGTTGTTTGATTTTAGAAGATCCTAAATGCTGATGAAAATTCATCATCATTTACGATCTGTACGTAGATCAGCGTACGTGGTCCATGTGAGCGCAATGTAGTTGCGTGTTGTGTTGGTGTCCCGGTGAAATATAGCCCTAAGCTACCAAACTAGACACCAGAGTCGCCGCACGTCCGAGCTGGTCGCGCCACCAAGTTGGTTACACAACCAAACGGATACCAGTACCCCTAGCCAAGTTGCAAATCTGCAATCATTAACGCTAGTAGAAAGATTCAAATGTATGGGGGAAAGACGTCATCTCAACGCTCAGTCACGTGGCCAGAACAAAAGAATTGGGGGCGTGGCCAACTTGAAGCGTTCGACGCAAGCGAAACGGTTGTAATTTGGCTAGAGGGGCTCGTGATTAACTCTCTATAGAGCTGTATACATTTTGTTGGTAGCGGCGACTGGTCGCGCCGCCATGGTGTCTCGGTGAAATATAGCCTTAAAGCTGCAGCAAGCTACTGGAGGTGTATCAAAACAACTTTCAAATTAGACAAATAGGTAGTTCGATTACATTGACCTTAGTCTGTGATGATAAATTGCGGAATATGGTCAATCGTCCTTTTACGTAATGGCGGTCAAGCGCGATACACCTTAAAGTATTAGTTACAAGTATCCATTTATTTGCCAAGGACATGTGTCGAGGCAATCTAGTAGGTGCATAAGTAAAGCATAAAGCTCCATCTAAGGTTACCAGCTGGTTTTGACTCAATTGGCCTTGCCTATGGGATTTCCTAAAAAAACACAACGTTCCGTTACCAAATATTTAATTACATTGTTATTGGACAATGCAAGACAACAAAAAAACACAAACCAAAACCATTAGGCGGATGCATTAGGACAAAAGCATTAGCGGGCAAAGCCGCTGGCAGAAGCTAGTTAGATTTAAATATTGTTTAATTTTTACATGTTACCACATTTAAATAAACATTTGAAAACACAAAAAAATCCACCAGCATCCAAACTACCTTTTAGTCAGGGCCTTGAGACATTTTTTTAATAATATTATTACATATTAGGTATACAAACCGATTCCGTGTGTAATTTTTATTAAAATAAAGCATTCAGAAAGAAAAAACAAATCTTACAAGTACAGGAAATAAGTACCTAATTTAAAGGCAATAAATTAACGTAGTACTAATTAAATTAAATATATGCACACGTGGAGTTACGCAATGTATATCTAAAGGCGGGCAAACCTGGTGCGTTTGTTTGTCTTACCATTTACATCTAATTTATGACTTTAAATCCGTGCGTAGCTCCAAAAAAACCCGAGTTTTTCTGAAGGAAAGAGGTAAAATTGTTTGTCTGTATAAAATATGTTTGTGGAAGGCTGAAAATAATTTCTATGATAAAGGCCGAGTGTTATACGCTACTTTTTGTACCGGAAAATAGATGATTTCTTTGGAACTAATCGCGGGAGCGAAGCCACAGTAAAAGTTTGTATCAAAATAAAGAGCACGATTTTACAGCTATATACACGCTATATACTCGCTCATTACGCTGTACAAAACACGAATTGTCTGTACAGAGGGACCTTGATATTTGTGTTTCTTTTCAGAAACATTCAAATAAAAAACGTTGCTTTTTCTAGACAAACACTCGACTGATTAATAAAAAAGTCAAGGATGTACTTAGAAGACCATCACTCCAATATTATAAAGGTTTACATTTTGTGTGTATGTTTGTTATTTCTTTACACTCGAACAGATGAACAGATTTGAATGAAAAGCACATTGGTAAATGATATCACAGAACAGCACATAGATCCCTTTGGGACAATTTTCTAATTTCACGCGGGCGATGTCGCCGACAGAAACTAGCACAATACGGAGTCTAAGATCTTCAAAGTAAATCGAACCTTTCTACGAATATAGCAAAGTTAAGGATGAATAAGATTTACCAGACTTCGTCAAGTGTTGAAGGAAAGTTGTGTACAAAATCGCTTAGCAAGACGCTAACTTACGTAAAGTTCCATTAGCTGATGATCAACGTTTCACCGTTTCCATGGAAATGACGTAAAAACAAGATCTAGTAGAATCTCGTTTTGATCTGTGGTTTCTGTTAATAAACCCGCAAGGGTTTTTTCAACCATAATAATTGTCTATAATCTCTATACTAGTTTTGCAACAAATATGTATTAACATTTGTATAGGTAATTCCATCTTTTGACAAAAATAACTAAGTGATACAAATAGATAAAGAAAAATCAAAGTCGATTTCAATTTAAATCTTAACTTTAATTTCGATCAAATGCGTCATTATCTTGAAGATAGCAAAATGACATCAGTCTTTGTAAGCGTCTACTAAATCAACAATTCTCTCCCCAAAAGAGAAATGTTCAACCATCTAATTGATAGATCACACAGGGTTTCTGATCGTTCAATTGTGTAAGGATTCCAATCAATTAGAATCTGTTCGAGAGTTAATTTAGCAAACAGTTCGCATACAACCAATAATGGGCATAAAGTCAATATCGTAAAGACGGATTTGCATCGTCAAGAGACATCAGTCGATACATTACGCGTGTCATTGGCACAAATAAAAATAGTACGTATGTATATGAAAATACATACATAGCTCTATTGATAGAAACGCAGTAAGATTAGTTTCAAATAACAAGTCTACTTGTTTGTAGCTGTTACAGTGCAATTTAGATCGGCATCAATCGATATCGACTGTTATTATTTCTATTTCAATTGCTGTAATAAGTTTTGTGGCAGCCAATATTGGTGGAATAAAAAATACAGTAAAAAAATCATTCGACGCTAGTTTTATTATAGTTTTACAATTGGAACACATCTTTCGAGTGACCAATATATATATCTTACTAGCTTTTGCCAACGGCTTTGCCCGCGTACATAAAGCATAACATCAGTCAGGAATAAAACAGCTTTCTATCGGTGAAATAATTTTAGCTCTCTAATTTTTACTCTGGAAGTACTGGTCCGATTGACCAGTACTTCCAGAGTATACCTCCTACAAACAAAAAAAAAACTTTAAAACAAAAAAAAAACAAACTTTACTTCTTTATTAAATTAGTGTAAATTAGTATAGATGAGATTGACCTAGCTTCGGGATTGAATATATTCACTGTAAAGTTAGTCATTCAATCTGACTAACTTCAAAAAACCATTAATTTAGAAAATTCCCGCAGCAAACAAAACTAAAGGATAAATAAGAAACGCTTGCTATTCCTCATTCAGGATATAAGGTAGCAAGTTTAGTGTGGAAAGCAGGTCATGTTTACGTAATATCGCAATGATAGCGAACTTGGTTACGCATCGAATGACCGCGCTCGCCTTTGAAGGTCCAAATCCCTTATCGACGCAAATATTTGTTACAGCAACATCTGTAGAACTAATATTTGTTCAGATGTTTGTGTCGATACGGACTCGTATAATAGACGTTTAGCCTGCCTCGGGATTATGGGATGCGGCGACGAGTCTTGTAGCTATTAAACTGTAGATCCGTTGATTTAAATGGACTGTAAAACCAAAGCATTACAATTGGTATTAAATTTTACAAAGGCAACTGCTGAAATAATTAAGCATAGTAACAATACATGTAGAAGATAAGAATTAAAACATACCTTTATATTCATCGCCCTAGACGCTCCGGCGAAGAGCGCTCGTTATGTAAGTATTAATATTATCAATGAAGTAGAATGCCTACTTGTATGTAAACGATAATTGAATAACAACAACACAAACTTGTTTAATCTCTGTCAGGGTTATCGGCTGGCAATATCTTCGAATAATGATAGACGGCAGACAGTCTGGAGAGTACGATGGTGTCAGAAGAACTATTTTAGTATTTTTATCTAGTTCACCATCATACTGCTCTTGTTCCATGCTTTTTGGATACGTCTTGTCAACCGTCACACAATCAGTGCATCCTTTTTCTTTCATATCAATCTCCATGTTCAATTTTTTTATTTTCTCTCGATATTTACTGCATAAATCTAATATCGTCAAGGTCGACTTAGGTATATCCCACAGTTGCGTTTAGCTCTATCGGAAGTAAGATCTCATTGAAGGCCTGAATACTTGGAAGAACGCCAAAAACATGAACGCTGAGGATGCAATAGCGGGTGAAATGAAAATTGTTGGATAACAGAATCTGGCAACAGACTCGAAGACGCTTTAGAAAAGGCTTGATATAACAAAAGAATCTGATTCCGTGTTCGCTTTCTGCAAAGCGCACTCGAGTACCCTTGAGCCGGCGGAAGACACCTTTGAGTTCTGCCTGTCCGTTGAGAAACATATGCATAAGACATGATGTAACAGAAAAGCGGTGAACATTTTCAGAGACATTGTCAAGTTTTGAATTGTTGACTTCTTTACTAGTGCAGACTAGGAATTGAAGACTTAATTCAGCCTTTGGAAAAGCAAAGCCAAAAGATTTTTGGGAAATTTGGAGAATGATTTTTAGAACAACGTAAGTATTTGTAAATAGGTACTATCAACCCCAGGAAATGAGACTTCATCTTTTTCCATCCAAAGATTGTCTATAAAAAATCGCTTTTATCGATAAGACCGCTCATTGTGACACCCTATTAATTTTAACTTCCTATTGTAATTTTATTATTGGTATACAATTAAGGATATAACTATCTATCTATCTATCTTCTGAATTGTATACGAATGGTAACATAGCCACATTCTAGCACAACACATTAAGATTAAGACTTACTTATATTGAGTTATGCCGCATTAAGTGCACTATGGGTTCAATCAATTGCAATTAACTGCACTTGTAGTCATTAGTACTTAACCTATACATTTCAACTATCTTAGAGGAAAATACTGAGATTTTCCTTATGGTTTTTCTAGTTTTATCTAGTTGTCTTTTCTAATTTTATTTACTTAAAGTGTAAAATACGGATGACGCAGCGTTGGAATGCCTTCGATAAGATGGACCGATGTCGTAGTGAATGTCGCGGGAACGCTATGGACGCGAGACGCACAGGATCGTTCGTTGTGGCGACACTTGGGGAAGTATATATCAAGCAGTGGGAGTCTTTCTTGATGATGATGATGATTATACATCTTAACCTAACTCATATAGGTACCGTTCTGTAGTTTAAGACATTTTGTTCGTGTTCATACAGACAGACAGACAGACGCGTTGAGAATTTTGTTTTATACTATGTTAGCAAGGTTTGTCTGTGTCATTATTTACCACTACAACAGAAACGTTATGATTAACGTCATCGCTTGAAAATATAAGTTTCTCAATATCTTTTATTTTAAGTTTATTAGTAAAAATAACGTCATACTAATAAAATAATGGACTTATTGGATAAAATTTTCCTTCTTTTTATCTCTTGAGAGAGATGACGAAATAATACTGAGTCACACTTTTTGTATTTATCGTGTAAATGAAATTCAACTCCATGTAAAAAACAAATATTTCCCCTATCGTTTCTGCAAAATCTATCTTCTTACTTTTTAATGTCAAGTTATTTTTATATGTATGTTTACTGTGTCATCACTTGATCGATGTCATTATTGATTTATTAATGTTGCACTTACAAATGTTTTGATTATTGTGCAAATGCACTTAGTTTACATCATTATGTATTATCTCTGACTTTAATGTTTCTGTTATTGACTTACATCATTTAAGGTTATTAAGATTAGAAGCTGGTCAATGTATTTGTTTTTTGATGATTATCGGAAAATGATTACTGACTGTAAAGGCTATATTTCACCGAGACACCTCGGCGGCGCGACCAGTCAGCGATTGGCACTGACGTGATACATTTTGTTAGTTGGACTGGGTCAGTCGCCGCTACCCGCAAAATGTATACAGCTCTATATAGAGTTACTCACCTGGTGTCCGTTTGGTTGCACAACCAATGTAGTGGCGCGACCAGCTCGGACGGGTAGCGACTCTGGTGTCTGTATGGTGTTTAGTTTGGTAGCTTATAGCTATATTTCACTGGGACACCATGGCAGCGCAACTGGCCGCGCCACCATGCTTTCTCGATGAAATGTAGCCCTTATGCACTTTATAAATAGCATTTTTATCGATTTAAAACCAATACGATACTACTGATTTGATTTGCAAATTAACATACAAATAGTTGTATAAAACCACGAAATCAAGTTTAAAACGCATAATAATTAAAAAAAAAAGTTGTATTTTCATCACAATTTTAGCCGAAAGACGTCCTCTGTTGGACATAGAAAATACGATATCCCTTTGGGGATGCCTTAAGTGTCTCTATGGTGGCCAGATCGTTTGAACGTTAACATTTGATAATATGTCGATCCTTGTTTGGCCATATCTTGGATGTAGTATTTCAATAATAATGAAAAGTCTAAAGAAACTAGGACAAACGAGGTTGGTTTATCGTTTAAAACGATCTGGCTAGTTTAACTTGGCTAGGTCATGAAGTGGTCAATTTCTATGATCTAGCCACGACATCTCCGCAATTAACGGTCCTGTGCGTCTTGCATCCATCGGATTCTCGCGACCTACCTGGGGCCCACGTCTGCTATTTTTATAAATTCGTCATTCCAACACGATTCCATTGTCATCTGCTAATTCATAATGATCAAAGGAACTGTCTTATTTTTTGCAGATTACCGCATACGTCAGATATTCATTTGTCATTATGTACGAGATTGAATTGAGATGAAGAAAATGTCAGTGTTAGAAAGAGAAATGGAGTGTCAGTGGTTGACCATCGGAAAGTCATAATGACGCCATTATATTGGTAGATTACCAAAACTTGTCAAAATCAACAATTATGAAATCAATCATAGACCATTCTGACACTATTATAATAGCAGACTTGAGGCCCTGGTCATTGAGGTGATTGTAATAGACTTGTTAAAAAATCAAAACCCAACCATGCTTGAAGGAAGTATCTCTGACCCAAAATCTACAAACGAAGGCTTATTTAAATTAGGTGTTGTTGACCTTGAATCGCTTGTCTAGTTATCAACTAGGAAGGTCAAGGTCGCATGGCGTATTCATTTAAATTTTAAGACCAAATCTATAGATATAAATTGGATATTTTCAATCAAAGAAAATGGAGAATTGAATATTTCGGTAGAAAAGTCTTTCTAAAAGGGAAACCGGTAGCAACAGGTGTGGGTATATTCAGTAAAAGTCTGACTCGCCCTCTCCGCTCTAGAGCGAGAAAGTCACTAGACGATTTCCCTACAAAAAAAAAATGGTAGAAAGTCTATCAAAAAAAGTGTCGATAAACTCAAATTAAATTTTGTTGGACCTAACAACAGCTGAGCTTTGTTATTGTGATAAAACTAATGAGTATAAAAAAAAAGTTTCTTTGGGAAAGTTATTTGAAATCATGAGTAGAATCACGTGTATAATTACCGTTCACTAACTACCAGTCACCCTATATAGTCACCGGGCTATCCAGGCGACTGAAGCATTGTTTTCATTTGCACTCAGCTGTTTGCTGGCGCCTAATGTTCGCTATGACCTGCCATGACCTGTGTTGTACAAGTAGTGTCGGTGATGTCCAACTTGTGACCATTTTAAATATTTTTGGGAAAACAATTTAACATGGTGTAAAAACTATTGGAATTCATTCAGTAACTGATTCTGAAAAATAGTTTGTTCAGAATCATTCATTCATCACACATACTTAAAATAATGTTATATATATGCTATTATCATCCTTTTCTTCTAATTAACACATTCCTGCCACTCATAAAATCATTGACACACTTGCATACAACTATTGACGAAACTACAACGTGAACTTTCGCTTCGCACATCGCCAGAATAACATTAGACATGCGTAAGAACGAACGCGATTAGAATTTGAACGTGAGGTCCGTACAGCAAAACGTACGCCTTTTCGAACGTGACGGTTTTCGCAGACGTAGCGTATCGGTAGCGATAGCCGATCGCGAAGATAACACACTGACGTACACTAGTAAAAGTTATGTCAACAATGTCATAAGAACGTCGATTTTCTATGAGCTATTAAACGTGGTTTGATAAGTACTTTGTTGTTAGGAAATGTATTCATGGAATAAATATTATGACGTAAGTAAATGCGGACACACTGTCAGTGGCGTAGCAAGTCCCAAAGGGGTCCCATTTCAAAAGTTATAGAGGTATTTTTTACACCGTAGGCCCTAATATCACAGAGACATGAGACGAAGTCACACAAGGCCACGCCAGAGATCAGTGGATAGATTTTATTCCATGTTTTATGTAAACAAGGCCCGATCTAGCTATTTAGCCGCTCCGGGCAAAGATAATTTTAGTCGCCCTTTACATACACAAAACCGTTTAAGTTATGAGTCTTCAAGTCTCAAAAATTTTCACTATCCAACCTGAAGTAGGTTGGAAGGTGGCTCATAAATTTCTCAACCTGTCAATTTGGGTGTGGATGGATAGGTTGGAAGATGGGCCCTGTATGCAAAACAAGAGACCAATAAGCAGGTTTATTGGAGAGTATTCTGGAATCAAAGAAAGGTTAAGTTTTTTATTGTGATCTTATGCATAGAATGCTAGAAAGAATTCAGCTATAAAAATCATCAATAGAACATCCTATCATTTAGTGATCATTCATTAAGTACGCACCTCTCATCAATAAGAGAATTAAGGGTTGTGGATTAAATGTTACGAATTTCCACACGGGGCCCCTACAGTTTGGGGGCCCGGCTGATACGGCGGTAGTTACGCCTCTGCACACTATTGATTTCGAATATAAAATGTAAGTAACGTGTAGCGTCCTGTACACGTATCTAACCGCCTCTAACTGATTGTAATAACTGCCTATTTGACCTACAAAACCCTGGATTATTACTGGGTAACACCAGACCCATCTAGTTAAAATTGATAAAAAAAGTCGTGTAATACTAGGACTACACTGTGCCACAAATGCCGATCCGGGCGCGTCGGTCTCCGTACATTTTATATGGGAACTAGACTTGTAGAGACTACATTTGATCCACGCCACGCGACGTCGTTCTACGAACAAGAATCAGGCGTGATACAAGTTTGCATCGGTCAAATCTACATTAGACTTCTCTATCTTAAGTTTTGTTTATAACCTACTAGCTGCCAATGACTTTACTCGTGTTATAGTAGAAAATTATCCCAAGGGACCATACTCTTGGGATAAGGTAATAAAGTATCCTATGTGCTATTGCCAGCAATAGAAGGGAGCTCGAACCCCGGTATGAAGGCTCGAAGTAACGGGGTGGGTCTTTTATTCAGTAAGAGTGACACTATCTCCCGCTACGCCCAAGAGCGGAGGTTGTCATTGGATGATTTTTCCGACCGAAAAAAGAAAAAATACGGAACCCTAAAAACGGACAATCTAGCCATATTTCATCAAAACCTATTGGAGCGTGAAGAAAGATATCTCTTGCCTAGCCTGGTTGTAACTATTTCTACAAGGACCGTCAAAGACCAGATATTTTACAGCAGATTAGGCAGTTGGTCCCGGATCCAGGACACAAAGGGAGCTTTCACATTGAACGGCGCGGCTATCCAATTTTGACTCCTTCGTAGCAAAAACCGTAGCACATTCGTAGCCGCGTAGGCCGCAACCTAACTTTCATAAACCCTTTGCAACTTTCCGTAGCCAATAGGTAAGTACTAACTTGTAAGTCGCTACCAAACTTGGGACATTATAAACTTATTTAATGCCGATATTTTACTTAGCGTCGTTTATACCAAATCCCTACGCATTTATAACTTTGGCACAAACAAATACCTACCTACAATCTACATAGAAGCATTAAGGCTTACAGTCCCTTGAATATTTGGCCGGAATTAAATGGACAAAACACTCGCACCCGCCTAGGCGGCAGTACGAGTATCTGTGCATTTAATGGCGGCCAGCTGCGCTCGGATAGAGCCCAGCTAATCTTTAAATCTATTTTATTTGCGAAACATTAATTGATTTACATTGGTTGGGTAGTTTTTTATGTGTAAAAATGTTTTTAAAGATCCAAACTAATATTTCGAAGGTGTAAGGAAAAGTTGCGAAATTGCAAAATATTTTTTTAGACAAAAGTATTCGCACGGAAAAATCAATTGCTGATAATGTTGTTCATGAATCTATAATAAACATTTTTTCATAGATATTAACCTGGCCGTTACCGAGGAGTAGGCTTCGGAAAGTCATTATTTTATGTTACTGCTCGGGCGCTTGGGCCTTAATGTTATACCTACCCCATTTTTTAGGGTAAAAACATTTTTGCTTTTCACTAACGTAAACCTGTAAAGGGCACGTAGGCCTCTGTCACACTTAATAACGACTATGATCATAACCCAGCAAGCGTAAAATGTTTTCCATAACTCTGTAATTAAAAAGAGAATCTAAAATTCATGATGGGCATATTTTGGTTATGTAAAAAGTTAGTTAAGCCTTTCATGTCAGTGTAGCTTAATTATTACAGGACTGTTTGAAAGAGTTCCGTAGTCCTGGATCGCAAAGGGCAACGGAAGGAACAGTGGTGGGTTTTAGTCAGTAAAGCAAAGCGGCAACGTCATGCCGACGTGTCGTCGCCGCCTCGTCGACAGTTTCATATTTTTTTATGTAAGTTTCACGCAAGCGTACATCATTTCAGCCGATATAATTCCACTGTTGGACATAGGCCTCCCCCAAGCGTTGCCACAACGAACGTTCCTGGGCGCAGGAGAAGTAAGGTTGCTGACATAGCACGAAGAATTGCCAAACTTAAGTGGCAATGGGCAGGGCACATTGCTCGCAGAACAGATGGCCGTTTGGGCCGAAAGGTTCTAGAGTGGTGTTGCGTATCGGAAGATGCAGCGTTGGAAGGCCTATGAAGCGTCTATGAAGCGACGCGTCCGTGAACAGTTGGACTAAGTCTCTCTCATTTCAACCAAAGTGGTAGAAATTTATTTTATTTGTCATCAAAAAAAGGTTAAATTTTATAGTGGTAATAAATTCGGCGACACTAGAGCGGAAATAGGCTCTATTATTTTAACGATTTAGATTTCCGCAGCTAGATTTTTCTCTCAGCTAAGGCATACAGTAGTATGCCTGTGTAAATTATCAGTCGACCTATGTGAAACATTGATATTTAGCTAAATCCGGTACAACCACAAGCAGACAAACTAGTACCGTAGTACTAGTACAGTTGACAAACTAGTTCAATGATAAAAATATTTTTTATTTTAAGTTTTTCACCTTTTCTATAGCAAAACAAGTTTGTAGAATAGCACAGCACTAAGTACTTATGCGAAAAAAAAAAAACAATAAAAATAATAAAATATTAAAATTGTTCCAATTTTCCAGCACTAGGGCAGCCTGAGGCCAACAAGGTTCTAAATTAGTGCCTATTGTAAAATATATTCACATGACGCAAAACAACTAAAACTAGATACCATGACAAAAAGTCAAGGTTATAGATAGAGTCAAAAGGGGTCATTCATTTACTACGTAAGACGAATTAGGGGTTCGATCTGGCCTGATCGACCATGTATTATTTTTTCTTACAAGGGGGTGGGAGGAAGTCTTGATAGTTCTTACTACTTACAAAAATACTCAAAGTTAAGATTTGAAAGCACGGGCAATCTGATACGCATAGGTAAACTATTTCCACAGCAACGTCACTGCGCCTCCACACTTGTGAACTAGACGTTACTTGTTTACCTAAAAAACACTGTAAACGTTCCTCAAAATTGTTACATTTAAAAATAAGCACTTAGATCAACTAAAAGTATATTCATTTTTTCCTTTAGATTCTTACGTATCAAATATTAAACAGAAACACCCTATTCTTATTCAGGAGAGGGGAAGGGGTTAGCTCAAGCCCCGGTACGAAGGCAACGAAGGAACGGGGTGGACTTTTAGTCAGTGAGAGTCTGACACTATCTCCCGCTCCGCCCAAGAGCGGGGGTTGTCATTGGATGACTTTTCCCACCATAAAAAGGGGGAGGGGGTAAAAATCGTCTACGTAATAAAAGAATGGCCCCCGAAGAATAAAACGCGAAGCTCTAACAAATATTTTTTTCGTGGGTCGAATAAAAGAGAACAGTATATTTTCATAGGATCTTAAATAGTTGGTCAGACAGACAGTCTAGACAAGTCACCTTATCCGAAATGTTGTTTGGATGACGTAAAAACAGTTTATGACTTGCCTATTCTCGGCAGCCTTTGTTGCCAGCCGACAATCGGTTTTCTGCCCTCATGACCTTTAATCTCTTGCCCATAAATCTTGCTGTTATCCTGGTAATAACGAGTACAACATTCAAAAACTTAGCTGGGATTCTGCACTTTTTAGATAGAGAAATATCGTCGCACTCCCCGCTAACTAAATAAATTACGTATTTTCTTTTGCGTAAGTGCAAAAGCAGGGGAAAATATCCTCACCATCTTCGTACCTTAGGGCTTTAAGGCCACTACTAATGAAGAACTATTGGATCAGTATTTATTCTATATTTATTCTATTTAATTCTCTATTAATTCTCTTTTTATTCTCGTCGACGAGATTGTTTTCCAGACACCTAACCAGATCGCGGAGAATCTGATTTGCGACTTATAAGAAAGTGACGTAATTGACCAACTCCATCTGTGGGTTTTTAACAATATTAATACTGCCCAACGCGCGACCGGTATTCATCTTTGGCCAATAGATGTCACTAAACAAAAACTAAACAGTTCGGTTAAACAACTAATATACAATATAAAAAGCTTGTTTACTCATTAAAATAAAGCTACAGCTAACGCAACTACAGAAACAGGATTGTAACGCCCGAAAAACGGTTGGCCTGGAAAAATATCAATTGCTAGTTAGGACAGCTAGCAGGGACCGACGATCTATGAAAATATAACTTCTTTATTAATATTTAATATGAACCCAGTCCGAGTCGACGGTGAGTTATGTCAGCAATATTGAAGGGCCCAGGGGAGCCGTCGCTTGCTAGGGTTGCGGGAAGCTTCGAAAGGGTTACCGAAGCCCTGGAACGCTAACAGCAACTGAAGGAACACAGGTTGGTTTTAGTCAGTCAAAGTCTGACACGGCTTTCGCTACACCCAGAACACGGCCCAGAGCGGGAGTAGTTATTATATAGTTAGAGCCACGCGTAGCGTTGCCAGCTAAACACAGACTGTGTTTAGATTGCGTGTGCGGACTAAGTAGGTGTTCTGCTTATCCGGTTTTTAATAGGCTTTTTAATTATGACCACTTTTCAACCTTACATTGTATCACTAGCGCAAGCGAGCGAACTCGCAATTATATTGAAATTAATATTGTTATGAATATTGAATAATTAATATTAAAAAAGCATTTTTACACAAAATAATATGCTTTCTTAGGTATGCTTTCATTATTGTGCGACTCACTTCAGTTTTAAGACCTGGCAACCCTAGCCACGAGACCACTGTAGGACAAAGGCTTTACTGTCTTCTTTCCAGTTTTCTCTACCATTAGTAACCTATCTATCGTTCCGAAACTATAATAAATATTTTGTATTAAAAACATATTGATAAAAAGCCAAATAAGTTTCCATTACTGGAGTAATATCGCCGTCTCCAAGAACAACAAATGACTATTATTTCCGAGTAAAAATTTCGATTAGATACGAAAAAACGTACGTTTCCTATAATGTAATGACACTATCTTACACATCGCTACAATATCTTTATTCAGATAACAATCACGACATTTATTTAAATTGTCAGAGACAGCGTTGTTTATTTTGCGCGAGACTGTGACAATTTAAGTTTGAAATGAAACTAGTCTTACGGAATGTCAGTTGATTAACAACTTTATTCCTTGAAGTTTCAAGCACAGAAACGCTTTGAGTGGCCGCACTTGGGCCTCATTCCACAGCCACAAACCCCGCCACGAGAAGCTAGAAGCGGCCACAAAGGAAACCAAAGCGCGCGATAGCCACTTGTGTCCTTCGGTGCTATTCTCTAAGAAAACCGCCTTGAACGCAGCGCTGGCCGAAGATACGAGTCGAGAGCGCAGTACATTACATTAAAAATCTAATGTTTAGGTCAATTGGGTTGTTAATCCAATGTACCTATTTGGATTTCGTCGCTGCGTTCAAGGCTGTTTTCTTAGAGTATAGCACGCCGGTAGCCGCTACATTTTTAACCTATACGCGAAGTATCATTATAGTGTATCGGCGTTGAGTGGCCAGTTAGGGCAGAACCGAATAGCGGCGCTCTGTAACGTGTGGCGGCTACCAGCGTCAACCGTGTGCGGGCGATCCTCTATGTTTTGTAGAAGACTTGATTATTTCGACAAAAGTATCAGCAAGAAGAGAAATGTATAAAATAGATAATGATATTCATTCAAATAGCCTACGAAGGTTTATAAATTCGAAATAAAACCACAACACAACATAGAGATCTACACAAAACACGACAGATTAGTAAGTGCAAATCATTGTAGCGTCATCATTAGCGTGATGGACACAACCTAGACCTTGAAACAAATTGTATGAGACAGATAACTAGCAATAATCATTTAACTACAATCGTCCCTTAGCAATGACAATGGACATGAATATTTGACCATTCCTCATGACAGTTGTTTTGATTAGAGATGCGCCGATTATTTGTTTTATATTCGGTATTCGGTGTATTCGGCAGAACTTTGAGGTATTCGTATTCGGCTGAATCATTCAGTTGAAATGTCGAATATATTCGGTTTATTGAATCTTTTTATATCAGTATTTAGAGCAACATAAATTAAAGGAATCCCATATTCTAACAATCATATAATATATAAGACAACCATATTGTCTTGTTTTAGGGCCTTTAATATTCCACTCCCACTTTGTTTGTTGCACAATTGAAATCGATGATGACCCGGCAAGCGATGGTGGCCCAGCCACTGGTGCCAGAACCATATCCAAAACCATATCGGAAAACATGGTGCGCCAAATTATGAAACGGGGAACCGAATTCTTCGGCAGTATATTCGGTTCGGTAAAGACTTAACCGAATATTATTCGGCGAAACGACTATACGGCGCATCTCTAGTTTTGATCCATTAAATTAATGCTTGTATGTAAATTGATGATGCCTTCGTCAAGGCCGTTTGCCACAGTCAATCAGTCGCATATAATCAATAATATAAACTATGGTAAAACTTACCTTGGCACACAAATGGAGTGATAGATCCCGTAGTTCCGTAAGACATGAATGAACTCGGGGAGGGTCCGGCAGGCCCCCATGATGCTAAACGCTGCTAGTGAACAATTCCATATCATTAACGTTCGCCGTAACTCGAATCTGAGGACAAGAGAAAATAAAATTAGTCAATGAGGCTATAAAAAGAAGGAGTAGGAAGTAAACTTTATTTTTTTAACCACTACATTTCCGAAACACCAAAAATGCAGTATGCATTCCCAAGGAAGTAAGTAAAGAGAATCGAGAGCTTTAACTCTTTGGGTTAAGTTAAATTCAATTTTTTTTTATTTCATACAGGTCTACATGGGTGAATTATAAAACGTCAGAAGCTAGTGCACGTTTCCAAATCAGTCGTTTCCTATGGAGAAGAACCGGCAAGAAACTCCATGGTTCATAATCATCATCATCATTTCAGCCGAAAAAACGCACTGTTGGACATAGGCGTTCCCCAAGTGTCGCCACAATGAGCGGTCCTGTGCGTCTCGCATCCATCGGATTCCCGCAACCCTTATCAGGTTAACACTAACTCTATAGTTACTCTTTTTAAAAAAAGCGGTTGTTATTCCAAGTCTCTTAGACTCTTCAATTTGATTGAAAACAGACGAGTTTAAAAGATACTTGGCATACTCAACGCTGTCATAGGCGTCCCAAGTAAATCGTCTGTTTTCAGACAAATTCAAGAGTCCAGATGTTTTTTTTTTATTTTTTTTCGTGTTAGGAAAATTATCTAATGACATCCCCCGCTCTTGGGCAGAGCGGGAAATAGTGTCAGACTCTTACTGACTAAAAACCCACTCTTGTTCCTTCGTTGCCTTCGTACCGGGGCTTGAGCTATCTTTCGAATTAACCCTGGCACCAGTAGGCTTCTCATCACTACTCCTTAAGCACGAGCTGTGCTTAAGGAGTAGTGCTTGAGGCGCACGGGAACAGTGCGCGCCGTCTACGTCTTGGGCTCGGTCCGGACAATTACCGGACGGTCGGACAGCGAGCTACCCATTGCTCGCTGTCCGCAAGCCCCAGATTCTAGAACTCTAGATGTCATAATGAGTTGCGTACGTAGCATATGTAAGCTTAGTTTGTCTTTAGCTTTACCGTGGTGGTGGAACGCAAAGGCCATCTGAAGGAAACGGGTCGGTTTTAATCACTCTCACCGCACCCTAGAGCACGATAAGTCATTTCATGTTTTCCTACCTCTAAAAAAACATTTACGAATGAAGTTCCTTTGTATGCTTTTCACTTACATGTGAGGCGGTCGCTTTTGGATGCAGAAGAAGAGATAAAATCACAAATCACATATACGTAAGTATAATGGAAAATCAGCCATGAACCTTGAACAAGTTCAATAGTAGTCAGTAGTCACTTGAGAAAGGTCAAGTCCAACATGAAGTTGCAGATTATGCCACAATATTAATTGCTACCTAATTATGTCTACTCTGTTCTGCACAGTAGAGTGTAAAGGTATAATTATTTAACACTGATACTTTGATGTCTATTAGTACTGAATTGTAGTTTTTCCGATCATTATTTCTGTAAGAGCAAGTTTAAGCGGTTATATAAGACCTGAATAAAAATAACGAAGCAAGTGAGTTGTTTTTTTTTTTATGATTACTTATGTATAAGTTCGCTTTTAACCACTATCTCACCTGTACCCCTAGCCAAGTTGTACCTTCAAATGTACGGGAATGACGTCGTCTTAACGCTCAGTCGCGTGTTCAGAACAAGAGAATTGGCGGCAAGGTCAAATCGAACCGTTCGGCGCAAGCGAAACGGTTGTAACTTGGCTACAACCGGAGCAGATCGTAAGTGATCGACAATCGTGCACGCTTGCCCACAAGTAACTTATTCACTCTTGACATAAAGACCTCTAGGTTATAGCTACCAGGATACAGAACCCAGTAGGGAATCCGTATTCTATCAGTTACCTTTTGCATTCCAAGTCCATGGTAATTCTTTCGAATATTTCCACAGCACCAAGTGTTAATCGGACTCACGATTAACGGGTTCTGAGCGGATCTGAGATCTGATATTGTTAAGAAGACTTCTTATTAAGTGAAGGGAATACTTTGTGTATTTTTTAAATTTTAGTAGATATCAGTATATGTTAAATTATTTACTGTATTTAATTTAAAATTGCTTTTAGAGACTTTAAAATACGAAAAAATAAAAAAAAACACGACGCAGCAAATGCCACCTCAAAAGGCAGTCTTTTTATTTCAGATAATCAACCTTATAAGACCAAGAAAACATTCTTAAATCATCAACATAAATATACATAATTATAATTAAAAGAAAACAAACTACACGTGAAACTGATAATTCGCAAAGCTATACAGGATTACACACGTGTTGTCGTAAATGTGCCACTTGATAATAGCTGATAATAAAAATTTATATACCCATTTTGTTTAACCCTCTAAACAGAATTACGGTAAAATAATTTATAGCTAATTAAATAATTTTGTAATCAAACAACTATAAAAGTGTAAGAAACATAATACCTTATTAATCTTTTTATTGATGATGAAAAATATTTATATTTCTTTTCAAAACTCAAGTTAGATTAATTGAGTACACTGTGAATATATTCGCACGCCATGTTATGGCAGGATATGCTGAAACAAATTTACTGTAACACCTTATGTACCATATTGTAGCGAATAAATGTTTTGATTGATTGATTGAAGGAGTTGGTTATCCCATTATTCAGTTATGTTATAATAGCAGAATTAAAAATTTTATAAAGCCCCCAACGTATAAAATCTACAAAAAATAAACTGTTTAAGACGAGTATTATAAGCCCAAGCTCGACGTGTTTACTAGTAGGCATTCCAGGGTTCCGTCAGCCACTTCCCAGTTCTAGCATCAGGTCCACGTCATCATGAAAAATGTTTAGAACTGGTTAAGATGAATCTAATGAGCCCAAACTCGATATAGTTACTAGAAGGCGTTAAATTTTTTTTGCATCATTCAGAATCTCGATGTCCAAGGATTCCTTTTGCGAGGGTCACTGTACGTAACTCTTTCAAACAATTCAGCAACCCCGGCAGCAATCAATAACGTTCCTGTATTTTTTTTAAACGTATTGAAACAAAATGTACACATAACATTTGAAGATTCGTTACCAGACAAGAAACCTACTTATTAAGCATTTATAAATATTAGGAAGCAATTTCCAAAAGACCCAAGTCACTAGGCACATTTCCTATTAAATAGTAGTCATAAAGGAGACTGCCCACTGTAACAGACAGGACATAATGAAAATTCAGTCTTTGTCGCCGTCAAACTACTAAGGAGCCTCGGAAACACTGCAGACACAATAATATAATAACGATGGCTTTGTCGGAGCAACAATGAACGAACCTAATTTAATTTTACAAGACAGTCAGTGGACCATTATAAAGCCTAAGAGTTTTATTGTGCAGTTTTATTACGTTTTAATAGGTTCGCGGCTACATTGCAACAGGTTTTTTTTTATAAACTAATAAGTATATAGTAGTAGTAAGTGTAGTATAGTAGTTTTAAGTGTTTGTAAGTGTATAATTTAATTAATAAATAAAGTTTGTCGAGGTCGGTCTATGGATTCGGTCTGGGCCAGGGAAAGCACGTAAAAAAATTGGTCAGATCTATGACAGCCATCACGAGTGGTCAGAAGACGGAGGTTCTGTTAACCATTCTTGCCAAGGATTGTTTTCCAGGTACTGGTTTATGGAAATCAAATGGGGAGTCGGTTCCATGTGAAATATTTTTAACTGCTAACTATTCAGCTGCATCTGGTTAGCCTGAAAATCGACCCTAAAACAGTTGAAATAGGGCAGACTAATTTTAACAAGTTTTATTATGCGGTGAAAGGTGAAAATCATTAGTGACTAATATGTTAATAAACTTTTGATCAAGGTGATTGATTAATCGGTATAGTCTTTCTACGAGTATTTTTAATTAAGTTGCTATTTAACTATTGACCTTTTGAAGTTGTAAATAGGTACCTAACCAATTTTATTAGCATAAATTGTTTTTAATATCGTAAATGTGTATATATACACATTAAGGTGAATGCTACGGGCTCGGTCGTGGGTATGTTCTTACTAGATGGTGCTGAACGCAACATATTTGATTTATTTTGTTTTTAAGTGTGGGAGTATTATTAATTCAAGGAAATGGTATTTGCTAAGTCAGACATACTACTTTATTTTTTCACCTTATTGAACGTAGTCAAATTATTGCCTCAAAATACACCAAATTCTAACGGTTCAAGTTTCTGACAAACAAGTCGGTTTTTAGCAATACGAGTAGCGCTTAGTAAAAAAATGTCTGTAATAAAAAAAGTGATATCTTGTAAACTTAACAAAAGATAACATCATCATTTCAGCCGAAAGACGTCCACTGTTAGACATAAGCCTCTCCCAAGTGTCGCCATAAAAACCGGTTCTATGAGTCATGCATCCAAAACCCCTACAAAAGATAACAAAACCCTTAAATTCAATCAATATCAATTCGAAACGGCGCCAGTAATTAAACTAATTATAATTTTATATGAGCACTAGGGTTTGGGTCACGGGACGTCTCGTGTCTCGAATTTTCGAGAATTTTCTTAATTTTAGCTGTCTCGAGTCCCGGGAATTTCGTTTCGAGACTCGAGACGAGGCAAGATTATCGAAATTTCAAATAAGAAGATGCCTAGCGCCATATAATTATTAAACAAAACTGTAATTATCATTATTAACAATCTTGTGATTATGACCAAAGATTAGATACTAGTCGAATTACCAATAACAGCAAAGTTATTAAGAATTTAACTAAAGATTTATATCTAAGTTCGTTTTATAAAGATTTAACTGCTTACAAGTGAATCTGTGTGTGATTAAAAGAAATAAACAAAGCAGTTATTAAGACTGAAATTAACGTTATAGTTATTAGGATATAATTTTTGGTTTAAAAAATGACGATTTTTACAAAATAAAATGCATTTTTGGGTTCCACACCTCTCTACAGGGAAAACGGAAAACGGGACTTTGAATGTAAGCTGTCTCGTGTCCCGGGACTTTGATACTGTCGGGAATTCCCAAACCCTAATTACACAACCGGCTCGATTCGATGAAGTAGGTACTAAATTATTCATTTATAAATTGCAACTGAAAAGTTCAATCTGAATGCAACGATCGGTTTCAGGGGAAATGTGTTAGTGAATAATCTATGCTCATTGGAATCTATTTCTATTTTCGTTTACTTAGAAGTCTGGTCTAGGTTATTTACGAGTTCCGAGCAATGGTCTTTTTAAAAAGCGTTTTGTGGACATTTACGTTACATTATATAACACAATGGGTTAAACAGAAAGTACAGATCGCCATATGATACTAGATAAGAACAAAAACAAAAACTATGCAAAAAAAAAGTGATAGAATCATTGTTGGCGGAAGGATTAGATGCGGAAATTCTGACAAAATAAACAATAAGTACATACATATTAATTTCATTGTATGAAAATTCGAAAATTTAAATACAAATTTGGAATTCTGGCACACTATTATGTAGGCAGCTAGGTAAATATTGGTGTATTTTTTTAATGACTAGCCTTTGCCCACGTCTTCGCCCTCGTACTTAACATCATTATGTCACTCAGAAATAAATGAAAAAATTTTAGCAATCGGACCAGTACTTTCAGAGATTACCTCCTACAAACAAAAATACATAAAAACTAACTTTACCTCTTTATGCTATTATAGTGTATCATGAAGAATGATATGAAAGTAAAGGCAGTTAGTGATAGCATGACGAGTGACAGGGTAGAATGGAATAAAAATACGTATTGCGCCGACCCCAAATAAGATGGGACAAGGGCAGGAAGAAGAAGAAGTGTATCATTCCTCTTTTTTGTTTAAATGCCACCTGAATTATACCTGCATTTTTCGATTTTTTTGGGAGAAATTGACATTATAATTATATTAATATACACAACGCTACTACGATTCTTACATACTTACACACATTTTGTTATGTTTGCGTTTATAAGTCTAGTCAGAATTGAATTGAATTGAATTAATAAATTACAAATATTTATTTTACTTATTGCCATCAATAAATAAATAGTAATTTATCAGCATTATCAGTCACACTTTACGTTTTAACCTTGGAACTGACAAAACATTTCAGTTTCATTACGTCCCTGACGAATGACGCCTACGCGCGCTATATTTTTCTCCCGAATTTGACGGGTCATGGTCATGCGACTTTACATTTATTCACAAAACCACATTATTAAATAATATATAAGTTTATTTTTTATAGCCGTTATCGATATTATATCAATGTGGCCTGCTATTGTGATTTCTCTCGACCGTGTAAAAAAAATGAATTTCCCATTGTGTTTCTGGTCCTAATAGTTGTAGATAAGATTTTTTAAATAGCATATTTTTATGATATTATATTCACTATTGCATTCAAATTGTGATTTGTAACCCAAGTTTCATCTTTCAAGTTCACACATTTTTTTCTTGCTTTTAAAAGAAAAAAATTTTAACTCATGCCTTTACGTACTGTTATGTGGCTATGGTGTCACATGCTCCAGCATAACGAGGGCCTTTAATGAGGAGCCACGCGTATATTCAACGTCATACCACTTCAAAAAAGCCATAGCCCTGTATAACCAGTGCCATAGACTCATCACATTTTGCGTGTGTTCACGGCATTATGCTGAGCATTCGGCTGTTTTGCGCGGATGTTGCGCATATTTTTCACAAAGTAAACTTATACGGTGTTAGTCCTTTTGCGCTTTGTTGTGCCAAATAAGATGTTTTTCTTTCTTTCTAATTTATTTGCAAGTTGCAACATAAAATCTGCAATTCATCGGAATTTAAACATTCAAAACAAACAGTGGCCAATGGCAAAAGTACAATATCAACAATTTGGTAACAATTCAATTGAAAAAGAAGAACCAAGAAGATATAAAGCAAGAAAGATAATCAAATAAAAAGAAAAACTTGGCACGAGCAAAAAGGCTCGGCGCCAGTAAAAGAAACTACATACAATATTTTCTATATAAAAGTTTAAGTTGGAGTAAATTTCCCTTTTCACATAATTTTAAGTAGTCTTTTGATTTGCACATTTAAATAACTAAAAAAGCTCTAGTATATTCTTCCCCGAACATTAGCAGCTTGCAACATAAAAAGTACATTATGACCAAAAAAGTATGTCTGGAAAAACCCAGTACGCATAATGATATCGTACTTTTTATGAAGAAGAAGCAATGACTTCCGTTGATCGCAGTAACGTTAATGACGATTAGATTTTTTTGAAGTTACTTACCGAATATAAATAAGCATCTAATTATAGACACGTTTTGTGATAGACACTAATAAAAACGTATCTCAAGGGCGAATGGATTTATTTACTAACAAGTATATCGAACTAGATTCTTGATTATGAAAACGCTTGTAGAAGGAATCACGCAGTTTAAACAAAATTCAGTTTTATTTTTATTATTTCGAAAGATTAAAACTAAACTAAAAATAATAAATTTAAAAAGACACTTTCCCTATTACACTTTAATTACCACATCAAAGATAAAGTCAATAAGAATAAGACTCATTTATTATGTATTTAATACCTTTTACTCGCAACAGTACAGAGGCGGACATAATGCCTAAAGCCACGGCTACAATACGGGACAAATTGTCCCAATATGACGAGCAACGTTGTCAATTTGTCCAAGAACCTATCCCGTGACATGTGACTGCATTGTAAAATTGTTGAATTAGGCACGCAACTACAACTAGCAACTTTTGCAGATGAAAAATAGTGGTGCATTCAATCATCAAGCATTGTGTAACTTAAATCAAAAGTGGCTCCAAATGGTTCGTGTAATATTACACACGGTGCTGCTCGCCAGTTCTGTTATTTGAACTTGGCTTGACACGCTACCGCGTGGATGAAATGTCTAGATAAACCTTATGAATGAAATATAAACATAACTAGACTGATAACAAATTTAATCAAACATCTCAATATATCATAGTAATATTATCTATAAGCCACACAACTACAATAAAATCAATTAAAACTGGCCGCAAGCCAGTAATTAATTAAAAATCTAAAGTCAAGTACCTATACATTTGATATATTGACGTATTAGTACGATAACATCCAATTCCCTTGTTTTCTTATCACGAGTATATACATATTATTACAATAATTAATTAATTATACGAATCGATTAGTATTGGCTGACCTGTCTGTATGATCGATAGCTTGGCCGATGACATGACAAATGTTGGGGTCAGCGTTTGCTATATTTATTAGGAAAGTTTACTATATTCTATTCTATAGGTATAGATGACTTAAACATTAAGTAACGTTCGTATTGAAAAATAAACAAATATACTTTGGCTTCGAAGTACTTTTCCAGACAGCTGTGTCATCTGGCACTTCGGAAACGTGCCCTAAAAACTGGCAGTATTGTTAAGTCGAATGGCAAGGTAAAGTAATTATTTTGGTAAAGATAGACGGAATGAGATTAGGTCCTTAAATATGACATTAGTTTATACTAATATAATGAAGAGAAAAGAAATCGTATTTTTGAATTTTTATATTTTTTTTGTAATGAATAAACTCAAGAACTACTGGACCGCCCAAAGGGCAATAAAAAGAGCTATGTTCGGAGTGCCCTTGCGTGATCGCATCAGGAATGAAGATATTCGCAGGAGAACCAAGGTCGTCGATATAGTCCGAAGAATTGCCAACTTAAAATGGCAGTGAGCAGGGTACATTGTCGTAGAACTGATGGTCGATGGGGCTAAAAGGTACTGGAGTAGCGATCACGCACCGGAAGACGCAGCGCTAGATTGGAAGGCCTCTCAAAAGGTGGACCCATGACCTTGTGAGAGTCGCGGAAATGCGATAGACCGTTCGTTATGGCGACATATGTAGAAAACCTATGTCCCAAAAGTGGACGTCTTCCGACAGAAATAATGATGATGATAGCTATAAAGATTAAACTCCAGCTGTACCTATTATGTATTGAAAAATGTAGTCCAGAAGTTACATGTTGGTTCAGAATTTCGTGGCAACGTACCCACAGAATTTGGACTGGAAAATTTTCATCATGACAACAGTGAATGTCGTTACATATTCAAATTAAAATGTAAGGGGTTTGGAATTCGGAATAAAATTAATGTTCTCGTATATTCAATTGACCTTAATTAACAACATGTTGAATCATTGTCTCCTTATTCATTTTGTTTTGACAATATTGTTTAACATTTCTTTTCGTGCCTGCTAGGATAACACGAAGTTTTTGGCACATTCACTTCGTTTGGTGAAGGTCTGATAGCCAATCGCTCTATGTAAGCAATTAGGTTTATTCCATGTCGTCACTCATGAATTAATATGTCGTGCCTAGAAAAAAATAACATCTTGATACCCTGCAATTCATGGGCACCAAGATTTAATTATTTTCTAGGTAGGAAAATTACCCTATGACATCCCCCGCTCTTGGGCGGAGCGGGAGACATGTAGCGGGAGAAAGTGTCAGACTTTTAATGACTAAAAACCCACTTCTACTTGAGGTGCGTGTGGAAAAATACGCACCATCTACGTCTTGGGCTCGGTCCGACGGTTACCAGAAGGTCGGACGCCGAGCTACCATTGCTCACCGTCCGCAAGCCCGCACCTACGGTGGCCGGAAATCGGGATCGGAATCCCGGCGGCGGTTTGGACTTGAGCGCCGTACGTCCTTACGCGTGCGACCTCCTCCTTTGCTAGCATTACTGCTTCGCAAAAAAGAGGCGCCCGCCTGCCACTCCTCGCTCCGGACCATGACCTGTACCAAGGCACGGCGCTAGAGTTCGCTGGCGCCGATCGAATGGTTACCAAAATAGGAAGGCTAAGGAGATAATGAGAAAAAAAATTCGACAGCTTTTCTTTTATTTTGTTTTTTGGATGGTAATGTAATTTATGTACAAACCGATTTTGTAATCGTAAACAAACTCTAGGTCGTCCTTTGTTGTTTCGACGTAAGTTATTATTGATTAATATTCCTCTCCCTTTCAGATTTGGCAAGTCGTCAAATCTTTGCCGGTTGATTTCATGTATTAAAATAGTCTTGTGGAAATGTCTAGTTCTTATTGCTTATAATCATTATTTTAATGTTCCCACTGTTAGGACTGAGATTCATGAATCTCAGTAAAACAAAAATGATGACCAATGGTAAGATGACGCCTATCTCAGTCAATGATACGCCGCTCGAATATGTCAAAGATTATATCTATTTAGGTAAACAAATATCATTTAAGAAAACCAGAAATATGGAAGAAATAGAGCGAAGGATAGCTATAACGTGGAAAAAATATTGGGCGCATAAAGAAATCTTTAAATCAAAACTTCCTACTGAAATTAAAAAATCAGTACTAGACACAGCAATCTTACCATGTCTCACTTATAGCTGTCAGACCTGGATATTTGATTCCAGGGCAAGAAATAAAATTCAAGCAACACAAAGAGCAATGGAGAGAAGCTGCTTACATATCAAGTTAAGTGATAGAATAAGAAACACTGACATTCGCCTTAAAACTAAAGTTACTGATGCTCTCACATTCTCACAAAGCTTGAAATGGAGGTGGGCCGGACACATTGCCAGGTACACTGATGATCGCTGGACAATAAGGACAACTAAATGGAAAGGTCCAAAAGGATCCAGATGCAAAGGTCGGCCGTGCGCTCGTTGGCAAGACGAGATTGTAGAGAATGCTGGTCAAGACTGGACTGTTACAGCTTTAGATAGAGTAGCATGGAATTCTTTGGAGGAGGCTTTTACCCGAAGGGGGTCCACACTTCAAATAAGCAATGTAAACGATAATTCTTAACTACTACATTTTCTATTAATCTTAATGAATTGTTATTTTACTATTGTTTTTTCTTTTAATGCTAGTCAATAATTTTACTAGGCAAATAATTTTAATTTATAATCAAATTGTAGTGTTAATTAATATTATTTTGATCAATTCAATTATCATTATCTAGTCTATACCATTTTAATCAATTGAAATTATATTTTTTCTTAACCGTTTTTTATTTATTTTAATTTTAATTCAGTTGATTTGTATTTTGTATTTATTGAGATATTTATTTTTTTATTGAATGTGATCTGTATGATTTAAGCTACGAGTATTATAATTGATAATCTAATTTTTTAATTTCTTATGTGTTATTTTAAAATAGTGTGGAATGAATAAAGCTTTATTATTATTATTATTATTATTATTACTGTTAGGACTCAGGCCTCCTCTCTAGGAGAGGGAAGGGGCCGTTATCCATCACGCGGGCCCAGTGCGGTACGTGTTGGTGAATGTCACACATGTCTTCGAATTTTTGGTTCTAGGACATGTCGGTTTCCTCACTATGTTTTCCTTCGTTGCATGCTCTATTTTTTCTGTGTTCTTATTGCATGAATGGTAAAATAGGTACTATTAGTAATTACTTATACGACATCTTAGTAGTTTTATGACCTATTTACCAAGTTAAATTGCTAATATTTAATTGCTATGATACAGACTAATTGCAGTGTTTTTCTTGAGAAGGAATTTTTTTTATTGTCTGTAGTACAAAAGCCCTAAGTTTAAAAGCGGAACTTGACATCATTTTTAAATATTCTTATGCTTATGTATTATTTCGTTAGGTAACTATTCGACCTTCAACATTTTATTTTATTTTAATTAACAAACCAGACATTAAAATTTCATTGTATTTATTAGTTTATTATTTTAGCAAATATATGTATTTTATTATTTTAAATAACTTATTTTATATTTTTCCGTTTGAAGTTTCTGTTATTTGTTTATTGTGCAAACCTACCACAGTGTTGTCTTTTTTAACCCGTAGATTGCTGGCAGAGAATGGCTAAAAAGCCTTGTTGCATTAAGTCCGCCTATGTACTACTACTGTACATGAAGTTTAAATAAATAAATAAAACACTACGATACATTTCTTCACATCTCAAATAAAGCCATCTAAACAATTCTCGGCCGTTCACAAAAATAAAGCAAGAATAATTGAAAAGTGCCTTCGAATTTCGAATGCTTTTGTTTCGCCGAATTCGCACGATCATTCGCGATTGGCGTAAAAAGTGCAACTGTATAAAACGAACGAGAGTTTTGCGACTTACTTTCACATTTCTATGCAGAATCGTGCAATCTCAGTTTACAACTTGAGAAAATGTACTAAAGCAGTAGTTATATTAACCGACTCGGTGTGACTAGAATAGCTTGGCCTAGTCATACTTATTAATCTAGTTGTACCTAATTAGACATACGCGAGCGGCGTAGGTTTGACGTCGGCTCATCTAACCTTGTAAACACTGGATAAACCATAATCATACGTTAGTACGAGTACCAATATAACTAATTAGATAGATGTCCCTGCAGTTTCACCCACTCCTTTTGTTACTGCTCCGCCCCTTTTGGTCGTGGCGTGATGCTATAAAGCCCAAAGCCTTCCTCGATAAATGGGCTATCCAACACTAAAAAAAAATTTCGATTCGAACCAAAAAGTTCCTGACATTCACGCGTTTAGACAAACAAACTCTTCAGCTTTAAATATACGAAGATATTTTTCCTTATCACGTAAATATTACTTTATTTATAAAACACGTGTGTGATAAGGCTGAAATTATTAACAGACAAATTAAGGAAAATAATTTCGTTTTGTCCATGCTCTTTACTTTCAGCCATGAACTTTTGACAAGTAAATGATATTTTAATAAATCATTTATGCATACCGGCTGGTAATGAAATTATCTGAAAATTAATGAAATTTTACTCAAGTCACGCCTGTAAGTGAAGATTGACAAATGATCTAAAATCGAAAAAGAAAAAAAAAACCCCGCGAATTAAGAATTTTCTTTCGTGCATACTTTTTGGTCCTCTTTTAAATGAGTATAGACGTCTGATAAAATATCCATTAAGTTCATTGTCAAGTTGAAAATAAATCTTTCTAGAATTTGCTTTTAAGAGAATATTTAAGAAATAAATATTCAGTGAATATCATAATATTCACTCGAGTATCAGTAAGTAGATGTGAGCCAAAAGGTCAGCGAAGTTATTGGTATTTAAACTTTTTAGTTATTATATAATTTTAATCAGTCAAAAAATATTTCAAGAACGTGTAAGATAATAACCGTTTCCTATTGATAAGTGTCTTGTAGTGACACATTAAATAATACGACGGTTAGTAGGTATGATGTATCGCTGTTATTATATGCAAATCTTTTTATTTGCGAACAAGAAAATTATGTAATACGGAGTTTATTATTCCCAATGCTTAAGTAAAATGTATGGTGAAAAAATTTACAGGTAAGTAGATTTTTTGTAATATAAAAAGAAAAAAAAATCTACTTAGGTACTTATAATAATTTATTAAAAATATGTTGTAAGTACGTAATTCCACGTATTATATTAATTAACATTTAAGTTTAATGTTACGCGAACAGAATAATAATAAGTTATTTGCTTGATTTTAGTAGTCATCCAGCATAACGAATTCTCAGAATTAATTTTATAGTCAATCTGTAGATTTTAAGGCAGTGTGG
The DNA here is from genome assembly GCA_929112965.1 of Mythimna albipuncta. Lineage (NCBI taxonomy): Eukaryota > Metazoa > Arthropoda > Insecta > Lepidoptera > Noctuidae > Mythimna > Mythimna albipuncta. The sequence continues at coordinate 21,873,248 of OV815961.1, read as the reverse complement.
GAGAAAAAAAAACGCATCAAGGAGCAGTCATGCGCAAAAATCTATTTTGGAGTCCAAGCTGGGTCATTGACATGAAACCAGTCTTTATTTCGAAAGCGCGAACTTCAAGGATCAAGTATTTACAAGACTGAGGACAGGTGCGTCCACCCTACTTCCTGATCTCCTTGTGACAAGGTTTTCTTATAGTAGGAAAACTTCGTAATTGCTCCTCTACATAATCGTTTTAAGGAAAATTCTAGTTGAATACATAATATATATTATATATATTATAATGGTACGGACCAGACATCCATTTACATTTCCACTACAGTACACGAAGTGTAAATAAATAATAAACTAGCTTCTGATTAGTATTAGGGCAATAATATTTAAATAGTCTTAACTTCCTTTATTATCTAGATTCTAGAATAATCTATGAGTATGTGCATGTCCTTGCTATAATCCAAGCATTAGGATCCAGAAAAAATTGGGAGAGTTATAATTCATCATAGGTTTGCTGTCTCTTGCGAGATTGTTCGAAAAAGTTAGTTACTGCAGCCCTGGAATGCATAGGACAACTGAAGGAACACACGTGGGTTTTAATTAGTTAACGTCTGACACTCCCTCTCGCTCCATCTAGAGCGCGAGGAATATTTTGAAGATATAAAAAAAAATTCAAAGCCAATGAGCTTTAACCGCTGTGAGCGGTAGCTAAGCGCGAGGCGGCGAGCGGTAAGATCAAAAGTATGAAAATGTTTGAAGCACGCCACAAGACGCCGCACACAGAGCCGCGCGCCAGCTAAGACCGAAGTCGTGCCAAGGCTGTTGGGAATTTGGGATAGCGTTACTGTAATACTAGGTAAAATAATAAGGACGGTGAACAATGGGTAGCTCACTGTCCGGCCGTCCGGTAACTGTCCGGACCAAGCCCAAGTCGTCGACGGCGCGCACTGTTCCCGCGCGCCTCAAGGAGTTGTCAGCAACAGCAGGGACCCAGCCGGGTCGAAGCCTACTGGGGCCAGGGTTATCCGAAAGGGCGCTCGAGCCCCGGTATGAAGGCTAGAAGGAACGGGGTGGGTCTTTTAGTCAGTAAGAGTCTGACACTATCTCCCGCTACGCCCAAGGGCGGGGGATGTCAATGCATGATTTTTCCCACCATAAAAAAAGGTAAAATAATAAAATATCTTGCCCTCGCAATATTTAGTTATCTTTAATAAGTCTTCTTTAAAAAAAAATATAAAACTAAGTGACTCACGAATTTAGTTGCCTATTGGCAGTGTTTTTATCAGACATGAATCATGACAGTATGCAAATGAATACTAGAAGACCATCGTCACAAGCCAAATCATCTGGAATCTGCGGCAAAGTCATTCATCATTTTATTCAATGAGGTCATCTGTGCATTATTTCTTAAAAGACAGACTCAAGAACATTAAAAGAAAAACAAAAGGCTTTGAAAATGAATAGATAGAGTTGCTAGAGTCTGTTTTCAGTCACAATCTTGACCATATTGGCCGCCATAGGCACGTTGGTCATGGAGCCGAAATACTTGGTTCTGGTGTGTTCTTATCGTGAATCAGTAGGTGGAGTGACGATCGGCCAGACTGGAAGAGCGGGTTGCAGAGCGAGCGCGGCGATGTCAAACTTAAGAACTTCAGTGAAGTGTCCATAGTAGGTTGTTCAACGCGGGACTCGCCATCATAGCTCGATCATACAAGTGGCCGCAGAGAGTGCGCGGGCGGCAACCTTGTCCCTGAACCAGCAGCGCTCCTGCACCGCGTTGCCAGTGCGGCCAAGCAACACGCGCGCGTTACGTAACCGCGCTGCTCCCCGTACCGAGCTGTCAGTGTGGCCGAGCACGGCGAGCACCAGAGCCGGAGAAGTTTTTCGATGCTTTCCCACGGAAAAAAAACGCAGTTTTCTGCTGATCGGTGTATTCTACGAAAAGCAAGTACTTTGTGCAATGAATCAGCACAGCTGTTACATCACTCACGTGAAAAGCAGCGACCTCCGTTATCGCAAAGATAGGCATTATCAACGCACGATGCCAAGTGGTACGATGTTGATAATGGCAATCTGCCATTACATAGAGCTGGACGTACATGCAATAAATGTTATAATTTCGTTTTACTAAGTATTTTATCGATTTTACATATTATTATTTAATACTGGCTTAGATAACTGTTCCGGTTTTAGTTAAAGAGTGAAAGTAGTTTTTGTTCAGTTTGTTTTTTTTTCCACCGATGTCCACAATTGGACATAGGTCTCTCACAAGAGTCGCCATAGTAACCGGTCCTAGAGGTTTTTTTTTAATTAGATTTTGTTTTCATAACAATAATAAATGTCTCATGCGATAAAGTGTAGTTTTTTTTTAGTTTAAGGCATACTAAAAAGTAAAAAGATCCCTTAGAAGTTTTGTAACGTAATTTACGTTAAAAAAAATTCTGTGGGAAAATTCTTCCAATCTCAAAAAATCCATACCTTTCTCATCTAAAGAAGACACTAGTGTATGTTTCGCCCCCAAGGCAACTTGGTTATAAAAACATAGTTTTCCTCGGAAAAAATAAAAGTCGCGAATTTTTTCGTTCTGTTTTTATTATGTCTTGCTTCAGGCGGCAATGACTTTCATGAAAAAACTTTTTACCGAACGCTCTTCAGCTGAGCTGCTAAGGTAGGATGAAGTTTGCCATACTAGGTTAAAGCAAGTAAAAAATAAAGAGGTAAAAAAAATCCCCTGGGTTCTCTGTAAATTATACTCTTGCCGAGTATTAAGCTTTACTAAAACTTTCTAGATAAAAAGAATAAAATTTAGTACTACCCACAATTAAAAATGTAACAAAAGGACCTTTTTCCGACAGTTGTAGATTTATGGAGACTGTTATAAAGATTGCAGTATACATCTTATCTTTTCACTTTCGACAAATAAACATGGTCATTAAAATTTATTGTTTACAGAAAGAACAGTTAAAGAATATTTTTTTTAAATAGTTTTGTGTGCTAAGATCTAAGTAAATCTGTGCAAAAGGCTGTACAAATATTATTGGACTTCAGCACTGTTAGACATACCGTTGAACTATAGAATAAATATGACACCTTCATAAAAATCGAGGAAAAGGCACCTATATTTATCCAATGTATGAATTACTGGCAAACAGTAACTCACAGGGGGAAGAACATTGTGCGACAATAAATTTGTTATTGTCGCACTATTATTTATTTATTTATTATATTCCCCTGAAAGATACATGCCCCTGAGCGTTTAAAAATCAAATCACCCTGTATAATGTCATATGAAAAATGCAATACGTTCTATCTCCGCGCACATTGCTTAAAAAGATTGAATCATTCGGATATAGGTCATTCTATTTCTTGAAAGTTGGCCAACAGTATTTCCGCCCTATCGAAATATTTAAATTAATTTAAGCGAACTCTCTTAAAAATTAGAAGGTACATATTCAAAAGTCTAGATTACTTGTCTCTCTTTCCTTTCACTTTCTTGATTGTGTGATGAAATATGACATTTATCGCTACAAAGTTAGGGTTCAGATTTGTTTACAAACATGACCCTCGTATGATGTGGCATGTTCACCCGCATCAGTCATCAGGTTTGAGGTATATGTGTAAACAGTTACTTAAGATAACAGAGAAAGCCATTTAGAGATAAAGCAGCTGTAAGTTACATGGAACCTTTTTTTTGCTGACTCTCTGTATAAAAAAATGAGGCAGAGGTGTCAGCTCTATCACGTAAATTAAAAAAGTAAATATTATAAGAGAAGTATGTCCCACATAATATTTCTTTCAAAGGGGTTTAAGTGGCATACAAAATTGAAGTGGAGCCAAACATTACTTGTCTGATCTACGAGTTTTTTTTTAGTCACGTTTACTGTAGTTTTTTATTGGACCACGTTAGCCTTGGACAAGTACAGTTAGCTTGAGCATAATAGACTACCTCGTCGATTTAGGCAGTAACATATTTAGTAGCATGTTTGTCTTTCATTAAGTTTGAAATTATTTTAGGTTTTTTTTTCTGTCTCGTCGGTAAATCGGCTTTTACAGGTTTAGCTATTGACAGTCTTGTAAACATAGTCAAAACAGTAAACGTTCTTTTTTTGTGAACTTTGTCAACATGATTTTCATACCTGGGCGACTGATTCACTGACTTTCGCATTTTTTTTCTTTATTCAACGACCAAAGTCCACGGACTTTATCGACGTAGTGGATAAGTCTAACCAGCCAACTAAATAAGACTTTGATCCGCAAAATCGCGAAGTCATAGGACTTTGATCGTTGAATAAATAAATCCTAAACAGGTAAATTTGTTTGACATATTAATTACTGATAGTGAGTTACGAGTACAACTAGAACCAACCTAATCCATCATCATCATCATCTTCCTGCCCTTGTCCCATCTTATTTAGGGTCGGCGCAACACGTTCTTTTCTTCCATTCTGCCCTGTCACTCGTCATGCTATCACTAACTTCCTTTTCTTTCACATCACTCTTCACGCAGTCCATCCATCAACCCAATACCCAACCGACCAACTATATTCTCAGGTAATCGTATTAACTAGTATAAAAATAGAGTACTACTACACTAGAAGATAAACACTAGGTTGTAAATACCCCGTCATATAATATTATGCAGCTACTGACCACTAAGTCGACAAAATGACCTCGTCACAACCATTCATTTCCGATGACATAAACAATTTATTCTATTACTGTTTTACAGCAGTTTTTTATTATATCTAGTTAAAGGCTAGTATATTCCCCACTTATTGTGTGATTTGCAAATACTAATAAAAGATTATATATTTACCGACCGTGAAAAAAATCGTAGCATTATCTTTTCATCGCACGAAGGTTTTTTAGTGTCTTTCCGACCGAACTTCAAACTACTGGTTTCAGTTTCGGCTGCTATAAAGCCGAAACTACGCACGAAACCCAACACTCATTTTTAGAGGTTTCGTGCCGCGATTGGACATGTTATGTTGAACCGACCTGAAGGTAACAACTATTTTTGTTTTGTACCTCAAATTTCAGAGACTAAATAATTAATAAAATACAATTAATATCTGATTTAAAAATAGAGACTGACTGATAAGACGAAAACGTGACCTTACATGGATGTGTCCTTTTCAAGCCGAAACTGGGACTGAAGCCGAATTGAGTTTCAGTTTCACCCGTAAAAAAACTAGTTTCGGTCGGACATATGGTGGTCTTATTTGGAGAGTAAATAGGTACTTTGTCATTAATTTGTTCAAATAAAGTGCCTACCGACTGAACACGCAAACTGTTATCTCGAGTATATTATTTTAACGGCATTGAACTAACGGCACATTATCTACATTTCATATGTACATCCTGGATTCACAATCTTTGTATTTATAAACTTTGATACTAATAGGTATTTTATTTTGTGCTATCAGCGTGTTTTGTTAGCAACTGTCTAAATAATATAAGAATCGAAATAAGATGTTTAATAAAACAATAGCGCAGAAAATGCCAGAATACATGATCCCATTCACATATCAGACGGATTAAACTGCTTATAAAGATATAAATCACTCAATGTACCGTCCCTGAGGAGAGACAACCCTTACCTGACTCAAATATTTCTACCCTACACGAGCGTTTACCGAAAAAATTCATCGAGAGAAATTTAAATGAAAAATCTTCTCACCAAAATTTCGCAGTCGTTGGCTAAACTCGATTCGGTAAAGATCTGCAAATTGCAGTCAAGTGCTGTGAAATATGGCGGTGGCATTTCACTCATAATAGGTACCTTCGCGAATTGTAACTCGCCTTGATTTAACGGCTCTTGCCTTCGGGGTCGATGCCCGAAAATTAAACAGGTGTAGTGAAAAAATCCATGACCGTAAGTATTTATCTCTATGTTCAAGGTTTCCACGAGTAACCCCTGGATAAAGCAGTGTTTTTGATGTTCCGTTATCTAATCTCACACGCTATAGCTGATTGTGACTTTGCTAACAAAAGCGCACATTTTACGTAATAAGTCTGTACAGTTGGGAGGCCATGTTTTTTATACAGCTTTACTGTAACAAAGTACACATTCACAGCTTAAATAAAAGCTTCCTTAACACAGCTTCAACAAACAGGAAGGAAGAAAGAAATGGAGGATACCATACCGAACTGACAACCTCAAAACTGTGTGACCGACTGACCTATATTCACAGTAATTTTAAAACAAATAACAACATAACCAACAAAAGATCAGGGGCTCCCGACCAAGGATCCCAAACCGCCACCATTCAGTGAAAAAAACAAGCATTATAAACCTACAAATTCATTAAAAACACCACAAAAGCCAAACACTTTAGGGACTCAGAATTATTCGCAATTTTCAGCTAAATAATAAACTTTTGGATACTGTTCAACGATCCACCGTTCCAAATAAATTTCACAAAAGCGGGTAGCCAGAAAATGGTTGCGGTTTCCCCACCCCCGACCTTGACGGTCGTTTATCTCGATGTTCCCAGCATCTGGAGTTTATTTCGGCACAATGAACATCTTTATAGGATGATGTTTTTAGATTTCTGATAATATCGTCCGTAAACCGGATTTAGAATAAAATCTGCAAAGAAAGATTTTTACGAACAGCATTATGATACATTTCATATCTGAAACGTAGAATATATTACGTAAGGTTTCTAGCAAACGTATTCACGAGGCTTATGTAACTAAGTCGACAGAGATAAAATACTTTATCTTAAAGAATAATAAAATTAAGTTTAAGTTTATGCAATTTGTTCATATTGTTCTTTCACAAAATTACGACATTGTCGAGATTATTATTTAATTTAAATCATCAATAGTCACTTGATAACTTGGCAATTTCTAGGACTAGTAGGCGCAGATCAAATATTGACTATGTTCATTACTTCATTACGATATTTGTTCGTGTCTCTGAGGCTATGAATGGAAAACAAATATGGGTCAAGAATCATAATTCTATCTAACATCTCTTTCTTTAGCAAAAGAGGGAGCAAGACAAAACTTTCAAAATAGTTAATTGATGTAATAGTCGTTAACAGAAAGGTTATGAAATGTCAATATCCTTGGACAAACTGGCCCTGGGCAGAGGTTAGTGACCTTATTGACTTAGTAATCCGCGCTGAAGGCTCTAAGGCGATTAGCCGATTAATATTAAATGTTTGGGCTCGGGTAACAGACGTCTACGGAACCCTGTATTAACCCTAGTTAAGTTTATCTAGTTCACAATTTCATGGAGAGAGTTATGTTGTATTAATTAATTATCTTGCTGCTATTTTGTAATATCGTAATCTGCACTAATATCTATAATATAAAAATGAATCGCAAAATGTGTTGGTAAGCGCATAACTCAACAACGCCTGGACCGATTTCGCTATTTTTTTTTTGTTGTGTACGTTATTATGAGGAGAAGGTCTTATGAAAAAAAAAAATGAAAATTAGGGTAGTGTAGGGTAGAGTAAGGTAGAGGGGGGTAGAGGGGGGTAGAGTAGGGTAGGGTAGGGTATAGTCGGCTGAAGTAGGGAAGAGCGGGAGCGAAGCCACGCGGGCAAAAGCTAATAATATGATAAAAGGAGGAAAAGTTTATTTTAATTTTTTGTGATAGAAAGCTGCTTCATTCCTGAATGACATAGGCTATATTTTTAAGCTGCTGGCAGAACCTAGTATTGAGTACTTGAGTACTTTTTAACTTACTTCAAAAAAGGAGGACGCTCAATTCGTCCGAATCTTTGTTTTATTTTTTATGTACCTACCTGTTTCCCGTTTACCCGAAAACGCCTGGACCGATTTGGAAAATTATTTTTTACGTTTGAAAGGGGTTTCTAGGTGGTCTAATGGTGATCTGACTATGGGATCCTGGAGAAATCGAGAGATCTCTTCAAACTAGTCACACTATAAAGGTTATATCCTATACGTTCCTACCATATTATAGAATTTGAACACTATTTAGGTTTAACTGAAGGGTAAATTACTAAACTAGAGACGCAAACTTCCGAAGTTAAAGTTATTTTGCACTTAGTGTTTTTTAGTATTAAAGTGCAACATAACCGTGTATTGTCATTTTGTATCCGTAAAAAATGTAAAAATATAGACCACTAGCTTTTGCCCGCGCGGCTTCGCTCCCGCTCTTCCCTACTATACCCTACCCTACTCTACTCTAATAAACCTCACGGAGCCCGAGACCTTTCCAACGAATGCAAAACCGTGGAAATCGGTTCGTGCGTTCTGGAGTTATAGCGTCAGGAAGGAAAACCCGACTTATTTTTATATACACCATAACAATGTGCTTAAATTATTTGCAAGCTCGCTTGAATCATTTGTTAAGTTCAAAGATCAGTACTCAACTTAATGGCGTCAATTTGCTACTTCATATTGCGATAAATAATAGGTAAATAATGGCTCACTATTTTTCTATTATTATATAAAATTACAGTCACATATTTGTCCTCTCATAAGTTGTTAAAACCTCTACGGTCTGGACTAAGCGTTTCGCCTCGTCGTTTATACCGTTTACATCAAAGGATTGGAACAATTTTCCGGCTGCGGTCTTTCCATCCGATTATAATTTGGGTGTCTTCAAGGCTAGAGTGAATAGGCTCTTAATAAACTAGTGCGGCTCACCATCAACGACTGCATCACTGCTTACCATCAGTCGGGATCGCAGTCAAGAACTAGTTTTTATCTACACCAATCTATTAAAGAAGTAAAGTTTGTTTTTTGTTTTTGTTTTTTTGTTTGTACGATTGCTAAAATTTTTCACCTATAGAAAGCTACATTATTCCTGATTGACATAGGCTATATTTTATGTACGCAGGCGAAGCTGTGGGCAAAAGCTAGTCATTAATAAAAATCCATTTCCTAAAAATTTGGAAAAGTTATTCAAGGCCTAATATTTACGTGAACAGTTTACGTAAGAAGCAAATGAATGATACAGCTAAACTCTCCGCCTATTACAATAATGGGCAGTACTCCAAAAAACGCTATCCAGTTAACGACATGAATAAAACATTTTAGGTTGTTAAAAACGTATCAGTTTATGTCACTTCCAGTATTTTATTTTAAATTATCAATGAAAAAAATTCTGGTGTTTAAAAATGAGTATTTATCTAAGAACAAATTAATATAGCTGTACAGTAGGTATATGGAATTGAGCGACATTTTAAGACAACGTCTTTAATTGGTTACATCTAGGCAAGCGTGATCCATCGTCGGCCACATCGTTGCTTACTATCAGGTGATATAGTGGTCAAACACGAGCCTAAAAAAAAGGACCACGATAACTCTTTAGAACAATCTCGCAGTCCAATTGCCAGATACTATGAATGCAGCATACCTACTTTATTGATGAATTGTGACGTCATAACGCAGGAGCACTTTATTCGTGTCTTGTTATTTAATTTCGTGTTCATTGAGATTCGACGAAGTTTGTTTACTCAGTGGTCGATGTTGAAAGTAGTTTGTATATCGATTGGGTTATTTCTGGGTGTATGTTTTTCATTCATACTGTTCTTGTTTCCGTTAGTGGGTTTAAAGCAAGGTAAGCAATTATTGCTTAGGGGTCTAGTGAATAGGTTACTTCTGTACTATCAGGAAACACAGACTCCGGCAGGGAACTGCGCGGAATTCCTAAAACGCAAAGGGTAACTGAAGAAACACAGGCGGGCTTTAGACAGTAAAAGTCTGATACAGGACTCCCTGTATCAGACTTTTACTGACTAAAAACCCGCCATCAGACTCGCTCCATCAGAGCGGGAAAAGTTATTAGATGATCTAAGAACTAAACAAACTGGAATTAGGAAAAAAAATATTATGACCGGACGTTATGCAATCCGAAACGGTAAAAAATAAAAACTAATGTCTCCTAGACGACCAACATATTCTACAAGCTTATGCCAGCGGTTTCGTCCGCGTAAAAATACGTTTCTCCATTCAAACTTTGGACTCCGTTTCATCCCCTTAGGAGATTAATTTTGAAAAACCCTCTCTTAGGGTCTAAACAGACGGACCGCACTTCAACTGCAATCCAGCTGCAAATTGCAGTCTAAGTGCAGTTTGAATGCATCCGAATTGCATCATACCCACCCGCCTGCACGCTCCGCCGATGGTGCAGTGCGGACTGCACGTTTGGTTTGCAGTCGTGTCAACTGCATTCAAGCTGCACTTAAACTGCAATTTGCGGTTGAAATGCAGTCCGTCTGTTTAGACCCTTAGTGCTTAAATACGTCATAAAAGGAAACTAGTATTTGTTGCGTTGATGTCAGTTTAGTCAGTTTCTCCTTTTACCTAAAATGAGAAACTGACTGACTGACATATCAATGCACAGCCGAAATAACTGGGACTAGGGGCGTTAAATTTTGCACAACATTTCCTTATATGACGTAGGTGAGCATTAACAAGGTGTTTTGAAAATTCCACTTTTACGAGGATGACAATGAGGAAATTCGTGTGTATGCAAAATTTTATTTCTTGGAAGTCTAATCAAAATGAATGATAAAGTTACATAATAATATGTAACATATATTCTTTAAACCAAGCGGTATTTCAATTAAAGTGGTTTAAATATTTATTATGTTTATTTTCGTCTCTGACAAGTGAAACGCTTCATTTTTGCACGATTACGTGGTCCACATAAAACAATTAACTGCACATAGACACTTTAGTATTAAGTAACTCTATATAGTGAAATCTGCACCATAATTGCAATTTTTTTTTTAGTTTTATTACACTTTATGATTAATAATTTACACTTGTATTTTTATTGTTGATTAGTTTGCGCTTGAGCGCTATGACCTGATGGAAAGCGACGGTTTGGTTTCTAGTAATATCATGTATAATTGGGTTATAAAATGTAACAAATAGATTTAATAAATTTTAAACAACAAATAACACGCAGCAATTAGCAATACAAATATTGGGATGAGGAAGAAAAGGGGCGAGGTGGGAACATTTCGGTATTTCTTTTGTACCTACACACGTAACCTAATAGCGGTAACGTCAAATTTCAGCTTGTGTATCCTCTCTCTGTTACTGACAATTTCCTGTTCTACTAGATGTGAAAGATTTTTTAGGGATAAAGTTACTTTTAGATGACTGCTCTCAAAACGGTGAAGGAAAACATCGTAAGAAACCCGCATGTCCCAGAACCAAAAATTAGAAGACATGTGACATTCATCAACACGCACTGGGCCCGCGTGGTGGATTACGGCCCATTCCCTCTCCTAGAGAGGAGGCTTGAGTCCCATAAGTGGGAACATTAAAAAGGCTGGTGACGATACTTTTAGAAAATCAATTTGTCAGGTACCCAATAGACGATACTATAGATGGGCTAGTAAATAAACCACAATATGGCAAAAGAAATCTTGACTCTACACCACTCCCGAGTATAAGAATCGCCTTCATTTACTTCCGAAAACCAATTTTTACACACAAGAGCGTGCAAAACTGCAAACTAAATACTTTAAAGTATGCAAATGCGAAACGTTATCTAAAGTAAATGTGTACCGGTAGATGTTATAACCGTGGTACCGGCGTCGAAGCAATCAAATAGTTGTTTACATTACACAGCAACATACAGACAACAGCTACTGATCTGAATTCAATGTCAGCTTTGACGATGTCGACAATGACGATAATATGGGACAGATTGTCTTGAAATTATTCAATTTTCAATCTTCGAAGACTGATATAATATCTAAGCAAATACAAAGTGGGCTTACAAAAGCAATTATCTTAACTGAACCAAATCATCAAATTAAAGCTCAATGAGGCTCGCTTTCATCAAATTACGGCACATGTACCATTAAACTGGAGTATCTCGTAAAGTTAGCGTAATCTGCGTAATTGAACATTGAACCGAGTTATGCGACCGAAGCCTCAGGATTACACTGGAATAGACGACTTACACCTTGACCTACATGATGCCTTGTTTTATTGTTATATCATAGGTAAAAATCGATGTAACGATGCAAAATAAGCAGTTACAACTGACACTATCTTCTTCTTCCTGCACTTACCCCATATTACTTGGGGTCGGCGCAACACGTTATTTTCTTACATTCTGTCCTGTCACCCGTCAAACTATCACTAACTCCCTTTTCTTTCGTATCACTCCTCACACAATCCATCCATCTTTTCTTCGGCCTTCCTGTCCCACTCCATCCATCTACATGTATACTCAGAGTTCTTTTAGTAATATGCGCTTCATCCATCCTCTTCACATGACCATATCAAGACAGCTGATTTCCTGTTAACTTTTCAGTCACTGGCGTCACTTTCAAACTTCCCCTAATATTTCTCACTATCCATTCTCATCACATCACACATCCGTCTCAACATTCTGATCTCCACTACATGCAATCTTTTTTCATGCTTCTTTTTCACAGTCCAACATTCTTATCCATACAGTATGACAGATCTTATGACGGACTTGTAAATTTTACAACTGACACTATCATGTATGGAAATAAATTCGATAGTATTACATTATGTCTGGAATACTTTCTTCATCAGAATGTTATCCAATATTTTCGCCGTCATAGTCACAGCCTCCGACCACATATGATGTCATACATACAGTGTATGCGAGACCAGTATTCACTGTGCTAAACTTTCACTTAATTACTGACGAAGTAATACAAACGAAAGCGATACTTTAAAAGAATGGACCTCCAATGAATACGATGTTGTATAAAATCATGAAAATGGGCAATGAATGGGTGGAAAATGCAGTGTGGCTGTGAAAACGGTTTTATTCATGAAAGCGTGCCAAACTGAGTTACGTAACGTTGCAGATCAGATGCGGAGTTTCATTCATGAGATTCACCCCCTCGTGGCACCCATCCCACCGGAGCCGTCGAACAGCCACGGGCCCGGTCACCCACGCTCAACAAAATATAGCGTTTGTAAACATATATGGTATTAGATAATCAAAATTTATTTCGTTTTACGTAATCCTCGAAGGACGACGTAATCATATCTAGACATTAAGAAACTTTATTCAAAGAGAACGTTTTAGCATTATTTTTTTTAAACAAGTTGGTTTTTAAAATGCAAAAGCAATTATTTTTAGTTTTATATTTAAACCAGCATGTTCTACTACGATTTATTATAACAATACGTACCAGCCTCGCGGCTAAATACGGAGTTCCCCATAATTTAATTTACAAGTCTTGATATACCTACCGGTTGACGATTGCTCTATTAAAAGAATAACAGGTATATCCTCATTTATCGGATCCTTTAGTCGTTCCATCTTGCACCATTCAAAGACTGACGCGATGACGGCCTTTTTTTTTAAGTATCATTAAATAACTTCTCCCGCTTCGGGTGGACAGATTTTACCACCGTGTGCCTTCCGCTGCCCTTTGCGTTCCCGAGCCGCAGTAACGGTCCCCGTGAAAGAACTGAGTTTGCAAAAGACTAGGAAGAAAAATGATAGTTGTATTAACTAACGCATGTACTGTACTTACATCTCGTCAAACGAGGATTGACATATCATCAAATCAATCTGGACAATTTTAGTTGACAATATCATGAAGTAATTAATTCTAAGATCTGGTCACGACATACATGTAACAGTCGTACACAACGTAGTCGATCTATCAAAGCCTTTTGAAAATGGTCAATCAGTGTAAGTTGGGTATAAAAATATGAGTTACCTAGATTACGATTGACGTAGTTTAGCATATTAATGTTTATTGAAAACAATCATAGCTTAGTTTTATTAAACTCTGTATTGACGTATTGAATATGCATACAGAATTAAGTATTTCCCTTATAATATCTTAGCAAATAAAATTTTAATTACATATTTGCATTTTTAATATTAAAATATTTATAGGCACATAATTAATTCGAGTTTACATACAACACTAGTTAATCCTCTTACTTGACAAAGATGTCAATTATCGTGTTGATGGTAACGGACTGACTGTTAAAGTTTCCGAGATCCGAAGGTCAGATCTCTTGCTTCCTTCTGACGCAAATCTAAAAGTAGTCCGAATGCTTACTTAAGTATGATACGATGTATTTCCAAGTTTTGAGATTCTCAAAGTTACTAATAGGTACACATTTTTGACACAAGCAAAATAATTAGACGGCACGGTTCGCGCAGAGGATTCAGCCACTGCTGAGCTGCGCTACATATCTTCAATTCGCGCACGGAACAACAGATAGACAAAAGTTTCTATGTTTGTGAATGCACCTACGATACAGGAGTAATTCCTAGAGTAGGGCAAGGCATTTGGCACCGTCACCATTAAAGTACTGTTAAATAAATACATTTAATTTCGAGGCATATTCGTTGTGTAGCTCATACTTATACCTACAATGAATACTTTAGTGAGCAGTTGCAGAAAGTCACGGTAAGCGAAGAGATTAGTCATGATCTGCTCATTGAGAATGGAGTCAAACAAGGCAATGTCTTTGGTCCCTTGTTATTTTTAAGTGAAGGATGTTAAGATGGAAATTGAATAGGATGACGCAAATGGCGTTGTTCTTAATTGCTAGGAAATTACGGAAGAGACAGTTCAGACAATCATAATTATAAAAATATTTTTAGAGAAAGGCTGCCGATATTGACATAACAATATAATTAAACCATCCTCAGTTTTTTATTTACCACCTCAAAGTCAATATCAATATGTCAGCTGTTAATACTAAATATACGATAGATTGTTGCAATCAATCCACATGTGGTAATTAACAGATTATTGAGAGGAAAGGTTAAATAAACCTTTCATATCAGCAATGCTATCAACTAGTTGCCGTGCCAGTACATTTACCTGATAACTGCGTTCACGTAATGGAAACATACTTATTTACATACAGCTTTACTGTTCTCGAATATTTGTTGTTTAGTAACTTGAAAATATTCAGTTGTAAATTCTATCGTTGTAATGCACCCCTAGACGAAGAATCCAGTAAGTCCAAGAGCACGATAACTCTTTCGAACAATCCCGTAATCAATGGTTACTGTTGTGCTGTTATTATTATTTTTTATTCTTTATTGTACATTTCATAAAAACACAGGACAAACGTTTATAAACAGAAGTATATGGCGGACTTATCGCAGAGGGTAATGTTACAGACAACCTTTGGACGGACTGAACGAAAGGAGATAGATTTGGGACTGTAAGTATAAAATCATCGTTAATAATACTAATAGGACATAATAATATAAAATACACAATCAATAATTATTATGCATGTCATCTGCTGATTAGTCGTTATTATTTTGGTCAGGTAGTTATCACGATCGGAACTTTGACAGGAAATCTGATCACGCCTTTCAGAATTGTTTATCTCTCCTTCACCTGTACCTTGATCGTGAAAAACGTGACTATCCAATCTGGCTATTTCGTGATTGTTTTCGATATCAGTCGGCTGTTTCCAAACTATTTATTTTAATCATTACAAGCTAATTGGGTATTAGTAGTCTCATTTACGATAATTGGTTGCATATTCAACTTTTAAGAGGTCAGGATTATAATCATTAATTGTTTTCAATTTTCTATTTTGATTTCATTATCATGTTTACGAAAGGACAGCCGGTACTCCTTTATTACTCATGCTCATTGTTCTGATGATCATCTATTGATTATGTAACTACTTGTAGTACTTACATTGCATTGTTTTCATTTGTATTCTAGTTTTTAGTACGAGTATTAAGTTAGCAAATGCTTTTGTTGAATGGTTTCTATTTCTATAGATTTATGACGGATAGAATAGGTAGGTATAGGTAGGTTTGTATGTAGGATAATAAATAAACGCGGTTGTTTAATTTTTGTTGTAATATTATTGGTTTTAATAATAAATGCTCGTTATGGCAATAATATGGATTTAAATAAAATGACACAAGTACACTATTATAACTTAATATTGTTAACAAGTTACAGGTTTTGTTTGTAAACTGGCATTCATTTATTATACTCTTAACAATTTTTTTTGTTTGACTAATAAAATTCATTAGATGGTCAGGTCAACTAATAAAAAAGAACAGCAAATCATCTCTTCCTAAAAAGCTATTCCTTCTTAATATCTTCTTTACCTTTAAACAAATTACTTTTCCGCGTCTGTCTGTTTATCCGCAAACTCCTAAACCACGCAACGGGTCTCGATGCGGATTTTTCAAATAAAAAGAGAAATAAACGAGGAAGGTTTCTTTATGTAAATAATTTGCACTCGTACGAATCCGGGGCGGGTCACCCATCGTCATCATGTTTTCAGCCGAAAGACGTCCACTGTTGGACATAGGCGTCTTCCAAAGTATCGCCTCAACGACCGGTCCTGTGCGTCTATGGGTGGGTCACTAAAGTGCACTCAAAATGCGCGGCCGATCATCGAGTGCAACAGACATACAACCCACATTTATTTATCGACGCAACCATATGGTTACGTTTACGTAAATTGATTAATTATAGCGACAATTCGAATGCACTAAAATGATTTAAAAATAGGTAATTAAATCTAAAACAGACGAAGATAAGCGTTGAGGTTTTTTTCGCCGATATCGAGATGGTCGATGGGGCCGAAAGGTTCTGGATCACGTACTGGAAGACGTAGCATTGAAAGGTCGCGGGAGTTAAAATTATCTGATTGATGACCTAAAGAATTTCGTGTGAGTGAGGCTGGCATGATTCCTTGTGGTATTTTGACCGACATTTCGACAATTCAAAAGTGCCTGTAATTGGTCTATTTGAAATAAAGGTGAGTTCAGAAAAAATTGGGCAAAGACAATTTTGATGGCAGAAAATAATGCAATTTTCTGAAAGATGTGGTGGAAGCAAATAGTACATGCCTCAAACCTTTATTTCAGACCAAATTGATCCACCATTGAACCACCGTTTGGATCTAGGTGAAGGAAATTATTGTGAGGAAACTGTCATAACACAGAATCAAAAACTTGATGACGTGTGACCACAATCCGCACTGGGTCTGTGTAGTGGATTACGGCCCATTCCCTCTCCTAGAGACGAGGCCTGTGTCTCAGCAGTGGGAACAACGCTGATTAAACTAGATTCATAACAGCAGAAAAAATACTGCACAAAACCATTAATAGAATAAATTAGGTTAAAAAAATATCACAAAATTAAAAGTTTATAAATTAAAGTTTAATAAATAAATAAATTCATTAAAATAAGTCAATAAATTAAATGGTAAGCAAAATATAATAATATTAGTAGAAAATAATGTAGGATTGGATTTTTTGAGCATTGAATAATATAAGCATCTTTCCATGAATATGTTCATAGCTGTGGAAACAATTGATAATCTGCTCTCATGTGGTTAATTGACCAGAAACCCAATAAGGAACAATGGGGAATACAATGTACTTTATTATATTTTATCGTTCTTTAGAAATCAGACAGGGCTGTAAAATATTAGTTGTTGTATCAATATTGAAATCTTATGGGATTGACTCTTGTCAGGTTTTACTGAACATTGGGGTCAGTCAATACTAGAAAAATTCAAACTTTCTTTTAATATTTTTTCTGTGTCTGGGTGTAATTTATCTATAGTATGTATTTAGAAATATATATATATATGTTTATCAGTTGTCTTGTACTCATAACACAAGCTCTGCTTAGCTTGGGACTAGACGGCGTTGTGTGATAGTTGTGGAATATTAGATATATTATATAATTAAAATATTTATACATTTTTGGATTTTTTTTTTAGTTGGGAAATCATCTAATGACATCTCCCACTCTTGGACTGACTTGGAGGATGTATCAGACATTCACTGACTAAAACCCACTCCTTGTTCCTTCGTTCCCTTTCATTCCAGGGCCGGGTTTTCCTTTCAGATGAAATTTATTTTAGTAAAGTTACAATTGAGTAATTATTCTAAAACTATACTTGTAGATGTTATTAAAAGTTAATAAATATATTTTATAATATTTCTACATTCAAGTTCAGTTATAAACATCTTAATTTGATACTATTTAAAACTTGGGTTCAAAGCCATTTATGATTGCTAAGTTCTATGATATACATAACATCAATAGAAAAAAATGAACTAATAATTTTTAACAGTATTCCATTGATTGACATTTAACCTAGATTTTAATTAGCTAAGATTAGAACTGTTGATGTAATGAGTTCATCAATATTGTGAATATTTATAACCATGTGTCAGCCATAGGCATGAATCATAACATATTGATAATTTTTTGTCCTAAATAAATTAAAATGCACCATACAAATAACTTTGAAAATTCCTGAAATAGGTAATATGAGGGTCTAGGGTATATTTTTATTTCTGTACCAATTAAAAGTTTATATTTACTAATTTAGCTAGCTAGCTAGCTAGGCTAGTTTTTAAGCTGTTTCATAGTAACACATACAACACATTTCAATTACGAAAATGCCTAAGTTCTAACAAGAATATGAAAAATTTAATTTAAAACAAGAGCCTGCATAACAAGTACACAAGTCAGCATGTTCTCTTGTAGCAGATTACGTTAGTTCCTGTATTACGTCAGTAAATGTACCGAGTGGGCCACTAGACCACTGAACTTGAGAAAGAGGAAGCACATAGTTACGTACCTGGGTCGGTTCTGCATGTAGTACTGACCGCCGAAAATGAACGCCATGTACACCCCAACGTAGTAAAATGCCACAGTCCAATTTTCTGTCATCCATTTCCGATAGTCTGAATGAATAAATTCGTTCTCAAATTCGAAAATATACGAATAATTCGGTGTTACATCGAACGCCATCACCGGGGACTCCATCTTTCTAATAGTTCAGCCCGAATACCGGTCACAAGACACGGGCGCGCACAGTCCATAAACTTTTATAATGTTACACTAATCATCACACGAGACTTTTAACCTAAAATTGAATAACAGGATACCGCTGTATCGTTATATCACAGATGACTAAAAATGACAATATTTCGAAGGGGCGGCAAGGCGTGCTGCCTTAGTGACACTATTTTCTAAAATGATCACGGAATGTCCTCGGTTTTACTATTTATTCGCAGTGACGAGGCGTCGGCTCGAGCCCGAACTTCTTTGACTCGTCACAGCGGCAAGATGAGGAAAAGATGAATGAACTCGCTCACGCCACGCCGTTTGTCGCTGTCGCCTTCATTTTCTATTTGACAGACGAACCCGCCCGCCGTTTAGAGTTGTGTTACCAGACTATATTGAAAAAATGTACCACTTTCATAAAAAAAATTTAGTAAAATAAACATAATGAAGAATTTTAAAAAAAATTATAAATTAGAGTCCGTCTAATGAAAGCGTGACCTGACAAAATCAAAAATTTTGAATGTGGTATTATTTGAAATAGTAGGAGAAATAAGTTTTGATGTTTGACAATCTTTGATAAAGTGTGTGAAATACACTTTATCAAAGATTGACAATGATAAAATATATCGGTATTCATACAAATATATTAAATATATTTGTATGAATACCGATATATATTATGTAGACCCTTTCACAGAGGTGGTTCAAGTTTATATTTACCAGTTAATTCCGTTTTAATGCATTTGTATTTTGAATACGATTTCTTTTAATCGAATTTATCTTATTTTAACTCAAGTCGATGTACTTGAGTGGTCAGTTTCCTAATACTCTTACATCTTGACAGACACTATTTGGTACAGACTGACCTACGTCATATTTTTCAACACTAGCCGTACAAATCTGTATAATTAATTATACAATAATGTTGTACAAGTGGTTAAATATAAATAAATAAAAGGCAAGAAAATCTAATGACATAATCTTTTATTTCGTACAATTTCCAATTTAATATAGACTTATTTGTTATTAGAAGACATGTTATGGTAACACTGCTTTGCGACGCGTTCACGAGATAAAGCAGCAACTAGATGCGTTTACAAAATAACTCTAGTTGTAATAGTTATTTGATTTTGGGAATAATTATTTGGCTCAGGGTATTATTTTTCTTTCAGTAATAAATCATTACATTATTCCCATCATCCTACGAAAATAAACATAAAAAAATTGGAGGCTGACAACACAGTTTATCCCGCGTTTGTTCAAAAGTTTGGCATAGTACTTACCTATTGTCTAGACTTTTTTTTTGAGTAAAGAAAACAAAACATAATTATTAAATTACAAACTGCATTGTGAACATTTAAATATTATAAAAACGTTATTGATAACCAGATCAGCAAACACGATCATATTGGTAAGCCTTCTGAACAGTTCTCTAAAAACTGGCAATTTATCATTAGCGCTAGGTTGCTTCTTTTCTAAATTAACTTCGGTGCTATTATAAAAAGTATACATGTAAAATGCAGGCTCTTCTCCGATGTTTAGTACTTTGTGAAACATTCCTGAGATGATATGGGTCCGGTTTCCTTTGGTTAGCTTGTAGGACTGTCCAATTCGTTGTTTGGTCACCTCTGGCTCGAAAACCACTATTCCTTCTAATATAGTGAGCGTTACGTTTTTTAGTTCCACTGGTATGTATTTTTCTTGTTCATATCCTGTAAACATGGCGTCGTTAGTTGTTGACTATTGTTCAGATAGGTAGAATGGGCTGAACTCAATTGATATTTATAGGCAAGATGAGTCAAATATGACAATTGAAGACTAGCGTAGCAGTGCATTGCACAAGTTTATTCTTGGTCTGAAGATGATTGTGTTTCAGTTCCTATTGATTTTTTTTTAATAATAACCGGCGCGGGGAGCAGCTATAGATATTTAATATACATAAAAATCTCGTGTCACTGTGTTAAAGAACTCCGCCGATACAGCTTGACTTGATTTCTATATATTTTTTTTTTGTATGTATATTTGGTAGGTCTGAGAATAGGTCGTATAATTACCGGAACGGATCTTGAGCGCTGGCTTCAAGCTGCGCAGAAGTCAAATAATCGGTCTCTTTAGTGGTGCGAAGTGAGACGCGGGGGCGGGGAGTGTCAGTGATTGGCTCGCCTCGCCATCGTGTCTCGTGATTGTTTCCCTACCATGCTGCCATGGTTAGCTCTACCATGTATGGAATGCGCAAAGCGATCCCGACTCTGACGCCGAGCGCTCAAGATCCGTGATGGCAACAGTATGTTAGCCATTTTCTCCTTTTATATTGTAGATAGGTACCATGTTATGGTATCTACAAATAATCCGCCCCGCTCGTCGCGCCGGCGCAGCTCGCCACTAAAACTGAAGTCGTGAACCGGGCGTATGAAGCACTCCCGCAACCCTGGCAGGTGAGTTCACAACATACTTTACCTCATTAGTCCTTTGAATGAATATCTGGTTGGATTTAAATGCATACATACTCGTAATAATGCCAACGCCCGCTTAAAGCCCCAAAATATGAAATGCTATGTATTGTACATCCAGCTATTTTTTTGTGTTAACATTATTTTTCAAAATCACTTTTGAGTACGGAAATAACCGAAAAAATATTTAATTAACTATTTTTTTTTTGCAAAAGTGTTAGTCATACGAAAAATGTATATACATGTTGATAATGTTGTATATGAATCAATTTTTTTTATAATCTCTTAATCCAGCCGCTACCGAGGAGTACTTAGGCTTATGAAATTCACTGTTTATGGCACTAAATGGGAGCAAAGGCCTCAAATACTTTACCATTTATTCTATTAAAATGTATTCCGACCTACAAAATCACGTAACAATGCTTGTATAGGTACTTGTCTAATTATTTGTTTTCGTACTTTTCACACATTAAGTACCCTACTTCCAAATTCATACTTCCCTACTATCTACATACAAATACTTGAATTAATTTGTAATTTGTCATGTACGGTAGGTACTTAAACTAGTGACGTGACTTGAAAATTTGTTATATTTTAATGCCGTAGTCGTAAATATAGCATGTTTACAGAAAAGGGACAATGGCTAGAAAAATTTATGAAAGATATAAGATTTCCTACTGTGAAAGTGACAAGAAAAGATATGGTGTGGTGGAATAGCGTCAGATAGTAAGAATGAGAAGTGTTTATGAAAGAGTACATGGAGGTGGGGTTTTGGAAGTCCTGATAATGAAGGAGATAATGTAGGCTGCTGCAATGCGCTACTGTTTTTGACGTGGCAGTAACCAACACTTAGTTATAGTAAGAGATGAATAGAAAGATATCACGAGCAAAAGTGAGGGTAACCACAGGACTCATGTCCGTTTGGACACGCCGAAATCATTGCGGTAAGTCCCCTCTTTGAGGAGTTACTAGAGTGACATCACACGTCTAAAAGCAAACAGCGTCCTCCCCCTAAAATAAAATATGACAAATGCTAGAGAGTAGTGATTTTTGAGATGGAGTAATGGGGATGGGAGACACGAATGATCGAAGTGTAAATGAAAGTTAGACTGAGATGGCTGGGAGGATATTTTGAGAGAGTCGAGAGGAAAGCGAAAGGGCACAACACACAGGGATAGGTCGACAGAAATAGAATGTATTGAAGGAAAAAAAGTTTCAAAGAATGGCAACGTGGAAAACCGTAAAACGATAGTCAAAAGCTGAAAAAAAGAGTGGGCTTGATGTTCTGAGGAAGAAAGCCAAGAAAGCAGTGGCAAAAGCAGAAGCTAAACTATAGGACAACCTGAACAGTCCAGTATGCCAAAAAGATCTGTACCGGCTCGTTAGAACAAGAGAGATATTTTTTATTAGAATTTGCTGTGATGGTCTTGGATTAGGTGGGAATCTCTACTGTGGGCAGCTCTCATTCTACAAAGCCGTCGCTATTATACTCACAAAAATACAAACCTGGAAAATCAGCGAAGAACACAACATCACTATGCTCATTCCAAGAATGTACATCACTTCTAATTTCATCCAGGTCCTTTCTCCAATGTACTGCCTCATCTAACAAAGGCATCAGAAATGATGTTCTGCTAAATGGTGACCATGAAGCCTTGAGCATGTCCACTTTAGGATCAAACATTCTCTGAACGAATCTTCCATTCATGGAGCACCAGATATCGACGTAAACAGATAGATTGGTTGTCAGAACCTTCGACTGATCATTCCATATAGCTTGCATCGATCTATCTAGATTGTTCTTTAAGCACTGAGCGTATTGAAGTACCATGTCTCCATGTCTCGACCATCGATCATTGAGCGTATACATTTCAGGGTCTACGTACATTTCTTCGTTCCTGTCATTGTCCACTACTTTGACGATGACGGAGCTAATGTCCCAGGTGTGGACCATCATATCCCAGGAATAACCGTAGAGACCATTTGTCCAATTATTGTATCCCTAGAACGGAAGTTTTTGTATTAAGGATCGACCTAAAAACTTTAATTAGAGAGTAACTTCGTAAGTCAAGTGCTACGGATACAGTTTAATTAATATCTCCCTGATTATGTACTCGCTGAGGCTAAAAGATATTTTATTTTTGCCTGCTCCTTGCCCTTCTAAACCTCTCAGTCGTGGGTGATCTCTAACCAAGTTTGCTCGGTAAATAATAAATGATATTATTTATTTTGCAAATAAGTTTAAAAAAAACAAGGTGAACATGATCAGATCGTCACACCGCCTTCACCACGGTTGACATCCTAGTGGCGTGGCCTTGAACACTTAGACAGGTGTCTTTGTGCCACGTCACGTGTGTAGCCTGTTATAAAAAAAATCTACTCAGTACATCATTTCAAAGATGGGACCCAGAGCCAAAGTATCTACGAGGTAATTTTTTACAAAATCCTGAATTTGTCATAGATGACTTGCAATTTGTCATAATTCCCGCTGAAAATCACATTCACTCTTTTAGAAAACCAACACTTAGCGATAGTTTCAAGATTGCAGTACGAAGTTTATTAATAAACAGAGCGAGTGGCGATTCTAGGTCAAATATGAAAAGGCTTTTTAATTTTTCAAGAGAACGCCCACGCTCACCGCCTGCGGATTATAACTCTATGCAAGTGAAATTCCCCTTTTTCTGTTCCCTTTTCCAAGGCTTGCCTGCTTTTAATGTTAATACGAAACTAGTTTAGAATTCTACCTTTGACGTTTGCAGTAGTATGATTCAACCTGTGAAGTATTTGTTTTAAAACGCTCGTAATGTTTTCTAATTAATTTAAAACTTTATTAACTTTAAATCAATTTAACTTATTACATACACAACTAAAAACTATAATTACAGTATATTAAAAAAATAATAATAATAAAACCCTACGCTAATTACAACTAACTAAAATCAAACTAAAATATGGCGTCAAAAAACTATTCCACATTGCTGTCAACTGGTTATGTGCCCAAAAGGCTGGCGGCATTGCCACGCTGTATGGCAATGCTTATCCTCTGTCCGAGGTAAAAGCCAGCCATTGGGTCACGCGAAGTGTCAACTAGACGTTTCGATAGATCTTTAAACAACTTGTGAGCACTCGGACCCTTTTTTTTTATGGGAAAAATCATCTTATGACAATCGCTCTTGGGCAGAGTGGGAGATAGTGTCAGACTCTTGACTCTATCTCTCTGACTAAAAAACCCATCCCGGTTCTTCAAGCCTTCATACCGGGGCTCGAGCGCCCTTTCGGATAACCCTGGCCCCAGTAGACTTCGACCCGGCTGGGCCCCTGCTGTTGCTGACAACTCCTTGAGGCGCGCGGGAACAGCGCGCGTCGTCGACGACTTAGGCTTGGTCCGGACAGTTACCGGACGGCCGGACAGCGAGCTACCCATTGCTCACTGTCCGCAAGCCCGCGCCTACGGTGGCTGGAAATCGGGATCGGAATCCCGGCGGCGGCGAGAGCGCCGTTGCCTGATGCGGTCGGTCTCCTCCTTAGCGAGCATTACTGCTTCGCAGAAGTCAGCGACCGCCTGCCACTCCTCCTCGCTCCGGACCATGGCCTCGACCAAGGCCCAGCGAGCACTCGGACCCGACGATCCAAGAGTTTCAACCCCAAACGGTTCGAAAATATAACTTCCAACAAGGTTGTTATATTTTCGCCGCTTGAGGTTCTCCGCAGCCGCAGCGGCCGCACCAGCACGATACGACGAGCTAGGAAGATGTGAAGGCGCAAGAGTATCGACACAAGTAGCGTCCCATAATAAAGGCCTTCCCATCTTCCAAGGGAATAACGACATGCCGTCCGGTCTCTTGCCATCGTCGCGTGCCAGGCCATGGGGTTCCAAAACGACTGGAAAGCCGACGGTGACAAGAGCGCGTCTGGTAATTAAATAAAATTAATTTAAATACTTAACATACGGTCTACCTAATTAGGGTTGCCGTATTGTTCGAGGTCTTGGAATGTAAAAGTCAACTCAAGGAATTATAGTGGTTTTTAGATAGTATAATTCTGACCCTCGCGAAAATGAATATGAAAAAACCGGCCAAGAGCGTGTCAGGCCACGCTCAGTGTAGGGTTCTGTAGTTTCCCGTCCGTTACAATAAGTGTACCCACTTATGAGTTTAAAAAATGCGTGCATACGATTATACTACAAACTTAGTCCAGAAATTATTTTGTAGAACCCTTTTGTCTTTTTTGTACAAAAACTGTTCTTTCCATCAAGTTCAAAATAATTTTCCTAGAAAGTCCTTATAAAGTTCTACTTTGCAGATTTTTTCATATTTTCTAAACTTATGGTTCAAAAGTTAGAGGGGACACATCAAAAGTTAGACACATTGTTTTTTACTTTTGGAGCGATTATTTCCGAAATTTTGGACATTTTCAAAAATGATTTTAGTAAACCCCTATTCATTTTTAAATACCTATCCAACAATATAACACACGTTAGGGTTGAAATTAAAAAAAAAATCACTTCCCACTTTACGTATAGGGGGGCTACCATAATAAAACATTTTTTTCCAATTTTTATCTTACTACTTTGTCGGCGTGATTAATACATATTGTCACAGAGATTAAGCGAGGACGGACAGACGGACAGACAGACAGACAAACAGACAGACAGATGGACAGACAGACATGGCGAAACTATAAGGGTTCCTAGTTGACTACAGAACCCTAAAAAGGAGAACGAATGAGACGAAAATGGAGATGAAAATGAATACAAAGGCGAGTGTTGGTGTTTGTTACTTCTTCTATTTGGATGACATTTGGTTTAAGGGTATGCCATGTCGAGGAATAGCACATAGGATACATTTTACGCCAGGGGTGTGTTCCATTGGGACAATTTTCTACTTTCATGTGGACGAAGCTGTGGGCAGCAGCTAGTGATAATATTTATAATTGATAATTTTCTGCCGAAAATGAAACCTACTGTAACGTACGGTTGTCTGTAAAAAATCGCTTTTAGCGTTAAGACCGCCCATTGTGACACCCTATTAATTTTAAGTTCCTGATGTAATTTTTATTTTTGGTGTACAATAAAGAATACAAGGTGTAAGGGACAGCCCTCCACAAACTTTAAGGGCTTGCTCAGTAGACGATACTGAACAATCTTCCACAAAATTTTTTTTCAGGAAACGAAAAAAAAAAATCCGCCTCACCATACAAAATTGTAAACTTGATTGGACAGTTTGTATGGAGAGGCCGAATTTTTTTTTCGTTTCCTGTTTTTTTTTTTTTGTCGAATGTTGTTCAGTATCGTCTACTGAGCAAGCCCTTAAAGTTTGTGGAGGGCTGTCCCTTACACCTTGTATAGGTACCTATCTATCGATTTATCTGTAAATGTTGTGTTTCATCGCCACTGCTCTCAAAACGGTGAACGAAAACATCATGAGGAAACAGGCATGTCCTAGAACCAAAAATTCGAAGACAAGTGACATCCACCAACCCGCACTGGGCCCGCGTGGTATATTACGGCCCATTCCCTCTCCTAGAGAAGAGGCCTGAGTCCCAACAGTGGGAATATTATAAGGCCGGCTATGCTATGCTATCTGTTAAAATTTCGTTAGAGTAACTACTTTTTAGGTTGTTATTTTTTAAATTTAGACGAGGTAAAAAAGCACTTAAAGAAGGAATTCAATTTAAAGCGACTTCTATTTCAATAGATTGATTCAATCCTGCCGATCAACAACAGTCATATGCCACATACCAAAGCCGAAATCTAAGTCTTTATTCAAACATAGTTAATCAATTTACCTTTGTTATAAAATGTGAATACGGCAGGAACATTTGAATGAAAACGTATAACATTATCAGCCACATTGTTTTCTTTCTATTGTCAGCATCAATTAAATTATCTTCCATAGTTTCAGAAAGTTCAGTTTCATTCATAGCTTGCTGTTCATCTTTTTCAACAATTTTGACGTTATCTTGATCAACATTTTCGTCTGTTTTAACTATTTCGTAGCAAAGTTCTGTTGTGTAGGCAATTTCAGTATTTTCTTCTAACTTGTTGTTAACTTTTGTTTCTTCTCTTTCAATAAGTTCCATATTACCATTAGCTGGGTTGACTTGATCTAAAGAATCTTTTGTTTTGCAACCGCAACCAGGTTCTTTTATAAACTCATTAATCTTTTTACAAAAGCGATACTTAAGTTTGAAAAAGGATTCTGTAGTGTACGATGCGAGTGTTTTGGGCCAATCGAAAGGATAAAACAAGGGCATGGTTGCCAAACACACCCACGGAAACATGCCTGCAAGAAAATTGGGATAATTTTCAAAAGGAAAGTATGAAGTTTTCAACAACATCTGGTACCCAGTAGGTAATTCGTTCTAATCGGTTTTATAATATCACTATATTTTGTTTGGAGAATCTAGAATTGGCCATTTTTATTGGGTTTTCGTTCCATCGTCGGACCACTACTTTTGCCACCGGCACATGGTGGACAATTGGACAGGACATCCCACCCATACGTGCAAAACGCTATAGGAATACTAACGACTAATAATCAAGGAGTGGAATTCCCTGTCGGTGTCAGTGTTTTCTGATAGCTACAAAGACCCCTAGGGCTAAGTCAAGACTGAATAGATTGCTTCTAGGAAACCGCAAACCCATACATGTGTAGTTGAAAAGACACTAGGCAGGTTGATACTTCCGCTATTAAATAACTCACCTATCCGAAACAGCCTGCTATTCATGAGGTGGAACATGGCACAGAACAGCATGGCCACGTGCCTGGTGGTGGCCAGCATCATCCACACGGCCACCGTCAGGTCGAAGACGAACACAAACCAGTGCACAATCAGGTAGTCCGTCTGAGGGACTGTCAGGAAAAACCTATGGATGGCAAATCAATTTTGTTTGTCTCTATAGGTAGGTCAAACGGCACTAAGCAATTTGCAAAATATGTTTTAATTTATATGCACTTTAATCTCTTGTTTTAGAATTAGGAAAATTAAAAAAAAAATGTTTAAACAAATTTCCAATTATAAAGACTGCCTGCAGTTGGAATGAAGTTTATAAACAGATAAAGATTATTGGTAAAAATATACAGGGCGTAAGGGATAGGTCGCCGCAAACTTTAAGGGCTTGCTCAGTAGAAGAAACTAATCAACCTTCCACAAGACTTTTTTTTCGGAAACGAAGAAAAAATCGTCCTCTCCATACAAAATTATAAATTTGATTGGACAGTTTCTCTGAAGAGGTCGATATTTTTTTTCGTTTCCGAAGAAAAAATCCCTGTGAAGGATTGTTGAGTTTCTTTCTTGAAGGGTTACTGAGCAAGCCCTTAAAGTTTGCGGAGACCGGTCCCTTACGCATAGTATGGGTACCATCGCGGTCATTTCTGCCTGATAATTAAAAAAAATTCGCTTGTATCCTGCGGCGTGGCGCCAAACCAAAGCCTTTCAAAATTTCGTTTCGAATGCAAGCAAAAATTAACTTAGCGGTGGTCAGGCGGACTTCCGCCTTTTTTGGTACACTTACTTGAAAGGCTCAAAAACCCAATGCTCGCTCAGATTTTGCACTGAGTAACCAGTCAGCCACTCTGCTGTGCCCTTCTTCATGCCAGCCATAAAGTACAGGATGAAGAACTGATACTTTAGGATGAAGTAGTTCCAGTACGGGACTGTTGATTTCTTCTTAGTAGCGTCCAGGTAAGTGTCCAGTGACCTGTGGATAAAGGCAGATAGGTGCTTAAATATTCTTCTTCGCCGTACCTACTTACGCGACAGTTGCTTGTGTGCATGGCCAGTACGAACCACATCATTATGTACATACTTATCTACGAACGTAAACGAAGCAAAGGAGTGTTAAGATCACAGCAGCTTACATGATGGGAAAAACGCGTACCTATGTTGATATGTGTCGCCAATTAGCTAAATTCGCCACTCAGTTACAAGCTTAGCCTGAACTCTACGGCACTGTGCCCTGAATGATAAGTCAGCCATTGTAAATTATATCATTCATGTCTAATGCAATATTTTATGGACTGGTTGGCTAAATGCTTAGGCCATTCATACAATATTGTGACGAAATAGACTTGGGCGTCCCGACACGGGCTGATAGGGAGTATCATAACATAGACCTGCTGACAGACGATTCCAAAACTGTGTAAAACAGTAGGTAAGAAATAACAGAAAAATATAAAATTCTAAAAAATCTAGTCTGCCAGAAAAACTAAAAAACTACCAAATAATTTACTTTAAAGCAGTCTGATGCAGTTGGTGGCATCAAATCTGAGGTTCATAAGCTATTAATATTTTAAACTGATATACCTACATATAATTTATTAAAAATATTTTAACTATTAAATATTATAAACTAATAGATATATTTACAAACTTAAAATAATAATATGTACAAACGAATAAAAAACAAGGCACTTTTATGGCGTCAAAAACTTTCGTCCACATCGATGTCAATGGGAAATGTGCCCAGAAAGCTGGCAGCATTGCCACGCTGGATGGCAATACTGATTCGTTGACCGTCCAAAAGCCTAGCTCTCTGGTCACGCGAAGAGTCGACCAACTGTTTGCTGATATCCCAAATATTGTAAACGTATATTTTAAACCTATTGGGGGAGGCCTATGTCCAACAGTGGACATCTTTCGGCTGATATGATGATGATGATGCTATTTTAAACTAATATTTTGCTTATAGTTGGGTTTTTGCACATAGGTACATGTTCATTTAAGTGATCATAATCATTTATAAAATTGACTTCTTATCGCCATTAGAATTACAACTCATAAATAGTCGTTCAACAATTTCAAACTACCCACAGCTGCATCACGTTGCATTACCTTACCTACTTACCTATGTTAAAAATCATGACATTCAAATTTTCCGGAAGTTGCTATAGTTAGAAACGGATTTGTGGAAAATTATATGCGTCTAATGTGAAACAAATTGTCGTTAACTAGCTATTCAATGTCTACTTGTGCAAAAAAAAAGTGCCTTAACACGTTTTGATGAGACTTATTGTATAACGTAGGGTTCATATGGATCGGGAGGCCAAGTAGCTACTCAATACTCAATACTCAATATTTTATTGCATTCCATATGTACATGTTTAGATGGTATAAAAATATAGTTAAGATCAATATGGACCCTGTCGGGCACAGCAAATCTAGGAGAGAGGATGAAGGCTAATTAAATAAAGATATTTCACTTATTTTTATTGTTATGTCTAATTATTGGTATAGTTGATTTATTTATTTATTGTCGTCATTATTATTAAATTCTAGCTAGTACTTACCTTGAGTTGCTCCATTCAGAGCGCGAAGAGTTAGGTATACGAGTATAATGATATACCCGAAAAAAAAAGTAGCTAAGTACTTAGCTCCCGTCATAAAAAGGCGATCCTGATATCGATCCTGAATAAAATAAAAAAGAAAAAAAAAAGACCTAGAAAGAAAAAATCACATAGAAACACCTAGAAAAATCCTCCAAAATATATCATCATCATCATTTCAACCGATATACGTCAACTGTTGGACATAGGCCTCCCCCAAGTGTCGCCACAATGAATGATCCTGTGCGTTTCGCATCCATCGGTTTCCCGCAACCTTCACCAGGTCATCGGTTCACCTTGCAGCCTTCTAACGCTGCGTGTTCCAGAACCTTTCGGCCCCAAAGGCCATCTCGAATATAATAAATATATCAATCTTACCAATAACAATTAGCTTCCGTACAACTGAGCAGCAAGGAGACGAGTCCGAACAGGTAGCTGTGGTTGTTCCACAAACTCTTCTCTATCAGGAAAAGGTACCAGTAGCAGACGGTGAACACTGGCGCCGCGATGCGGAACTTGTAGCCTAGCATTATGCATAGCGCTCCTGAAAGAAAGTTTTTAGGTGTCAGGCTGCCTCGATAGTCATTTAGTTTTCGAATTTATTATAGAAAACAGCCACGCTAATGCGCTCGTCCACACTAAATTAGTCCATAAACCTACCTCGGCCTGTTGGAATATTGACGTGGTCTTACATTGATGTATGAGCTTTAAGACGGAACTTGGTTCCGACTATCATTTTATACGTATTTTAAGAATATTTTTGCAGAATTAAGTCTGTAACCCATATCTGATAATTATACGTAGAACCAACTAAAGTGGAAGATGTTCATTATAAGAAGAGATAAAAAGTTATTCTACTCAAAGTAATTTCACTTACCAACCCAGAGCGCAGCATACACGAGCGCCATGTAAGGCATGCCAACAGACGTGAGTATCGGGATCAGCGGGAAGTGGCAGGTCTTGGGGTCTCCCCAGCGCTTCACCATGGAGGCGCCGCCACGCTCGTCAGGGATGTCAAACAGCATTGCTAGACCTGGTGGTTTGAATCGTCAAGTTGGTATGAATGGACTTACCGTTTTGGTGAAGGTAGCGTCTTTATTTATCTGAATCGAAATACGAATTTATTTGATTCGAAATCCGAACTTATCTGAATCGAATTGTGCAATTCAATCGAGATTGCGAAAGATGTAAGGCAGTACAGCATTTATTACTTACCTACATAAGTACATAACAAAGTCAGCCAATAAAGTTTTCCCTGCTAGGGAAGGCTTGCTCTTTCTGAGAGCAATAATACGTAACTAGCCTTTTATGCGCCCAGTGTCGCCGGACATGAGTGTTCCGGATCTGATGGGAAGAAACGCTCGTGTGGCACCATTGTGACGATCACTCAGAGCTTACGGTGAAGTTTGTCCTGCTTCAGTGGTTGCGACCTAAGCGTCCGGCCCTTTTTCAGGAATGAAGTGAGAAGCAATGGAAAACAGTAACCTCCTTTTGATGAAATTAAGTGTGCATCAGAATGGCGGGTGTAATTTCCAGATTTGCCTAAATTTATTACAGTTATTTGGTACCTTCTGTGTACCTTTACGTACCTCTTTTGAAAATCTGTGTACCTAAACCCATACAATGATATTTTAAAAATCAGGTACACCCGCCATCCTGATGTCAGAACCGCGGGTGTACTGCTAATCAATATAATGTAGCCAAGCGTACTGTATAAGTAAATTTGGTACCTTTTGTGTACCTGCAGATACAAGTATTAAATAAAAGAAATACTGTAACGTTGCTGCGAAAAAAAAATTCTTTCTTTGACGTATTTATCTTTAAATATAACAATTTACGTAAGTACTGATAACTTAAGTTAAATATTTAAAAACCTATATGTATACATAATTACAAAAACAAACAACATATTGCCTATTTTAGAATTGTGAAGGATTGATGGAATTGGAATGTTTGTCTGTCAGTGTTTCCAGAATCAAAATAAAACAAGAGACTGTTTTAAAGTAGTAGTTTAATTGATTTGAACTATAACGAAATAAGTAATGATTAATATGAATAACGCATTGATTTCATGTGCATTAACTCGGCCTTATAATTTGTTACAAAACTATAATCAATGTAATAAAAATTATACAGTATATTAACGTAAGTAATAGTATTAATGAAAGATCCATTTTAAAGTAAATAATAGTATTAATGAAAGATCCATTTATGTTACAGACATGATTTTAATCCGTAGGTACCTACATGACACATTCTGCAATCATACATTTAGAGCTTTTTGTTATATGATTACGAAGGTCATATCTACTGTATTTTTAAGAAAAAAAACCTACGCAAAACCAAAGATTCTTTCATTTGTAGACCATTTTTCCAAATCTCCACTCATCTTAAAAAGTGTTCCTTTTGCGAAGTGCACCAATTGAGAAGTGCACCAATTGAGAAGTGCACCAATTGAGAAGTGCACCAATTGAGAAGTGCATCAGATGCGAAGAGTGCCATATGAGAAGTGCACCAGTTGCTACGTACACCATTTGAGCATGGTGTACAAGTTGAGATGTGCACCAAATGCGTCAAACCTCCAAGATTATTTCATTTTTAGACATTTTTCCAAATCTCCATTCATCTTAAAAATTTCTCCCTTTGCAAAGTGCACTAGTTGCGAAGTGTGCCATATGAGAAGTGCACCAGTTGCTAAGTTCACCATTTGAGCATGGTGTACAAGTTGAGATGTGCACCAAATGCGTCAAACCTCCAAGATTATTTCTTCTTTAGACATTTTTCCAAATCTCCATTCATCTTAAAAAGTGCTCCCTTTGCAAAGTGCACTAGTTGCGAAGTGTGCCATATGAGAAGTGCACCAGTTGCTAAGTTCACCATTTGAGCATGGTGTACAAGTTGAGATGTGCACCAAATGTGTCAAACCTCCAAGATTATTTCTTCTTTAGACATTTTTCCAAATCTCCATTCATCTTAAAAATTTCTCCCTTTGCAAAGTGCACTAGTTGCGAAGTGTGCCATATGAGAAGTGCACCAGTTGCTACATTCACTATTTGAGCATGGTGTACAAGTTGAGATGTGCACCAAATGCGTCAAACCTTCAAGATTATTTCATTTTTAGACATTTTTCCAAATCTCCATTCATCTTAAAAAGTGCTCCCTTTGCAAAGTGCACTAGTTGCGAAGTGTGCCATATGAGAAGTGCACCAGTTGCTAAGTTCACCATTTGAGCATGGTGTACACGTTGAGATGTACACCAAATGCGTGAAACCCTTTTTAGTTAGTATTATAAAATAGTAACGCCGTCTAAGAAAAATCTTTTAAATTTTGCGCAGTAACGTTACAATATTTCGTTTTTTTAATACTTGTATCTGCAGGTACACAAGAGGTACCAAATTTACTTATACAGTACGCTTGGCTATATATATTGGTTAGCAGTACACCCGCGGTTCTGACGTCAGGATGGCGGGTGTACCTAATTTTTAAAATATCACTGAATGGGTTTAGGTACACAGATTTTCAAAAGAGGTACGTAAAGGTACACAGAAGGTACCAAATAACTGTAATAAATTTAGGCAAATCTGGAAATTACACCCGCCATTCTGATGCACACGAAATTAATGATACAAAACTTGCACCTTGCGCCGCTCTAGTTACGGCACTGTCTGAGAAGACGAGACTCGCATTAGGTCTGAAAGTGGATCAACTGGCACACACAGAGTGCGGATCCATCTTCGAGCCCAGTGTGAGTAGTCGCAATCATGCCTTCGAATGTTAGTTGCTTCACATACCCAGTTGCCTCGCGATTTTTTCCTTCGACGTTTTGGGATTAGTGGTGTAAAAAAAAACTTTTTAATATGTTCAGAATTCGGTTTTTCTGGTTTGGTTTCTTGGTTATTTGGCACCGACTAATAAACTTGTTGGAATTGTCATGAGATCCACTCTGGCTTACCTATGTGGTTTTATCTAATAGTAATATTCTATCGGCGCCATACTATAGAGCTTGCACTTTGTTAACATTTAACTGAGGAGTTGTAAAAAATTATAAAAGAAAAAGCTAAATTACCAAAAAAAGTAGAACCGAATTGAGAACCTTCCCCTTTTTCTGTAAGTTGGTTATTAACATACATACCGCGCGACCTTTAATCCGTAAATGTGGGCCGTTATGTCCATATATAAATTCTAAATTCTTTATTGTACATAATTTTACAATACCTAACTAAAAATTGGACAGCTGATGTACAAAGGCGAGCTTAACCCACAATTGGGATTATATGTACATAATATTATTTACCATTGGGCCACTGCTGTTCAATATTGAAAAATCATCTTTAAAATCTCGTTAATACTACCTACTTACCGAACAAGATCCTCGTGACCGCCAAGCTAGACGAGTCCTTTGGTGCGTACATGTAGTCCATGACCTTATTGAAAGTAGTATCTTTTATTTTAAACCCAAATTGTTGATAGAACTTATCATCCGCTTTTTGATAGAGCGTTTGAAGCGTCTCCTTGGGCTTCATCCTTGTCTGTAACGTAAAGAATTGTAATATAATCAAGCCTAGTTTAACCACCGTAGCCTTCGTTAAGGGCAACTGAAGATACACCAGGGGAGTAGCTACTAGCTACCGCCTTATTAACCGTATCAATGATACGGCGCCCCCGACATGTGCCATAATTTGAAATGTGTTAATTCATCTTTAATCTCAAATTCCCTTATTGAAAAGAAACCAGTAGTGAATGAATAATATCTACATGATAGGCTGTTCTCATAGTTTTTAGCTCGTTCCGCTCTTTCTTGATACTTCTACGTAAGGCTACAATAAAAACTCAATCTATACACCTTCAGAATGATCCAATAAACGAGCTCGTTTTCATTTTCGAGGCCTTTCAAGGCACTGATTCTATTTTGTAAAAAAAGAAAGTGCAAAAATATTTGATATGGGGCCCCATTAGGACTAGCTACGCCACTGAGTTACACTGTGGGTTTTCGTCAGTAAAAGTCTGTCATTTTCTCTTGTTACTTCCAGAGCGGGAGAATTCAAGATAATAGTTTAACAGAATACTGTTTCTTGGAATCATCATCAGTGAGAACCCTCAAAATAAGCTTTGACAAATCGTACTCGAGTTAGACGATCGGTTTACGTCTAAGAACGGTTGGGGATCAAACCCGCAACCTATCAAATGGGCTCTAGCTAGGCGGCTTTTAAAGTAATTGAAATCATAGTTAAACTCTGGTACTTACCTATCTACATATCTGTCTATCAAATCAAATAATTATTCACATAACTAGCTGCACCCGCGCGGCTTCGCTCCCGCTCTTCCCTACTCTACCCTACTCTACCCTACCCTACTCTACTCTACCCTACTCTACCTTACTCTACCCTACACTACCCTACTCTACCCTACACTACCCTAATTATCATTTTTTTTTCCATAACAACCTTCTCCTCATAATAACGAACACAACAAAAAAAAAATTAGTGAAATCGGTCCAGGCGTTGTTGAGTTATGCGCTTACCAACACATTTTGCGATTCATTTTTATATTATAGATATGGGTATGGGATTGACGGTATACAAGGTGTAAGGGATAGGCAAAAGGGCTTGAAACGGCAAAAAAATCGGCCTCCAGACAAACTGTCCAATGTAGTTCATAATTTTGTATGGGGGCTTTTTTTTTTCGTTTTTGGAAAAATATCTTGCGGGTGTTCGTTTAGTTTCGTCTACTGAGCTAGCAGTTTGCGGAAATCGGTTCCTTACACCCTTGTATGAATGTTACAATACACAATATAACAAAAACGATTAACTGGTATTATTGAACTATAAAAAGGAGTTGGTTACAGTAATTTTCTATTATTAGATATAACTAGTATTTGTCGATTATCCAGGTGTAGAATATAGGTAGTTTTTTCAGTTCACTCTGCTGGCTTCATCTTGATCATTTACAAGCTGTCATCAGCGGAGCAAAAAACCCTTACTAAACTGCGTCATAACTACTTATTGCCTATCAATAATATTGACATAGCACGGCTAGTGGTTATGGCACTTTAGTATGACGACATCGCAAGCATGTTTAAATTTACACTTATATGTTAAAATGTTGAAGTGATTTTGTATCCATATTTATGGAAAGTAAGTACCTAAATCTAAAGTTATATTTTAATTAAGTGTATCTGTTACTCTGAAGTATAAGCTATTACTGTAGAGTTTTGTTAAAATCCGTTCAGCAGTTTTTAAATGAAAGAGTAACAAACATCCATCCACACACAAACTTTAAAAATCAGTGATGAATAAAATTGATACTTACCAGTTTCCTTAGATGTATTAGGAACACTACCTACAGAGAAAGCTGTCTCAACGAAACCAAAATCCCGACTGAAGACGAATAGTGGTTCACAAAATACGAAGTTTCCTGAACAATATTCTAAACACAGGTTTCAGATATTTAACGAATTATGTCAAATTAATTATGGGCAAGAATGAGTTCAATCGTATGTGAACGTGTGTAGCTTCGATTATGGTAATAATTCAAAGTTAACAGGTAGGTAATAAATAGGACGAAGAGGCGGCTTTGTGTTTATTGAGTGTATGTACCTAAACAACATTTTTTCTTAAGTAAAGAATCTAACTGTATCATGAAAAATCACAAAGTTATAAGCTTCATATATGATACCTGGTTGTACGCACAAATAAAGTTGTAACACACAGTTGTGCGCTAGCGCCTAATGCCCGTTATGATCTACTGTGACCTGTGTTTAACTTAGTGTCGATGGTGTCCAACTTATGAGCATTTTTTAAATATTTTTGGAAAAAATCTATAATGATGTAAAAATTTATTGGAATCAATTCAGTTACTGATTCTAAACAACCTATATTTAGGTTTCGCATATACTAATAATAGGTGTAAGGGACGGCCATCCACAAATTTTAAGAAAGAAAAAAAACAGCCTCACCATACAAAATTAAACATTTGATTGGACAGTTTGTACGGAGATTGGGGAGGCCGATTTTCTTTTTCGTTTCCTGAAAAAAAGTCTTGCGGAAGGTTGTTCAGTTTTGTCTATTGAGCAAGCCCTTAAAGTTTGTGGAGGGCTGTCCCTAATACCCTGTTTAAGTATATTTCTTTGGCGTCCTAGGGCATAAGGGGCATGGTGCGTTTTACCTTTTGAGCTGTCGTTAGATTCGTCGTTAGTTGTGACAGTGATATTGAGAGTACATCAAAATTATAAAGGCGAGATTGTTCGAAAGGGTTACTGTGGCCATCGCAAAGGGCAACTAAAGATGTGTTTTAGTCAGATAAAGTCTAAAATCATCTCTCGCTGCACCCAGAGCGGGCGGAAGTTCCCACGTGATAATTTGTCATACCTACGGTAATTTGAGTAAAACTGACCAAATTGAGTTTTTGTCTATCTGGTAAAAAGTGTGTCGTACAAGAAAAATTACATACGCAGGTCTACACCAACGTACCAAATTTCAGCTTTCTAGTGCTAACGGTCACAGAGATCAAGCGAGGACAGACAGACAGACAGACGGACAGACAGACATGGCGAAACTATAAGGGTTCCTAGTTGACTACGGAACCCTAAAAAGGGTTCTGGTGTGGCCTTCGGGTTTCCACTGCAGATGGTGATCACCTTGTGGGCTTGCGAACAGTGAGCAATGGGTGCTCGCCTCAAGGAGTTGTCAGCAACAGCAGGGGCCTAGCCGGGTCGAAGCCTACTTGGGGCCAGGGTTATCCGAAAGGGAACTCGAGCCCCGGTATGCAGGCTAGAAGGAACGGGGTGGGCTTTTAATCAGTAGGAGTCTGACACTATCTCCCGTTCCGCCCAAGAGCGGGGGTTGTCATTGGATGATTTTTCCCAACATATGAAAAAGGTGGTGATCACCTTTTTATTATGTTGTTGCCAATGTTAACAGCTACAAATACCGTCACGGATCTTGAGCGCTCGGCATTAGAGTGGGGATCGCTTTGCGCATTCCATACATTGGCGAGCCAATCGTCGTCGTAGTTAGATACATGCAGCGAGCGCAGGGAACGAATCACGAGTGACGTCTATGACACGTTGACGCGGCGAGCCAATTACTGACATTTCTCAATTAGGACCACGGGCAGGCTTTCGTCGCGTTTCGTGTGCGAAGGTCCCCGTAGTGGAGCGTCGCTATTTTAACTATAACGGTGTGCATGTGCATCTTAGTCGTGTCGATAGAGAATACCTATGTATTATTACACAGGAAAAGGGCGCGGGGCGCGGCTCCACGCGACCGTAGCCCACACGTGCGCCCGCTTAATGAGGCGTTGGCCCTGAGGCCTCTGATCCATTGGTAACCAGAACTAGGTGTTTAAATAAACCAAGAAATGATAATGATGACGATCATAATCATCATACAAGCCGAAAGTCATCCAGTAGACCTCACCAAGTATCACCACGACTAGTCCAGCGCGTCTCATATCCATCGGAGTTCCACGACCCTTACCAGTTCATCGGGTTACTTTGTGGAAAGCGGCACCAACGATTTATTTTCCAGTACCTAGGTACGCGGTCACTAAGTACTGCAAGACCCCTTCGCTTTTTGGCCCCATCCCTATTTGTTCAGAATAAAACAAACATGATTTGCTGAAATATTTATTTCTCCATTACAATATCCGTTACAGGTTCCGTTTCATAATAGACATTTATTATTGTCAATCATAATATTCATATCATATCGTCCATAATTTCCAACAAACAACTAACTTCTAGAACTAAGTTTTTTGTCAACATTTATCTAAATATGGCAATTATTTTTTTCGATTGTTATCAAAAGGGCGTAGAAGCGAGTTTTTGAGTATTTTCGGGCATTATGGAGTAATTGACGCAAATATTTATTTACCTTAGCGTTGTTTGCAAAATATAATTATGTAATAGGTGATACGTATATGACGTCAATGTTACGTCTCGAAATGTATTAGTCAATTAAAAGTTTTCTCATAGGCATTATAATGGTAAAAATAAATACGTAGTTATGCAAAGAGCATACGGAAACTCTTTGTTTTTGATATCAAATAATATTTTGGTTATCAGGAAGCTGAATTATTTTTTTTAATCAATACCTATACAATTCTAAAGT
Source organism: Mythimna albipuncta (assembly GCA_929112965.1). Classification (NCBI taxonomy): domain Eukaryota; kingdom Metazoa; phylum Arthropoda; class Insecta; order Lepidoptera; family Noctuidae; genus Mythimna; species Mythimna albipuncta. The sequence continues at coordinate 21,833,613 of OV815961.1, read as the reverse complement.
GTTATAATATGCGTTCACATATTTTATGCTTAAAAAATAATATAAATGACAAACGACAATAAAATCGTGAGAAAATACCAAACAGCCGTCCGGATTGTAGTCACTTCCTTGAGAATAAATTTGGGTAAATTTGCTTAGATATTTTTAGGATAACAAAAAATAAAAAAATAAATAAAATAAAACGTTTATTCCAAATAAAATCAAAATAACAAAGGGACATTAAAAATAATTTTAAATAATTATGTGTGAAACTTAAATGACTGGATGAGAATTTTCGACTTTACACTATTTTACATTAGATTGATTAAACGCATACGACATTAGTCAAACATAAGCTTATTGTTAACAACACATCCTTTACAATGTGCATACTTAATAAATATACAGTGTCTCTTCAGATGGACAGAATTGCGATATTTAGGTACTTGGTTAATTGCAAAAGATGTAAATACCAGTTAACCGCCCCTGTCGAATTGTTCCGACGAGTATTTACGCATCCTATTTGCCAAGTTCGTGTTTGCGACTGGGTACTTAATCTCGTTTAGCTTTTCAATCCCCATAGGTGATAGAACAGCTGAAGAGATGGAGTATTTGGTCGTGGATCTGAGACACTGGCGAAATAAACTCGAGAACATTTGTTGGATATATTCGACAGAGGCTGTTTAAGGGTTCGAGAAGTGTTTATTTTGCGGATACGCAGTGGCGTAACTATATCATCTGAGGCCCGTGGCAAGTTCATTAGTTGGGGCCCCCGATAAATCACGTTACGTTGTGATTTCATTTTAATATTTTTTTTAATGTTTTGGGTTACTTCTTCTGAGCTCGCGGCCTCTGACCCTGGGGCCCGTGGCATTTTGCCAGCCTTGCCACCCTATAGTTACGCCACTGCGGATACGAACCAAATTCTATTTTGAAGGTGTCACGAGAAATACATAAAATTCATGTGGTGTTCATTTTTTTATGATTAAACTACTTCAATATCTATGCTTTTTAATAAACTAGGAACTAAATTCATAACTCTGAAGAGATCTTAAAATAATATAATTACGTAGGAACTTCTACACATACCAAAAACACCTCTTTTGTAATTTTCTTTATAAAATTAATCTCATCACTGTAACTTACATCACAGTTCGAACTAAAGTATCTATATTTTACAATAAAACAAGTATTTTACACACACATCATACACTTAGCTGAATACCATATTAGATGCGTAAAAATAATGATTTGAATGTAGGAAAGCATGTGCGAGTTATTAAAATAAATGCTCTAGATTTTAACCAGTGCAGTATTAATTAATATTACAATTAACATTAGACATTTATGAAAACTTGTTACTGTCCGTTCAACCGATTTTGACTTTTATTACGTTGGTGACATGACAAATGGCGGCTGCAGTAAAAAGTTAGTATTGTAACTTTTTTTTTTTTAATGCCATCCTTATGTATACGACATAGAAGTTAAAATCGGTTGAACAAACAGTAAAAAAGGTTGTTTTGAAATGTCTAATCATAACGCGAATAGGGTATAAATAATTATTGTTTTGTGTTAATCAATTATTGAATAACTGGAGCTTTTAGGTCGAAAACGTACTGTCAGTCGAGTGGCCTAGCGCAGTAAAATCAATTTTGTAATGTTCTTAACATGTCTACTTCGCGCTAGGCGTAAACAAGCCAGTACGTTTTCGGCATAAGGAGTAAAGTATTTTTTGTTCCTGCTATATAAACCGTTATTAACTCTTCCAACAATAAAAATATATTACATAGAATACTGACTACACGTCGCATACAATCTAAAAACAATAACATTAAAAACAGATATATAATTTAATTTTACGAACAATGCATCAAAGTTTATATGACACGAGAGATCACTATCCGTTCACATCGATTTTATTAAAATTAGATATTGTTATAACGACATTGCATGTTTTACAAAATAGCGACGAACATAAGATTTGGTCTCGAACTTTATTAGGCGAACATTACACGGTAGGTTTTGCCAGTCAATGTTTTGATTGACGAAAAACCTACCGCGATGATTGACGTTTTTTAGTACTGGGGTGCTATTCTCTAAGAAAGCGCAGCGCTGGCACAGCGACGAGTCGTCAGCGCAGTACATTGAATTAACAATCCAATGCCCCTTTACATTGGATTGTTAATTCAATGTATTGGATTGTTAATTCAATGTATTGCGCTCACGACTCGTCGCTGTGCCAGCGCTGCGCTTTCTTAGAGAATAGCACCCCTGATTGACGAAAAACATCATTCATGATTGATGGAATTGATTGACGCTTGCATGACCGTGTAATGGTCGTCTGTCGAAACTTTGCAGGTTTTGATAAGATCTACGAATATAATGCTGCCATTTTAGTTTTTTTTTCCACGTTTTATTTTAGATACGAGATAGCAAGATGTCGGACTATCTTTCGAAGACTTCACTTATGTTCACAAGCCATATTACAAGTGAACGGTACATTTAACAAAAATCTTTGCGTTACCAAATAATATTTGGCATGAGATATGTATAAGTAATTAATGAAAATCTTCTCTAAAACGTAATAACGACCAAAAAGTCTAAAAAACGGAATGTGATTACACATAAAACGATTATATCAAACAGTATAATATAATAACGGTTATCTTAAAATAAAATTAAGATCTAAAATAGTATTCGACATTCTATGTACGTCACATTATACGTTGGTTTTAGCCGAGAAACTGTTTTTGTTCACTCAACTTGATATAATAAATGAATATGTTAATAAAATAAATTCTCATCACTTTTTTACGATTGTTTTCATCAGTTTTGTTAATAGCCATCTACAATGCAGACTAAATATTATTGTCGCTCCTTTCAAACCGATATAAGAAATAATAACGTCTAAATTTGTCATAACAATATGACTATGTATTTATGTTAATTGAATATGTAATATTGATATTGTAATTTAAACTTTACTACATTATAAATAAGATCTAGTTTTGTTAACGCTGGTAACGAAGCTTCTATACAGCGGCCCTAGTATCGCCCTAAGATGTTCTACAAACGCTATAATTTGTGTTTCGATTCTATGGCGACTGCGGGACGTTTTACAATTTCTTTTAGCCCAAGGATACGTAAACAGTCAGCCAGCCAGCCAGCCTTAGATACTAATTTAATCAATTATGTTTTTGAAATCTATTATAAATAAATATTTTTGGTTCTGTATCTGTTTTGGTTCCCAGCAGTCGCCGAATCATCACAATATCGGACGCGAATACATAGTGACATATCACTGTCACAAATAGTTGTGCTAACCTAAATAAACTGCTGTACATAATGTCCCATAACATTACCAGCACCAACGACTATAAGCACCAGCTTTTAGCTGTCGCACTATGTAAAATACTGGTGTGGAGGCCGATCATAACATAACCGGAAAAAAGAAAAAAAATGACCTTTTATCCAGCTTTTTCGTTCATTAGTAGGTCGTGCAATGGCCCATTGTGTACAGTAGCAGTAATACATGGTCGCCAGTGTGCGCGGCGTGGCGTTCAGTGGTCGTAGATGACGCCGCCGGCTCCCGGGAGCGTGGACTTGCCGGACAGGTAGATGTCGACGGCTCTGGCTGCCTGTCGCCCTTCTGATATCGCCCACACCACTAGGGACTGGCCGCGGCGACAATCTGCACAAGTTTACAATAATTAAAGTATTTAATACGATAAGTTCATATTTAATGGGTTTGTGTGCGCAAGACAAACCTATTTATTAAATCCTTGATTATTGAGCTCGTGAGCCACAATGCTTTTGATTTTATTTACATAACATGCAATCCTAGTATGGAGACCAGTAACTGCAGTAATCGTGTATTTTCCTGAGGACTCAGGCCTCCGCTCTAGGAAAGGGAATGGACAGAAACCACCACTCAGACTAAGTACGGGTTGGTGGATGTCACATGTGTTCGATCTTTTGTTTCTAGGACATGCTTTCTTTCACGGTTTTGAAAGCAGTGGTGATGAAATAAATGACACAAACAACTCTCAGCAGTGTCAGCTCAATACAAAAAACATAGTACATACCTCCGGCGGCAAATACGTTGCTGACGGGCGTCTTATAAATGTCTTTCTTCTCGGTTTCAAAGTTGCTTCGCGCATCCAAGGGGAGATCTGGCAACAAAACATTTTATTTAATACAAACAATAAAGCTAAAAAAAAATCTCACTAATGTGAGGTTGCCAATACTACTCTGTCAATCCACTTTATCGTTGTTTTTAATTCAACCTGTATTATTCCATTGCTGGGCGATAGTGACCCCTATGGGCTTCCAATTTTCCCATTGTTTTGCCTTGTCCGTCCAATGTTCTGTAAATGTCTCTACGTCATCACGCCAGTGTTTCTTAGGCCTCTTAAGCCGACGACGCGACGCCTATCTTTGATAAACTGCCGGCCGAAGATCTTTGTTAACTCCTCGAACAGCTATATCCAAATTGTTTAAATTATTTTCCACTGCTGCGCAATGGCTTCCACCAACTTCTACCAGAGATTCTTTTCTCAAGCCTATTAACAAATGCAAAAAAACAAGGTATTTTGAACCTATGGTGTTATACTAACATTTCGAATGATTTCTCTTACGAACTTAAATATATTCCAATTGCGGTATTAAAAGCGAATTCGGCTACTCCATCGTCTCCTATTCCTACAATTCTGAATAGTATAATTTATCGTTATTTTCGTGATATAAATCATAACTCACCCAGCTGGTTAGCCACGTATCTCTCGGGCCCCAAGAAGCCCATGGCCAGCAGCACGAGATCCGCCTTGAACACCTTGTTGGTGCCGGGCACCTCCTTCATCTCCCAGCGCCCGCCCGCGCCACGAGTCCACTCCACCTCCACTGCTGATACTCCGCACACGTTGCCTTCACCTGTGGGGAAAAGGGATTATTCGTTAGATGATATTCAACTAGTTTTCTTAACTTGTTGTATGTCATTTGTTCTTATAATTTGATCCTTATTAGCGACACTATCGTATAGTGTAATAAAACTGTTTTTTTTTTTGCCAAAATTATCTGGTTCGTTTCTAAACTAGTACAATTACCGGCACGGATCTTGAGCGCTGACTTCAAGTTGCGCAGAAGTCAAATATTCGGTCTCTTTAGTGGTACAAAGTGAGACGAGGGGCCGGAAAGTGATTGGCTCGCCGCGCCATAGTGTCATAAACGTCACTCGTGATTCGTTCCCTGCTCTTGTTGCATGTATCTAACAACAACGACGATTGGCTCGCCAATGTATGGAATGCGCAAGGCGATCCCCGCTCTGACGCCGAGCGCTCAAGATTCGTGCCGGTACCTATAATACATTTTTCCAAAATTCAGTAATGCATTTTAGTTATCAACAAATTCGGGTGCGAGGCTCTTTAAAATATTTTTTGCAATTCCTACGGCTCGACCGATTGGACCTTTTTTTTTTATTACGTATGTTCGTAATTATCAAGACAAAAATCTTACATAAAAACCTTTTATAACCCTTTGTTTTACACCGACATATAAATTGTACGAGTGCATTTTAAATAATTGTTTAAAAGTAGAATAATCATTTTTTAATTATTAGCGTATGCATAATAACTATAAGCAGGGCTACGTGAAGACTAGCTTATACCCTCGGTTTGGCTCGCGTGACAGTAATAAGCCTACATCAATCACTGAGTTGCTTTCTACTGGTGAAATATTTTTTTAAATCGATCCAGTAGTTTTTGAGTTTTAGTAATTACAAACAAAAAAAAATACAGACTTTTGTCTTTATAATATTAATATAGACTTACCATCATCCAAGAACTCTTTGGTGAGTGTAGAGAACTTCCTCGGGTCGTTTCCGAATTTAACTTTCACTTCTTCGTGTCCGTAATCCACCCTACAATCAAATTTTTTTTTTTTTATAACTATATCATTAATTAAAAACATGTGACGTTGGTTGGAAGCATTATATTAAGATCTTTTGATTATTTAAATCTATTGTTATATCTTTATTTATATAATGATATAATCGTGTAAAACCGTGAGTAAAACCTTGGAAAATTATTTTTTTAAATATCTATTTTACATACAGTAAATAATGACGTGTCTCAGTAGACAAATCATTATTGACTGTATGTTAGGTCAGTACCTGAACACTCTAGGCCACTGTGGCCACGGGTTGTCTTGTCCTCTGGTAGGTTTGGGTTCGGGCAGGATCTCGAATGTCGTGATACTCTTGGCGCCTTGACGCAGCGACGTGGCTATGCAGTCACAACTAGACGGAAAATGGGTTAGTTTATTCATTTGTCTTGTATTTTTTTTTTTGGGATGTGGGAAATAATCTAATAACTTCTCCCGATCTAGATGGGGGCGAGAGGGGTTTCTTTGTCAGGAATTCCTCGCAACCCTTGCGGGCATTTACCTTGCTGGGCCCCTACGGTTTTGTCGACTTATCTTACAATAACTTAGTATAACTACCTACGCGCCGTCGACGACTGGGGCTCGATCCTTACCGGACGGCCGGACAACGAGCCACCCATTGCTTGTCGTCCTTGGTCGTAAGCCCACGCTAACGGTGGCCGGTATTCGTCCTGTGAATCCCGACGCCCGAGGTGTCTACTGTCGCGGCGGCTGTGGGGTGTGAAGACATCCGTTCCCTCACGCGTGTTGCCGTCTCCTCCGCTAGCATTATTGCTTCATAGGAGGCGACTGTATTTTAGTTGGTCTTATGTTGACGGGTCGCGAGAATGAGAAAAAGCTTAGAACCAAGTTTCTATTTTATGTAGATATTTCATTTGAGCTGACAAAATGAATTAAAATGCTTGATAATTAAAGTTGTAATTAATTAGATAACATACCCAGTATCACCGCCGCCAATAACCAGCACATCCTTGTCCTTCGCCATCAGTTCAGGGTTATCTTTGGCCTGGTGATGGTGCGTGGCGCCCATCTGCTTCTTCTGCCAGTTCTCCAGGAACTCCATCGCGTAGTGGATGCCGTTCAGCTGCCGACCCTTGAGTGGTAAGTCACGTGGCCAGGTCGCACCCATACACAGTACTAGGGCATTGTACCTGTGGGAAGAAAATAAAGACGAAGAATTAGAAAATTATCCGATAAAGAATTGAAATAAAGTGATGGCTTGGATTACACTGGCACTTATAAAATCGACGAGGCTGGGCTCAATAAATACACAAATTTTTTCTTGTTCTTCCTGCCCTTATCCTATATTACTTGTGGTCGGCGCAACACGCTTTTTTCTTCCATTCAGATCTGTCACCCGAACTATCGCTAACCCCTTTTCTTTCATGCCACTCCTCAATCTATTTCTTTTCAAATAAATAAATGTCTGATTGACCAATCTTTTACTAACAATCCATTGATCAATACATCTTTTGCAAGAGACAAAGTTTACTAGATTCTGTATTAATTTGCCTAGTATGCTAACTTGCTAGCTCTAATGTTCAGAATAACCTAATTACAAGAGAGAAAGTAAGGCCTATATTCAAAGTTTGTTGGAGCTCTATTCGATGCAGTCGCAATGTCAACGAAAAACGTCCGCCATTAACATCAATAAACCTCGAGCATCTATCTCCTTATCCAAAAAGTGTCAAGGCATTTTGAACCTATTGCTTATTAACATACGGTATTCAACTGACACTTTTTCTCTCATGAATCTGTGCAGCATTTGAAAAGTATAGGGAGTAAGTGCCATTTTAGCTAGATTTTTTTTTTTGGTTACCTTGTTTATTTGCTAATTTCTTTGTCAATAAACTTCTAGCTTAGCCAATATAGGTCTTAAAAAAAGCGGGAAAAAATTTATAAATTACTCGTTAGCCAGGTCGCTTGCAGAGATATCCCGTCCCACGTCCACGTTGCACTTGAAGGAGATGCCCTCCGCAGTCATGAGCTTGATTCGTCGAGCCACCACTTCCTTGCTGAGCTTCATGGTCGGGATGCCGTACTGCAGCAGGCCGCCCGGACGGTCGTTGCGCTCGAATACTGTTACTGTGTAGCCGGCCTGAGGACATTTTTTTGGTAAGTAAAGGTGGTATTTTTAGATGGTGAGCAATTAATAGCTCATTGGCCGACAGTCCGATAAAAGCCCGAGGTGACGGCGCATTGTGTTCGACGCGCATTTCATAGAGATGTCAGAAAAATGGACCTGAGGGCCCACCAGGGTACCTACTCGCTGCGGTCTGCAGATTTTTCAAAAGAGTTGCCGCGGCCTGTACCCTAAGCCAAGTTGATAACCTGCAATCGTTAACGCTAGCAGAAAACTTTCAATGTACGCGAACGATGTCATCACGTAGTCTCAGTCACGTGGTCAGAACAAAAGAATCGGGGGCGTGGCCAACTTTGGCCTTAGACGTAAGAGAAGCGGTTGTATCTTGGCTAGGGGGGTTGGAACTCAAAGAGCATCTGAAGGAACACAGGTGGATTTTCGTTAGTAAAACTTGAAAGCTTCCGAGTTACAGAAGTTATTCACACACACCTCATAAAAAATATGATTGGGTTAGCAACTTCAGTAACGAAAATATGATGTTTTTAATTTCGCTAAAAAACTGTACTCCATAGTCGATCATATCGTCGTTTACCACTGGTGAGATCAGTGGTAAAATGTGAGCAGAGTTTAAGACTTTTATGTCATAACAGGTTATTAAAAATTAAACTAGAAAGTGCAAAACGAGAAAAGCATTAATACCTTATTCAATTGATGTGCGCACGCCAGGCCAGCTGGTCCGGATCCGACAACAGCCACTGTCTTTCCGTTCCTATGTGAAGGTATCTGTAAACAAAAATTGCGTCATTTTTATGGCATGCTACAGCTTTTTTTTAAATGTTGTTCAATATTGCGTACTCTGTCAATCTATCAGAGTATATTAGTGAGAATAGATGTGAAAGCTGGTTGATGGAAAATATTCGTAGATGATACTCGAAGTTGGATGAGAGGAGCCGAGGATAGAATAATATAGTACAATTGAGAAACCTCTCTAATTTGGTGGAAGGGGAAACTGTCAAGTAACAGAAAAAAGATGATTAACCATTAGTATAAACGCGTACAAAAGTGGTGTCCCCACCATGCGTCCATTCTTCTTTAAACCAAAATTTTAAATTACCGCTTCAGTTAATAACCAATTTTTATTGTTGTTTACAGAAAATGAATGCTATTTGTTGTTTAGCCTAAAATATTGTACAAAAACTAAACACAAGAAAATAACCAATTGCAGAGGTTTGTGTCTCGTAGTGTCAGTATACATTGTCCCCAGATAAGTCTAGCAGCTAGCAAAGAAAACAGCCGGGAAATGCTTAGAATTGTGTATTCTTACTTCGGGCTGTATCCAGCCGCTCTCGAATGCGTGGTCGATGATGGCGCACTCGATGTTCTTGATGGTGACGGGCGGCTCCGAGATGCCCAGCACGCACGCGCCCTCGCACGGGGCGGGACACACGCGCCCCGTGAACTCTGCACGTCACAAAAAAAATTCACATTTCATATATATGACCGGTTTATAGTATTACAAGGCACCACTTTAACCAATAGGAGCCCTAAAGGGGGTGACCAGTAGCTCGATTCACGTAATGAAAACCGTAACGATATCATAGCGATTTAGTCGTTTAGACATCAATCGACACCGATTTTAAAGTCGTTTGAAATTCGTCGATTAAAAAAAAATCTGTATTACATTATCCTGGTAGAATACTTATTAATGTAACTGGAAATAAGTCGATAGATCGTGAATACCGCTTTTGGATAGGACTTCGATCGAACGACTATAAAACTTCAACGATATTTGGCTTGTTTGATTTTACGTGAATCAGGCTACTGATGGTTGCAAACCAACGTCCCAACCAAGGTGACTACCGAAATTATCAGTTTTCTGATGTATGTACTGTTGTAGTGTTATGTTGTGTATTCAATTACTATAAACAATTCCAGACAGAGGATAGTAAGTAAGACATTTGGTGTCAAAAGGCAAGGTTGTTTTAAAGCAGAATGAACATACCTGGGAAGTTATTAGTCTGCAGCAGCTGATTGAGCGCCTGGTGCCAGTCTCCCTTGAAGATGAGATCGTTCCACTTGGGGATGATGTTCCCGAGCGGGCAGCCGTGCGCCGACTGGCAGAAGGGCACGCCGCACTCCATGCAGCGCGCCGCCTGCACGCGCAGCCCGCGCCGCACGTGCCCGAAGTTGTAGATCTCGTCCCAGTCGCGCAGACGCTTCTCGGCCGGACGGTACATGGTCGTCTCGCGAGGGTACTTTATGAAGCCTCTACAATGTAAATGAAAACAATTCATATGGCTATAAATATTCTATGGTATGTGCAATATTACAGCAGTACACAAATATACTTATTAAATGTATGGTGCGTCCACACGGTACATACTTGGCACAAACTTTTATTGTATAGATCTATACACACTGTAAAGACCGAGTTCACGCAAATATGTCAATAAAATACTTAATTGTGCGACGTTTTTTCGAGTATGCAGTGTTCAAGAAAATTTCAAGCATTTATTAAACTTGCAGTTTATGTAAATATGAGACTATGTTTGATCGGGTGGAATCTTGCTATTTAATTTTGAAGCAGATATCTGCAACCGATTGAACTAAAATTTTGTATACACGTTTAATTTGATTGACAATGAATTAAACTAAAAATGACAAAGATATAGCCCATTAAAGTAACGTGTGACGTCACGCCGTGCTACATTTTTTCGCACGGGGTGACGTCACACGGGCTTAATGAACTTTAATGGGCTATATCTTTGTTATTTTGTTTAATCGAAAAAAGACATATCCAATACTTTTTATAATCTAAAATATGGACTAAATAAATTTTGACCCTGGACACTACCCTATTTTAATAAATAAAGAATAAGTCTGAAAGGTCCATCTTAGTTGTTTATTCATTCCTTACATTATACAGAATGTACACTGTACATACCTAGTTTTATCCAGAATCTTCTCCAAGTTCTTAGTCTCCAGCTCCACGTCCCTGATAGTTTCCTCTATATCTAGCACTCCATTCTCTGCCTTTCCATTAGCTTCCAACTTGGGCTGGCTCGGTTGTTTGACGGCCATAGACTTCAGAGCACGTTGGTATTCGTACGGGAATACTTTGATGAACTTCTTGGCTGGTTCTGGCCAGGTTTTGAGGAATTCTTCGGCGATTAATGAGCTAGAAGAAACAAATATATATTTGGTTATTGGCGATTTTAATCAATTTGTCATCGCTGTACTTAGCTATATACGGCTAAACAATTGAGGGTAGTTATAAAGGCTAAGTTTGATCATTACCGTTAGTATAATTTGGGGTCAGCAGTCTATTGAAATAATAAAAATCAAAGTGTGCGTAATTTCAAAATTGAGGCATTTTAACTAAGCTTAGAAGTATTTTTTTGTGTGATTTTTGTCCCATATTTATTTATCTTAAAGGTGGCTCAAAACCGGGAACATTGGAAGGAGTGGAGGGAGGCCTTTGCCCAGCAGTGGGACAGTATGGGCTAGATATAATAATAATAATTTATTTATCATGTATTCTTACAAAATGAATCCCTATGTTAATCTAAAGGGTAACCGAAAATTTTAGAATCAATTTTTCCCTCTACTCTCTTTCCCTATCTTAGTCACGTCAGCCTTCCTTCGGTCATTACGGGTCAGTCTCTCTGGCAAAAGTCAAGTTCATTGTTCCACGTTCGTCTTGGCCTACCGCGATGTCAGCTGGCGCGTGAAGACACATTAATTGGCTCTTTTAGCTCACAGCTCATCTGACATGCGGCAGACATATCCAGTCCAAACATCTATATGCACACAAGAGTGAAAACCGAAGTTATATTTGAGCATGTGTCACAATGCCTGATTAGCCTTCCGGAATAAATTAAAAAATAGAAGAGAATTTCTGTGAAATTATCTTAAACGGAAACTTAATTATCCTCTCGTGTGCCGTAATTAGAGACACAATTAACCTTTCAATTGTGATAATTGCAGACACAATTGAAAGACAATAGGTGCGCGAACGCCGGCGTTCGCTTGGGGTTTAATGAATTAAAAAGCCATTGTGCCTCGCGTGGATCCACGTTTAGACACACAACGGGTTAAAGGTGGTGAAACAGGCTCTTAATATTGTAGAATTATAATTACAGCGCGCATCCCTTTTTATGTGGACGCCGCTTATCATAAAAAAGTTAGAACAACTTACCCAGTGTACTGGTGGAACTCTTCCAACAACTGCTGTACATAATCCAAGTCTTCTTGTAGCTCCAGAGGCAGCAGCTCCACCATCTCCTGGTTGCACTTACCGGAGAACGAGCCGTCGATGTCGTATACGTAAGCGATACCACCTGGAAATAATTATGTTATAGCGCGCCACGATAAAATAAGTGCAAGTTGGACTCAAGCATGGTGGGTACTGTGCTTCCCCTTGACATCAAAAAAGCTGAAAGTAAATTATCCTTCAAACATAAAATTCGGAACTACTACTTGAAGTCCTCTCAACCTTAGTTCGGTCTTCGTTTAGATTTGTTATTAAGTTCTTATAGTGATTTGATATTTTTCATATTATTTATTAGTATATTATTTTAGCATATATACATATGTATTTTATTATTTTAAATAACTTATTTTATATTTTTCCATTTGAACTATTTGTTTATTGTGCAAACCTACCACAGTGTTGTCTTTTTTACCCAAAGGTTGACTGGTAGAGAATGCCTTGTGGCATTAAGTCCGCCTATTGTACATGAAGTTTAAATAAATAAATAAAACATTACGTTTATTTTATGGGAACTCCACTTAAATATTTATTTTATTCTGATTTTAGTATTTGTTGTTATAGCGATTGTAGAAATACATAATTTGTGAAAATTTCAACTGTTTAGCTATCGCAGTTCTTAAGATACAGCCCGGTTTTAGACAGACGGACAGACAGCGAAGCCTTAGCAATAGTGTCCCGTTTTGACCCTTTAGGTACGGAAAAAACGTGGGCAGGTCATCTCAGCGCTTATGTAATCCCACGCTTCCGTTCGGTCATTGTTTTAATCCTAAGAAGTTATCAGTCAGTGATATGACTATTAAAAACTTAACAGTCGTTTTGCTAAGCATCCCTATGATGTAAATTCATAGTTTCTAAAAGTCATGTTTTTGATTTACGTATTTAATTTGACACAGGTTTCAAGTGCAGGTGCAGTGCAGAGTAGGCATTTTTCTGATTACACTGAATAATTTATTTTATACAAGGCTCTTGTATGAATAATCGTAAATATGGGAGATCATTCCGCTTTGAATGCAGGAGTGTCAAATTTTTACCGACTAGAACTCACATTCCAGGACCACGGTAACTCTTTCAGACAATCTCGTAGTCCACTGTCTATAGCCGTATCTTACCGCACTGTATGCAAATAGTATTTTTTTATTTAACTTTAACACAGTACTCTTGTAAAGCAGTAATAAATGCTAAGTTACCACTCATGCCGGCCGCGAAGTTCCGCCCCGTGAGGCCGAGGATGAGCGCGGTGCCGGCCGTCATGTACTCGCAGCCGTGGTCGCCCACTCCCTCCACGACGGCGATACACCCACTGTTGCGCACGCAGAAACGTTCCGATGCGATGCCTCTGTGGAACAATTGACCTAGCTAAAGTCGGACGCTACATAGAAATCATGCGTAGCGGTATTAAAATTCTCCGTGCGATATAGAACATATACAAATCAGAAATCAATTATGACCAGACACAATACCCGTCTTGTTGGAGAATCTTCCCTTTTTTAGCAGAAGTATGTGGGACTTTACACCAACAGGATGTAAAGTCATCCGCATACCTCTAAAGGCTTCATGTTACGTTTTTTATTTCTTAATCTTCTGGGTTCTAGGTATGTATGTAGTCGTGTATAACGTCAGCGGTTACGGACAGTCGCTCGTTAACCACCTTAAGAGTCAATCCGATAATAGTAATTTTATTTATCAGCCTACAGAGTACCAGAAATGGTTTCCCTGACGTGATTTAAGCTTTTTAAGGCTGTTTTAATACACTCCATCGAAAACAACATACCTGAAATAAGCTCGTCCAGAGGTGGCGCCATAAAGACATACATTTCCTACAATAACGTTGAGGTGAGACTCGAATGGAGACGCCTTCGGTGGGTAGATGATCACCTTGCCGCCAGACAAGCCCTTGCCTGTAATATAACAAATGTTTAAGTAAGTAAGATCATAGACGTATCCGTCATTGGTGCTTATAGTTTAATTGCAGCTAATACGTAACTTGTTTGAAGTGAATTAAATGCAGACTTGTACTTACAAGTCAGCATTTTATAAGAGCTATACTGTTGAAACTTTGTAAGTAGATGTATTCTGTGAACCGCATTAAGATTTTCACACAAAAATAGAAAAAAAGCAATAAATTTTGGGGGGTACATAGAACTGAATCTCAAATATTTTTTTTTCATCAAACCCATGCGTGTGGGGTATCTATGGATAGGTTTTGACCGGTTTTTTTTAAATCGAGAAATGAACTATCGGGCAGTTGCCCGGAACAGACACAACACCCTCTCCTTTCAACGGTGTTTTACGGGATATTAAACCCTGATCACGAACACGCAACTTTCTAATCCCTTAGGGTGAGTTGCATCATTTAACTATAACGATAACAAAACCGTTAACAGCTGTCAAATCGTCGAATTGAACAATAGGCGGCCGTTTCACGGCTGGTTATGGTTAAATGGTGCAATTCACCCTTACTAATTCTTTATATTAGCAGCCAATGAATTTTGGAGAATATAGATTTTGTTTAGGTTTATGATTAGTTGACTTACCAACATAGTCGTTAGCGTCGCCCTCGAGCGTGACGGTGATGCCCTTAGAAAGGAACGCACAGAAGCTCTGTCCGGCCGAGCCGATCAGGGAAATGTTCACAGTCTTGCCGTCTGGAAGCCCGTCGTCGCCGTATTTCCTATTTGCACACAAGATTTGATTAGCTGTTATTTTAGAAAATATCTCTTTCCTCCATAATTGTAATAAGTCAGTTTATTTATTTATTAAAACTTCATGCAACACATAGGTACAAAGGCGGACTTAATGCTTTAGGCATTCTCTACCAGTCAACCAAAGGTGGTGAAGAGAAAACATGGCAGGTGCATAAAAAAAAAGAGAATAGATGAATGAATGATGGTGATGATGATTGGTGAATGTTTATCTCAATGTGGTAAATGCTGTGTTTTGGCCAAAGTGATAAAGACATGACAGATATAGGTCGATACACGTGCACTTAAGTCGGCACCCTGTGGCCCACACTTGTTTAAAAGGCATAAGGAGAATTACGCTAAATTCTCCTTATGCCTTTTAAACAAGTGTGGGTACACTGGTAGCCATAAATAACATCAGAGTTTTAGAAGAACTTCAACTTTGTTTAGCGTCGACTCTGTCATATTTACACCTGATACATTGTAGCCTGAATAAGTAAACCTGAGTCAGTATAGCTCGAAGCTATGCATTTTTCAATTATTCATAATACATGAAATAGGTCTTAAGTACTTACATGGCGATATGATAAGACAGCGTTGAGGTGAATGCTCTGTCCTCGTTGGTAATCTTCATGTTGATGTCGACGTGTTGCTCGGTTCCGTCCAAGATGCTACTGCACTGCGCGATCAGCTGGTTGTCTAGTCGCTTCTCAAGCTGGAAGTCCTGGAACACAAATATTGTTGGATTTAAAGCGGCATGTGTGTAGCATATTTACTCAGATCTATTAAACGATTTTTTATATAAGTGAGGTAAACAAGCCACCGAGTATTTAAAAGTTCGTACACTGGTTGCTATGACGGCTTTAGCACAATTTATGAATTGATTCATTGATGATGAACAGCCTTATAATGTTCTTACTGCTGGAACTCAACTCTTTAGAAGATGGAATGGGCCGCAATCGACCACACGGGCTCAGTGCGGACTGGTGGCTGTCAAATGTTTAAAACTTGCCGGTTTCCCCGTTTTGAGAACAGTGGTGACGAAATAAATTACACAAAGTCTGCTTGGTTGGGTTAAAATCCGCGACCTACAACTCGTATGTTGGCAACGTTACCATTCAGCCGCCACTGCTCGTTGAATATCTCATTGTTGATGATCAATCCAACATAAATGTAGTTCGGCAATACGATATGCTTTGATACACCAATAAGCCACTAATTTCAAGTCCAAAAAAATGTGGTACCTGTGACTTGGATCCTCCAATGATATTGACGCCGGGCCTCATGTGCAGCGCGTTCTTGAGGATGAGGCTGAGGTTCAACATCCTCGCCTTGGGGTTGTCGTTGTTCTCCCGCACTTTGAGCAAGTCGGTGCGCCCGATGAGGTCTTGGAAGCGACGGACGCCCACTTCAGCCATGTGTGTGCGGACCTAGAAGGGAGCATTACTTCATTATTAACAGACTAGCTGACCCGGCAAATTTCGTACCACCTAACAGTCAACGAATGTAGTAGATATATCTTTCGATATCGTCAACCGATTGCGGTGAAACAAGTCTAAGTAATATAACAAGTTACGTGATGAAGCGTACAACTAAAAACTTCTACCGATTTATTATATGATTTTTTTATCACGGGCTTTTTTACAACTTAATTTGTACAGCCAAATTTTCTTTAAAGTTAACCAACGACTCGAAAAAAGAATATAGTGAATATAGTGTAAGAGACCATCACTAATTTTTTATTGACTTTTTTGTTACACTGCAGAGTAAAGTCGTAAAAGCCTTTTTTTCCGACCTTCAAGTTATCTCTTGGGCCGTCTTTTATATAAGGTTTCTAGTGAAACTTTGTTGTTTCTTTTTATCCAATACGCATAAAAATTCTCTTAGAAGCTAAACGCAAACAAATATCAATAAACCTACCTCTTCAGCCAACATGAACAGATAGTTGATGACATGTTCTGGCTTGCCGGCGAACTTCTTACGCAGAACGGGGTCTTGAGTAGCGATACCGACAGGGCACGTGTTCAAGTGGCATTTCCTCATCATTGTGCAACCTAAAAAAAAAACATGACATGTTATAAACAAGGTGAAATCATAAATAGGTAAAGAGATATTAGAAAAAAAATCATTCCATATAAAAAAGAAATACATTAATTTTAGTAAATGCGAAACCTGAATATAGTTTGTTTAGAATCTGTAACTGAATCAATTACAATAAGTTTCACACTTTTTTTTTTTCAAAAATATTGAAATAAAGGAAACAAATTGTAACACCACCAACATTAAGTACAACACAGGCCACGATAGGTCATGGCGGGCATTTACTAAAAATAATGTTGTATAAAGTGTAAAGCCACTTTGCAGCGCTGTCACATGCTAAATAACGCGATACTACGCTCAAAAACGGGGATTGTAGACGTAAGAAAAAAAAATATCAGGCTTAAATGGGAATGGACGCATTACGTCACAGATATTGACTGGGCAATAGTCTCCATAAAGTGAGCTCCTGAAGGTGAACACCGCCGACGCCGAGCTGGCAAGAGGTGGTTAGACGCCTACCGCAAGGACTGGTTCAATGTAGTTCGAGAAAATAACACCAGGAAGAATTTGAGGAAGGCGTCCAGTAGGGGGACAGTATTTTTTTTTTTTTTCATTATTTTATTAAAGGGCTTTGTCGCTTAGCGACCACATCGCCCAGTACAGAAAACAAAAACTTACAAACTACCTTAAGGCTAATTCAAACAATTGTTTGGCTTTATCGGACATAGGGGGACAGTATAGGCTAAATAAAAATGTAATAAACAGGGAAGTACTTACCAAGAGCAATAAGTGGTGCGGTACTAAATCCAAACTCATCGGCACCAAGAAGGGCAGCTACCATCACGTCGAAGCCTGTCCTGATTTGTCCATCAGCTTGTACAACCACTCTGAAAAATAATGCAACATTGAGATTGTAAATTATAACAAATACATAAGGCTAAAATCTGTAATTTATTATCTTGGTGTACAATAAAGGATACATAAGTAAATAAAAATAAATAAACCTATACTCTGTCAGTGTCAAGCAATTGTGTTTTGTTTCTCTCATTTTCTTTGATTTGTTTTGCAGTAGATGTGTATGGGCCGTAAGATTGTGCTACATGTCTGAGAGTAAGGGCTCACCTGGATCTCAAGTCGTTGAGCACGAGCACCTGATGTGTCTCGGCAACTCCCAGCTCCCACGGCAAGCCGGCGCTCTTGATGCCCGTCCACGAGCTGGCTCCAGTGCCTCCGTCGTGTCCGGAGATCACGATGTGTTCGGCTTTGCCCTGACAATCATAGACACAATTAAACTTTTGTTGGACTTGGCAATGAGATTCTAAACTTTATCGTTTAAGATTTTACGACTCGCCTTATGACACGTTCACGAGCTTGCCGCTGTGAGATGTAGCTAAGCGCGGGGCGGCGAGCGGTCAAAACAAAATTATGAAAATGTTTAAAGCACTCCACGAGACGCCGCTCATAGCGCCGCGCGCTCGCCTACCGATGCCGTCCCGCTAAGTCGTTAACAGGCCGTTATACACACGTTATATATATACAGCTGTGCTACAAAAGCGTCTTATAAAAATAAAATACATAAGTACCTCTTCAATGAATTTTGTCAAACCCTCAATGATGAGGATATTTAGAAAGTGTTATTGGTAAATGTGTATGTTTGTGCTAGACAAAAGAAGCTACATCTGTCAACAAACTGCTTTACAGTTTGGCAGAGGTAATATTTGTTGTGCTAAATATGTATTTCTGTGAATAAACTATTTTTCATTTTTTTTTATTACTCCAGAAATTCACTTAAGTTCAGCGATTCTTTAGTTCGAATAAATCTAATAATTACCTTTGCCACACCAGAAGCAACAACTCCTACTCCGACTTCCGACACAAGTTTGACAGAGATCCTGGCTCGAGGGTTAGCAGCCTTCAGGTCATAGATGAGCTCTGCCAAGTCTTCAATGGAGTAGATATCGTGATGAGGCGGTGGTGAGATCAGGCCCACACCGGCCACGGAGCAACGCGTCTTGGCTATGTCTTCTGTTACTTTGTAGCCTGTTAATGAAGAGATAAATTGAAAATTTTTGTCCAGTGTGGCTAACTTCGTTCTAGAAGGGTTTTATTTGGGAGAAATGTGAAGCACTATCTCATAGTGCTGTAATGAGACTGATCCGAGAGTCACTTTAATCAAGTTATTATGCAAGTGAGAAAATTAATAAACCATGCAGGTTAAGCATATCTGAAAGAACTGGGAGGCAAAAAACTAAACATTACATCTTTGACGCCACAAGGGAACTAAAATTAAAAATCTTGCATTGTAGTATTAGGAGTTGTCAGCACAATGCTGACGCGATGCAGGAAATGATTAGAAATCAACTATTGGACAATAGTCTAGACCAGAACATCCGACTGGTAGGAGAATCCTCCTTTCTCAATTGAGGTTTGCGGGACTTAACTCCCTGTACCGCATACCTCTAGAAATGGTATCACAAGGAAACTATAATATTTCTTCCGAAGCAATTTTACTTCATCGTTGAGTCGAGATTGTAAAGGTGTGACATATAAAGCTATGTACCGGGCAGCTCGCCGCCCTCTCCGGGCTTGGCTCCCTGGGCCATCTTGATCTGCAGGTCGTCGGCGTGCGCAAGGTACGACGCCGTCACGCCGAAGCGCCCTGAAGCCACCTGCTTGATGGCTGAGCGACGGTTGAACTCGGGATCCTAAAGGAAATAATATTCTTTGTTATCTGTTTATGGTATCTATATTTAAATACTGTTCCAAAGCAACTGAAAGCGTACTCGCGTAGTGACTTATCGCTATTGAGCTATAACAACGATGAATCACTATCAGCTTAGCCACGCCTCTTGACCAATTAGATACTAGTGAATTGAAAATCCGTGTCTACTTTGGTTAGTTGAAGTAAGCTCTACAAATTATATGTATATTACAAAATTTATTTTTATTATTCTTAAAAATCTTCTTCTTCCTGCCCTTATCCCATATTACTTGGGGTCGGCGCAACACGTTTTCTTCTTCCATTCTGTCCTGTCACCCGTCAAACTATCACTAACTCCCTTTTGTTTCATATCACTTCTCACACAATCCATCCATCTTTTTTTCGGCCTTCCTCTCCCTCTCCATCCATCTACATGTATACTCAGAACTCTTTTAGTAATATGCGCTTCATCCCTCCGCTTCACATGACCATTATTCTTAAATATAAAAGTAAAAATTCTAACGGTTTAATAATTACTAAATCATTTTATTTGAAAATACTGTAATAAAAAGTTTGCTTCAATATTGTAGGTTTAATTTTTACCCCCTTTGAATGTGCTTTTACTTTGCAGTTATACTGATGAATCACTATTTTCTTAACGCATACAGGTTACACGTACGTAATTTTTATCCTAGGAAATAGTTACCTGATTCAAATATCTGTCAGCATTCTCTCCACCCTCCCCAGTGTTGGACTTGCCGCCGATGCGGTTCATTGCGATGGCTAGTGTCGAGTGAGCCTCCAACGAAATGGAACCAAACGACATTGCACCTGAAAAAAAAGAGCGTAATGAGTACAATACACATTTAAATATTGCTTCTAAGACAATGACGTACAACTGCGAAAGGCCAGATTCAATTCCGATCAGTCGACATTGAGATTGTGACGTTTCGTACCCTTGAATTCAATCCTAGCGCCAAATTGGTTCAAAATTGCGTGACCATTTTGAGAACTAAGTGAAATCGTATATGTTGACAATATTGTTTTCAAGAGTACCAAATCACGTAACGTCAAAATTGAAATCGGATTGACTTTAGATTGAAATTAATGCAGAGTAAGCCTGCAGTTTTATTTTGTTTTTTAGGTGTCTATTTTTAGTTTTTTATAGTGGTCGCGAGAATCTGATGGATTCGAGTCGCACAGGACCGGTCATTATGGCGACTCTCGGGGAGGCCTATGACCACTGTTGGACGTTTTTCAGCTGAAATGATGATGATTATAAGGTTGTCTGGTAGATGTCGTCGTCA
Source organism: Mythimna albipuncta (assembly GCA_929112965.1). Lineage (NCBI taxonomy): Eukaryota > Metazoa > Arthropoda > Insecta > Lepidoptera > Noctuidae > Mythimna > Mythimna albipuncta. The sequence goes on along the minus strand of OV815961.1, from coordinate 21,812,612 downwards.
GCGATAAGACCGCCATTGTACCCATAGCTTAAAGTTCTTGTAAAATAGTTCCTTTTTTGTGCGAAACAAAAAAAAAATGTTTTCTATTCTTTATACTCTTTGTAAGCTTAACATCACAAAATAAAATTTTTACCTGTAGCAAATCGCTTGACAATTTCAGCGGCGGGTTCTACTTCGCTCAGTGGAATAGGCTCGTCCAGCTTGACAAGTTCCAACTGACCACGAAGTGTGCACGCCCTGATCGACTCCAAAGCACTTTCCCTGTTGAAGAAATAGCCATTTATAAATATTTTTGGTTCACATGTCTCTATGGATTTGATAAAATGTCTTTATTTGCTTAAGAAAGGGTTACAAAATATTCTATTTTATTCATTTATACAAAAACATCTACAATATAATATCGTATAAATGTACAAGATTATTGGCAGTAAATCTCGCTGGATAAACCAAAATATATACTATGGACTATCATTATCATTATTAATTGTGAAATATCTAAGGTTGGTGCTGCTTGATTAATCTGACAATGATAGTGTTTTCGAAGGAAATGACAGTAAAATAAAGAAAATGTGAACATATGCGAAAACTGACATTCAACGATTTGTCAGTTTATTTTATTCAAACTTTTGAAAACTAGGTAGCAAAACCAAAAGGGGCCCAGTAATGTCGATGCCAAGTTGACCCATGGGGAATTTCTGAAAGAAAAGCCGTGGTCATAGAACGCAAAGGGTAACTGAAGTACATAGGTGTTGTTTTAGTCAGTAAAAGTCTGACTTTCCCTCTCGATACTTCCTAAAGCGGGAGAAACCATTGGACAATTTTACACCTCTAGAAAAAAAGTTTATTACCTGTATTTATCGTAAGCCGATGTGCTCTTGTTGAGAGCAGCTTCTTGTAGGTTCGCGATGGACATGGGATCGTTGATGTGCTTCTCACCGCCCGCACGCCAATGGTAGTTACCGGGATTTCTAAAAACAAAATAATAAAAGTATATTAATAAGGCAACTTTAAGTTTTTACATGATTGATGTTTGGAGCCTCTTTTGAGGCCCAGTTACATTGGGCAACACAATACTGCTTGGATTAAGATTATCATCTTTATTTCCATTTTGTACCTTTACTGTAGTGTGCATTTGGTATGTTATTGATTGGTGTATTTGATATTTACCTCAAAACTAATGCATCCTTGACGTCACCGTAAGTTAACGCATGCCTGTCAAATATTTCCTTTGACAGAATCTCAAAGTTAACACCACCTGAAAACAAAAACAATATAAATAAATGAATTCTCGACCACTCTCCAACGACTCAAAAATTATAAACAATTGTAAAGTGAATCCTTCATCTGTAAATCGTGCCAAAAAAATGCATTTTTTTTTAAATAATATGAACTAGAGTTTGAATGCGATCCCTGCCTGATGGTAAGCAATCGATGATGGTAAGACGTACTAGTTTATTTAGAACCTTGCCACGCCTTGAAGACATCAAAATTTTAATCGGACAGGAAGACCGTAACAGGGAAAAGGACCGCAGTGTAATAATAAATTCCAAAAAACTTACCTATCCTAGACTGTGTTCCTCTAAAGCACTTATCAATAACTTCTTCACATAAGCCAACCGCCTCAAAGATCTGTGCGCTCTTATACGACTGTAGCGTACTGATGCCCATCTTAGCCATGACCTTGGCCAGGCCGGTCTCGATGGCTCCTTGGTACGCCTTGTAGATGTCGTCGTCCGTGAGGTTGGGGTCCAGAATGTTGTCGGAGCGCAGAGAGAAGGCGAGCTCGAAGGCCAGGTATGGACAAATTGCGTCGGCGCCGTAACCTGGGAGAGAAAGTAACTGAACCTGAAGTCATGTAGCACAAAAGTGTGTGTTATATATATGGTTCCAGTCTAATGAGATCTACCTTTTTTGTGCTCACCGACTGGTGCCACTAATAAATCCTAATAAATCCTAATCCTTAATTGGCTGTAATATTAGTTTATTTTTAAGTAAATTTTTTGTAAAAGAGCTGTGGATTTAGTGAATAAATAAATAAATAAATAAATAAGTAAGTTGTAAATTGTACTGGTAAAGTACGCACAAGAAAGTAATGTTTGCGTTAATTTCATTTCGATAACGTGTGATTGACATCCAGTATCGCCCGTATCCGGTATTCGTATCTAGTTCGTCAGTCTCGTTTTGTTGGGACAAAACGGTGGAAAATTTCCGAAAGACTATTATAATAAAGGTTCATAAAATCGTATCTTAATCTGCATTAGTTAATCAGTTATTACTAAACTACTGTAGAAAAAACTCATGGAAAAGGAGATGAACATCGTCTCTCTAGCCTTTTCCCAACTGGATTAGGATTGGCTTCCAGTATAACCGGTTGCGGCTGAATACCTGATTTCATGAAGCGACTGCCTATCAGACCTTCACAATCCAGTTACAAAGCATCATGATAGTGCTAGTGACTGATGGTGAGAATTTTTGGCGTCTGACTACTGCCAAAGATCTACGAATGACAACCAGCTTTCATTGAGGGTTTTTTTTTAGTTAGCCCATACTGTCCCACTACTGGGCAAAGGCGGTTCCTCGCTTTTTCATTCAAGTGCTTAAGGAAGCCATCCAAGTCGCACCCCATCTCCTTCGTGGTCTGCCTCGGCCCCGCGTTGCTGTGTGTGAGGTATTACTTAAAACTTTTTACCAAGGCGCATCCTGTTATCCAATGGTAGTACTAGATTGTGTATTTCAAACTAGGCCACTATATGTAAAGTACTGGTATTTAGATGCTTTGAGTAAGACTGGAAGCCCGCAGTTTTGACAAAGCTGGGTAGATGACAATCAACTTTCATGAAAAGAAACTAAATGTAGTCGTGTCTTACCTAACAGAACGCACATGTGGTGAACCTCCCTCGCTTCAGCAGTTTCAAGGATGATGCCAACCTTCATGCGCTGGCGGGTCTCGATCAGGTGATGGTGGACAGCCCCTGGGAATCGTAAGTTGTCATGAATATCATATTTCTTCTAATAAAGAAAGGGTTCTGTTTAGTTATACGTAAAAAAAAAATTACTAGTTGCATGCTGATAGTGTTGACATACGTAAGTCTGATTCAAAAACATTTTGAGTAGATTTTTTAAATTGACAAAAAATAAAATCACTTCTCGTTTTTGGGTGGAACGAAAGGAAGTGTTACACTGTTATTGATTAAAACCTGTTGGTGTTTGCTTTCCAGGGTTACGGTAACTTTTTGAAGCAATCCCGCAGCCATTTTACGTGTATGTTATGCCAGACTGCCAACGCGTGCGCGGCGCGATGGGTTTGAATTTGTTTGGAATGTCCAACTCCAGTGGGCACTTGGGCGCGGGAAGCGGTGCGGGCTGCTCCACGTGGTCGCGCGTGAGCTACTCACACTTTGTTGTTGTACAGCGCGGGGCGGACATCTGTAACTAGTTGTCGCTAACCGCGTGCGTTGTTATGATGGTTCAACTGCGGACAAGCAGAACGCTTGCGTTCCCGCACCGCTTCGCGCACCGCGCTGCCAATGAGGCTGAGTACAGTGTGGTAAGCATTAAACCAGTTACCCAAGGCGAGCAGCATGCTGACGGGCACGCGGGCGGGCCCGGCGGCGCGGTCACTGAGCACGATGAGCTGGTAGCCGCTGGACGCCGCCGCGTGCGCCTCGCTGGAGATGCGCCCCAGTGCCGGCTCCATGCCCGACGGACCCTCCAGGTAGTCGAACGTGCAGTCGATCTCCTTTGTCTAGGAGGAAAAAGAAATAGTCATGTTATTGTTCGTCATCAAACTAAATATATAAAGACATGTAGTTTGTTTCTATGATGTATCTTCCATTTACGTAAAAAATCTTTCAATGATAGAAAACAACGCAATTTAACAGAAACGATGGCACGATATAGGTATTGTTAAAGAATCCTCAGGCAGACGTGGCAGTGCAACAACGTTTTCAATAATAATGGGTAAATTTTACTTATAATTTGTTTAGTTTCCAAAAAAACTGGTGGCTAAAATAATATCAGCAGAATCGCCCACCAGTTACTAATTTTCTAAATTAAGCAATGCTTGACAAAGTCAGTCTGTGTATTTCAACTTCGGTTAGACGGGAAGCTGCCCTCAACATAGATTAAACTGTCAATGTGTTTACCTTCCATCCCCGATGGGTAGTGTGCTTCAGAGCATGCAGGTCCGGCAGAGACAGGATGGGCTGCGGCAGGAACAGGCGGTGCACGAACTCGGCGCTGGGCTGCAGGATGTTGGGCGCGGGCCCGATCGGGCACAGCAGAGACATCACGATCTTCTCCCTGGAATAATGTACAATTAGATAAAATCAATCTTTCGATCGGGTTTACGATCCAACTGAATGAAACTAAGTATCAGTGTTTTACATGTTATTACACTTTTTTTCTTACACTTTTTAATGATTTGCTTGTGATTGAAAAAAAAGTTTTTTAATAAATCACATACCACCAGTATATTTGGCGGTTGATGTATTAGAGTATTATCTTACCTGAATGGATCAATAGGGGGGTTGGTGACTTGCGCGAACAGCTGCTTGAAATACTCGTAGGGCAGCGGCTGGAACTGCGACAGGCACGCCAGCGGCGCGTCGTTGCCCATGCTGCCCAGGGCTTCTTTTCTGTTAACAAAAGAAAACATTGTTAGATATTTTTGAAGATAGACGATTTTTTTTTTGGTGGTTTATAATCATCGAAATGACCAAAACGAAGAACGGGGTGGATTTCTTAGTCAGTAGGAGTCTGAACTCTTACTGACTAATAAACCCACCCCGTTTCTTCTTGCCATTCGTACCGGGGCCGAGCTTCCCTATTGGATAACCCTGGCCCCAGTAGGTCCCTGCTGTTGCCGACAACTCCTTGAGGTGCGCGGGAACAGTGCGTGCCGTCGACGACCAATTTTGCTCAGTCCGAAGATTGACGACATTGATTTAGGTACTTGACTCATATTTTTAAATTTTTTGTTTCGAATTTTTTTTTTCTTTTTGCGGAAAATAGCTATATTTAGTTAAGGACATCAGAGGCAGTTGTCAGTCGTGCGAGAGAGAAAAAGAGGGATAGAGGGCTTCATTTCTTTAACAGTTATAGTTGGTCGTCTAATGGATCGCGTTAAAGGCCTCGTGGTAATGACTCTGGTTTTTAAATAGAATTTTTCCACAAGATGCTTATTGTGCAGTTAATCAGTGCATTTAAAGCTTACTTGTTCTGAATCATAGGCAGCAGCAGCATGTGGATAGACTCGATGGTGTATCCGAACAGCGGCAGGCGCCTGTCAGCAAGTCCTGTGATGATGCTGCCGTTGGCTCCGTTGGTGCCGTTCGATGCCACGGCAACAGTACCGTTCTCTGACGCGACGGACTTGCGGATGTCGTCCATTGTTATCTAGAAATGTTAAAAATAAAGTTAAGCAGAGTGAAACATGCTTCTTATGCCAACAGCAGACTATGAAAGCTTTTTGTGGAACTAATTATGAATTTTGGTTCCTGAAATACAGGTACCTCTCTATCTTAGCTCAGGAGTGATGGTTTCATTGATTTGATTGAAAAAAAAAAGTCGTTCTGTTATTTCTATAAACTAAAACATTTAAGGTGAAAGCTACGGGCCCAAGATATGTTCTAGCTAGAAAACGCTAAACTCAACGTATGTTTTTTTTTTAGTGACTGGCGAAAATCGGACAAAGTAATTCATTGAGCTTAGTCAAATTATTACTTCAAAATTTACCTAATTCCGAATTATCCTTTAATATAATACTTAAGTACTGTAGTTTATTCTATATCTATGTAAAAACGGTGAAGTAATAGTGGTTACAAGTGACAGAGAAGCTTGCAAAAACTATTTTGAAGGCAGGGCGGGGGAAAAAGGCTCTTGGTTCAATGGCTGATGTCAAAGTCATATAAGAATTAAAAAGTTTTGCTTACACAAATCTCTTCTGTCATCTATACAAGGTAAGCTTTCATAGTCAGCTGTAGGATTGCCCAAAAACATCTAATAATTCCTAAAAGCTTTATAGAAAAATCTTCAGAAAACGTCTAAAGCTGTAAACACGACGCCGTATTGGTCCTCTCAGTCGTGGAGATGTAACTCTGCGTGTTGCTTTACAAAAATACGAAAAAACGGAAACTCGGTGTTAAAAGAAGCGGCCTCTTAGATGTTAGGAACATGCATGTAAACGTCGCGGGAATAAGGACGTGATTTGCTCGCACGTATATCGGTGAAGATTCAATGTCACTCTCACTAACATTTAGATTTCCAGTTACAACTGCTGTGTTAAGTAGTCTATACTACTGGCATAGTATAATCAGCCTTATAATGTTCCCACTGCTGGGACGCAAGCCTCCTCTCTGGGAGAGGGACCATACCAACACTATAGTACAATATTATATACATATAGTGATATCATTGTACACACAAAAACTTAATACATTCATAATTGACAATTCATGTACGAAGGCGAGCTTAACTCAACAATGAGTTTTCTCCCAGCTAACCTTTGAGTGACAGAGAGAGAGAGATCACATTCGAGGGTAGGATCCAGTGTACAACATAAACCTACATAAATACGATTAAAATATATATTCAGATTATCAAAATTTTAGGCAGAAAATACACGAACTATAAAGAGTTTAGATATACAAGAACATATTCTAAAGATCGGCTTTATAGCCGTGCGAACAAATCGACATTTATCCATCCCAGCCGCTATGAGCCCGGTCCGGCGACACAGCGGTGGAGCGCACTGCCCCACCAATGCCCCGAACAGTTTTCTCAACAACAATTTAGAAATTCGTCACTCCCCATGCGTTTAACCAAACTCACCATCTGATAAAACGTATAAATGTATTCCCCACGTACGGTAATGCATAGAAAAGAGAAAAAATCGTTAACAATGTGGATGTGATGTTGATTTATGGTTTAATTAAGAAATAACATTACCCCTTCTGCTGGGGCAGTCGAGGAAAAATGTGTTTGTGAAACATACACAATACATATGGATTATGAAGTTATCTTTAGTAGAAACAAAGACCTTACACCCACTAGACGTCTAATAATAGACGACGCATGTTTGTCAACACATATGACACAACCTACATCGGGTCTATAAGACCTACATCAGGTATATAAGTCCTGATGTAGGTTGTCACAGAATAATTTCCAAATTGTCTCAACCAATCAGAACGCAATACCCCGCTCTTCTGTACCAATCAGAACGCAGTACCCCGCTCTTCTGTACCAATCAGAACGCAGTACCCCGCTCTTCTGTACCAATCAGAACGCAGTACCCCTCTCTTCTGTACCAATCAGAACGCAGTACCCCGCTCTTCTGTACCAATCAGAACGCAGTACCCCACTCTTCTGTACCAATCAGAACGCAGTACCCCGCTCTTCTGTACCAATCAGAACGCAGTACCCCGCTCTTCTGTACCAATCAGAACGCAGTACCCCGCTCTTCTGTACCAATCAGAACGCAGTACCCCTCTCTTCTGTACCAATCAGAACGCAGTACCCCGCTCTTCTGTACCAATCAGAACGCAGTACACCGCTCTTCTGTACCAATCAGAACGCAGTACCCCACTCTTCTGTACCAATCAGAACGCAGTACCCCGCTCTTCTGTACCAATCAGAACGCAGTACCCCGCTCTTCTGTACCAATCAGAACGCAGTACCCCGCTCTTCTGTACCAATCAGAACGCAGTACCCCTCTCTTCTGTACCAATCAGAACGCAGTACCCCGCTCTTCTGTACCAATCAGAACGCAGTACCCCGCTCTTCTGTACCAATCAGAACGCAGTACCCCGCTCTTCTGTACCAATCAGAACGCAGTACACCGCTCTTCTGTACCAATCAGAACGCAGTACCCCTCTCTTCTGTACCAATCAGAACGCAGTACCCCGCTCTTCTGTACCAATCAGAACGCAGTACCCCGTTCCCCTGTACCAATCAGAACGCAGTACCCCGCTCTTCTGTACCAATCAGAACGCAGTACCCTGTTCCCCTGTACCAATCAGAACGTAGTACCCTGTTCCCCCGTACCTCGGCTAGTTGACAGAATTGTTTTGGTGCGCTACTTCAATCATGAGGCGTCTAGTAGTTGTTAGGTCGTTGAATAGAAACAATTGGATAATGAAAGAATTAAATAGATAAGAGTATAATATTTGTTGGGGACTTTTAAAGTTGTTCTTTTTACCTTGTCTCGAAGCCACTCAGAGTGGGGGCGGCTGCGAGCGATTTCCATCTTGAGTTCAGCGTCCTGTACCAATTTCTTTTCAACTGTATCGACCAGCAACATACGACCGGGTTTTAGACGACTCTGAAATATGGAATGGCCAATCAACATTTAAAATCATCATATTTTGATCTAATGACGATAAAATGGAAAAGAGAGGAACAAACCTGAAATGCTATTGAGACATTAGTGTCTCAATCACAACAGACGAAAGAGGTTAGAATGGCCTTGTGGGCAGGGCAGGAGTGCCACAAAGTAGGGCAATGCTCATAGTTCAACTACCAATAGCAAACTTGTGATCTAAGTGTGCGTGGGCGTTAGTTGCGTAATGCATATTCGTATTGGTTTATTGCCTGTAGTGGAGTTAAAGGGTGTGAGACAAGCGGCGACACTCGTAGTACAAATCGGAAAGTAATTCCTTTCTAACCTCTTTCATCATTTGTGTGGTCTCAATAGCACGTAACAATATAATATATGTACTGGTTATAAGCCCCACAGAGAAGTTTGGTAGGCCAAGGGCCACAGGTTGAGTATAGCTGGCTTAAGGCATAGTCCTAGTTACGACTTCGGTCTTAGCGAGTGGAGAGTGGCGCGGCGAGCGGAGTAGCATCGTTAAGTGGGTGCGCGGCGCTATGAGCGGTGTGTCGTGGCGTTCTTCAAAAATTTTCATACTCTTGATCTTCACGCTTGTCGCTCCGCGCTTAGCCACCGCTTACTGCGATAAGGTCGTGAACGGGCCGTTAGGACGAGTTGTTCCTCGCCCATGATTCCGATGAGTGGGTCAGCCAATATGTGTAATCTTTCCCAATTATGTTGGTTGCGGCTTCCGGTCTAACGTACCGTAAGATGGCTCTGAGTTAGTATTTTTTTTTGGGGGGGTGGGGGAGAGGGAGGCCGTCTGCTTATTTGACCTAGTTGCAACAACTTGTACCTTGCAATCTGCTTGCTGCGAAAACCTGGCTGTATTACTTAGCTATGAGGGGGATGTTAATGTCTCAGGCACAAGTGTAACGAATTCGGTACTCCTCGGTACAAGCTAACTGAAACCTTAAATATACGTAATAAGGTTTAAATTAACTGGTATGAAGTGTACTGTATTTAGTACACTGGTGCCTGAGAGGAGTGGTGTCCCTATTTATGAGTATTTCTCTAAGCTCAAGAAGTCTCATCTCACCTTGAGTACGACCTTGTCGGGGTCCACATCATAGACACCGACTTCGGAAGCCATGACAAGGATATTCTCACTTGTCACGTAGAATCTGGAGGGTCGCAGACCATTCCTGTCCAAAATGGCACCTAAAATAAAAAACAACGTTAATTTAACAAATCTAAACCCTGTAGCAGCATAAATGTAGTCACAAAGTAACTAAAATACAAAATTCCTGCAATACAAAATAAAGTAACTAAAATTTGTTCCAATCGCGTGAAAAACTCAGCACGATGCTGAGTTTTTCACGAAATTACAACAGTTCGAAATCAAACATTGGGAAGTTGCTCGAACTAGACATAACACCCGTCTAGTTGGAGGTTCACGTTTTAAATTACTTACCAATGTATCGTCCATCAGTAAAGGAGACTAATGCGGGTCCATCCCAAGGTTCCATGCACGACGAAGCCCATTGATAGTAGTCCCTTTTCTCCTTAGGCATTGTAACGTCATTCTGCCAAGCTTCGGGCACCATAGTCATCACCGCTTCGGGTAAGGACCGCTGGCCAGCATGGAGGAGGAATTCCAGCACGCAGTCGGCTGAACCAGAGTCGGAGAGATTCGGTTCGACGACTGGGTACAGTTTCTTTAATTCTAAAGAAAGAAAAAAGAAACTTTTCTTAACGCTAGGTCTAAAATAATATAATGTCATCATTGTACACTCGGTTTGCAATAAACGTTTTGACTTTGACTTAGAAAAGAAGGATTTAATTAGTCCGACCCCATTTGTAAATTGAAAATGGTGTCTAAATTGTAAAAAACATGTAAAAATTGAGTTTAATTTTGTTCAGCTTCTAGACTTCGCTTTATGACTAAACATTGTTTGGTCCGGAATGCCCAGTGCGAGTTGATATTACGTTAATGCGATCGAAACGTTTATCGCATAAATTTGGCTCTTTGGTTGGTTTAGAGCTTGGAGCGAGCCAATCGGAGCGTCGAACGTCACAAATGTGTTAATCGCGTAAATGGAAACAAATTCGCACTAGGCACAAAGATTTGTTTTGCGAGTCTACTTGGGGCAAGCGAAGCCATATCAAATACACTTCTGGACACATCTATTGGCCCACCTTGTATTTTCAGTTTCGTTTGGTCCTAGCTAAAATTTTATATTAGGTCGAGCAAAAAGTTTTTATGCAGTTTTGAACCTGGCACATTCACAATTTCATTCAATAATCTTTTTTTGAATTTCGAATAAAGAATTTAAAGAAACAAAAGACAATTTGGAGCCTGTTTGTTGATATCAAACAATCGAATACTAAGAAAACTTGGTTTTATTGGTTTACTTGGATTTAATTCTTGAAAAGTGATTGATATCTTTGGTTTTGCAACAAACATTACTTATTCTTAACATTAAGGTGAGGTTCTATCAATAATCTATGGATACTTCACCTGAAGTCACCGCCCAAGCTGTGGCACTTATTCAGGCCGGACACAGCCAAAGAAACGTGAGTGCTCAACTTAATTTAAGTCGATCTGCGGTCCGAAATGTTTATCGGAGGTACCTAGAGACTGGCGGCTTTGTTCGTCGCCAAGGAAGGCCACGATTTCGGGTCACAACTGAAAGGCAGGATCGATTCATCGTGACGACCAGCTTGAGAAATCGTCACCTTACCTCCATTGAGATACAAAACCAACTTCGCGACTTCCACGGAGTATCTGTAAGCGCTCGAACTGTTCGGAGAAGGATAAAAGAACGCGATATGGTACCACACAAGCCAGCTAATGGGCCCAACCTAACGCAAGCCCACCGAACAGCGCGCCTTCACGCAGTCATTTAAATTGGACACAGCAAGATTGGAGCCGTGTACTCTTTTCTGATGAGTCTAAAATTGTGTTACATGGCAATGATGGAAGGAAGAAGGTCTACCGACGTAAGGGAGAGCGTTTCGCACAATGCTGCTTTGAAGAGAGGGTTGCTTATGGCGGTGGCTCATGGACTGTCTGGGGCGGTATATCCGCGAGCGGCAAAACTCAACTTGAGGTTGTTACAGGACCACGGCTGCCAACATTAAATGCTAAAGGTACATTCGTGAGTGCTTAGAACCTCACGTGATACCATACGCGGACTATGTGGGCCCAAATTTCTTTTTTATGCATGATAATGCAAGAGCCCATGCAGCCGGCATCGTCAGGGAATATCTTCGGGATGTGAACATCACAGTTATGGACTGGCCAGCCAGAAGCCCAGACATGAACCCCATTGAGCACATGTGGGACGAGCTAAAAAGACGTGTTAGGGCTCGCCAGCCAGTTGCCCAGACGATGCAGGAGTTTAAAACTGCCATAGAAGAGGAATGGGAGATGATCCCTCAAAATTTCATAGAGCGGTTGATAAACTCTATGCCTAATCGTATGAGAGCTGTGGTAGATGCCCATGGAGGCAACACGCGTTATTAAATTAAACCTTTATTTGATAAAACATGTTTTTTATTCAAAAATCAATTGCCTTTAACAAGGCGCATATCCGACTTGTTAGGCGTAGCTCCATGTCGTATGGTATTCTGAATTCAAATTTAAAACAATACGATCGAAAAAGATGGTAAAATGTATCAGGTTTAAAACTGCATCAACAGTTTTTGTTCAATCTAGCAATCATATTTCAGTAGGGGTCATCGAAACCTAAACTCTAAGGTGAGCCAATAGATGTGTCCAGAAGTGTAGTTATTTTTAATATTTCAGTTACTTTCAGTTCTTTTTTAGCAATATGAGGTGTTTTACTTGCTAGTTTTATGTTAACAAGATCTTAATAATAATGACTTACCATCTCCAAACAGCTCACTCTTCATGACACCTTCACGAGCCTTCATGAGGTTGACATTACCTCGCAACGTATTGATCTCGCCATTGTGAGCGAGGACTCTGGAAACAAAACCAAGCACATCCATCAAAGTTATCTCATCTTCGTTACAGAATTTAAACCTTTTTTTGTTTCAGTCTTTTTATACATTTATTTCATACTAGTATAGCTTCTGCCAGGAGCTTCGCTCACGTGAAAGTAGGTTTCTAAACACAAATTCTGGATTCCCATTTTTCCCGTTACAGCTTTATCATACTATCGGATTGCCAGCGTCTTCAAAGGGTAGCGGGTGTACAACGAATACGTTACGGACGCGCAACGAACACGCCGCGCATGTTCAGACCCGGCAACATGCGGGTCTCAGGCATCATCGGAATCCATTTTGTTACTAAGTGAATCTTGCTATAAACACGCGATGAAAACAATGCAAATTTCCAGGCATCGGAGACGTCTTCGCTTTGCAGCCGCGGCGTATTCGCGACGAATTCGCTGCGCGCCCACCCCGCTCCGCAGCCGCTCGCAAACCGATAGTGTGATAATGCTCTTAGGGATCCTAGGCTCCTAGGCCAATGTTTTGGCTATGGATCCTATAGAACAAGTATTTAGGTAAACAATATACAAACCTCAGAGGGTGAGCTCTTTCCCAGCTGGGGAAGGTATTGGTAGAGAACCTGGTGTGCACCAGCGCCAAATAAGTGGTGAAGGCTGGGTTGGTCAAGTCCTTGAAGTATTCCTACAAAGGAAAAATTATAATGATTATTTTATAAGCCCATAACCACTATACTTCTAAAAGCATCATTCTTTTTTAAGTATTGAATTGAATTTTTGGATTCCGACATTTTATGGAGAGTGAGTGTGTTTTTATGAAGAGTGGTACTGTTTTCTCACTCGTGATCTATCGCTATTTTTCCTGAATTTCTCCTAACTGGAGGTTCTTTAAGTCAAGAGTGGTCCTTCAAGGCAAGCAAGCTCTATCGTCAACCACATTGTCGCTTTCCATCAGATGAGACAGTGTTCAAGCGCAAACTTATCGATTAATAGAAAAAAGAACTTCAATCCAGTGAGTCCAGTGAGTTTATCATCTGTTTCAGTGACTTGATTTATAGATACAGGTTCTGCAAAAAAGGGTACCTACTAGGTAGCAAGTACCAACTCACCCATAGCTGCTGCGAAGTCAAGAGTCCCTTGTAGACAACAGTCTTCAGAGCAAGACTGCAGATGTAGAACCTGGCTCCAGGCACCACCAACTCATGGGACGCGCGCTTGCGCAGCACGAATATCTGAAAACATTCACAATTTCCAGATACGGAAAATACATCACACGCTGGCATGCCTGTATGGAAAAGATGGTTCAGATTTGTACATCAGAATTTAATTTAATAAGGTATGGTTTTTTTTTTATAATAAGTACCTAGAGACATCTCTTAGTGAGATAATTAACATTAAGGTATAATGAGGATATTTTATTTTAGAGTAGGTACTTTTCATCTTAGATTGTGTACAACCAACTTTTAAATACAAGCATCCCGTAGGGATTATGAAAGGGTATGTAAAATTTACGTTTGGCACGAAGTGGTCGCGTCCGGCCGGCCAGTGCGCGCGCAACGATCTGAAAAAACACCTATAAGAGTTCCTTACGTCCTACATCCGCGCTTACTACCACTCATTTCAAGAGGATGAATTCGTAACGAGGAACGTTGCAAATTCATACTCTCCATACCCTCTCTCGCTCACGTGTGCATCTCCGTCTCGTTCTTACCTGTCTGGCTAGTAGTTCGTCGTCGGAATCGCCGGTAACAAACACTTGACGCATAAATGGCTCCGAATTACGAGCCACCTGACCTGAAAGCGAGCCAAAACAGCCCATTACTAACTTCACCAAGGGAATGTGACAACCTTATACTAACAGATGTATTTCTTATTCATAAGCTAGTTTTCATAAAACACTTTAATGGCAGAGAAATCGAACTGTATCTAGAAATGTCATAAATGTTTAATGCATTTGGTATTGTATGTAATTTTAAGTGAACAGATGGCTACATTTATGACAAACTTGAATGATGTATTCATGATAACATTACCATTTAAGCGTTATTTAATGACAATGGCTGTATTTGTTTAGACTGCTTGACATATTTAACTCAAGATTCAAAATAAAGTGAATGATGCGGACTATAATTTAAAATAATAACACAAGAATAATGTTTGTCTAATGAATCTTAAGTTAAAGTTACAAATACGTAATTCTATTTCGTTTTATTTATGCTTTAAAAATCTTTTTTGGTTAAAAGAAGCGTAGTACAGTCCAAGCACCAAAAATCTATCCATTAACTAACAATTTTGTAATTTTTATTAGAGAATGTTGACAATTTACTGTCTTCTATATCCTTCGATGCTTGTGACAGTACATACGATAATTATTTGCAATAATGTTCCATGCGTATCCACATATTTGCAATGCAAATCATAAATATTGTATCCATGCAAAATCATATCCTTTTTAATTAATGAAAATATTGTAAAAGCGAACGTAGTGGATACGTTATGGAAAATTGTATAAGAACTTTGCGTAATAGAATCACTCAAAACATGTGAAACGTACTGGAAGAATGTTGTAACACAAATTGTCCGTGCCTTTTATAGGAAAGCAATTTGCACTACTGCTTTTAGTGATTCTAAAACGCATAGTACTGAATCTGATGTCAAATCGCACAAACCGTTTGGTCAAGCATCGCATGACCGCATTCAGCCGCGTTTAAACGACCCGACATTACTACGACCTGCAATGAGAGTCGCAAAAAAAAATCGCAACGTCGAAACTGGCCTTATATCGAGCGACAAATATCGATGGAAAAGTCGACAGTGAGTGACAAGACAATATAAATGATAATGTCTTTTGACCCTACGACCACTTAACTGAGAGCCTTTTTATCATTTTCCCATTAAATTTATAAATCAAGTACTTTCGTGTTTTTCCATATCAGGACAAATACGGCGAGTATAGAGTGAAGAGAATTGATAAAGTGAGAAATGAGTAGGTACGTATATTAGAAGAAGTTTGAAATTGGCACCAGTGACTGAAACGTTGAAAAGGAATCGTTTGTCTTGATATAGCTATGTAAAAAGGAGGAATGAAACACCTGTTGCTAGAAGATTTATAGTATATACATGTGGACAGGTGGGGATGGATACACAAGGAAGATATTACTGATATTACTGATTTTGTAACTCAAATGTTAAAATTAAAATGTAAAAAAATAATATTGTGTGCTTTTCCATATTTTGAACGATTGTCATATAGACAAAACAATTATATTCATATGCTTAATAATCATATGAACTTTTTAGTGAGTCACCATAGTGACAAATTTATATTTTTGGACACCAACATTTTTGTTGAGCATTTAAATTCGAACAGGGGTACAACGTATCTGCCCATTAGTTATAGAAACACAATAGCTAAGCTATTGGCTTATTATATTAACACAGACATAAGTAGTATGTCGAAGTCTTGCGTAATTGACACCACAATAATTAGTAATAATACTAATAATCACGTGGTGAACCATATTAACCGTAGCACAATAGCTACGAATATTTTTATAAAGTCGACGAAGGAGGTCCCATGTGTCACTTTAGAAAATCCTGTATTTAGCGTAGAAACTACAATTAGTTGCAACTCAATGCCAGGTGATATTATAGATTTGGGGCAAACTCCGGATCATTTAAACTAGTTCATAAGACAACAGAGGGTACCGGTAACATAATAGTTATACCAACCATCAATAAGGTATCTTCTTGCTCTCAAATAGTTAAACAGCAAAAAGGGTCCCAGCAGCACAAATTAAAACTATTTCATCAAAATATTCAAGGTATCTCTTCTAAATTATTGGAAATTGAAATGTTATTAGAAAAATCAATGTTCGATGTAGTATGTATTAGCGAACATTGGTTGAAGGATTACCAGGTTACCATCAGTTATGAAAATTATAGTGTGGGTAGTTGTTTTAATCGGAAATCTATATTGCGTGGTGGTTCCCTGATCTTAATAAAAAAAAGCTTAAAATTTAAGCAACGTAATGATATAGTTAATTTGTCAACGGAACATTACATAGAACTGTCTTGTGTTGAGCTAGATAAGCATATTATAGTGTGCGTGTACAGACCCCCGAACCCTCAAAACTTTAGTCTTTTTGAATCAACAATGGAAGATATTCTCGCCAAACTTGTAGATAGTAACAAATCCATAATTATTTGTGGAGATTTTAATATTAATATTTTGGAAAATAATTTAAATAGCAGCAGATTTTTAAATCTTTTTAAATCATTTCATTTGTCTAACGTTTTTACAGAACCAACGAGAGTAACCCCAACCTCTGCAACTTGTATTGATAATGTTTTCTGCAATTGTGACTATCTAGATAAAGCTATAGTAAATTATCTTCCGTCTGATCATAGTGGACAAACGGTAACTTTTATGTCTCAAGCAGCCCTGGAAAAGACTCAGATTCAATTCAGGCCAATTACAATTGGCAAATTAACTAAATTTAATAGTAACTTACAAAATAAGTTAAATGTTCTAGGCCATGATATTAATGATGCCAATAAATTTTATGATAACTTCTTTTCATTGGTACTAAATGAATTTAATACAGCTTTTGAAAAGAAGTCGAAAAATATATTCCCAAAGTTTGTTTTTAGTGACTGGGCGACTAAAGGTATTAGAATAAGTAGGGAAAGACTGTATGAGCTATATGGCCTTAAGCCATTCTTCAATACTGAAACCTTCAATAAATATGTAAATAAATATTCTAAACTTTTCAGAAAGATTTGCAAGGTAGCAAAGGCCCTGTACATTAGCAACAAGATCAAATCCGCAGACAATAGAATAAAGACTGTGTGGAAAGTAATTAATAGTGAAACTGGTAGGAACAAAGTACGCAGCACGGATTTTTTATTAGAGACTCCACATGGTCCCAAAAGCTCTAACATAGAAGTAGCCCAAGAGTTTGTGAATTATTTCACCAATGTACCTCTTAGGACAACGGAAGCTCTAAATTCCTCCCCTGAAGCCTCAATTACTCTATTAAAAGCAAACTTGCCAGGTTGTCCGGTTGAATTTCAATTCAAACATATAAACCCTATGACAGTCATAAAGGCTTTCCGGCAAATCAAAGTCAAATTAACTGAAGACCTATGGGGAATGTCTGTTAAAGTATGCACATCAATAATTGAGACTATAGCACCATACTTAGCTTTAATATTTAATTTGTGTGTGGACCAAGGCGTCTTTCCAGATATAATGAAATACAGTAAGGTTATACCACTTTTTAAATCAGGTGACCATAAGGACACTAATAATTACAGACCTGTATCAGTATTGCCGGTTTTCAGTAAAGTGTTTGAAAAAGTTATGCTTAATCAAATGCTTTACCATTTTAATAGCAATAAAATCTTTCACGATCAGCAGTATGGTTTCACCAAAGGTCGTTGTACGACTGACGCTGGTGTCACTTTATTAAAACATATATTTGCAGCGTGGGAAGAAGCCCAAGATGCGATAGGGATTTTTTGTGACCTCTCAAAGGCTTTTGATTGTGTTAATCACGAAACCTTGCTTTTAAAGCTTGAACATTATGGGCTAGGTAAACTTGCACTTAGCTTGGTAAAATCTTACTTAATTGACAGGCAACAGCAAGTTCAGATAAATGGTGTCAATTCTCCGGGTTTGAAAGTCAAAATGGGTGTACCGCAAGGCTCAATATTGGGTCCTTTCCTCTTTTTAGTATATATAAATGATCTACCGCATCTATTAAAAAAACAACCACATATTGTATTGTTTGCTGACGATACGTCGTTAATTTTTAAAATCAATAGACGTTCTACAAACCTTGATGACGTAAATAATGCTCTACAGCAAGTCCAAAACTGGTTTACTGTTAATAATTTAGTATTGAATGGAAAAAAAACTAAGTGCATAAGATTTGCGTTACCGAATGTTAAAAGCAATTATTCTGACATAGTATTGAACAAGGAGAAAATCGAGTTCGTCGAGAGTACGGTTTTCCTAGGGATCACGCTTGACTCGAGGCTACAATGGGATCCTCATTTAACATCTCTGGCAGGACGGCTTAGTTCAGCAGCATATGCTGTCAGAAAAATCCGCCAATTAACTGATGTAGATACTGCGAGACTAGTCTATTTTAGCTACTTTCATAGTATTATGTCTTACGGTATTTTGCTATGGGGACGGGCTGCAGACATAGAGTCTATTTTTATACTGCAGAAAAGAGCTATCAGAGCCATATATAACCTTCGCAGACGCGATTCCCTTAGGGAACTATTTAAAGAAATAAACATCCTGACGGTCCCTTGTCAATACATTTATGAAAACATCATGTATGTTCGGAAAAATATTCATCTTTTTACTAAGATAAGTGACAGGCACAATTTTAATACTAGGAATAGGAACAAATTAGATCAACCTCGATTCAGATTGGCTAAAGTACGTAGCTCTTTCATGGGGTACTGTGTAAAATTTTATAATAAAATACCAATTGAGATTCTACAACTAAATGAGTCCAAATTTAAAACATGCATTAAACGCACACTATGTAGACAAGCATATTATAAACTGGAAGATTATCTCCTTGACAAAAATGCTTGGCTAAATGCTGGTCCTGCTCCACAACTACAGCCACTTTTACCTTCAAATTAGTTTTTTTTTTTTTTATATAAATATATTTCTAAATATTGGAAGAGATACTATTCCCCTTTTTGTATTTTTTGCTTTCGAAATGTATTTTTTATTTATTTGTTTATTTCAGTAGAGCTTATGATAATTTATTACTTTTTTTAATTGGAAACTAAATAGCATTGTATAATGTAGAAGCACTTTCTTCTTTTTTTCAAGTTTTGTGAATGTGAAGCACCATGGAGCATCTCTATTAGGTTACAACTTGTTTGACATTACGAGCATGGCAGTTGAGAGTTTGTCATGCTCACCCAAATGTCTCGCTGGTGGTGGCACGTGTTATTGGGTCATTCGGTTCCCTTTAAAATGGTTGAGCTGAGTGGGGCTGATGCACGTGTCATGCCCGTGAACGGGTGCCATCGGTTGAGACTGGTCATCTCTTGGCTGCCAGTGGCTTAATTCGGTTTCTATTTTTAATTACATTTAATAAAAAGAATAATAAACTATTATTATTATGTATCTACCAACATTGTGCTCACATATTAGAAGCGACAAGAAATATGTAACCAAGATTTATGTAACTCAATATTATTTTAAAAAGAGTGTCCATGGAGTTTCTTGCACGTTCTTCTCCATAGAGACCTACGTTTTGGAACGTGCAATTTAGCTTCACTTTTCTTGGACTGACCGACATTTGACTATTCAAAAGTGCCTGCAAATGGTCTATTTGAAATAAATGATTTTGAATTTTGAATTTTTTTGAATTTTGATGGAGGCCAAAGAAGAGTAGGTAGCATAGATTGCGTGAGGAGTGATATGAAATTAAACAGAGACGGACGGTGTTGGCGTGACGGTGAAGTGTTGATAGAATAGAAAAGAAAAAGTGTTGCGTCAAGAGCAGGATTATGATGACGACGAACTTTTTTTATTATTTATTTGATATTTAAACTAGTGCTTGATTGCGATCCTACCGGTAAGCAGTGATGCAATCGTTGATGGCCAGGCGCACTAGCTTATTAAGAGCCTATTCACTCTAGCCTTGAAGACACCCAAATTATAATCGTACAGCGAGTTTTGCCAAAAAACGCTATAGTTTCAGAATATCATATCTCAGTAAACATACAATTCATAACAAAAATCAATAAGTGGCTTCGCGTCACCGGCCAGCCCATCTGTCCAATATGTTTTAAATTAAAACACCATTCAGCTCAACTAGTCGACCACTCCCATTGGCTGAGATTACTTCGGCGCCATGTTTATTTATTAGGTAGGGTCCCGACTGCATGTTCTATTAGAAAAACCTTTTGATGTTACATGCGGGTTAATCAAAAAAGGCTCCCAGTTCTTCATTCATAAAATGTATAATTCGTTTTTTTTTGTTCTGAGGTTAATTTGTGCTGAAGACACCTTGTATTATGCACATATTGATTGAATAAAGTCCCATTTAGCAAATGTTATTAAAATAATGAATGCAGATCCATTTCTTTAGATAAAAAAAAAAACAGGAAGTCATAACTTTCAGATGTTAATTAATTTAATTAATAAATTGGAACAGTTATTTAGTTACAAAGATGTTTGGCTTACTGTTAAAAAGTGAAAGCAAGGTAAATTAGTCCAGCTGGAAGCTATATTCATTTTTAAATCTGATTGATGGTAACTTTGAAATGACTCCTTAGTACATGTGAAGAAATTCTTTGCTTTTAGTAACATTGGCTAAATATGGACATGCTCATAGAAGTAATAAGGGATTTTTTTTTATCATAGTTTACATCTTGAACACTGAGAAATATAACTTTGAAAATATAAATTACATGATTATACTTGATAATCGTAGTACCCTTATGTTTTTTTTTTTTTAATTAGACATCAATAGCATTACAAATGAACATGCAAATATAGGTCCTGCCACGGATCCTTTCCGAATGTTTTCGAACCTCTTCCCAAATTCATGCATGAATTATTCCCTTTTTGATTATGAACAAAATTCTATGAGTGTTAAAACATAGAACATACAAATGTTGTAACTAACAAAATGAACTGCCTGATTTTAATGGGAATCTTCTCATAGGTCCTAACAAGGTCCTAACATACAGAAATAAGAGGTCTATAAAGTTATACATGTAGCTCTATGGTTTCTTACCTATGGTGGAATTATTGGTCGGTACTGTGCGCCAGCATAGCACAGTCAGTCCGAGACTCTCGGCAAGCTCTCCGAACTTCTTCTCGATGTCCTGGTGATGAAGCTTGTCGAGGAAGAAGATGCCGGTGGCATATCTGCCGAATGGAGGCAAATCGATCTGGTGCGTATCTCTGTGGATAAAAAAAGACAGTTATAGTGAGATTCAAGTTTACTTAAAACGTGCTTAGAACTACATGTTGGTCAGAGACTAGTAAGCGTCAGGACCCCTGGACCACTAGCAATATTTGAGGTTTGAAGAATACCAAAATTTACTACCTTTATGCTACTACTTGGTCCCTAACGTCAAATACTTAGTACCTCTATTAACATCGAGAAAACACATGTTTGGTACCTCTCTTGACAGAGAGCTGTCAATAGAGGTAGAGGTCCACTATTGGACATAGGCCTCCCCTAAGTGTCACCATAATGACCGGTCCTGTGCGTCCCGCATCCATCGGATTCCCGAGCTACTTGGCTTTTCCTAAGCGCACGGCCGTGCGCAGGCCAAGTTCCAGCAACAGGCCGCGCGCATGCCGTGCACTATTTACACGAACCGTTTCAACCCATTTTTTACCCCCCTGTAGCACAGTGCCTATTGCAAGTACAGAGAGATAAAATTGTACCTGCGTTATCATATACTAGTACTAAAGCAGTACGTCAAATTTCATAGATATAGCTTCAGTAGATCCTGAAATATGATCCTGTGAATATAGCTAATTTTGGCACTAACTCACTGACCAGTAATCAAAAACCTCTAGGCCATTTCCAATTGTCCTAGCGTTATGAATTTTTATTCTAGATATTATATCTCTTACGTTTTGGTGCCCATATGATTATTAGCTTCTTCTAGCGTCTTCGCCCGTGTGTATGTAGACAATACAATGCCTTTGTTACTCAGTGATAATTTATCATTCGACTAGTGAAAGCACTTTTAAAGTCAATCCAGTAGTTTTTGGGTTTATTCATTACAAACCAAAATAAAAATCTTTCTTCTACTAAATTATAATTATTATTAAATTAATATATAAAATATTAATTAGTATGAGTAGAAGTAGATATAATAGAACAGAATAAACTTTATTGTACACCAAAAAAGTATCAACCTTTTAAAATAACTTACACCTATGGGTACAATGGCGGTCTTATCGTTAACAGCGATAGAAGCGTTAGATTATAAAGTTATTTTTTTTTTTAATATTTTATATATACTTAAGATAAGTTTTAAATTTTATGAGATCAAGCTTATTTTCTTTAGCGTACCGATAACTTTATGGGTTATACGTTTTTACTATTGTGTGCTTTTACTAAACAGGTCAAAGTTTATTATCTTATCGAAGTAAAACCATAATAACGCATGATATTTTTATATTAAAATGAGTCTTAAATAAATATTATCGGTGTGTGAATATTGTGGTGTGAACGATAGCAATGCGCACATGACTATAAAATGTTATAAATACAAAGTGGTACCTTTAAACCCATATTTATTACTGATAGGTACTATTTTTTATTTCTGCGAAAAGTTTTATAATGTTCTAATTAGTAAACTATCTCTTCGAATCTTGTTAACAGAAACTGTCACATAATTTGCTTTTGAACTGTTATTTAGAAATTGTAAGTTATTTAGTTAATGAAAAGCTATTTATTCACAGCTTCTACAAACTATGAATAACCCTCTTCCGTAGTAGGGTAAAAAGTACATAAACTTTTCAGCAAAGGACCTATTACACTACGCGTTATCAACGCGTCTTATTTTTTATTCCGAGTAAGACAGTCTGACCTTTATTAGACTACACGACATCCACTAAGACTGTCTGAATATCGAGTGGTGTAATAGGCCTTTTAGTTCTTCTGTAATATCAATGGTGATTAGGTACTATATTTCACATTAAAAAGGCAATTGATGCCCTTTCGTTCGACGCCACGTGTTTAAAGTGCCGTGGTGTTTATAGATAAAAATATTATTAATTTGCAGTAAGTGAAAGGCAGTCACATTCCCCCCTACACCTAATATTACTATTAGGACCAGAATTAATAACAAACTCAACACACTTTCGGCTTTGTGATATCGCCTAACAACTACCTCGTAGATAACTCATGATAAGCCCATGATTATCCATGATTAGACCACCATGGAAGCTGCTACCACATTCGGTAATATCTGTTATCACGTAAAGGTCACGGGGACGCCTGCGCGCGCACCTACGTCACGTTCCGACCGTAATATTGACCAACAAGCCGGCTGCCGGCTGCGCGGTACATACATCATAGAAGGTGAAAATCTAGATATCTGCGTCACTTTGTGCACTAATTGTGTATCGATAGTTTTAGGGTGTGTCAGTGTAAGTAGATAAATTATATTTATTTAGCAAACAGGTTTTAAACGTAATTTACGCGTCATTTTTTTTTTTTTTCGTCAGTTTATACTAAATGAGGCCGGTGTTTCCTAGCTGACTACCCTGAGAAGAAACACCGAAACAAACACAAGGGCCAAAGTCTCTTTGATTTGACCATTACATGTTTACTGTATGGACTATACCATACAGTAAACATGTAATGGTCAAATCTTATGAGATCCATAGAGATGTCCCAAATGGTCTTTTTCTAAGAAAGAACCACATAGATTTGAGTGTACCTGTCCAGTTAGTGCAAGCATTTGTCAGTATTTGTGTAACTCAAACTTAAGACTACTAAGGAGCTTAACGACTTGACGAACAATATCAAAGAAAGGATATTTGGGTAGGCCGCATCAAATACACGAAACTGCCAGACTTCATGTATTTTTCTATTAGTGATTAAAAATCATCCATTTGACATCCGCCGCCCTTAGGCGGAGCAGGGGAAGGGGGGGGGGGGGGCATTTTTTTAGTCAGTAAGAGTCTGACAGATAGTGTCACTGTGTGTACTGCCTAAAAAATCCACCCGATCCTTCTTGTCTTTATACCGGTGCCGAGCCTCCCTTTCGGAAGCAGACCCTAGCTTAAGCTAAGCCCCTACGGTTGCTGACAATTTCTTGAGGCGCGCTGTCGCCAATTTAGGCTCCTTACCGGACGTTCGGACAGCGAGCTACTCAATGCTCGCCATCCGCAAGCTCACGCCTACGGTGACCGGAAATCGGGATCGTAAGCCCGGCGGCGGCTGGGGCGTGAGCGCCGTTGCCTGATACGGTCGGCCTCCTCCTTTGCTAGCATTACTGGTCAGACTTCATGTTAAAAATTACAGGATAGGGAAAAATAATCCACATAGTCCCCATATTCACAATAATAAAATATCCAAAACAGTTGAGTTTTCAATGCTACGTAGCGGAAAGGTGGTAAATCAATAACGCTCGACTTATTGATTTATCACCTTTACTGCTCCACTTCCGTGGAGTGCACCGTGGTGTTATATGTATAGCCTAGACCATTCGTCATGATTTTTTTTGTCAATTGGTTCAGACGTTCCAGAGATTTGCGCGTTTAAACAAACTGTTACGCTTCATTCTATCCGCTGTGCTATAAATTAGTAATTATAGATATCCAAGGAACGGTAAAGATTTGATGTTAATAAAGTCAAGAAAATATAGAAAATCTTTTGAAGACATCTAAACTATAATCGGACGGGAAGACCGCAGCAGCCAAATTGTTCCAGTCCTTCGATATACGCGGTATAAACGAGGCGAAACGCTTAGTCGAGGTTTCAACAACGTAAGAGTGGATACTCGCCGAACGTCAGGTTGTCCGATGGTAGAAATGTGATGGTAGAATAAAGTCATGCAGTTCTCGCGCGCACTCTCCAAATGCATCTTGTAAAACCATCTTGATGATTTACCACCTTTCCGCCACGATTTCAGCTGCATCATTGATTCGGTACAGTGGGTCGCAGCTTGATGTTATATAGCCTAGATTATTCGTCATGTTTTTTTTTCAATGCAGTTAGTAGTTCCAGAGATTAGCGCGTTTTGACAAACTGTTACGCTTCATTATTCCACAGTGCATTAAATTAGTAAGTATAGATTTCCAAGGAATGGAAGAAAATATAGACTACCTAAATCGGTTTAGTTACGTAGAAGTCTTCTGTTTTCAATCTCTTTATATTTATTTATTTATGGTACGAGTATAGCAGTGATACTCAATGCTTTCCATTGCTATTTCAATGTTAATTAATAATGGTTTAGAGATGTTCTTCTAACCAGACGGATGTATGATGGTTGATTTCGGACTGTGTCTGTTTCAGTCTGTTCTAATTGCGCGGAGACCTCTAACACTGTGATGCAGGATTTTTAAATTTTAATTAAAAAATTGTATAGCGTAGAATTCCGGAAGTCGTTGTTGTATTACGTTCGCTTATGTACCACCACACTGTACAGGAACTTTGAATAAATAAATAAAAGTCAACATGATGTTCGTCTGTAAAGGTCGAGTCAACCAACTCGACATTTACAGATGAACATCACAATCATTTTTCTGCCGAACTGTTTTGCGATGACACTAAGTTAATTTGTGACTCTCTTCTAACATTTATTGGATAGCATCAATGAACATTCCCTTACATACCAATAATTTAATTTTAACAGTTGGTTTTGTAGGTGTCTTAGTTTGTAAAGAGAAAAAAAATCAAACACAGAATTATTTTTTATCATCACGAGAAATTTTCTCCGTCCACGCATCAATCAGTCCAATCTAAAGTCATTGATTGTGTTATTGATATTGATCGATTTATGGAGCCATTAATTGCAGCTTACAATGCAACGATCACTAAACGACCGTAAAAGGAATGTGATTTGTTCAATAGAAACAAACTGATTGCTGTGCGTTTAGATTTGAACTAATTTTTCATCAACGTGGTAAATCATCAAATAAATTCTCTCACTCTGTGTGGAGCGCCAGGGAGTGTCTAACTAGCTCGCTGTCCGGCCGTCCGGTAACTGTCCGGACCAAGCCCAAGTCGTCGACGGCGCGCACTGTTCCCGCGAGCCTCAAGGAGTTGTCAGCAACAGCAGGGACCCAGCCGGGTCGAAGCCTACTGGGGCCAGGTTTATCCGAAAGGGCGTTCGAGCCCCGGTATGAAGGCTAGAAGGAACGGGGTGGGTCTTTTAGTCAGTAAGACACTATCAGTCTGACACTATCTCCCGCTCCGCCCAGAGCGGGGGTTGTCATTGGACGATTTTTACCCACCATAAAAAAGGGAGTGTCTAACTTTAGTGAATATTGTGTTCCTTCAATTGCAATTACAACAAGAAAAAAATCCTTCCAAAAAATCCTCAGTATCGGAAAGTCCCCAAGGCCCCAAAAACCGCAAAATTACGAAAACAAGCGTGACATTCGGCGAATCGGGAGCATAACCAGACCTAATCGTTACAGGTAAACGATGCTATAAAACAAGCCCAGTCAATACGTGCATAATAAAAATAACTGAAGGCAAAAATAATCCAATGAGAATAGTATCAAGTATAAAAACTGCATTTTGATTCAGGTTTAGAGGCAAGCGAAACAGAGTAAAGTCCCACATACTTCCTTTGAAAAGGGGGAATCCTCCAACCAGACGGGTGTTATGTCTGGTGGGCAACTGCCCGATACATGAATTCGGGCTGTTTTATATGTTCAAATCGCGCGGAGAATTTTAATTGTGCGGCGCTGGATTAGTTCTTATGTGACCCCATAGATGTTGCTACACAGTATCCATTGAATTAAAATTCAGTTTTTTTACTTTGTTCTCGGGCTTGGTCCGGTCGATTGCCGAACTGCCGAGCGGAAACCTATACATTGATCATGGAGTACAATAACCAGTTGCTCCATGACATTGCTCGACGTCCACAAGCCCGCGTCGACTGTATCTGGTAGTCGGGGTTGGGGTCTTGGCGGCTGGGGCGGGAGGATGTTCGTTCCCTCACGCCTCCTCGCATTGTTTGCGGCTTTCTCTGCCATTCCTCCTTGCTCTGGACGTGGACATGGGACCTGGCGTGCCCCCATGATTATGATTTGCCCATGTTATTAACACGTAGTAGCATCACATGAGTAGATAAACCATAGTAGCGTGGTGGTTTTTATCCATTACTGTCGAGCTTTCGCAAATTGATTCCAAGTGGATATTACGATGCAAAATTGGTGTAATTTAGTACTACTGGAGTACTAGATCTAATCAATGATCTTCTGACACTATCAGGCCGATCCAAATTGCTTCAAAATGTCATATCACTCTCGAACTTAGCCAAGTCATAAGCTCACGCAAAAGCAGTTTATGTCTATTCATCACTTATCGTTATCAATCAAGACAAGCAGCAGACAGGTCCCAAGCCACGCCCAAGCTCTAGTCATATAATCCACCAGCCTGTAACCATTACATAAAGCTCTCAAAGAATGACTGTCGGAATTTTCACATACCTACCTACTATAGAATATTATAAATTTTCAAGTAAATTATGCGTATTTCTCGCCCTAGTTTGTCGGGTGAACACTGAGCGGTCTGTATTTACGGCTCGCAGGAATTCCGGCCGGAGTTCATTGAATTCTTTCGGGAGCTGTCTGGCGACAGGAAGTTATATTACGTAGGTCTTGCTAGTTATTTGTCTGGGACATGATCGGAATGTAGGGTACTAAAACTCCATTGAGAATCGATATAATATACTTGATATACGATCAGAAAAATGTGTAGTTTTTAGTAGAACACTTAGTGTGGTAGTGTTATGGGAATATGCATGAAAAAAATATTTGTTTATCAATAAATATACATAAAATTAATACTAATAAATTGTGAAAATAATTTCTAAATTTGTAGAAAAGCAAACAAGACATAACAATTTCAAACAAATATATCTGTCTCCCTTCCCTCTCTTAGAGAGAAGGCCTGAGTTCCAGCACAGGGAACATTAAAAAAAAAAGGTTTATTATATATTTGTCTCTATCGCCAAGACACCGCCGTTTTCTAAGGCGGCCTTCTTTTTCATAATAACAGCTTTTGATAACCTCATTGTAGATGAAGATATTGTTTTTCTTCATATTTGTTTACCAGAGCTAAAAATTATATTTGATAATTATAACAAGTTAAAAAATACTGCTAAGTACTGCTTCAAGTTTCAAGAACAGTTACAAATGATTAAATAACATTTACAATCTAGTAATTAGCTACAGTTTCTCAGTCATGCCTAGAGCAGTTCGTTGGTAAATAAACAACTCGCAACGATGTTTCAACAAGACTCCATAATGTTTATTACATTTAGATTACGTCGAACTAGCCAATCAACTCTTGCACAATATTATCCCTTGTCTATCATAATAGTATCATGATTGTTTACAAAACATTACTTATAGAAGTTATAGATTCAACTCTGCATTCTAAGATGCCTTACACTTAGTCATATAAGACCGGATAGATTGCCAACCGCAATAGGGTGGGTAGAATAAGAAAACATTGTTACAGAACATTATCCCTGATAGCTTTTCGAGCGCATTCCCCTAAGTGCCCTAAGGACAGACGCCCCAACACTTATCTAAATAGACACTCAAATTGCTTACTTCTATGAGTCGACCCTTTTGCAAAGCTGGGAGAAAAATGGACGAATATAGGATTACAGTTGGCGATGACTTCGTTAGCATACAAATTCTTGCTAATACCCTTTTCTTGGAGCTGGGTTCGAAGATCATTTTGAGCGTGTGCCTGTACTAAATGCAAAGGTGTGGGCTCCATGGTTTCTGTAAGTACTTTTACTTGGTTTTAGTTACAGAGACGTTTCGATGTCTAAATAGAATCTATTAGATATATTACATCGATCTAAGGAGATAGGTAAACAAAATGCTTGTTTGATAACAATCGACTTTGAAACAATGTAAATGTCACAATAAGTGGTGTGAACAGCTAGACAAGCAAGGTGATGCGTTATCATTCGTACAATTCGGCGACGAACGCCAACATCCGTTTGATAATAATGCAAGCGTGAATGAGAACAGATGACACGACACAATAGCAAGACAAATAGACCATACTTTCTAAGTTCTATTGGGGTTAGGTTAAGGAAAATAACGCATTCTACAAAGAAAGAATTGTAAATGGAGATAAGTGACCAGCAATAAAGTAAGCTTAAGAAGAATTATCACCCGGGCTTCTAGCTAGCATCGTACCAGTTCTTTCTAGGGGCGAAAAAAGAAACTTCTAGTCTAAAGATGTTTAATTTTGATGAAACAAATTCAGCTGGTCATACAAATCACGAAGTAAGCATCATTCAACATGAAACAATATCTCAAGTCTTCAAAGACACACAAAACAGATCACTAAGCTGTCGCGAACAAATTGCATCACCTTACCATACAAACAACATTGATTCAGCATCATGATGTACGGAATCCAACCACGTGACGGACCACATGGCGTGATCGATGTTCGCCATAGGAGACGCCGCAGGAACGGTTGGAAAAGTGCCAAGATGGCGGCCAAATCGGGATATTTACAATAGTATTTAGTGTCGCTGCGGACGCTGAACTTAGTCTGCAATAATTATATGATTAATCGCCAAAATTCGCGAGTTACATTATGATTATGTAAAGCAGAAGCTGCTCTGGTTTTTCTTCAGTGTGAAAAGGTAACGGAAAATATACAGTAGGTAAATTCTCATGCAAGTGAATAAGGAAATATGCATAAATTTATTGAGGAAACAATAAACACGTATACAAATTGTTAGTTTTGTCGATTTGCGGTTTTATGAATGCGAAAACCAATTGAAACTGTTTTCATGTACTTGCATTGTTAAAGCAATGGAAGATCAACATAAATTGCAATACGAAAACGCAACAGGATTTTATGAAAATATTATGAAAAGACACGTACCTAAATTAAACTTGCTCAATATTACTAAGAGTCAATCAAATCCATAAAATCTATTAGCAGTACGAGTCTACAAAAGTAGAGAGAAAAACAACAAACGTAGTAGATGTTTTATTTGAACAACTGCACGAACATGAAATAATACATCAGTTTCATAATTTATTTGACGAACATTGTTTGCAGTCACAACCTTCAAAGCAGAGTGTTTTAAAATAATACGGATGATGGAAAAACTTCAGTGATTAAAAACAATGGAAAAACTAAAGACGATGTTGATGGGTTAAAGTAATGTTGCATAGTTGGCTATCGTAACGACTTTTTAGAATATGATGATCTTGTGCAAACCGGGCAAAAAAGAAGGTAAGATAACTAATAAGAAATCTGCCTTTGTACCAAGGGACATTTCTATTGATAAAGTTCCATCTCCACCTGTTTATGCACAGATAAGAACTACAGAGTGACTTTCAGTGACGCAATTGAAGTTCATGTGAGTCAATGAAATCGATACAACATCGTGTACAGGTTATCTCAGTCTGAGAACGTGAACGACCGACAGCTGACCCAGATTGGACCTGTTCCATAATCAATATGAGAAAATATTTTATAATAAGAGTAATTGTAAAAATAAGGTAAAAGTGAACTGCATTGAAACGGAATGTTGGGAAAAGTAGAAGTGTTGAAGGACGTCAAATATGAAAGGGTAAAAGACAAAATTTAAAAGCTGAAACTTGGGTAAATAGATAATAAGTTCTATTCTTTTAACTCCTGCATGCAATGTAATTTGAAAAGTAAACCGAAAACAACAAAGCAAGAAAGATAACTAAAGAATAGCAAGTTTTATGAGATATTGCCTTTTTCAAAGGACAAAGCCTTTGCGAAGCCACTAAAGCATAAAAAGCAGACGCTCATTAAAACTTGTCCGAGCGCAAAATTACAAGCAAATGCAAACCAGTGAAGCAAATCCCACTTAATTGTGGAGTATTTCATTAAATGTCACGGGAGATAAAATAGGATCGTATTCCAGGGTTGTAAAGGTCAGAGTTGAATTGAAACGTGCCAAGATTGCCTGTGGAAAATTTTACGATGCGGTATTAAATATGACGAGGATGCTACATTAGCTATATTGAATATTATATTTAAAGGATATTCGGACAAAATGAAGTTAAATGATGATTCTATGTGACATGATATTGTAGAATATGAAAAAGGAGATACAAAAAATTAGTATTTAATCCATGTATAGCTTACAATAATTTGGGATACCTAGTGAATCACGATAAAATAAAAAATCTAATGAGAAGTAAATACTACGATGAATTTCCGCTGAAAACGTGTAACAGTTAGCTGAGACAAGTCTAAATTGAACATGTCGTTTATTAATAGATAAATTGCACACATCTACCACCTACGTACAAACGGAAAATAGATTCAGCATATTGTACCATTTACTAAAAGCCTGATATGCCTGATAAAAGCATGAACAAATTCCGAATTGGATATTGAATATTATACGAAAAACTAGCGAGTAAATATAGCTGTGGCCCTCAAATCGTTGCTAGGTGATGAATCTTATAGCTTTATTGATCGTTCTATAAATAGTCCAAATTCATATCTTTGTGGACAATGTGGGCCGAACATTAGTCACTATAGAAGCTTGCTTTTGGAATTCGACTGCTATGTAATATTTATGATTAATTCTTATTTTAATTACCTACTTAGAATTTGCAATTCATTTATTGACTCGACATCAAAAACAAGGTCAGAATTTAGATACAATAATTTCCTTAATACTTTTGAGCACTTCAAGAATCTTCAAGAATGCTTGGAATTTAAAACACCTAAAGATTTTAAGTTAATTACAGAATCAAATGCACAGTTTCTTGAACGAAAAAGCAGCGTTATTATGTTTTCAATTTTATATTGCTTTAACTTTCAAGACTGAAATTGATTTCATAATGGATAAGCGAGGAGAAATGTTTGAAGTATTTTTATAGAGCTTTGAAGAATTTATTAAAACCGTTGTTTCTTAGTGCTTCAGAATACGACAGTTGTGTAAAGTACATAGTGTGTGAGGGATCAAAGTCCTAATAAGTTTGCACTGCTATATGCTGTCTAGTATCAATATGTGCGGGCGTTGTTTTTCTTGAGTCTCCAAGAGAACTGTCATCATCATCTATGCACAAACAATTGTACCTTTTGCCAACAACTAGTCGGTCATTAATTTAGTTGACATTCAATACACCTGCCTTTATTATTAACGTTGTAATAGTTTGTAGGATGGTTTAAAAGATAATAACTTTATTAACGGTTTTATAATGTTTTCTGGCAAGGTTTCAAATACACTAGAATATCACGAGCATGATCGTATAAAGTTAATGGATAGACTTTGGAAATAGTTTTTAATGAAACTACTAGGTTTTATTTAAATCTATTTCCGCAATTGTCATCGTAGTCACATAAATTAATTGTGTAACCACTAACCAAACGAATGATCGTGCCACTACTAGTCAGTCTTGCAGTCGCAAGATGGATGGATTCTGGAATCTAAAGAGAATCCAGAATCCGTCCTAACCGTGGGATTTCTTGCCTTCTTCTCTATAGTTTCCTAAAAATCATTTGGAACCGTGCACTAGCTTCTGACGTTTTATAAGTGTCCATGCAGGCCTATGTGACATAAGAACTGTTTTGTATGATGACCGAAATTTTCTGAAGCCATTTTTTATACAAGAAATTTTTCATCATAATTTTAAAATATATATAATAAATTAAAAAGTCTAGTAGTCAAATTTTGTGACATTTAGCCGCTAGAATTTCTGAATGGA
Source organism: Mythimna albipuncta (assembly GCA_929112965.1). Classification (NCBI taxonomy): domain Eukaryota; kingdom Metazoa; phylum Arthropoda; class Insecta; order Lepidoptera; family Noctuidae; genus Mythimna; species Mythimna albipuncta. The sequence continues at coordinate 21,779,878 of OV815961.1, read as the reverse complement.
AATACGCTACGGCTACTTTTTTTTTACAAAAACTAGTTACGATTGCCAACAATACTCACGTTACTCAAGATCTGTCATCCAAAACACTTGCATAACGGAACAATGTTCATTGACCGTCTTTTCTTTATCTTTAAGTACTTCCCCAAACGTACGGAGCGAATCAAGATCTTTATCTATGGCATAATTATTTATTCAATTATCGTGACCTGCAATTAATATTTTTTCTATTTGATTTATTTTGGACTTCGTCGCCTGAGTTTTACCAGACAAATTGTTTTACATAAATATTATTAAAGTATTAATTACTTTCTTTATCTTGTATTTCGTCTACGTATTTTATCTGTCCTGCGTCTGTGTTTTTAGTAAAAGGATGATGTCAGTATTTACAATAAAAGCAACAAGAAGTTATTGCGTAGTGAATTTTATCTACTGTTCATTATTTTTAGTCGTGTTCTTTTTCTTATAATAAACAAAACAAGAATCCAGTTCTTTTTTGCTATATTTAACAATGTGATGGTTTATGTCGTGTGTCTTTAGAAATGACCTTTGCATTAGTAGTAGATACGAAATAAGTTTATCCTGCATAGCGCTGTAGGACTGTTATTTCTAATAATGCGTTCCTGGAATGCAAAGGGCAACTAAAGAAACACAAGTGGTTTTAATCAGTAAAAGTCTGACATTCTTTTTCGCTCCACCCTGAACGGGGTCCCTATTTTATGATTTCCCACCGGAAACAATGTGAAACATTTCTAGAAGCTTAGATACTATGGTTATTTAGAAGCCAAGTTAGCACACGCTTTATTCAATTTACTCAGTGTAAAGAGCACTATCTAATTTTTTTACCGGCAGTATTACACCGCAATATCGATTACCTACTCGTTTATACTGTTTCGAACTGCAATCATTCGTAACATTCACGACCCAGTGATCATCAAAACGATTTTCCTACACAACTACTTATAATTCCATTATAATGCAATATACAATACTGATAATCTCGATAATCCAACAATCGAGATTATAATCTTTTAATTATGTTGATTTTCTCTCATAAATCAGATAAAGAGAACTTTTTTAAATACTTTCAGGAAGTAAAAAAGCTTTGATAATAATAAAAAAAACCGATGAAGGAATGCCAGAAGTAGATATCGATAAACGATATAGGCCCGAAAATATATGTACAGTAGCAGTATCGATATTATTCGCGCTAGTAAACGTTTTGCCATCCCTAAAGAGTAAAACGAATGGAGAGAACCGATAAAGACGATAAATAAATAATAAAAACTAATTTTGGACAGGATCGATGAACTTTAATCAGCAGCTAACATAACTAGTAGCTAAGTACATAATAAATTATTATACCTAATCATAGAATCAGACCACAGGTAGACGATAAGGAATGTATATAAAAAAACAAGACAAGGTAGCGGAATCCCCCACGAGCCTACCACATGGTGATCGAGTGAAAACATAGTGATCTTTATCTATGACAATAAATTGTTTTATAGATACTGTAATCTGTTATTTAATATCGCATAGCTATGTTGGGAAGGTACACTGCCTTAGATATAATGATAGAATTATTATAGATTAGACGTAGATAGATTCCTACGATGTGTACACAGTGATTATGAATACATTCCTGTAAAAGTCAGAATTATTGAAGAGTTCCTTATTCACAATAGGCAAGAATCAAGAGAATTAAGAACTATTAAAACTAAAATGAAGACAATTAACGAAGATAATAAAATTAATGTTAATAGGTATACTTTTAGAGCTGCAAACTGTAAAGAATACTAAGGCAATGACTGAATAACTAACCATGAAAATAACATAGGTCACGAAACGGCTGTTACAGCAAACTTTCCTGTAACTAATGTATAAGGTTAGTGACTTTAAAATCTAATCTAACGCCTTGTTCCACATTTAGACCTAATCCAAGTCTAGTTTAATGTGCTAATCAGGTGGGTAACCCTAGTCACGAAGGCAGTGCGTGATCGTGTCGTGCTGTGGTAATCTTTTATTGTATAGGTAATATAATCTTTATACGCTCCATCTTTAAAGAGCTTGAAAATAAATTTATAATTCCTAACATGTGTGACATTTATGCATTTGAAGTAGAAACCGATGGGAAATAAGATCAATCTGGATCAAGGAAACTACTTGGTAGCAATGTTTTGGTTGAAAAGTGAAAACAGTAATAATAGTCTGCGAAATTAAGAAATGCCATCAGGAAGTGTATATGTTTTGTCAAGTTTTTTTAAACCATCCATTCAATTCACAAATATTGCACATTGTATATGAAAGAATACATTAAAGGAACTGGTACCCGACCCTAAAAAGCCCGTACAAATCAAGTACCTACACATCTAAATTGAGCTTGTGTGGTATTTTATTTATTTATTATTATTATTAATTTATTAATACTTTTGCACAAAAAACTGTACAAAGGCGGACTTAATGCCTTACGCATTGTCTACCAGTCGACCTTAGGGTGGTGGAAAGACATAACATGGTAGATGCAACTTCAAGGCAAACAAACAAAAATAAAATTAAAATCAACATAAATACATAATTATATAAATAAATACTTATATTGAATACATACAAATAAACAATTTTTTTATGAGAAATGAATATAACAAATCATTACTGTGATGATTCTGCCAACTTCTTGCGAATGTGTTCACGAGCCATTACCTTAAAGGACAACCGGCTGGATGCCAACCTGATGTTTAACGGGAGCGCATTCCAAAGAAAGATCGCTTGGACAAAGAAAGAGGATCGGATAAACCCAGAGCGGTGTGAAGGACATCGTAGAAGACGATTATTCATTGATCGGAGATTTTTACTATGGGCAGAGCAAATGAATTGAATTCACTTCCGAACAAATTTTACACGGTACTCCTTGTATTGATCCTAAAGGGAACGTTCATTTGCTCGTCAATCATGTCTGAAGTCTGAGCAGAGAATAATGACGAGAGCAATGCGTCGATTGGCGTAACAGACAGCCCCAGACTGTAACGTAGAAAGTTTAACTAGTGGGAGAAAATTCGAAAAGAACCCTAGAAAAGATAAACTTAGGACTGAAACAACAATTATAACACAAATTGATTTTTAGTGAAGTTGGCATTAAAAACTTCAAATTCAAGTCAAAACTTGATAAATCCCAATCATAAGCGCGAATTGGGTGTAAAATAACATGATGTATAGTATACTTCTGATGATGATGTTGATGATACATAAATACATACATGACCTTCTAATAGAAATCATAAGATATTCCAACCAACCGGAGAACCATCGGACAATGGACTATAGAGCAGTTCAAACGAGCATTGCAGCCATAAATTCATGGCAAAATGGTTACTGTCAGTCACGACATCTAGTCTAGTAGATGAATGATAACTACTGTAATGAATTAGCAAAATATTGTTTCAGTCAACTGTATAATAGATTTACTACAATGCTGCATCAATCACAAATCGCACAATGGTCTTATATCAATTTACATATATTCAGTTTCCATTATAATTATAAATATTAAACTTTTTTGATACAGATATGTAACAAAATTAAAGATGGAGATCAAAATACCTGTACTACAAATAATTCTAAAAGGGATTGACGACATATTACGAGTATATTCTAGTTAGTTCAATTAGATCGGATAATGTAGGTGGCATGCTCTTGATAATCATGCATTTAGTGGTAACAATAAAGTTTACAAGGCTGTGGAGATTACAGTTGCATGCTCCTACATTCTTAAGGTGTATAACAATAAAGATAAAAATGATCACATTTTATTATAGACCACTGTTTATTCACGTGATCATCACTTACATAATAAACAAACTATTGATGTAGGTACAAAATCAAACAAGGGTAAATATAGTGTCAATAAAATACATAATAAAACCTTGAAAATTTTATCACACACATAAAAAGCAATGAACACGCAATAGACATTTAATAAAATGTGAAGAAATAATCAAAATCATATCATCCAAAAACATTGACACGATATGACTGAACACGCAAACAACAGCATATATTGTGAGTCTTACAACATTTCATCATTTGATTACTTTGTCACGTGTATTTTTCCAGGGATGCCTAAAGGAAGTTGTTTTATTGCTTGAACCTTTAACGATTTATTTAGTGGTAAGTGGTAACTGTTCGCTGTTCCCAGAAGTATTTCCCGTAAACATATTTATCTTCAGAATGTCACATTACCTTTGCTGGGAGGTATCTATTGTTGACATTACGATCGTTTGTGCGAACTCTCAAATACGCTTATTAAACAATGAATGGAAGGTAATACTTAGAACCGCCATCGCAACAGCTTCATGTAAATTTTTATCATCAATGGAAAAAATCTAAGTATATTATGTATCCACGTTATTAAGTAATGAATGATCTCTGTTGTCATTATTTACATAATTTGCGTAGATTTATAATTTACACAGTAACCGACTACTTATATTTATTATAATAAAATCATATATTGCACAAGTACTAGTAACAAGAATATTTCCGTCGTCATCTACAATGTTAAATACCTATGTGAGTGCTACAATAACCAGTTTCATACCATTTATTTTTATAACGGTTGGTTCAATCCTGCTTTAGTCTAGTCCATTACAGTACTTGCGACTTGAGATATACATAACAACTGTATCATCTCTAGGTTTCAACCAAATCAAATACCATCATTATGAGCCAAAGCAATGTTTGATAAGTGCTCAATAAAAGTAATTGTTCAAATGCTTGTCTATAGAGAAACTGAACGTAATAGAGATGTAGATGTCAATCAAATTACAATAACTATCTCTTCTGAACCGGTACCGTAAAATCCAAGACATTCAAATGGAATTGACATGGTAGCACTGAGAAATTCAATATTATAGGCATATAATACAAACAAGTCCGACCTTGTCATTACTACGCAGTAAACACTATGCAATGTACTCACACATGAACTGTTCTAATGGGCACTAATTCTTTGACTACAAGTTAACATGCGACTCACGCTACTTTTCTTTACAAATGTACATGAGAAACAAATACATGGATAAAGAATAACTAGGAGTAGAAGATATAGTTCTTACGATCTATCGGCAGATATTGCTGTCAGTGATAAGACCGGCTGTTGTACCCACAGATTTAAGTTTATTTATAATACGTTGTGTTCTTTTTCGGTGTACAATAAAATTTATTCTATTATAATCTAGGAAGAACCAGACGATGAACATTTAGACAGAGCTCGATAAGAGTTGCTGCTGAATAATAAGAGAAGTTTAAGGATAGACGTTGTAACTGTAAACAACATGGATTTATAAATCGAAAAAAAAAACCGGCCAAGAGCGTGTCGGGCCACGCTCAGTGTAGGGTTCCGTAGTTTTCCATCCGTCACAATAAGTGTACCCACTTATGAGTTTAAAAAAATGCTTGCCTATACGACTATACAACAAACTTAGTCCTGAAATTATTTTGTAGAACCTTTTTGTCTTTTTGTACAAAAACTGTTCTTTCCATCAAGTTCAAAATAATTTTCCTAGAAAGTCCTTATAAAGTTCTACATTTCAGTTTTTTTTTCATATTTTCTAAACTTATGGTTCAAAAGTTAGAGGGGGGGGCGACGCATTGTTTTTTACTTTTGGAGCGATTATTTCCGAAATTATTGACATTATCAAAAAATGATTTTAGTAAACCCCTATTTATTTTTAAATACCTATCCAACGATATATCACACGTTAGGGATGAAATTAAAAAAAAAAACACTTCCCACCTTACATATAGGGAGCCCCCCCTACCCTAATACCCTAATAAAACATTTTTTTTCCAATTTTTATTTTACCACTTTGTCGGCGTGATTGATATACATATTGTTACCAAATTTCAGCTTTCTAGTGCTAACGGTCACAGAGATTAAGCGAGGACGGACAGACAGTTGACTACGAAACCCTAAAAAATAATCTGTACGTTGAAATTGAAATATGGATTTACGAATGTAATCAAATCTATTAGATTCTGATTTCGATATCGAAAATATTGTAAAGCATGGCATACATGTCACTAATACAAGGAAATTATTACATATTGGAAGTCGTTGGTCGTTTTAAAGTACACAGTTTGTCATAATTTGACGAAGAATGTAACTCGTAAGTGGAATTTGAACAGGTAAATGTAAGGATCCTGAGGCTAAGTGTCGAGACTTATGCGTTATAAAAGTTGTGATCTAATAAACCAAGTAGCAAATATTGAATGTCCACAGTTCGTAGTCGTTACAAACGTCACTTGAGTATGGAAAACCTTCGTAAGCGTTAATCTATGAGCGCTGTTAACTTGTATATCGCAGAAGCGTAGTTCTCTATTCAATTAAAAGCCTAGCTTTTTTATAAAACTGCGCCATTCGATTAGCAGCCTGGATGATATTCAGTCATTCAATCAAACAACTAAGTAAATGATTTAGATCGATAACGTTTCATCACTCGCCTAGTTTGGACAAAATTTAAGTAGTTGTGGTAAGTCGTAAACTTAATTTCAATTTGCGTTCAGCCGGCTATGTGTTAACAGTCGTAGTATAAGCTGATGGAGCCCCGCAACTTGAAGCTTTTGTAGGATCAAAACTACATGAAAGAAATGAGGAGGCTTCGTTCGCTTGTTTTGCTTGCTCACACGAGCCTCCCTCGAACCTTACTTTTATTAAACTCGTCATGCTGGTCATGCTAGGCAATTTAAGCCACGCAGAATTGGGATAGGATTACGTAATTGAAATGATCAAGCGTTTGCTAACGTTGCTAGTCCAAACTCCAATTATACTAGTGTCTAAATCGCTAGCTATTAAAGTCAGAGCTAATGTCTAACGAGCATTCAGGAATGTGGTTTCTGAAAATTTATATTGGTTCTCCATTAGCTTTTGTTTGTTATTTCTAGTTTGTTCATCACAAAGATCCAGTTTGTCTATTGACATTATTGGCATGCAGAAACATTACTTCAAAATCGAGATACCTCGATTGAGAGTAGTGACGCGTGGAATTGGAAATCATTTCAAAGATAATTTATTAATATACAATATTAGGGAAGTGAACGGATGCAAAACAAACAATTGATAGCAGCACTTCACTCCACACCACTTCAAGATAAGCTCGTAGTGCCTTGTGAAGAGTTTCAAGATCATATTTATTATTTCTATTATCCATGTTTGCACACGAAGATATAATTTTTACAATGTTATCCAATTATATCTAAAATTCGATTGTTTTAGTAAAAATACTATCTGTAGTAAATATTTTGATATCAGGCGCTGGGCGCATGATTGAAGCATTTCTTTGGATGACAATTTTGTGATGATAGTAAGCATTGGACGTGATCGGTGGAGCTATCTTTTACTATCTTTACAAAAAAGTTTTGGTGAATCATATTGTACTTACAAGAATGTGATTGTGAAATGTTTGTTATTCTTTCCTTTTTTTATTACTAACATGTGGTTACAGTAATTTGATTAATTCTAACGAAAGCCTTCGTTACAATTAATTAATTTACTCTCTATTAGTACTTATATATTTTCCTTCAGTTTTGATATGGAAAACCGAAAATTAATTGGTACTTAATTTTATAAGACTTCATCACAAATTCTCAGTACAAAGTGAACGTAATGACAAGCAATTTATCGGAATGAATAAGGTAGGAAAAAATTGCGATAGAATTTGATACGTCCTTCAATAGGAAGCCAAAGCTTTAGGGAAAATTTATTTATCAAAAATGAAAAAGGTAAATCCTTTTAATTGGATAATTATGTAACATGACGTTGCCTGGATTGAAAATTGCTCCCAAATTAAATTATCTATCAGTACAAAATCATTCAAATCGCAAACCATATTTTAATTAATAATTGCTCTGTAAACTTTGAAGATTAATATTCGCTTTCAAACTCCACAAAACCGCACGCAAGAATGGAAACATTAACGCTATCATAAAATTCCTATCACTTTAAAAAGCAAAGCAGACAACGTCATGAAATGAAATTCTATTTCCATTTCCTTTTCCACGGCGAGACTTCGTTTTCCAACTGTCGCAGTCGTCCGTGCTATTATAAAGATACACTGAGTTGGAACCACAGTAAGAGAAACAACTGTGTCACAACTTAGAACTCCGAAAGCGTCCTTGAATTTACGGTTCTATGAGATATGGACTGTAAAGCTTCGTAATGAAGTGGTGGAACAGTCGGGTAATTTTATGGTTTGTTACTCGTAACATGATTGCTTCTTTTTTAAAAGCCAAGGTCGGTTTATCAGGGTAAGTAATGTAATCGCGTGATTATGTAGCGATGCGGAAAAACGACGTTATAGGTACATAACATAGGTACACTGTACTAGATGTGATTCGCTGTGCAATCCGCTGGTTCTATTTTCTGGATTGTAAAATGTCTTTGAAGGTCAGACTTCTTTTTATCGTTTTAAAATAATTTTTTTAGCTTGGAAATTCTGTCAATGTCATCTGGAATGTCTGGAAATTTTCCACAGGGAGACGCTATTTGCATGATATCATCACGAGGTAAGCATGGAAAATCTAATATCTGTTATTCGAACTTGTGAAGCATCATTAATTAAAGAAGTAGACATACAGATTGAAGATCTACGTACATTCTCACGCCCTATCGTAACATAAATTAATATTAGGTAACTAAATATTATGAGGGAAGGAAACAAATACAAATATAATTAAGCTCTTTCCTAAGATAACGCTCAAGGTCTTGCATCAAGGCAGCTCTATATTAGAACACAAATATTGATATCTATTGGTGAAGAGAACTGTCGACATGAAACTATTTGATGCGATAATTTCTATAACGCATATCAGTGCGTTGGAAGTTGAATGTCATTGTGATGCGCTTTAGCATTCTTCCTGTTTATTAGATTGCAACGGTGATTCTGAATTATTCCATAAAGCCATAATTTCTGAGAAGACAACTAAGCTATTGACTTTACCCACGTCTGAAGTGTTTGCCTTCAGATTAATGCATTACATTAGCAGCTGTGTTCACATTATTCAGCTGACCTTAGAAATAACGCAAATGGTAATATTATGTGACGCAATTCTGAGAAATTGCAGCCAAACTGCAGCAAATTTAGCTAGATGATATGGGTGATAGATTTCCTTTACCTACATCGTTTCGAAATACGTCCTCTGCTGTATATAGACATATCTACTCCTAATGTTGCCACTTCAACTGGTCGCAAACTGCGGATTCCCGCGAACTTCACCACCTGCTGGGAGGCCACAATACTTTAGTCAGCAGTTGACATTGGACTTAAAGGAGGCCCAGAATAAGGTAGTGGTATGACAAGGAAATCTATAGTAAGCATTGAGCGAACACGATTTGAAAAAGAAAGTAGACATTAACAAGCTGACATAAGATGATAAGACACCCGGTAATATAAAACAAACACCCCACGCAGCGTTATCGATAAACTCCTGGCCAGCACTACTGCATAGATAAATCAAACAACTGCGCAGCTCAGAACGGCGGCCATTATCTATTCGTTGGCGAATAGGTGACTGGGTCAGGCAAATTGACTGTTGATATTATGGGCACAAGATCGGGAGGGGTCTATTAAACCTCGTGCGATGGCCATTATGTAATTGACCGTCTTTGAACTGCACACGAGGGGCAATGGCAAATGGCGTACTAGATATAAAAATAGGTAACGGACGAGCTGCAAGCGTTTTTGTGGAAGTAGCCCGATTAGATACAATCATAAAATAGAACTAGAACGCTTGATGAAGAACGCTTCAACGTCGGCCAAGTGAGCCGTTGCAAACACAACCTAGCAAAATGGTGCTTTTCTTTTTTTTCGATGGGAAAAATCATCTTATGACAAACCCTGCTCTTGGGCGGAGCGGGAGATAGTGTCAGACTCTTACTGACTAAAAACCCATCCCATTCCTTCTAGCCTTCGTACCGGGGCTCGAGCGCCCTTTCGGATAACCCTGGCCCCAGTAGGCTTCGACCCGGCTGGGGCCCTGCTGTTGCTGACAACTCCTTGAGGCGCGCGGGAACAGCGCGCGCCGTCGACGACTTGGGCTTGGTCCGGACGGTTACCGGACGGCCGGACAGCGAGCTACCCATTGCTCACTGTCCGCAAGCCCGCGCCTACGGTGGCTCGAAATCGGGATCGGAATCCCGGCGGCGGCAGCGAGAGCGCCGTTGTCTGATTCGGTCGGCCTCCTCCTTAGCGAGCATTACTGCTTCGCAGAAGTCGGCGACCGCCGGCCACTCCTCCTCGCTCCGGACCATGGCCTCGACCAGGGCCCGGCGCGAGAGGTCTCCGCCGCCGATCACCCCCACGAGGGCACGGCGATGCTCCGCCCAAGCAGGGCACACCGCGATTGTGTGCTCCACCGTGTCCTCCGGGCGTTCCACATAGTGGCGACACCCGGGCGTCACTTCCGCTTTAATTCGGAACAGGAACCTCCCGAACTTGCCATTTCCGGTGAGGACCTGTGTCATGCGGAAGGTAAGGACGCCGCGAGGTCTTTCCAGCCACGCCTCAAAGAGGGGACATATCGCCATAATTGTGGCGTGCCCATGACGGGGTTGCGATAGTCGCTGACGCCATTCCACCATGAGATCCCGCCGGAGCTCTGTCCGCCATGAGACTTCTGACTCCGGACTCCGGTGAGAGGACTTTCACCTCGGCGTTGCATCTCCACGCGCATGTCGCGCATGTGTGCAAGGACTGTTGCCTCCAGATCCCACGGTGGTAGGCCAGTAGCAAAATGGTGCTCCTGACCAGACTAGTGCCCAAACTGTTCCTATATATGCACTCTCCTAAAAACGCCACTGACGCCGCTATAGACGTGACCATTCAATGGATCCAAAAAAATTGAGGGAAATGAAAACCATTGATTCAAGAAGTAAAACTTAGTACTGCCACCTTATTTGTACCGTCAAGGACTGCTTCTACATTTAACTTGTGGATGTGTGATCCGTGTCTTGAACATTTTTTGTTTTGTATTCTCTTCCTTCCATAATGCTCTCTTGCATTTGCTAGCCCTATTCTTATACAAAGCTAAAGTATGATTTCCAAGCTCTTGGCAGGAAGGCTTTACATTATTTAAGACGTCATCTTTGACGGCAACTAGTCTATGAATATTTCAGTTTTGATCGACAGCCAGGCACCGTCGCAAAGCTCTATGATGTTGATCCTATCCACTGAGTAATTTCGTTGATATACTGCAAAACCGCAAAGGGTACTTGTCACATAGCTAGAAGTTACCAATATACATAAACGTGTTACCTCGTCCTTTGGCATTAATTAGTCCATCGTACCTTACAACTGATAATTATCATAGGTTGTGTTCAAAGATCTCATTGACGGATATTTTAATATTATAGTGTTTAATTATGTCTTTTAGCTAGCTTGGGTTTACGAATAGTTCTACAATTTAACGAATTTAATACAAGCGTCTATCTTATTCATGGTATTTGTAAACATACCGAATTTGCATTTAGAATGTAGCACTCTTCTATATGTAGGTATAGGGGCTTAGGCAGGATCTCGTTCATAGCTCTCCAATCAATGAGTCTTTGAAACGCAAAACAAGGATCAGGAGGGGCAATGGACTTGCTATGATTCAATTGCTATTCCCCGAGTATTTTTCCAATAATGTTTTTCAGAGATATGTCATTCAAATTGGAATGTTTGCGCAATTTTCAAGCTCTTCTGAGTCTCTTGAATTATTTTACATGAGAGATTTAAGTATTTGCGTATCTAACGGCTGTTGAAATAACTTTACCAAGCGTTGAGTGAAATGCATTATTCAAAGTACCGAATAAAAAATAGCTGGTATTTTTAAAACACTTAAAAATCATGGAAATGTTCCTATAATCTCAACGATAAATGTTTACTATGTAAGCGCAGTTTCACACAATATTTTCTTTTTATTCGTGTTTCAGCTATGTTGCATTTGAAACCGTTTGAAACATTGAACTTGTTTGATTGATGGTACTTGAAACTGTTTCTATTCTCATCATTCTTTTGCCTTCATTCTAATTTATTTAAGTTCAACGCGCACCATGTCTTGTATATGATGTTTCTATTTTATCAGTCGTCTCAGTAGTCACCTCTTTTTTCAGCCATAACCTGTTCGCACAAGTCATCCATGGTACCTATGCGAGATAACGGAAGAATGTAAAACGCATTCATACTCAGCTGTTCTCACCACATTTTCCACCTTCATCTACATCATATGCCTGTACAATGGCAATCGTTTTACTGGTTATCACATTAATATTATAAAGGCGAAAGTTTGTGAGTGTGTGTGTACATCTGTATGATTAACTCTTTGAATGCCGTAATTAGAGACACAATAGAAAGACAATTGCTTATGTCGAACTGTGTAACATAAGACATTCAAAAGGTTAATACTCATTCACGCCCAAACGTCTGAACGTATTAGAAAGACACACAAGTTCACCAAGTCAAGCAAGACGCTTACAGAAGCTATTATTTAGTACTTACAATTACACGATGTCGGCATTCAAATTAAAGATTGATGTAGGTAATAAGAGGTATTGGCTTACAAGCGAAACTGTTGTAAAATGTAGTTACATATTGCTTACATATTGATTTTATTGCTGCATAGAGTATTTTACTAGTGAAAATAATCGAGGTTATTGACGTAATTAAAAGAGCGTTATACTTTATAGGTACCTATAAAAAGTAAAGTGCATAAAGTGACATGATGAAGTATGCTTATCTGAAGCAATTTATAACATGATTTGCCTAGCAGTTATCATCTATCACTATTGATTGGTGCTTGCTTTCCATACGTAGGTATTTAACATGGATTAAGTCATGAGTTACTAGACTGGAACGCAAAGAGTAACTGAAGGAATGGAACAGTGTTTTAGTCCCGACGTCTGGCTCTCAAATTGGATCAGACTGGGGCTCTCAAGCGGCTTCTGCCCAACCTAAGGGGTTCAGACGCCTTCTGCCGAGGGCTCTATGCAGGAATCGTTTGGTAAATGGCCTTTGTGGAGCGCCGGTATGGGCACCGTCGCTGGTTTAGCGACCGACGGCTAACACATGCCAAAGGGTCATGGCTATCCGGATGGTGCGGGGACACCGCACGGTTTCCCGCGAAGACGCGAGCCTCCTTGCAGCCCCACCATCGTGGGATTTGGTGGCAACAATCCTTGCACGCATGCATGATCTGCGCGTAGAGATGCAACGCCGGGGCGAAACTACCAAGCTAACAAGTGGGACTTAGTCAGTAAAAGTGTGCACGTTTTCCCTTTCCACCCTAAAGCGGGAGAAGTCATTGGATGATTTCCCACCTAAATAAAAGGCACTCTTGAAGGATTGTCAAATTCATTGCCAAAAACCCCAAAGATGTCGTAAACATGTACCATTTTCCCAGTACTTTTCCCACGCTGGAAACCGCCTGCTCCAGTTTGCCATGTGGTATCGATTTTCCAAACTGGCTAAATGCCAAGTGTAAGGGTGTAAGCACGATTGTTCTGATACTGACTGGCACCTTGCCAACTGCCACAAACTTAGACTTTTAATCAATTTAAACTATGCTGAAGTAGCGTGTTCTGGATTTTTGTGGACTGTATCGTTTACGTTTTGGGAAATTAAATTGTTTAGTCATGGAAACGTTTTAGTTTTTAGGTGAATGCTCCAAGTTAGAGCTTTCACCGAGCTGTGATGGCACAGTGGTAATGGCCCCTCAAAACTGTGAAAGAAAACATCTTGTGGAAATTGGCATGTCCTAAAACCAAAAATTCGGAAACATGCGACATCCACGCCTAGTGGATTATGGCCCATTTTTGTGTTTTGCTTTTTTTGTGGTCGCACTGTTTTGCAGTGGGATTTTATCATATAACTTTTCGTGCTCTAGATGGAGCGAGCTAGCGTGTCAGATTTTTACTGACTAAAACTCATCTGTGTTCCTTCAGTTGCCTTCTACGATCCAGAGCCATGGTAACTCTTTCGAACAATCGAGCAGCCCCTAGCAGGCTTCGGTAATAGTGGTCACAGATTTGATTGAGTTACTCTTTTTCGAGATTTTAAAGCACCTTTCGTGAATGCAATGGTCATCATTTCAAATTGTTAGCTTTGCTGTAAAATTAGATGTTAGCGCTTCGGTTCATGCAGCAAACAATGTATTTTCTTTGATGAACCACTACGTAAACACACCTCGATGTATAGAGAACATTGCCGTATTGTAACTAGTTGTAATCATTCGTCTCGGTTATAAAGAAACTAGTACATTAGTGACGCACTGTATGTTCCACATTAAGATTTAGGTCTTCACGTAAAATAACAACAAACTCTTTGGCTTACAGCCCGACTGTGTTGTTTACTGTCCTTGGTCATTTTAAATTAGCCTTCTACTATGACTATCGGTAGGTACGAGCACCGAGCACATTAGAAAAGGAAATACTTTCCGATTTGTACTACGAGTGTCGCCGCTTGTCTTCCACCCTTAACTCCACTAAAGGTAATAAACCAGTACGAACACGCATTACGCAACTAACAGACCACGCACACTTAGATCGCAAGTTTGCTATTGGTAGTGTCAATTATGAGCATGATCATATTTTGAGGCACGCCTGCCCCGCTCACAAGATCATTCTAGCCTCTTTCATCTTTTCTGTGGGTACGAGGACCTGGGCCCTGGACCATGGCGTGTTAAAATGTTAAACGTGTGAGCGAGAAAGAAGGATGAAGATGAGAAGGATCGATTTGCGCATTCCATACATTGGCGAGCCAATCGTCGTCGTTGTTGGATACATGCAGCAAGCGCAGGGAACGAATCACGAGTGACATCTATGATACGATGGCGCGGCGAGACAATCAGTGCCACTCCCCGCCCCCGCGTCTGACACTTCGCACCACTAAAGAGACCGAATATTTGACTTCTGCCCAACTTGAAACCAGCGCTCAAGACCCGTGATGGTAATTGTACAGCTGCATCTCTTTAACTTTACAGTTCAGGTTAGTTCGTGACACGGATCGTGACAAGGCGGTAGGTGGTAGATCTTTGCGAGGCTTTTGTCCTTTTTGTGTATGTGAATCTAAACTGGGTATTTCTTTTGAAAGAAATTAATATTATATATTTCAAGATCAAAATATTATTTTAAAAGATTTATGGATAACAAAAAATAAGCCATGCGATAAGTCGCACGGATTTAAAATTGATATTTGTTATTCTAGTAAATGGGCACACCAATATTTGTGATGGATTATTGGCTTTAGATGAAGTGATATTGTATTAGTGATATTGATTTAAAGTCCAAAATGCATGGGATTGATATAAGCTACTGGCCTAGTCTAAAGATTTGCTAAAAGTTCTTGGTCAAATCTGTGCGAAAACAACTATATCCGCCGCAGTAGCCATAGAATAAGTACATTTTGATACAAGTGAAGAAAGTTTAGTCTTGCCTAAGGTATTATGGGTATTGAGGGCAGTGTTGATAAATCACGTGTATCAAACGATGTTTTTCAATACAATTACGAAGACATAAATAAACGGAGATTGATGCAAGACTCTCGTGTGGGTCGACGCGCGTACATCCTGGAGGTGGCAGCTCATTTTTCCGCAGTAGTGCAAAAAACAGTGTATTAACAATAGATATTTATTTCTTACCTGAGCTGAGCGCTGTAGAATTGATGCGGGATGGCAGTTAGCACACCCGCGCCGTCTCCGGTGTCGTTGTCGCAGGCGCACGCACCTCGGTGCTCCATGCGTTTTGCGAGCGTCTCTGCATCTCGGACGATCTGTGCAAAATTTGATAATGAGTATCAAAAAAACATTACCGTATTCTCCGAAGGAATAGGCAAAGGTCTACTTATAGAACTCACAAAATTTGGCAGCTCTCGTTTGAGTCTCATGAATCAGGGGATGAATTTTTTGCCATCACTTGTTCATTCAGGCACAGAAATCACAGATGTAGGCCGAGGCAGTCAAGATTTACAAAATATGTAGCTCTATTAGGCTGGCAGTTGCTTGGCTGTAAACCTTGATGATGATGACCAACAAATCCATTTACACAAGTTGGACTGTCTTTGTCTCTGGTGAGACAACTCCTAAGCGGCCAAACACACAGCGGCATAGCGTCGAGGTGGTGGTGCAAGACTAGACCGAGACGTGACCACAAACACTGTCAAGAGTGCACCACGAAGAGAGAAACTGTCTAAAGAGAAGAAAAGGAAACAAAGAGGCTACAAAGACAACCGATTTACCAATATCTCAAGATGATCAATGCACTTCGAAAAAATTTCTATCATTTGACTCATGTATATGTCGCAGTCATCTGACTTGGGCTTGGTCCGGACAGCGAGCTACCGATTCTCACTGTCCGCAAGCCCGCGGGCCTAGGCATCTAATTGGATGCCGGTGTTTAACGAACGCCCTAGGCGTCCAATTGGATGGCTAATTTAACCAGATGGCTGCGACATATAAAAACTACAGCTACCTACGAGAGATGTATCCATCGTGGCCAGATCTTAGAAACTGATCACTTCATGATATGGCTAAGTAAAACTGGCCATATCGTTTTAATCGTTAAAGTTTAAGAAGCCGGCGACAGATGAATTTCCTTACAAACGTAATACCACGCTCATTTGCAGTTGGAGCATATTTCCAGCATATTATGATGTTATTCGATTATAGACAACATTTATCTAGGTTCCTACGTTTTTCTTTTTAAAAAAAACAAAAAGAAATTTAAGCGAATTGTATTTCGTACTTTTTTACAGCGTAAATGGCAAAACATGCCATTTGGCTTTTTCTGTATTAAAAATAACAATAGTTCTAATATTCTCGACGTAGGAACCTAGATAAATATTGTCTATAACCGAATATCATCATAATATGTTGGAAATATGCTCCAACTGCAAATGAGCGTGGTATTACGTTTGTATGGAAATTCATCTGTCGCCGGCCTCATAATGACATTTCAATCTTCGTTTGCCCTACTTTCTTTAAACCTTTTATTATCATTGAAATCCTACATCAATGATATGGCCAAACGAGGATTGAAATATATATAGCAACATGAATTTACGGCTTTAATTTATCAGCGTGATACAAGTCAAGGTTCAAACTCGTTTGTTTACTCTTGTTTTGATTTAACAGATGAACAAAGACGTCATCATGATCCGGAATATATTAATATACCTACATGCATCGATTACACCTTAGTGAATTCGGTCTTCCCCTCCTGAGTGGTTGTATTAGATTAGATTGTTAACGATATTAGTCATATTCACAAAACGGTCATAATAAACATTACTAAACAGTAGCAGTAATCTTCCATTCAAAATCATGAGTTATCAACTCGAATTGTATTTAAATTCTTCTACTAGACAAAAAAAGCTAGACAAATGGCATGCTAATAAAAAAGATGAAACCTATCTAGATAGCTAAATAACTACTTTGGTAAAACGACAACATACATTTGAATTTACAGTACATTTGTAGACATACTCTATGATAAATAATGAGATTGCCTTACTACGACGACGCCGACGCTAATAGATTTAGAAATGTAACCATAAAATATGGTAATTGGCTTCTTGGTTTCTAGTCCCAAATTATCGCAAACATTGTTCATTTTATGCTCTTTAGAATAGAAGAATGGTTGCCAAGAAAACTCCATAAAGACTGTACTTTTGTAGAGTTTCAAAATAATACTACCTACTACTTAAAAAGTCCCTATAAAACTATGGCGTAGCATTTTGACAAGGTTATTAATGGATGCTTGCCAAATGCAATGCAGTATAAATATGAATTTGCCTCTGGTAATGTCAGTGGCCCAAGATGACATAAATAGGATTTGTACAGCCATGGCTACAATCAAGATTATGATAGTTTCCATTACATTCCAAGGTTCTGAAATTCTTGAACGCAAATATAGAATATCAGTTCGCTCCTAATTTCAATTCTGCATGAAATTCAAACATACAGAGAGCCGTATCTACAGCTGCATTACTATTTGCAGTTTCATTCGACAGAATATTAATTCAGAGAATATTTCTAACAAAGTATGATATTTTTTAGGAGACTCGGGAATAAGATGGATGCGAGACAGATAGGACCCGTTCAAGGTTGCGACCCTTGGGGGAGGCCTATGTTCAGTAGTGGACGTCTTTAGGGGTTGAAATGATGATGATGATGATTTATTTAGCCTTTTTGGACATAAGTTTTTTGGCTTACGAGTTGTATCACCACTACTCTCAAAACGGTGAAAGAAAACATCGTGAGGAAACCGACCGGCATGTCTTCTGGACATGCCCATCCAAAAATTCGAAGACGTGACATACGCCAAACCGCTCTGGGCCCGCATGGTGGATTATGTCCCATTCCCGCTCCTAAAGAGGAGGCCTGAATCCCATCAGCGGGAACATTAAAAAGGCTGATTAAGACGTGACATTCGCCAAACCGCACTGGGCCCGCATGGTGGATTATGTCCCATTCCCGCTCCAAAGAGGAGGCCTGAATCCCAGCAGCGCGAACAATAAAAAGGCAGATTATGCTATATTATGGACATAAGTTGACCAATTAATTTAGGTTGCCTTGAAAGGGCCCACGTTGTATTGGATCTGTAGATACGACTGGACACTAGAGACACAGCTCTCATATCTAATTAATTAGCGTTACTAAGCAACAGGAGATAGGGGCGCTACCCTTGTCGTGATCCAATTTCGGCTTAGGGCGTTGCTAGGGCTTATGGAGTCCGGCTCTCGGACATGAGTACTGACAGGGAGGGTAATACATTGTTAGAACTATGCCAACATGGAACCATTAGAGTTATGCCTTCTGGTTTTTAATTGGATATTTTGTTTATGTACAATATTTTATACTAAACAAAAATAGTATTAAAATAATCTTTTTCTGTAAACAACTTCAAAATTGGTTATAGCAGCAATTAGGTTTTCAATTACAAGGTAGTTTTTTTTTTTATTGGAAATATCATGTTATGACAACCCCCGCTCTTGGGCGGAGCGGGAGATAGTGTCAGACTCTTACTGAATAAAAAACCCATCCCGTTCCTTAAAGCCTTCATACCGGGGCTCGAGCGCCCTTCCGGATAACCCTGGCCTCAGTAGGCTTCGACCCGGCTGGGCCCCTGCTGTTGCTGACAACTCCTTGGAGCGCGCGCCTTCTACGACTTGGGCTTGGTCAGGACAGCGAGCTACCCATTGCTCACTGTCCGCAAGCCCGCGCCTACGGTGGCTGGAAATCGGGATCGGAATCCCGGCGGCGGCGAGAGCGCCGTTGCCTGATGCGCTCGGCCTCCTCCTTAGCGAGCATTACTGCTTCGCTGAAGTCGGCGACGGCCTGCCACTCCTCCTCGCTCCGGACCATGGCCTCGACCAAGGCCCGGCGCGAGAATTATTGGTATTGTGGAGGAGTAGCGTCGAAATGGGAATATCTTACTATCTCTTTACTAAGACATAAAGTAATGGCAGTGACGTCACATTTTAGCGAGTGCATCCCTGTTTTGTTATTTGAGTTTCCCCTTCCACCAGATTTAAAAGGTTTCTAATTTATTTATATTTTAAATCCACTTACTATCATGGATAAAGTTATGTTTTGATAGAAACAATAAAAAAACATTGTAACGACTATAACAAGCAATTAAATGTTTGAATTTTTCAAAATTAAAACAAGCATTGAAAGAAAAATGTTTAGAAACTTCAGCATTTTATATAAAACAGGAAAGGTCAAAGTTCTGTAGAATAATGACTGGTTGCGCAAACACTTCTGAAGTTCAGAATTTAAAGGGTTTCCATGAATTGGCAACAAAAGAGTTCATTAATTCATTAAACCCCAAGCGAACGCCGGCGTTCGCGCAGCTATTGTCTTTCAATTGTGTCTGTCATTATCACGATTGAAAGGTACAAAGAGGAATGGTACATTTATGAAAAAACTGATTGCGCAAGGTATTTCAAAAGTAAAAACATTTGAGAAGCTACGAATGTTTTCAAGAAAATAGCTTGTTAATCAAAAAAGAACGGTGAAGTTTTGTAGAATGGACTGATTGCGCAATTATTTCAGGAGTTAAAACATTTGAGAGGCTTCGAAGGTTCTCAAGAAACGTGAAGAGAATTAAAAAGGAAAGGCGATGTTTTGTTTGAAAATAAACTGGTTGCGTAAGATATTTCTAGAGCTTTGAGCATTTAAAAGGTTTCCTGAAAAAAAAAAGAAATAGATTGAGAGGAACGAACGGATTTTTTTTTTTAATTGTAAAAATATATGGATATTAAAATACTTATGAGTTTGTTTCTTTCCTCAAGATTAGATTGTTTTCCAGAGAAGAAAAACAAAAATATAAAAAATGTGGTTCAAAATGTTTTAGAATATTTAAAAGCTTATTGATTTCAAGAAAATATTTTGCCCAAAATAGCATCGTAGCATAAAATATTCCTCAGGGCAAACAAGGCTACGGTATTTTTCTAAACAGTTGCCGCGGACCTGGATCGCAAAGGGCAACTGTAGAAAGACAGGTGGATTTTAGTCAGTAAGTCTTACATTCCCTCTGACACCACCCAGAACGAGAAGATTTTTGATAATTCCCTTAAAACAAATTTTTTCTTGGTCTTGGGAAATCACCTAATGACCTCTCTAGGATGGACCGAGGCGTGTCAGGCTTATACTGGCTAAAACCCACCTTTATACTTTTGCGTTCTGGGACCTGCCCCCCTAGCCAAGTTACAACCGTTTCGCTTGCGCCGAACGCTTCGAGTTAACCTTGCCGCCAATTCTTTTGTTCTGACCACGTGACTGAGCGTTAAGACGACGTCATTCCCGTACATTTGAAGCTTTCTACAAGCGTTAACTATTGCAGAATAGCAACTTGGCTAGGGGTAGGGGGTTACCCTTCCAGAAATTCCCCGTGTCCCTACCGAATATCTAAGATGTATCCTAAGATTAGGAATATTCTACAGGAACCACATGGTACGTTTACTTATCAGAAATTCCTCGTGAAATATTCAAGAGTTTGCATCGTTTTAAAGAAGGTACTTACTTTATGAGTACGTTTTCCGTCGATAGCAACCACAAATCCAACTCCACAGGCCTCGTGCTCGTTCTGAGGGTCGTACAAGCCTTGCTTGGGCGGCCCTTCCCACTCCATACCTGAAACCGAAATATACACATTAGGCAAGGACAAGGCACACAAGGATTAGGAAATTCGAAGACGTGTGACATTCACCACCCGCACTGTGCCCGCGTGGTGGATTACGGCCCATTCGCTCTCCTAGAGAGGAGGCTTGAGTCCTAACATTGGGAACATTAAAAAGGCTGGTGATGAAGGACAAGGCATATTGGTTCTAGAACTAAAATGTTACGAGAAAATGGTGTCTTAAGATTTTTTTTTTAAATTGATAGGCTCGCGTTTGACCTGATGGTCTACGATGGAGCGCGGTTCCCTAAAAGTAACCTATTCACTCCTGACTGACCCCTAGGCAGTAGCTATCAGGAAACACAGACTCCTGCAGGGAATTCCAGTCCTTAGCTGTACTGTACATGCAATAAAGGTACTGACTGCGCACACTCCGATCTGGGCGCGTTGGTCTCCTTACATTTTTATATATGTGTAGAACTGCACTAGATCCACGCCATGCGACGTCATTCTTGGTACAAATCAGGCGTGATCGACGTGTGCTTTAATCTAAAGTAGGTACTTAGTTCTAGCTTAAATATGAAGTTGCAGGACAGTTTCAAAGAGTCACTGCGTTTCAGGAGCGACACTAGAGGGTTTTAGTCAGTAATCAGTTTTGACATTCGCTCTCGCACCACCCAGAGCGGGAAAAGTTATTTGATGATAACCCATCTCAAAAAGATGTATTAGACATTAACAACGAGTTATGATTATGTGAGATGTTTCCTAAAAACAAGAATGATGATAAGCTTATAATATAATGTTTAGTAATAATACTTTATCAGCAACAATTAACACAAAAAGACGGTCTTTGAAAGTTACAAAGTAGGTAACGGAATGTTTATTAAGTTGAGTCTATTCGTGGCCGACTTTTAACGGAATAAATGTCAATAAAGCATTATGTAGAATTGTAGAATGAAAAGTAATACCTTCCTGGTACCTTAGTACTTATTCGTAAGGTTAAGGGTCGTAATAGTAGATTATATGACTAGGGGGTAAAGCGGTGTCTTTAAGGGCCAAGCGTCCGAAAAGTGCCATAAAACAGTGATTTTCTGAGGCCTACTCCTCTGTAACGGCTAGGTCAATTGGTTTGAAAAAAAATATATGTTTATTATAGATTCATGAACAATAATACCAACATTTGATTTTTTCGTGCAATTAATATTTTGTCAAAAAAAAAAATATTTAGCAATTTCGCAACTTTTCCCTACTCCTTCGAAACGTCTTGGACCTTTAGAAACATTTTTACACATAAAAATTGTTGGTTAAATATTCTTCAAAGTGAACATTGCATATGTAAATCAATCAATATCTCGCAGAGAAAATGGATTTAAAGGGCTTTCCGGGCGCTGCTGGCCGCAAATAAATGCACAGATTTGCGTACTGCCGCCTAGGCGAGTGCGAGAGTTGCGTTCACATAATTTCGGCCAGATGGTTCAAGGAACTATACGCCTTAAGTCGCAGGCGGAATATTTTTTTTATTTTTATTTTTATTATTGGTAGGCTCGCGTTTGACCACTATCTCACCTGATGGTAAGTGATGATGTGGCCGACGATGGAGCACGCTTGCCTAGAAGTAACCTATTCACTCTCGACTTAAAGACCCCTAGGTTGTAGCTATCAGGAAACACAGACTCCGGCAGGGAATTCCACTCTTTAGCTGTACGCATAATGAATGTGTTTCCAAAACGCTTTGTACGAATGGGTGGGATATCCACCATGTACCGATGGCGCAACGCCGTACGTCTAGTGGTCCGATGATGGAACGGACTTGGCGGAATTAAATTGTGCAATTCCAACGCACACTCACCGAAGTGTAATCGATAGAAAACCGCCAGGCCAGCAACTCGGCGTCGATGCTCAAGGCTTTGGAGCTTTGACTCAACAAGCGCATCATCACCGATGATCTTCTTTGCTCGCCTCTCAATCGACTCCAGAGCATCAAGCTGATACTTGGCAGACCCATCCCAAAGATGAGAGCAGTACTTCATACACGATCGAACTTGCGCTTGGTATAGGTTGAGCAGCTGTTCCGGTGTGAAGTACCGCCTCACCTTAGCTAAGATCCCCAGTTTTTTGGCAGCCTGTTGTGCTTTTGCCTCAATGTAAGAGCCGAAATTGAGGGTAGATGATAACGTTACCCCAAGAAGCTCAAGGCCGTCGGTTATCGGCACGGTCACACCCCGGAATATAGGAGCCGGGTAAAATTGGCTTCGTTTGGCGGAAAAAAGACACGCCTGGGTTTTAGCAGCATTGAACCTGACTAGGTTGGCATCGCCCCAATCGGATACTGCCTCCAAGGACAAGTTCAAGCGCTCAACCATAGCTTCCCTCAAAGACTGGATCTGTGACCCACTAGTACGTGCATCGGACACGTAACTCTCAGCAACAGTGCTATCGTCTGCATACCCAAAGGTACCGGGTTTAAGTAGGTCGTTTATGTGCAGCAAGAACAGTGTTGCAGAGAGCACCGACCCCTGAGGGACCCCGGCATTAATATCCATTTGCCCGGACGAGCAGCCATCAATAACTACTCGGATGGATCGCCCCCTCAAGAAGTCTGCGATCCAGTTACACAGACCAGCGGGCAAACCGAAGGAAGGAAGCTTAGCAATAAGGCTATCATGCCAGACCCTGTCGAAAGCCTTCGAAATATCAAGGGAGACTGCAAGTGTTTCCCCATGCTTCTCGATGGCCTCGCTCCAGATGGGAATGGCATACGCTAGAAGATCCCCAGTTGACCGATTTCGGCGAAAACCGTATTGACGATCACTGAGGATGTCATTAGCTTCCAGGTATGCCAGGAGCTTATTATTGACCACTCGTTCCATACACTTACAGAGAATGGACGTCACCGAGATAGGTCTGTAATTAGCAGGGTCAGCCCTACTGCCCTTTTTGGGCACGGGTTGCACATTAGCTTGCCTCCAAGCCATCGGCACTTTTCCCGCCTCAAACGAAAGACGATATAGGCGTGTCAAGATCGGAGACAGTTCAGGCGCACAAGTTTTTAAAACAATTGCCGGTATCCCATCGGGACCGCTGGCTTTGTTCACGTCAATGTTACGCAGCACCCTACGGACGTCCTTCTGATAGATGCGAATGTCTGCCATAGTCGTCTCGCATCGCTCAGGAAAGGCAGGGGGCTGCGCGTTACCAGAATCAAGACGTGAAGATTCCGCAAAGAGAGAGGCAAATAGATTAGCCTTCTCTTCAGCGGTATGGGCCAGCGACCCATTGGGTTTCAGCAGTGGTGGTAGTGAGGGACAACAGAAGTTCGATTCAACAGATTTAGCCAGGGACCAAAACGCTTTACTCCCTGCAGGGTACGAAGCAAGTTTGTTCCCAATACGGCTAATGTGGTCAAACCGAGACCTCCGCATCACCTTCTTGCAGGATTTGGCAGCCCTATTATAGGCTCTCTTCTTTTGACTCATGTCACTCGCCTAATCAATATTGAATTCCGAATGAAACAAAGGTTGATAATGATAAGCATTAATCCCGAACGAAGTGTGGGAGTTACATAGTAAACTCCCTCGCGGTGCTCGGGAGGTATTATGGAAACCTGAGTAAAGTGAGGAATTTAAGCCTCCCAAGACAAAGACAGTTTTATCCCCGTGTTGGCATATGATTTTCACGATTCTTTATCTGCATGAAATAAGATATAACTAGGTCCAGTCACAAACAATGAAAAAATTAAATTTATTCTTTTTCGCATTTAAAAAATATACTAGTTCACAGTTCACATACATTATGCGATTCATTGCTAGAACCAATTATGGCATGTCAGCACGTGCAATGGTCATGTTCAAAGGTTTTACAAGGTTCAAATATAAGCCATTTCGCCTTGTCCTAGAAATAGCAGGTTCATTGACATTACTACTATAAACAATGTGGTTTGAATAGCGATAGCGTTTAAATACCCGATCCGGTTTGACTAGCGTGTTTGTGATAGTTGAGTTTTCTTTGCGATCAAACCAGATAAAGAAATCCAGTCAAGTACGAGTCGGACTCAGGCACCGAGGGTTCCGTACACAAACTTACCTATGTAAATATTTCGATTTTAGAATCGAGTCTCGAAAGCATTTCCGAATCACGAAAAAGTACTTAATTATAATGCGATATATACTTTACGGTTTCCAGACATTTTCCTTTATGTACTTGTACTTTGAGACATTGCTTTTTGCCAAACAGGATTCTAGGTCAGCGGTTAGTGGATATGCTTATAGGGTTTGTTTTCCTTGCGTAAGTCAAAAATTACGACGCATAAATGGCATAATCTTTAGACTGCGTTAACTTAGAAGTTTGATAATTTCACTGCTCCAAGGGTTAGCAGACCTGAGTATTTGATATAAAGGCAGCCATACAAGCTAGGGTATACCTGATAGGTTTATTTATTTATTTAGGATCTCCAACAAAGGATGTACACAATTGTATCTTATAATATTAGTGGTTCCAGTATCTTTTTGGTGTACTCCTTCACTTATAAGAGACACAGCATGCAAAAAATAATTTAAACAATTAAGCTAACAAAAGCAAAATTTTAAATTAAAATTACAAAATAATACAATAAAAATATGATATAAATTAATAGGGATTGAAAACTGATTAAATAATAATAATGATAAAATTAGAATTCTATTAAGGCGTATAGTCCCATGAACCATCTGGCCGAAATTATGTGAACGCAACTCTCGCACTCGCCTAGGCGGCAGTACCCAAATCTGTGCATTCATTTGCGGCCAGCAGCGCCCGGAAAGCGCTTTATATCCATTTTCTCTGCGAGATATTGATTGATTTACTTATGCAATGTTCACTTTGAAGAATATTTAATCACCAATTTTTATGTGTAAAAATGTTTCTAAAGGTCCAAGCCGTTTCTAAGGAGTAGGGAAAAGTTGCGTAAAGTTGCGAAATTACTAAATATTTTTTTTTGACAAAAGTATTAATTGCACGAAAAAATCAAATGTTGATATTATTGTTCATGAATCTAAAATAAACATATATTTTTTTCAAACCAATTGACCTAGCCGTTACGGAGGAGTAGGCCTCAGAAAATCACTGTTTTATGGCACTTTTCGGGTGCTTGGCCCTTAACAAGGAATAATACAATAATTCAACTATAATATTTACAATAATTAAATTCATTTATTTATTTGTTTGTCTGTACAGATGAGTTATACATAGTGGTGGTCAAACGCAAGCCTCTCAATAATGCTTACCTGACAGGTTTAAGGGCCAAGCGCCCGAAAAGTGCCATAAAACAGTGATTTTCTAAGACCTACTCCTCCGTAACGGCTAGGTCAGTTGGTTTGAAAAAAAATTATGTTTATTATAGATTCATGAACAATAATATCAACATTTGATTTTTTCGTGGAATTAATACTTTTGTCGAAAAAAATATTTAGCAATTTCGCAAGTTGTCGCAACTTTTCCCTACTCCTTCGAAACGGCTTGGACCTTTAGAAATATTTTTACACATAAAAATAGGTGGTTAAATATTCTTCAAAGTGAACATTGCATATGTAAATCAATCAATATCTCGCAGAGAAAATGGATTTAAAGCGCTTTCCGGGCGATGCTGGCCGCAAATAAATGCACAGATTTGCGCACCGCCGCCTAGGCGAGTGCGAGAGTTGCGTTCACATAATTTCGGCCAGATGGTTCAAGGGACTATACGCCTTAACTGTACAGGCAAACCTGTCAGGTATACTCTAGCGTGTATGGCTACTTTTAGTTTCAGCTAAATTCCTCTAAGCGTTTGAGAAAAAAAAAAATATATCATGGATTCATAGTTAGCAGATCCCATGTTACCTACTTTAAAGTTGTGTGGTAATCGGTTGTCATGATTACAGGTAATAGAATGTGGAGGAATAAGGTCTGACACGCCCCCTCGCTTCTCAAAGAACAAGGGAAGTTAGCTTAATGATTTCTTATCGAAAAAAAAAAAAAAAAAAACTAGAATTCGATGATGATGACATGACGTTCGTTCATTTATTTATAAGATACTTTAGTAGCCACAGAATAGATGAAAGAGGTTAGAATGGCCTTGTTTGTGGGCGGGGCAGGCCTCAAAATATGATCATGCTTTTTTTTTTTTTTTTTTCGATGGGAAAAATCATCTTATGACAACCCCCGCTCTTGGGCGAAGCAGGAGATAGTGTCAGACTCTTACTGACTAAAAAACCCATCCCGTTCCTTCAAGCCTTCATACCGGGGCTCGAGCGCCCTTTCGGATAACCCTGGCCCCAGTAGGCTTCGACCCGGCTGGGTCCCTGCTGTTGCTGACAACTCCTTGAGGCGCGCGGGAACAGCGCGCGCCGTCGACGACTTGGGCTTGGTCCGGACAGTTACCGGACGGCCGGACAGCGAGCTACCCATTGCTCACTGTCCGCAAGCCCGCGCCTACGGTGGCTGGAAATCGGGATCGGAATCCTGGCGGCGGCGGCGAGAGCGTCGTTGCCTGATGCGGTCGGCCTCCTCCTTAGCGAGCATTACTGCTTCGCAAAAGTCGGCGACCGCCTGCCACTCCTCCTCGCTCCGGACCATGGCCTCGACCAAGGCCCGGCGCGAGAGGTCTCCGCCGCCGATCACCCCCACGAGGGCACGGCGATGCTCCACCCAAGCAGGGCACACCGCGATTGTGTGCTCCACCAAATATGATCATGCTCATAATTGTCACAACCAACAGCAAACTTGCGATCTAAGTGTGCGTTGTCTGTTAGTTGCTTAATGCGTGTTCGTATTGGTTTATTGCCTGTAGTGGAGAGTTAGTGTGTGAGACAAGTGGCGACATTCATTGTAGTACAAATCAGAAAGAATTTCTTTTCCAACCTTTTTCATCTTTTCTGTGTTAGTAGCTCTTGTTCCGTATTAGGAAGAAGTACAAGGAAAAATGTATAAGTAAATTAAATTACCTGCTTATTTTATTTTAGCAGTTATATTAAATTGTTTAATTAACAAGCCCTGAATGTCTAACGTGTTTGCGGAAAATGTTTAAATTTTAATTGATGAAGGTTGTGTCAGTAGTTCAATTCTGAGTTTTTCAATTTGACATCTTCAATAAGTACAAGCTTTACATGTTCGCTGATGCGTTCCCAACATCCTGAAGTAGGACAAGGGGCCTTACCATGACGTGTTAAAACGTCAGACGTGCGAGCGAAAAAGAGGGATGAAACTATACACTCCATCCCTTAAGACAAGATAAGATAATCATTTATTTGCTCAAACACGAGTACAATACATAAATGACAATGTAAATTGTCAGCATGAAAGATTTGTTAAAATACAATATAAATCGTCATGTTTGCCCTGGACACAATGGCATGCAAATATTTACATAAATATTAAAATTTTAATTCATTAAACCCCAAGCAAACGTCGGCGTTCGCTCTCTCATTGTCTTTCTATTGTGTCTCTAATTACGTTATTCCGAAGGATAAGCGCGGGCGTCCCAAATTTGACCCATTCATTCCTGTTTTTCCTGCTCTAGTTTTATTATGCGTAGAATCGCAAAATACACCAAAATAAGTATGTGTAACACATAATAACAATATTGTTTTACCGTTATCAGTTAAGTACCTTTATCATTTTGTATACCATCTTTACATATTTACTACTTAGGTATAACAAAAATAAAATGACCATTCATTAATTGATATTCCGCACTTCTAATGTTAACAGTTCAGTTTAGCTCGTCTTATGGATCGCGTTAGGAGCTTGTAGTAGGGGCTAAGGTATTTATTTAATTTGTGCCCAACTAATTCGCCGCCACGCTAAAATAGAATTGGGTGTGCAAACGTCTGTAGTAGGTCAGACTAAAAATGAGCTCCTAATATACGACTCAATGGGTGTCTATGCGTCACTCTACTTGCGAACAACCTAGCCATGATCTAGTACGTAGCGACATCGCGTTACGTTTAGGATGAGATGGTCTCTTAGATAAACAATGGTCCCAAAAATCCCTAGACAAAATGGTAGGGAAGGAAAGTAGGGTCTTGGTTTTATGAAAATATTGTTATTCCGTCTTTAATTCATTAAACCCCCAAGCCAACACCGGCGTTCGCTCACCCATTATCTTTCTATTGTGTCTTTAATTACGGTATTTGAAATGTTAAGTAGTGTCCAAATTAAGCGAACCATCGACAAACAATATTGTCAAATCAAGACAGCACTCAAATATCGTCAAAGCAAGTCAGCACTAAAATGGAATTGGTAAGTAAAAATCAGTGGCAGATCAGACTACCAATGAGCCACAAACGTATGACACAATAGGTGCCCATACGTCACTACTTGCGAACATCCCAGTCACGACCTAGTGTAGCGACATTGCTGCACGTTTATGATGAGATGGTCTCTTTGATTAAGCTGTTCTCAAATAGCCCTAGACAAAGAGAGGTGAAAAGAAAGTAGGTAGGTTAGGTTAGCTAGGACCTAGGTCTTTGCTTTGTGAAAATATTGAGTTGCGGGTGATTCGGATACAATATATTTGGACACAGTGTCCGAATTAGCACATTTTTATTTCAATATTTTTTGTAATTTGTTTGGTACAGTCAGATATGGGAAAAAAAAAGCGTAACAAAAACTATTTTAGAGTGGATTTAAGGCGACTTCGGATAATAAATTTATTTATATGTTAAGACTGGTTTTTTATCCGACTGTACTAAACAGCTGCACTATAGGTGGTTTCCAAATCGTCAGCAACTCAAAATATTGTTATTCCGTCTTCAAGAACAGTGTCCAAATTAGGAGAACCATCGACAAACAATATCGTCAAATCAAGACAGCACTCAAATCACAATGCTTACACAGCCGACATTGACGGATAACTTATCTATCTAATAATAATACCGTAATGGAAAACTTTTTACTTGCATTGATAAAATATTCAGTGGTAATTCCCACGCCGACATGTCGTGAATAATTTAGAAGACATGGTAATTAATGATTTAAGTAGTGACTGATGTTAGATTATACCTATTTTATTATATCAGCAATTGTATGTTTGTCAGACTGGTTACTACGACTTCACATTAGACATTAGATCTTGCTCAGCTCCTCAAGGAAGGCCTGGAGCATAGTGGTGGTATTGATAATTTTGCAAAGGGGGTTTACATGGAGCCATAGTATCATAGCACAGCCACTCAGCAGGACTCAGGTCTCCTCGTAAAGAGAGGGAATGGGTTCAGTGTTCAAGAGGGCCTTGTGCAGATTGGTGGATGGCACATTTGTCTTTGAATTTTTGGGGTTTCTAGTACATTTCCATGATGCACACGTTTTCTCATGATGTTTTCCTTCAGCATTTTAAGAGCAGTGGTGACGAAATCCACCATCTGTTTGGGTTTGAACTTGTGACCTACAACTTAATATAATAAGATTTTGAAGCTTTTATTTACAGGGATTTCCCTTACCCTGTTTTTGATGGGATTGCCCATATTGAAATAAACTTCCATACAATCTTTCAGTAGATTTGGGCTCTGTAAAATTAGAAATTTAGTGCAATTTTTTATCCTTATCGTTACAGCTGTTTAAGCTAAGAATTGTGTGTCAGTACAGAAACCCTAATGGCAGTTGGCAGTTAGTATCACAATATTCTTTTATTCAAGCTCATAAAAGTCTTTGAGCACGACCTAATTCAATTATCGCTTGATTTCATCAAATCAATGCAAATTGAATAGCAGTAATAAAAGCATACAACATGAAATTGGTGGAAATTTCCTTCAGCTCTGCAAATGGATCTGAATATAAGATCAAAGTTATTAGATTATATTTGATACTAGCTTTTGCCCGCGGCTTTGCCTGCGTGGCATTACATACTTAAGGAATCGGGATAAGAGGTAGCCTATGTTCTTTTCCATGTCAAAGGCTATATGCATGCCAAATTTCATCCAAATCCGTTCAACCGTTTTTGCGTGATCAAGTAACAAACATCCAAACATCTACACTTTCACATTTATTAATATTAGTTAGGATTATGGAATTTTAACCTCTAAGGCTACACAACTGTACATGACATGGGCAGGAATTTCTTAAGTCTACAGCAAATTGCCATAAAAAAACCTCTAAGGAACCTGTGTACCGAATTTGGTACACCTCGGTACTAGCTGACTTAAACCTTATGTTTACAAAGTAAGGTTTAAGTTCGCTTATATGAGGTGTACCATATTCAGTACACTGGTGCCTGGGAGGTTAATCTAATTGCAATGTTAGACAGCACAGTTAGCTGCTGCACTACGTTTTGGGGGTTTGATTCCCGTAGGAAACAAATATTTGTCCAGCAAATATTTGGCCAGCAGACACTTGTTCCGGCTCAGGGTGATTTGAGTATTATATGAATTTACATTTTTGTAAATATACCCATGATGATATTCTATTATAATGAAGAATATTTACTAGTGTGGGGCAACATTAAAAAAATATTATTAAATTTATTGCTGTGACAGTTAATTATTTGTTTTATTTAAAATATAAGTAGTAAGTTTTAAGATTTCTTTACCAATGTGGCATTCTGCTTACCTGAAAGGCCAGGTATTCAGAAGACACCAGACACCAGTTATGATCTATACGTAACCCTGTTGTTTTTTAATGTTCTCATGCAATTGTTTATCAGCTAACAAATAATTTAGTGCTTAACAAACATGTCAATTATTATGTTCGGTTGTAATCTTTGTAATTTACACCAAGGGCATGACTATAAACAATTATGTAAGTAAACAGTAATTTTACGATTATTGCCCAATTCAATGTGCAAATGAAAGCCAGACAATTAGTCTAGCAATGAGAAGTACTAGGAAATTAAATAAAGATTAAATTATTTAATCTGTCTGTGAAGGCGAGATGTCTGGATAATTGTGATGGCTTTGTCTGGTTTTTATCTCTTTATTATCTTATAATTAATTGTATTGTCTCAAAAGGCTTGTTTACAAGATTTCAGATTTTTTAGAGGCTTTTTGACATTTATATTTTGACTGGCCTGTTGGTCTAGTGGCGATTCCCACCCAGGACAAATATTTGTGTGATGAGCATTCATTTCATTTGTTTTTTATCTGGGTGTAATTTATCTATAATATGTATGTATTTAGAAATATATTTTATTTTGTTTATCAGTTGCCTAGTTCTGCGCATTCCAAATGCGAATAGTACCGATTCCTGTTTTGACGTCTCGTCATACTGTCAAATCGAAGAAATTTTCGCAAAATTGAAGAACTTAGAGATGAGTAAAATTGAACAACTGGATTCTGATTAAACTTTTTCCGTTCACAGTTAATAAAATAATAATGTTTAAAAATTTATTTCCCCGATTTGACAGTAAATTGTGATGCCACAACATGGCGGGCGATCCTATTCTCATTTGGAACGCATTGTACTCTTAACACAAGATCTGGTTAGCTTAGGACTAGACGGGCGTTGTGTAATAATGGCAGTAGTAATGCTGTAATACAGCTCAAACAAGTCAATTTATTGATTTGTATAAGAAAGGACTTTTCTTAATTAAATAATATTATTATTTGATTGAACCAGACATGGTATCAGTTAGCACATTCTCTACATACAAGCATTACTGCAGCAGAGAAAATGATATTTATTAAATACTGTTACATAATAATAAATATTATAAACTTAATGGTATGATTGACCTAGTCAATGAAGCAGGATAAAACACTGGTAAGGGCAAAGGGTTACGAAGATAATTACGACTATTAATGGACAGATACATAAACAATGTTATAGAAGAGTAAATCATTACATGTCAGAATTATTCTACTTTATTTATTCAGAGAAAAAAGTGACAACATAAAATTCAGCTACAAAAATAATTCAAGAAAAAATAGGCAAGATTTTTCTTCCGTAATAATATTTTAAATTCGGAATGTAAAGCAGCTGACAGATCAATGACCGCCAAATCTCAGGTCATTGCTGGCGCTTAAAAAACCGGTTGAAGAAAAAAAAAAGAGATTCGAATAAATTAAAATTCGAATCTAATTAGCAGGATAGCGATATTGCAGAATCTCAGGTGCTCAGATGTTATATTTATTGCGTTTTAGTATAAGTTTAAGTACGTAATTACGACGATGTTTTCTTAGATTTCCGTTCGGTGTTTTTCAAGGGCTATTTACGCACTATTTTTATCAATATAATATGTTGCTTATTTATCTTACGCATACCCACGTTTAATTGCCACAATAGTTCGTACATGTGCAGCCGGCTAACAGGAAAGTAGAATTAGATTTTATAAACAGAAATACGCAGTGTTAAATTTTTCTGGAGACGCGGAATAAATAAAACATAAGAATATACTGTGATTTCAGACCGGTAGATTTTTTAACACGTATGCATTACACGTGGAGCACCCAAATGCTTACGAAAGACGTTCCAGCCATAGCCCGTGAAAATATCTAAAGAAAGCAACAAAAAATCCCTTACCTCAAAGTACTTTCGATAAATTGAATGAACTCTCTCGCCTCCAACACAACTTTAAATTCTCACTTTCACACACAAATGTTATCAAATACAACAGATGTGCTGGATGGAGAATTTGATCAATTAGAACACTGAAAAATACCGGCAAGCGCGTAGTGACCGCTCTTCAGACGACTACTAGAACCGGCAGAACGCGAATAACTGAATGAGCGATTGAACATGAAATATTTCTAGCCCTCGATTTGGATTGGCTGGCGCTCGGAATCGAATGAACGAAACAAAGTGAAGGAAGGTCTTGATTGGTCAATTTGTAAAATTAGTGTTGCCAAAAGTAATATTGCTTTTAGTACAATATTCTGGTTCATTGTACGTTTCTATATATAAAAATGTACTCTGTGATTGTACGTTTTACCTCGCACTTTTTTCGCTTTTGAAGGATGGACTCCATCCTTCAAAAGGGAAAAAAGTGCCTAATAATATTTATTAGATACTTTTTGATGAGACAACGAAAAACCCTTTCTTGTATATAGTGCAAAATGTAATTTACGGTTTTCCGGAACAGCTACGTACATGCATACATACATAATTCCACACATAAATAATAATAATATTTATAAGAGTATAGAATGGAAACCGACTAACTTAGTCAGATTCATTGTACGTTTTACCTTAAGCTATTTGGTATTATTTAATAGTTGATATTTCCACCTTACTTCATTTAAATAGGATATAATTATAATTGTACGTTTTACCCGATTTTAAAAAGAAGGGGGGTTATACTGTTTATTAATACTACCTTGATAATTTAAAATACAAACATCTAAAATATTAAAATAAAAATATTTTGACGTCATTTGTAATTTTTATGAGTAGAAAAGAATAAAGTGAAAAGAATAAAATTAGATTAGGTATGGTATCACCAATCCGTCAAAATTAACATTTCAAAATTTCAATCGATTCTTAATCCTATTATTTTTTGCCATTAACAAAAAATAGAATAGAATAGAATCCTATTATTTCTTTCACACACTTCACACAGTCGTGGCTAATTTGGCTATCCACGGTTGAAAGTAAATACGAAATACTCTAAAAATAAATCGAATTTTTTTGCGCCTGAAATAGGAACATAGCAATTGCGCAAATAGAACTCTTCAAGCTCTTGCCGCACTTCCCAAGGACAAAAAATAAAACTCATGAATACTTGCAGGCACCTGCTTGATTTAAAAGCGTAGGTGTGAAGTTATGGAACAAAACAAAGTGGAAAGTACCTAAACCTCCAAGGAAAAGGAAAAGAGATCGTCAGAAAGTTGTCCAATGGGCTATATTCTACCCGAGCAAAGGTTGATGTCGGGTTTTTGTGTGTTTGTTCGATTTTTTCTATAGGACAAGTCCACCACACCTTTTCTATGCACTGTAACTCCATGTCATGGTCAACAGTGGCGGCCACTAGAAAAGCGCCGAAAGACAAATATTCGGTCAAGCGTATCAGGACAGCTGCGATTTACATAAGTTGAATAAGTACCTACATGGCGGTATAGATGTCGCTACTTCACTCCCTTCTGAAGTCGTAGCAGGAAGAGGAAAGTAGTACATATTCAGTGCCAGATAAGTCAACGGGCCGGATAGTTGCAATTTTTTTAAATTAGGTTTTCATAGGCTCGTGTTTGACCACTATCTCACCCGATGGTAAGCGAGGATGTGGCCGACGATGGAGCATACCTGCCGAAGTAATCTATTCACTCTTGACTTAAAGACCCCTAGGGACAGAAGAGTACCTAGTATTCATATAGATACCTATATTACTATATTTTAACAAGCTGTCTTCCGCGATTTCGTTACGATCCTCGCTTCCGTGAGTCGTACGAGTTCCTCGATAAGTGGGCAATCCAACACTAAAATGATTTTTCAATTAGGAACTAGAGTCTGTCTAAAAAGTCAAACAAATTGATGAAATAATCAAATTCTTAAAATCTGATGTTATCAACACTGATTGAACAATCAAGGTTGGAAATAGATGGTCATTGTTTATTAACATTTTAAATATAATCCAGACTTTTTAATTTGTTAAAAAATTTCAAGCCGTTTGACTTTTTAAACAGACTATACTGGTACCTGGTATTTCCGGGGATTGACGCGTTTAACAAAACAAACTCTTCAGCTTTATCGTTTTAATGATGTATTTAGGTAATGCTTACCTAATTAGTGGAACGTACCAGTGAACCGGAAGCAGCATAGCCACGGTAAATAGCTCAGCGGTGCGTAGCAAGTGTCTTCGCTGATGTCCCAGTCAGTCGGGGTATGTAATGCTCAAATTAGCCCCAATGTGTGGGGTGATTTTCTTCGGGGTGAATCTTCAGTACCTACATCGGTGTCGTGTGCGTACTGGGAGGCTGGCTGTTCCCTTGATCGGAAGATCAAGTTCTTCTGTTCTCACCTGCTTACTACTTCTTGTGTAGTGTTCGAACTCCTGACTATTTTTGAAAAAACATGGTAGGTTCTAAGAAATAGAGATGAAATGAAATGCACTGGTTAACTGTTGTAACAGCACTATGATTGACAACTTTTAGGATTTCGGGGAGATTTATTGCATGATTTTTTCGAATGAAGTTCAGCCGCTGTTTTAATCATTCGTTAATTGATTCCTAGTGAAAATTGTGATGTAGAATGGGGAAGATTTTTGCCATTTTTTCCCGCTAGGTGTCGCGATGCTTATGATCCGTTAACGGCTTATTTAAGCAGCGTTTTATATAACTTTTTGGCATTCTATTAGATATAAATAATAAAAATGATGAACTGTGCAGTGCCGGGATGCAAAGAAAATGGTAATCATTTTATTCCCAAAGGATAAAAATAGGAAAAGATTGAGGGCTAAAGCAACAAAAGGACCAGAATTCGTAAAATCCCAATCTACATATTTACGATTATGTGGGCATCATTTTATAGAAAATGATTATAAAACTGTGTTAAATTAAGTAAATAACACAGCATACTTTGTCCTGCTTATGAAAAATGATCATAGGAAGGCACAAAAAAATTATTAAATGAGCTAACAAACTCACTCTCCACAGTATTCTATTTTTTATTATACATATTTTTCATTTACATATAATGTAGAACTTTACTAAATCAATTAATCTAATAAATAATAACTAGGTATATATGTACAAACTTAAAAAAATAATATGTACAAACGAGTAAAAAAGGCTGAAAAACGGAGAAAACTCAGAGGGCATCAAAAATTCGTCCACATCGATGTCAATGGGAATATTCCACAATATTCTTGTATTTGATGTTTATTTAATGGAGGCAATGAGATACCTCATTGCTGTTTATATCTTTATAATAATCGTCTTTTGGTACATCCATAACTTCGGTTTGTACTGGTTCTGAGGGATATGAATTATCGGTGAAGTTAAAATTTCTATCATACGCCTCTAACCTACAAAAACAGAATAGCTTAGATTTTGATTTACACAAACAATAATAAACAAGTGGATAAAAGTTCATAGGGTCAGGAGTTTATTGTTAATCAGTAAAAACATTCACCAAGAAAATATAAAATACTGCTGTATTTTTTTTACTTTTATTTACCAACCTCTCTACAAGGTCTGCCTTTCTTTCACTACAGGTCGCACCCCTCTTCTTTAGTTCCTCTTTTAGCTGATTTAATTTCCAGGTTCAATACATCGTCAATACAAAAATATTGAATATTTCATAAAATTTCATAAGAACCGCTCCGAACCACAGAATGTAAATAGATCATACGCGTGGCGCCCTCTGAACACAAAATCTTCCCCATTGGTGTAGTTTTGTAAGACTGCACAACCTGACGACTATGTAGAATCATTGACAGGCCTGTTGGTCTAGTGGTTAGTGACCCTGACTGCTATGCCGGAGGTCGTGGGTTCGATTCCCACCCAGGACAAATTTTTTTTGTGATGAGCACGATCATTTGTTGTGTGTCTGGGTGTAATTTATCTATAATATGTACGTATTTAGAAACATAATAGTATGTATATCAGTCGTCTAGTACTTAACACAAGCTCTGCTTAGCTTGAGACTAGACGGCGTTGTGTGATAGTTGTGAAATATTATTATTATTGAAACAGGCCCAATCTCAGTAAAATGGAGCTGAGTAGGTATTTTATTGTAATATTAACTAGGTACGTGCGTGTAGCCAGCGATGACCAGTGATAGGAATAGGTAGTGCCTATTTGCCTAAACTTCGAAGAACAGAGACAAGAAACCGAGACTTCCTTAGAACTAAATTTTTTCCGAGACATCTGTCCCGAAATTGACGCATTTTAACAGATCACTATTCATAACATCTGTATATTGAGAATCGATATTTCAAATGTTCCGTTTGTATCTTTTGAGCCGATGTTCCAAATGTTCTAATAAATGATACATATCACTGTTTCGGAACATTTCAGTGATTCAGATGCAAATTTTCTAATCGCAAAGATGACACACTTTTCCCGCACATAATGAAAATGAAACTTATCTACTGCATGGAGAAAAATCATTCAGAAAATGCAGCTCATTTAAGTAATCGTCATTTGTCAATCCCCGATTAGCGAATCCGACGTCAGTTCGTAGACTTCATTCACCATTCGGTCAGTCAACCGATCACGCGCGAAAGTTGTGCACGTTCGTAATTCGTCGTTCAAATTATTTACGAAATAAAATCTATTTTGTGCAATACTTGCATAAATAGTTGTATTTCGCTAGAAAAAAATATTAAGTATTTGAATTGAATTTATCGAGTTAGACAGAAGTTTAATGCATAAATTCTGTGCAAATAAAGTGATTTTGTGGTAGTCTAGTGCTTGTACAAATAATTACTTTCGCGCTTTCGAAATTCGAATTGCGTAGTCTTTGGTATTCCTGGTTCACTGTAGTTCGTTAGGAAAATGAGTCTGAGTCGATTGTGTCGTGTCGTGAAGTGCGATTTAGTGAAAGTTAAGTCATCTAGTGCGTTGATTTCGAAACTTTGGGGACCTTGTACCAGGGAAGTGAGCACATGTAGCACGCAGCGAGCAAGCGTTGCCCAACACAACTCGAAGCCAGACTGGAACCGAGCAGTGAGTGAGGCGGAGAAGATCGTGGGGTACCCGACCTCTTTCCTGAGCCTCCGATGGGTATTGAGCGACGAGATTGCGAACGTAGCGCTCCACCTACGCAAGTTGGTCGGGAGCAACCATCCCTTGCTGAAAACTGCTAAGTATGTGGCTGATTATATTATTTTTGAACATTATTAACCTAGGTAACATAAATGATTCATTCTTACATCAAATCAATTACCAAATAAAAAGCAAGCTACAACTGCTGCTAGGGCTATTTCTCTTCCTAAATATTTTTCCATATGGTGCGTATTTATTAATACCTACATATTTCATAAATTCGCTTACCTCCTTTACCATTAATTTTGTATCTACTACGAAGATATCAAAACTGAACTGTCCCGTAACGCAGAGACCCAATTTGGATAAATCATTAGGTATATAAAGTATGTCTAATGATTAACCAAATTGCGGTCCAGTCTGATACTCTGATCACTTAAAAAAAAATTTCGCTTGAATCCTGCGACACGCATGCACAAAAATAAACTTAGCGGTGGTCAGGCGGAAGTGCTTTTATTTAAAAATAGTATCTACCTTTTCTTATAAAACGTTGCCAAAGGCGAACATTACACGGTCATGCAAGCGTCAATCAATTCTATCAATCATGAATGATGTTGAATGATGGTTTTCGTCAATTAGTACTAAAAACCGTCATGCAACGCATTAGAGGGTAGGTTTTTTGTCAAACAAGGTTTTGACTGTGGCAAAACTGACGGCAAAACCTACCGAGTAATGTTCGCCTTACATTAGGAATTACTCGTGTATCGTGGCTGCATTCACAAACTAAAAATGTAAACTCACATATACCAGACACCCAGACCCGGAACTGTATTAACTGTAGGTCATACCAAATATTTTTCCTTACGAGAATCAAACCCGCGACACGCAGTACACCAGCCAATTGCCCAACTACTGCGCCAACCGAGCCGTGTATGCCGTGCCGTGTAAATTTTCATTTTGATATTTTGCAGTTAGAAGCAGTAAAAGTCCACAATAACATTTGCATAGCAAAACTATTGCTTTTACTTTGTAAGTTAATATCTATCTAAGTAATAAAAACTGGATGTAAATTGGTAGTTTCACATTTTTATTAGGTACTTACATACATTGGTAATGTTTTGTATAATGTTACCCAGTAACTGGGTGGTCCACCTATTGGAAGCCAGCCCCGACACAGTTGGAAAAAGCTAGATGGATGATTGAGTTAAGTATTTGCATTACCATAATACTTACAGATAGATTGGCAATGTCAAAAATCAAGGAACGATCGTAGGAGTAATGTAAGGATCTCGTAGACCCGAACCCGTACTATCTCACAATGTAATATTGTGTTCAGAATGTATGACATGAAGAATTCGAAAATCGAACGAACGACCGATCCGCTAATTTGATCGAGTTAATAATGGCTAATTGCACAAATCATGCGAAGCCAAAAAGAAGAACAAAAAGATGATTCGAGATTCGAACAGATTCGAACGTAGAATATGCTAAGAAAAAAAAAGATTTTCCCATAAACAGAGTTGTAAAATACATCTAATGGGCACTTATGTAAGGATGCTGGGAAGACGGTGCAAGCAGTTGCACTTCCTCCCTTGCACAAAAAAGCATCGTACTAAAAGAATTTTGAGCTTACTTCGTTTGCTCTTGCATCATTATTCTTCTGTTCTCAAGTTTTTATGCAGAAGATATCATAGACTATTATTTGTCTCCTATGTATAAATGCGCTAAAAAAACTATTCGAGGAAGGATGGTCAAGTTGAAACAGTCTAGTTGTTTAGATAGTTTGAAAATAATCTTAGACAGACTTATTATAAGTATTTTCTAGGGGTGCGTCTTTAGGATATCGCCTGGTACATTACAGAGATGGATAAAACGAAGCAAGACGAAGAATGCGAGCGAAACAGACTAGAAGATGTTTGCACCTTTTTCGTGTATGCTAAGCATGATATCGAAAGTCAAGGGTGTGTCCAATTACAGTCACTTTTGTGTTGTCAAAATGTCTGTCAGTCAAAAGAAAAAAGTGAAGCTAAATTGCACGTTCCAAAGCGTTGATTTCGTTGGAGAAGAACGTGCAAGAAACTCCATGGACAATCTTTTAAATCAAATTATTATGAGTTACATAAATCTTGGATACAAATTTCTTGTCGCTTCTATACATACGTACATACAGACAAACAAAGGAATAAAATATTTACAAATGGCTATCAAATATTTATTATTACAAATATTAATAATCAGTGTGGCAAGAACACAGCTAAAACTTTTCTGAACTGCGTTATTAAAACACTAAAAACAAATGGCTATCATAAATTTTATTGCAGTCATTTGTTTTAGTGAACAGTCTAACTTTCAACCATTTTGTAGGTAAATGGAATGCTAGGTAGTACGTCTACCGGAATATGTTATTTTCATTGCTCATACTCTGAAAGTAGGTCTGAAGTTGCCTGAGGAGCGGGCTGAAAGTGATACTTTTCATCCCTAGGGAGTTTTACTTTACAACTGACAGCTGTCAAATTATAAAAAAAAAAACTAGTTCCATCTTCACATTTCTATTGAACCATGTTCCAATTTTCCATACAGCCAGTCAATCACAGCGCGATATAAAATTGAAATAACTTAAAGACAAGTATTAATTAAATAATATTATATTTTAAGTGATTTATTTGTTCAACTATTTCTTTAAAATACTTTATTTTTAAAAGATTACAATTAATTTCTAATTTTTTCTTAATGAGGCTGAATAGCTGCATGACCGGCCGCAGAAAAAAAAAAAACAAAATGGCGGGAAAGTGGCAATCAGTCGTTGGTTTTTTCGAGTTTTGTTTACATTTCCGTACAACAGAGATTTGTATTAACACGTCATGTTTATCAGATTTAAATCGTGAATAACGCCTAATTTCATAAGAAAAGAGGCTAAAGCAGTAGTGGAACTGTGGAATACATTTTACCACCTAAATCAGAAGAAAAATACCTACTTAAAATCATAGGTACGACGACTCAGGTTTTACAAACTTTTTATTTTATTTTTAGTTTCCTCGTATTCGTAATGAAAAGCACAGTGTTTACCTCGGGGTGAAAGTAACCCATTTAACCCCTCGAATTAGCGACCTCGCTTCGCTCGCCCGCCAACTCCTTCTCGGGACGAAATGAGTTACTTTCACCCCTAGTGTAACAATGTACTATTACCCGACTATTTGTACATGTGTGATTTATACGCATACGCATGTCCGACACATACCTATCTAACCTATTCAGTAACGTCTAAAAAATATTTATAATCAAGCGCGTTTGGTTTTTCCACTTCATCAACTGTTTTTACTGTTCCGTGGTCCCAACTATCTCTGTACCAAAATTCATCAAAATCGGTTTTGCCATTTAGGCGTGAAGACGTAACAAACAAATTTCGCTTTTATAATATTAATAAGGATTTTCCATCTCCAGTGTAGTCGTCATTAATGCAATCTGAATACCGGGAAAACATTTGAGAACATAACTTTTTTCTCATGAAATACAAGCTTCTACCAGCGGCTTCGCTTGCGTAAAATAGGTTTCTTCAAACAAACTTTAGACCTTCGTTTCATCTCCTTAGGGGCGAATTTTGGATAATCCTCTCTTGGTGCTCTTCTACATCATAAAAGAAAACTTTGTACAAATTTCACGCTTCTAGGCCCAGTAATTTCGGCTGTGCGTTGATATGTCAGTCAGTCAGTTTCTCCTTTCACAATAGAGATGAACAGAAAGCAATGGTGGCCCAATAAGTAATGGGCTCGGATCAAACTTGGACAGGTCCTTTACTTTGTGTAATTTATTTCATCACCACTGCTCTCAGAATGCATGATGATAAAACAGGCATGTCTTAAGGCGGTATCAGACGGTTCACTTTTCTTTAATTTTTGTCTTTCATTCGGCATCTTTCATTCGAAATGATTCGTCTGAACCCCAAATGAAACAAGAGTGCCGAATGAATTCATGAATCAACCGATCCGACGATGTTAGATTTTTTTATTCGGCATCTTCCACTCCAACTGCGAATAAGAGAACTCTCTCCATTCCCTCTTATAGAGTGGAAGTCTAAGTTCCACCAGTGAAAACTTTGTTTTTGTAATTGAATCAGAACTGACCTGTTGGTCCAGTGGCTCTGACTGGTATGCCGGAGGTTGTGGGTTCCATTCCCACCCAGAAAAAATGTTAGTGTGATGAACATGATTATTTGTTCAGTATCTGGGTTTAATTTATCTATAATATGAGCATTTAGATATATATATGAGTATGTTTAATAGCTGTCTAGTACTCATAACACAAGTTCTGTTTAGCTTGAGACTAGACGGCGTTGTGTGATAGTTGTAAAAAAAATATAAACTTTGTACAGGTCCAAGGAAGAAAACTTTTCATACCAACGAATTTCCCTCCCTTAAAAATTGAATTTTCAAAAAGCTCTTCCTAGTGTTCGCCATTACAATAGGAAGCCTTGGGTAAAATGTCATGTTCTTAGACCCGGTTACTTCTTTGATATATCACTCAGTTTACTCTTTTACATATTTATAAATAACTTTCGCCCGCGCGGCTTTGCCCCCGATCTTCCCTGCTCCACTCTACTGTACCATACTTTACCTTACCCTACTCTACCCTATTCTACCGTATTTTACTCTACTCTACACTACACTACCCTACTCTACTCTACCCCACACTACTCTAATTTTCATTTTTTTTCCATAACAACCTTCTCCTCACAATAACGAACACAACAAAAAAGAATTAGCGAAATCGGACCAGCCATTCACGCGTGATGTCATGTCATGACCAAGGAAATAGGGATACATTTTTATATATACAGATAATGTTAAATGATATTTATTTTGCAAATAGGTTTTTAAAAAATACTTTTACACGTCGAACACATAGTAAGGATATATCAATTTGCGCCTAAAGCCTCTGTACTGTTAACAAAAGAACTTCCGGCAACAGTGTCAAGTTTCCAACCGACGTATATTGTACGTACTGACAAAACTTTTTGTTCTTAATACCATATTTAAGTAGAAACTGGTTTGCGAAACTGGCAAGTCATTTGTAAATGTTAATGATCTTAATGTGCATTTACAACATAAGAATGCCACTAATTTAAATTACAGCAGTTATTGTTGTCTACTACAATACCGTATTACGAGTACTTTAATGCAAATGTTTTGGTAACTGAAGTTTTGTTTGCTAGTCTTCAAGTCTAATTAAAGTTATTCGTGGAATTCAATTCACATTTTCTTTAAAAATCTAAACTCAAACAGAAATTTGTTGGACACGCCACTATAATGGTTGAAGTCCCCTCTTTGATTAGTGGCTGGAAATATAATACGGTGTCTTTACCTTCCGCGTGACGCTGGTCCTAAGCGGACATGGTCAGTCCAGGTGGTTCCTGCACCGGATTTGTGCGGAAGACGCCCGGGTGTCACCATTTTGTGGACCAACAGGAGGACACGATGGAGTACACCGTGTCTTCCGGGTGGACGGGCAGTAGATGTCATTAGAAAATAAAAAAAATATACAGGTATTGAAGCGCATATTACTAAAAGAATTCTGAGTATACATGTAGATGGATAGAGAGAGAGGAGGAAGGCCGAAAAAAAGATGAATGGATTGTGTGAGAAGTGATATGAAAGAAAAGGGTAGGTAGTGACAGTTTGACGGGTGACAGGACAGAATGGAAGAAGAAAACGTGTTGCGCCGACCCCAAGTAATATGGGATAAGGGCAGGAAGAAGAAGGTATTTGTAGTTCAAGCAGCAAGAACCAGTGTGTCCTTGACAATCCTTAGAAACAGAGTTTTCAGAGCACCAGTGCGCAGTAGTTTTAGTACAAATTGAGTAGGTACGTTACAAACTCCCCAAGGTTTCCAAGTTCTGGAAACTCCCTTTTTAAGAATTTTAAATTAAATTAACCTTATGTGATCGCATCAGGGATGAAAATATCTGCAAGAGAACAAAGGTTACCAGCATAACCCGTAGAACTGCCAAAATTAAGTAGCAGTGGGTAGGGCACATTGCTCACAGAACACATTGTTTGGGGCCAAAAGGTTCTAGTATGGCAACCACGTGCCGGAAGATGCAGCGTTGGAAGTCCTCCCACAAGGTGGACCGATGACCTAGTGAGGGTCGCGAG
This sequence comes from Mythimna albipuncta, assembly GCA_929112965.1. NCBI lineage: Eukaryota > Metazoa > Arthropoda > Insecta > Lepidoptera > Noctuidae > Mythimna > Mythimna albipuncta. The sequence continues at coordinate 21,734,999 of OV815961.1, read as the reverse complement.
AATCCTATTGATGCGAGACGCACAGGACAATTAATTAATAATTTTATTTAATTTCTATTTGTCATGCAGGTGAATCATCAGCTGTACAATACTGCTGAATGTAGTCATTACTGTGTTTAAGTCTTTTATTGTGACTGTACTTATTCGTTGTATACTTGTATTATTACTTATTCTGTGATGGTACTTACTTATGGCCTATTTACATGAACAAATGTAACGTTTCTGTGACTGTACTAGATTCGTTGTACTAACTTTTAGTCATCTTCTTTCTGCCCTTGTCCCGTTTTATTTGTGACCGGACCGAGCCAGCACAACACGTTTTTTTCTTCATTCTGTAGCCTGATTCACGTAAAATCAAACAAGCCAAATATTGTTGAAGTTTTATAGTCGTTCGATCGAAGTCCTATCCAAAAGCGGTATTCACGATCTATCGACTTATTTCCAGTTACATTAATAAGTATTCTACCAAGATAATGTAATGCAGACTTTTTTTTAAATCGACGAATTTCAAACGACTTTAAAATCGGTGTCGTTCAAACTCGATTGATGGATGTGAATACGGAAATGGTCTAAACGACTAAATCGCTACGATATCGTTACGGTTTTCATTACGTGAATCGGGCTACTGTTTTGTCACCCACAATGACAATACATTACATACACGAAATCTTGGTGGACAGTTTCTTCGTTTCAAGGATATTCAGAAAAGGCACATAAAGAGATTCCGAATCGACCCCGCGACTTGGGAGACACAAGCTCAAAATAGGCCTGAGTGGAGACTTCATGTGCAGAGGCACATGCAGGCCTTTGAGAATAAAAGGAGGTCGGAATTAGACCAAAAACGCGACGACCTCAAAGCTAGACCACCAACAGCAATAGTGTATCACACCGCTAATGGTGTTCGGACATGTTCGCTCTGTGATCGGAGTTTTTCGGCCAAGGTTGGACATGCAAGTCACATGAGGGCACATAATAGAGCAGCAGATCTGAGCTTCACAACCACCATGAAGAGCCAGGGAATGGGTCACTGTGGCCGAAATCGGCTAGATGGCATTATCATCATCAAATTTTAATAAGGTTTCATTTTTTTTGGTCACACGTCTCGCTATCTGTAACTCCCTTTTTTATCACTTCTCACACCATTCATCTTTACTTTGCCTCTCCCTCTTCATCCATCCACATGACTCTAAACTGTTTTTTCATTTCTCCTCTTTACATGACCATACTAACCCAGACGATTTTTTTCAACTTTTCAGCCACTGGCGCCACTTTCATATTTCCTGTAGTATATTCTGTACTAACTTATGGTAGTATAAACAAATACATAATGCATACATAATCAGCCCTTTCAATGTTCCTATTATTGGGACCCATTCCCTCTCCTAAAGAGGAATGGAATCCACCACGCGAGCCCAGTACGGGTTGGTGAGTGTCACGACTTCGAATTTTTGGTTCCAGGACATCACGGTGTTTTCCTTCACCGTTTTGAGAGTAGTGGTGATGAAATAAATTATACAATTAATGCACCTGGCTGGGTTTGAACCTTCGATCTACAACTCGTAACTCGGGGCCGTTACTACTCGGCCACCACTCTGTAGTTTAGGGGAATACCGAATTACCTTTGTCTATCGTATTGTACTGTACGTAATATTGCGTGCAGAAGTTATTACCGATCGCCAATCAATGCGCATTCACTGCACATCATCGCTCGTTTAATAGCTTATGTTACATTGAAATTAGTATTCCACTTACAAACATTACAGCAACATCACGCATTGATTTAAGTTTACGTACATGTTCCTTATGTTCTTACTTCCTGGCATGATATGACTTCAAAGGATCTAAAGTGCTACAATCTGTATGTACACAGCATTTGGTAAACAATCTTTAAGTGTCGTCATAACGACCGGTCCTGTGCAACTTGAATTCATTAGATTCCTACGACCCACACCAGGTCATCGTCAGTCTACCTGGTGGAAGGCCTTCCAACGCTGCTCTCTTCCTGTAATTGGTCGCCATTCCAGAGCGTTTCGGCCACATCGACCATCTGTTCGAGCGAGCAATGTGTCGTATCTACTGCCACTTAGGTCTGGCTATTCTTCGAGCCATGTCATTAGCGTTGGATCTTCTGAGTTCATCTTCTTCTGTCCTTGTCATTACCCCCACTTATTTGGAATCGGCGCAATATTTCTCTTTCTTCTATACTTCTCTATTGGCTGTCATGTCGGTAGATACCATTTTTCTAGCTATTAATAGGTCCACACAAACCACTATGCGAAAGATAATACTGCTCTCTAATGAAGTCCACATACACAGGCATGTGACGTCTTTTTTTGTGTGGTGTGGTATTATAAAGTAACTTTTCGTGCTCTGCTCTTGAAGTAAGGAGTGTCAGACTATTACTGAATAAAACCCACTTTCGTTCGAAGGAACGAAGGTGGGTTTACTCAATGGGTTACTGAACAGTAACGTCCTTTGAGTTCTTGTTCAACAGTAACCTCTCGAACATTCCCGCAGTCCTAGCAGGCATCGAGCCTGCTAGATGTTATATTATGTTTCCATATTTTTTGTTTCTAAGTCATTCTAGTCTAGGCTTTTGGTTTCTTCATGATATTAATTTTTAGCGACTCATTTCTTTTAAAATATTAGACAACTCTTTTCTTACCATTATTATTCAGTTCTTTCAGTTCATTATTCTACTTCTCTTGCATCTGCAACTCGTGTAACAGTACTAGTTTAGCGGATAGAACTCCCTCTGAGTGTATTGGAAGAAATATGCAAGTAGCGCTGGAAAAGTTGAAAGAGAATCGTTTGTCTTGATATAGCTATTTGATGTGGAGGGATGAAACGCATGTTAATAAAGAGTTATAAGAGAGAGTTATACATGTGGACGAATAGAGAGGAACAAGGAGGCAAAAAAATAAATTAGGAGGGTGTAAGAAGTAATATGAAAGAAAAGGGATTTAGAGACGCAACAGGTGAGAGAACAAAATGAAAGAAAAAACGTATTACGCCAACTCCAAATAAAACGGGATAAGGGTAGGAACACAAAATAGATAGATACAGAAACCAAGTCAATCTACATAAAAAGCGCGCTCGAGCAACGTACACATAGACACCGTTCACGGACACAATATCTCGGCTCAATCGCTCGGTTGTACTCGTACAGTCCGGCGCAACGCGCTGACCCCGCGATCGCCTAGCGTATAAAAAGTTAAGTACATACATGAGATTGACTTCTGTACTATTTTGTGGTAGGAAGAGGATGATGAACTCCCTCTGTGTGTATACTTTTTGGTGGTCAACACAGATTGTGGTTTTAAACTTTTGCAAGGTGTTGCAAAATCTTTGTTGTGTAACGATTGAATAATAATATGACCGTGCGAGAATCTGTCAATGAGAGTAGTCTTTACATTCGACCCAGACGTTCAAACTACTTTTTCTGAATTTTTGGGTTGCTAGTGGTCTTGTAACTAAAACTTTTATATGCAAGTCGTATTTTGTAAGATTCTTTTAAGAAAGGCCACACAATGTGCAGAATTCTCTACTCTCAAATCGATCCATTTTAGGAAAAACATTCTATGCGATAGTTTTGGGTTTTTTGCATGAATGAGTCAAAAATACATAGGTTAATAGTTTTTAATACACATTTCTAAGTTAATCAGCATTACCATCCAGAGTGGCAATGCTGCCAGCGTTCTGGGCACTTTTCCCATTGACATCGATGTGGGCGAATTTTTTGTTGCCCTCTGAGTTTTCCCCATTTTTCAGCCTTTTTACACATTTGTATAAATTATTATTTTAAGTTTGTATAAATAGTAATTAACTTAGTAGTAAAACTATGATAATTGTTTTAATACAATAGTTGCTATTAACGTATTTTCATAAATATTTTTTTTAATTATGTAAGAGAAAACCCATTCCTGCTGAAAATGCAAATTACGACATTCCTCCTGAAAAGGCTCGATATGTTTCTGAGAATTCCTGTAACTGTAATAGGTTTTCTATGAATGATTGTAGAGATAAACTCCTTAAAAAAAAAAAAACCCGTATTGACATTTTTAAAAAAGACCCTAAAACATAACTTGGAACGAAACTGAAAGACACAATAAAATAATAATTAATTACATAAAGTGTTTTAATGTAATTAACTACATAATCGTTGCATAATGTATTATAGACGGTTACAACAAAACGTAAATAATAAAAACATCAAATGTCAAAAGGAGTGTTCTGTCGAGGGCGCGCGAGCCGTCGTCGAGCCGCTGCCGCTACCACGCCGCCCGCTCCCCTCTGCTTGATGACGCATGTGTGTCTTCGAGGTGTTAACGTGTGCGTTAACAGCGACGCTTAGGGGAGGCCTATGTCCAACAGTGGACGTCCTTCGGCTGAAATGTAGATGATGATGATGAAGTCTGAAAACTAATAACAGGATACCGTAATGCTGCCTGATTATTGAAAAAAGGGATTTGGATGAAGTCCTCCAGTAGTGTTGGCAGGTGTCCCGATTTGCACGAGACTTCCCGATTTTTAGGGGTCTACAGACGCGTCCCGATTTTCACCTGATCGGAACGTCAAATGTCCCGATAAATTAAAAAAAGTTCGGTTTCAGAACGCTTGCTACAGTGGCTCTGGAAAGTAAAAGGCGATTGAAGTAGTCTGGGTTTTAGTCAGTAGAAGTCTGACACGCCCTCTCGTTCCACCCTTGAGCGAGAGAAGTCATTGGATGATGTTCCACCTCATAAAAAAAATATTAAAAAAGAATTGTCCCGATCTAAAACCTAATCCCGATTTGTTTTACCGTTTGTCTCGATTTTTATCCAATCGGTTTCGGCAACACTATCCTTCAGCTACTCACCAATAAAATTATCTATAACTATTACTCCTTTCCCAGGAACCTGATCTACAATGGCAAGAACAACATGCAAGCGTGGGGGCTCATCGTCCTGCTGGTGTCGAAGGCAGCCGGACACAGCCCTGAGATACCTGACATGGAACAGGATAAGGCTGCTGGTGTTTTGCACAGGTGAACGAAATTTTGAATCTAATCATACATAATCAGCCCTTTAATGTTCCCACTACTGGGACTCAGGCCTCCTCTCTCTAGGAAAGGGAATGGGCCGTAATTCACCACGCGGGCCCAGTGCGGGTTGGCAAATGTTACATGTCTTCGAATTTTTAGTTCTAGGACATGTCTCACGATATTTTCCTTCACCGTTTCGAGAGCAGTGGTGATGAAATAAATTACACAAAGTAATGCGCCTGGTTGGGTTTGAACCCGCGGCTTACAACTCGTAAGTCCAGGCCGTTACCACTCGGCCACCACTGCTTCATAGTTTTTAAAATAAGTTATATTTTTTCCGAAAAATATTTAAAAAGGTCACAAGTTAAATCTGTAGTATTTGATGAAATTAAGTTGGCTCGAGTCGATTGACACACTTGGCTCGTGACTAAAGTGGGTAGGCAGCTCCAAGGACTTTTATACTTGGGTCCGAATCAATACCAGTTACTATGTATTTGTTTAACATCATTAACAGCAGTTAAATGTGTTTAAATTAAGGTTCTTGCACAATTTCGGATAGTACCAATAATAAAAAAAATGCGGTAGCATCATGTATGAATTTACTTACACAACTAAATTCATTAAAACCATCATCACAACTCTAACACACATTAAAAAATCATATAACTATGAACTTATAGGCTAGGCACAAAATCATAAATCTATATAATATAAAAATCAATGCCACTTTTCATTGTAATTTTATAACTCAAGAACGGGCTCACCTATCCAAACCAAATGTGTAGGCTTTGTTCGGACTATTTCGTAGATGGTTTATGTGAAGTTTGGTAGGGTAGAGTAGGATATAGTAGGGTAGAGTAGTGTAGAGTAGGCTAGGGTAGAATAGGGTGGAGTAGGGAAGAGCGGGAGCGAAGTCACGCGGGCAAAAGCTAGTACCTATTATATATACCTAGATAGGTACTCTTACTCCTAAACTAGGTGTGGGCTTTAGGAGTCAATGATTGTCCCGTGTCCGTAAAAAACAATGCCATATTTATAGTGAAATGCTACAAAGAAGTGTTAGCTAATACTTACTTATTAAGCCAATCTTATCATAATTCAAAATCAGTTTCATAATCAACAACATAAATCACTTGTGCTAGTTTCTTAGTTATTGTGAATTATTTAAATTTAAAAAAAAATGTTTATAAATTTTTCGACCATATTGGAATGACCTCCATATTTTATACGGCAGACATTAAGCGTGCAATTTGCTGCACAGTGCACCAACAAATTATCGAAAGGGCATTGCCCAGTCGAAGGTTGAAAAGTGAAAATTCAACTTCCTTATTTATCACTGAACAACTATCTATAAATATTTCCTGTGTGGTCAACGGTCATGACAAGTGTAATCAGTGATGTATTGTAAAGATATTTATCACTAGCTGTTTTCGGCGGCTTCACCCGCGTGAAAGTAGAAAATTGTTTCAAGGTACTCGGGATAAAGAAGAGGGTGAAGGGTCAGTGGGTCGTCTTAGGGGTAACAAACAAACACAGATACTCACCCGGAGGTAGTCCGAAAGAACCCCGCGGTCGTGGAACGCAAGGCATGGATATCGAAACATAGGAGTGGATCTTACTCAGTGAAAGTCTGATAAGTCCGCCCGCTCCGCCTTAGAGGGGGAGAAGACATTGGATTATTTCCCACCTAAAAAAACAGACTCACAAACTTTTGCTTCTAGCAGGTATTATAATATTGTGTGATACAAAGTGATGTTTATATTCATGATGCTGATGAATAGTGAAGCTATCATCGTGTGTGGCATAAGGAAAAGAAGGTTCCTCGATGAATATCGAAAATAACTCCGAAGTTCCAGTCCAGAGCAGCATTCTTGAGCGCAAGGTTGACTGGTACAATTTGCCGACACGGATCTTGAGCGCTGGCTTCAAGTTGCGCAGAAGCCAAATATTCGGTCTCTTTAGTGGTGCGAAGTGAGACAAGGGGGCGGGGAGTGTCAGTGATTGTCGTAGACGTCACTCGTGATTCGTTGCATGCGTTGCTGCATGTATCTAACAACGAAGACGATTGGCTCGCCAATCGTCAATGTATGGAATGCGCAAAGCGATCCCCACTCTGACGCCGAGCGCTCAAGATCCGTTTCGGCAATTGTACAGTTGCTTCTTTGTGTTAAGTCCGTCTATGTCATGTTACAAAGTACTCTATGGTCTATGTGCCTACTACGTAAATCATTGTAATCACATTTAACTGATGTTTTAAGGAGCAAGAGTTCCGAAAAAAAAATCTTCTTGATTTTGTTATTAAATGGCCTTGTGAGTCTGCTGCGGGCTAAGTCCATCAGCTAAATAACGACCTAGCTCTTTTTCTTCGGTTAAAGAATCAGCATTGCTATTCAGCGAGGCAATGCTGCCAGCGTTCTGGGTACTTTTACCATTGACATCAATGTGGACGAATTTTTTGACGCCCTATAAGTTCCTTTTTTTAATTCGTTTGTACATATTATTACACTTATTAGTTTGTATTATAGTATTTGAATAGAATAAAATAAGATCTTGGCTCTAAAGAAAGTCCAGACAGATGAAAAGATGACCGAGTATATATGTTTTAGAGACTGTGATTAATGTAGATTTTTAACTTAAAAAATAATTTGTAAATACAATTTGCGGAAAATACATTAAAACTTTTAACTGAGATATTGTTTTTGTATGCACAGCCTTCGTAGGGTCATCAGTAGAGCCCATGCGTAAAGTCGACAATTTTTATTAACATCTTTTTACTGGCTAGCAATCAGTTAACCATTCGATTCGTATAATTGTTGATCTATGCATGTGGACATGGAATCGGGACACGAAAGCCGTTAGCTAACTTTCTATGTAACTAGTAACGCACAACGCACTCCAACGTTTGTTATTCTAAGTACGTTAAAAAACACGGTAACGCGAAAGTGACAGAATCAACATGGAGTTTACAATCCTTAGCCAAGAAGTTACTATAAAGATTTTAGAGTCTTTCGATATTTAGCACACGACTGCGAAGCGATATCGTGCGGAAAAGTGATGTTCAGAAGCCCTAAAGGTATTTTTAATATCGCGCAGATTTCATCACGCCGCATGCAGAAAATTTCAAAATGCAAAAAAGCCGTTTCCGCGTGCGTATTCCACGCATTACAATATGTACTGTATGAAAGCGGGGGTAACGCGTGCGAAGCAATCCCGTATGAGTGATTAAAACCGCACGATATTAAAATACTCATAACGCGGTCCATTTTACGACCTAAACAGAACTGTGGAGCACTTCCGACATCTGGCTCCCTAACTGAATCGGACTAGGGCTGCTCTCAAGCGGCTCCTGCCCAACCTGGGGGGTCCAGACGCCTCCTGCCGGAGGAATCGTTCGGTCCATGATTCTTTATGGGGCGCCAGTGTGGCGGACAGCGAGCAATGGGTAGCTCGCTGTCCGACCGTCCGGTAACCGTCCATACCGAGCCCAAGTCGTCGACGGCGCGTACTGTTACGGTGGGTGTCGAAGCCTACTGGAGCAAAGAGTATTTCTGAAAGGAATTCTCGGCCCCGGTATGAAAGGTAACGAAGGAACGGGGTGGACTTTTTAGTCAGTAAAAGTCTGACACTACCTCGCGCTCCGCCCAAGGGCGGGGGATGTCATCATGCATCATTACATTCTTAATTCATTAAACCCGAAGCCAACGCCGGCGTTCGCGCACCTATTGTCTTTCTATTGTGTCTGTAATTTCCACGATTGAAAGGTTAACTAATGTAAATGACTTAATTAATAAGCTTGTTGAGTTTCCTAAAATAAAATAAATAAATAATGTCTTTCCCTCCAGCCAACGCGCCCTCGCCGAGGTAACAGAGATGATCCGGACCTCTCACCTGGTGCACAAAGGCCTGGTCAACATGAACTCCCGCCAGCCCATAGCCGCTGAACCCGATGACATGATGTTTGGCAACAAGATCGCTTTGCTGAGTGGGGACTATTTGCTGGCCAACTCTTGTTCTGAGCTGGCGAATTTGAGGTGAGTGAACTGTTTGTTGTTCTTCTTCTTTTTAACCGACTTCAAAAAGGAGGAGGTTATTATATTCGGCTGTATGTATTTTTTCACCGATTTCGGATTTCTCGGTCAATTGTGATCCAACTTTGATTTTTTTTTTCTTTTTTTGATTTTATTACACTCTTGTGAGTCTTCAATGTAAAAAAGAAAACACTAAAAAGTGCAAAACAAAAGTCGGTGTTATAACGAAGAGACAAAACTTTTATAGAAACTTCCGAAATTATAGTTAACTAGCATTTGCTCGCAGCTTCGCCCGCGTACATAAAGGACCTTCCCTCTTTCTCCCCCTTTTCTCACTTTTTTAATTAAAAAAAATAGTCTATGTCCGTCTCCAGGGTCCCAACTATCTCAGTACCAAAATTCATCAAAATCGGTTTTGCCAATTGTGCGTGAAGACGTAACAAACTAACAAATAAACAAACAAATTCACTATCGCTTTTATAATATTAGAAAGGATAAGTAAGAATTTGCACATTTTAATGTTTTTTACACGGAAGTCGGTTATTCTGGGTCTCTTAGCAACCTGCACAGCTCTCAAATGCTTCGCATAAACCCAGTAAGGTAAAGGAGGTTGTGCAGGACGGGCAGGAAAGGTGGTGACGTATGTCCTGTTGTATGTTATTGATTTACCTTTTAACCGCCTATAACGTCGGATATATTCGACAAACACTCGTGTGTATTCCGCCAGGATCGTACATTTATTGTGCGTACAGCCAAGGAGTGGAATTCCCTGCCGGAATCTGTGTTTCCTGATAGCTACAACTTAGGAGTCTTTAAGTCGAGAGTGAATAGGTTGCTTCTAGGCAAGCGTGCTTCATCGTCGACCACATCATCGCTTACCATGAGGTGAGATAGTGGTCAAACGCAAGCCTATCATTAATTAAAAAAAAATACACGACCAAATACTCCATCTCGTCAGCTCTTCCGTCACCTATGGGGATTGAAGAGCTAAACGACGTGAAACACCCAAAGACGGAACAACTATCTAATTTTAACACAACTATCTAATGAACAACTATCTAATTTTGACCGGCCTGTTGGTCTAGTGGTTAGTGACCCTGACTGCTATGCCGGAGGTCGTGGGTTCGATTCCCACCCAGAACAAATGTTTGTGTGATGAGCATGATCATTTGTTCTGTCTAGGTGTAATTTATCTATAATAAGTATGTATTTGTATATATGTATGTTTTTCAGTTGTCTAGTACCCATAACACAAGCTCTGCTTAGCTTGGGACTAGACGGCGTTGTGTGATAGTTGTGTAATATTATTATTATTTCCTTTATTCGTCAATATTGCATAAGTATTATAAATTAAGTACGTTTTTAAATATTTCAATATAAAATAAATGAAACATTTAAAAATATTTAAAAAAATAGTAGCCCACCGGTATCAGGAACAGGGTCCAAGCGGGTATTAGGGCTCTAAAAAAAGGAACCTCCTAATAGTCCAAGATCCGAGGGCCGCTATACGTCACGTATTTTCTCACGAAGGAAATGTGGACGATTGAATACTGTTAGTATGTACTAAGAACGCAAGCTTATCTGCTAGCTTGCTTAGACGGCCAATTTTCAGGTATCAGGTAATCAAGGTACATAAAAACAGTACTTACTTCACGTAAATTCTCCAAGCTGATTTTTACATAAATTTTAGACAATATCTTTAAAATTAAGTCGCAAATACTCTCAGACACATTCCGTGGGCCGTATTGCTTAACAGACGCTTTCTGTTGTTTGTAGTAGTATAGCTGACAGCGTTATCTACCGGAACCTAAGGATAGTCTATATGAACTTTAATTAAAAGGGGATAGTCTATTTTATTTAAAATATATGATACATATTTAAAATATATATATAGCTAAAAACAAGTAAAAACTAAAGATGCGCTTTGTGTTCATCATCATCATATTCCTGCCCTTGTCCCGTTTTATTTGGGGTCAGCGCAATACGTTTTCTTCTTCCATTCTATCCTATCAGCCGTCAAACTATGGCGCGGGCCTGCGGACAGTGAGCAATGGGTAGCTCACTGTTCGGCCGTCCGGTAACTGTCCGGACCAAGCCCAAGTCGTCGACGGCGCGCACTGTTCTCGCGCGCCTCAAGGAGTTGTCAGCTACAGCAGGGACCCAGCCGGGTCGAAGCCTACTGGGGCCAGGGTTATCCGAAAGGGCGCTCGAGCCCCGGTATGAAGACTAGAAGGAACGGGGTGGGTCTTTTAGTCAGTAAGAGTCTGACACTATCTCCCACTCCGCCCAAGAGCGGGGGATGTCAATGCATGATTTTTTCCCACTATAAAAAAAAGCCGTCAAACTATCACTAAATCCCCTTTTCTTTCATATCCTCCCTCTCCCTCTCCATCCATTCTCATATGATAAACTCATAAAAATGTGCTTTGTGTTGTTTATGTAAAAACAAATCTGCATGTATTTCACGTGAGACGTATGTAAATGAGATAAGATTATCTAGGTGAGAGGTTGCATAAATCTTTATTTCGATAGACCGCGAAGAGGGGAGCCAGTCGTGTTGAAAATGTATGATAATTGAGCGAGGCGAGAGGGGCCACGATGTCGTGAGGTAACTCAATCGAAAATTGTATATGAGTGTTACCTTATTATTTAGAGGTACTTTCGAGTCGAGTGTGTCGACCCGCTCAGCTTCACAAAGGCATTAGATTTTTTTTAAATTAATATTTCTATGCATAAAAGTCATCTGTAAGGAACGTTGTGGGTTTTTTAGTCAGTAAAAGTCTGATACTACCTCCCGCTCCGCACAGGAACGGGGGATGTAATTAGATAAAATTTTCACCCACCGATAAAAAAAATCTGATATCGGTTTTTTTTAATTCAGAGCCTAATTATATTAGTAAATAAAGTACCATCACAAGAAAAATAAAAACACTTAACTAAGTCATATTCCTACAGTAAAGACAATAGACTCCTAGTTAACGTTTGGCGTCAAAAAATCTTCTGCAATTATTATAATTAGGTCTGCTAATAACATAAAAATCTTAATTGATTTTCAGTAGATGAACATAAAAACAGTCTGTAGCCTTTAGGTGTGAACCGTGGCAACTGAAGGAGGTAGGTTTTGAGTCAGTAAAAGTCTGAAACTTCCGATCCACGCGGAGCGGGAAAAGTTATTTCATGATGTTCCACCTCAAAAAAGGTTAAGACCTCTCTTTCTAATGTCTTGATCTACTGCAATATTTTCCAATTTTACATCTTCTTAGATTTTAAATTTTGCTTGGTACCTACCAGGCACACATATTCCGACATTTAATTTACAATAAGACATGACATTGCGTTTCCTAACAATCATATATTGATTGTCTGAAGGGCCAACCAAGGTTACCTACATATCCCAAAAAATCGCCAAACTTCAGTGGCAGTGGGCAGGGAACATTGCTCGCAGAACAGATGGTCGATGGGGACGAAAGGTTCTGGAGTGGCGACCACGCACCCGAAGACGCAGCTTTGGAAAGCCTCCCAAAAGGTGGACCGATGACCTGGTGAGGGTCGCGAGAATCCGATGGATACGAGACGCACAGGACCGGTCGTTATGTCGACACTTGCGCCAAACTTCAGTGGCAGTGGGCAGGGCACATTGCTCGCAGAACAGATGCTTGATGGGGACGAAAGGTTTTGGAGTAGCGACCACGTACCCGAAGACGCAGCTTTGGAAGGCGTCCCAAAAGGTGGACCGATGACCTGGTGAGGCTCGCGAGAATCCGATGGATACGAGAGGCACAGGACTGATCATTATGGCGACACTTGGGGGAGGCATGTGTCCAACAGTAGACGTCTGTCGGCTGAAATGATGATGAAGTTCGTTATCTCAAACTCTTTGACTTTAATTAGCGGAAAAGACACACACGCAGAGGTCGGGAACTTTTCAGACCACCCTTAGGTATACTTTAGGAGCACAAAGACGAATGTGTGTGGTCTCCAAAAAGAATTTCCGTTTCTCTAAAATCTATTGTCAAAGCCCATTTCTCTAACAATCGTGACACATGCATACTCATATCTTTCTTAAGATATCGAGAGAAAACTTCGAAAGCTTCTGTCGAAAGGTTACATTGTGAGTGGAAATGATTGGATTGTCTCATTGTGTCGAGAAGACATGACATGCAAGATTTGAGAAAGTGTTTGAAATGGCTGCTTTGATTCTGTGTTGTGTAGGAACTTCCTACTAGGAAGTATTGAATGTTCGAAGAGGTTTTCACCTTGTGTGTGTGGCTGGCAGTGATCTCAAGGAATATAATAGATCTATCAGATATCAAAAGTTTCCTAAAGATATTCTCATCGTGTATTGCGATGTTACTATTAAGTGCGATTTGAACTAAATTTTTAGACCTACGATGACATGGGAAGCTCATAAATAAGGTCATATCTAGCAAAATGAAACGAATTAAATACAGAAGTGTAAGAAATATTATACTATGGCATCTTAATTTACTAGAATGTGAGTTTTGTGGTCTCTTACGCTTATACATGACCGTTCATTATGAAATTTCCCGTGTACGTTGTCAGGGAGTACCTATCAACTGAGAGGCCGTTAGATACCTTTAATTCACAAAAAAAATTTATGCTGTTCCCGAGAAATATGAGTATATAATCATACAGATGGTCATCAAAAGAATTGGACCACCTGCATTTTAACCGCAAATTTAATTTTTCTTTATCGATACAAAACGAAACGGTTCACACCTGATTTTCGTAGTCGTACACTCTTGACAGAGTGGCCGTGGTCATGTCTCGGTCGAGTCCCGCACCACCGCTTGTCTCGCGTTACGACGCCATGCAGCTCTGTGTTTGGCGGCTTGGGAGCCTTCGTTTACGCTGTAGTGTGTCACGGCTTTGATAAGGTCCGTCCATTGTGTTGGAGAGCGTCACAACGATCACACCTGAAAAACACATTCAAATGATATTAAAAACTTGTAATTTTGGTTAAATGATCAAATACTAGTGCAGTGGCTTCTACATAATCAGGCTTATAATATTCCTACTACTGAGACTAAGACCTTCTCACATGGCTCTCCTTGAGGCTACGCCCCTCTTTTTTTGAGATGGGAATCAGTCGCTCTATGGTAGAGCCAGAGGGCGTGTCAAACTTTAACTGACTAAAACCACACCTATCCTTCAATTACCCTTTGCATCCAGGACCACGGGTATCCTTTTCAGAAATTCTAGCTCAAGCTGAGTCCCTCTGGCCATATTTTTGAGAAGTCCCAAAAGGTAAAAGTAGATCAAATGTTACTTATCAATGACCGCTTTTCTATCAGATATCAAAACATAATCTACCTTGACCACTACTAAACAAGTAGCACAGGTGTACCTTACTCGTTCAACAATCCGGTCGGAGACGTAACGTAATATTTTACGTTTCAACTTCCAGTTATGCAACGCGACGCGATGATGCCTTTGACTGCTATAACAGTGAAAGTTTTACTTAACACCGAGTTTTTAGAGTTCCGTATCCAAAGGGTAAAGCGGGACCCTATTACTAAGAACGCTGTCCGTCCGTCTGTCAGTTTGTCTGTCTGTTCGTCTTTCAACAGGCTGTTTCTCATGAACCGTCAAAGTCAAATTCAAAGATTTATTTGCAGGTGAAAGAAAGTGATAGAAAGTTGTTTTTACAGATGATGATTGTATTTCTGTTGTTGTTGTTAACAACAATTACTAAAGACAGATTAGGATAAATATTTAAGTGGAGCTCCCATACAGCAAACGTGATTTTTGCCGTTTTTTGCTATGGATGGTACGAAACCCTTCGTGCGCGAGTCCGACTCGCACTTTACCGGTTTTCATTAGTATCCCATTGTTCTTTTTTAAGCTATTGCATAGCTTCTATCGCGGGCCTTGAGTGTGGAGACCGAATCCAGAAATTCCGTAACGAAAATAACCTAACACCCCTCACTCATTTGTTTTTTGAGCGTGGTGACCGATAAGAAAACAAATGAGTGAACAATCAATCAAAATTCAATTCAATGTGTTTTTTAATTGATATAAACTAGTGCTTGACTGCGATCCCACCTGGTGGTAAGTAGCGATGCAATCTTTGATGGTGGGGCGCACTAGTTTAGTTGTTAAATTCTTGTTATGGCAGATGCAATAGTCAGCTGCGTGACATAGCAGGTTAGTGTTGCCAGCTAGTCTTATTTACTTTCGAATTCCTTAGACTAGGTCTACCTGCAGTTCATAGTCAGCTATGCATTGATAGTGACTAGATATAGTTGTGTTGTTGGTCACAATATTTGTCATAATTTAGACAGTCATCATCATAATTATATCAGCCGAAAGACGTCCATTGTTGAACATAGACCTCCCCCAAGCGTCGCCACAACGACCGATCCTGTGCGTCACGCATTCATCGGATTCCCACGACCCTGACCAGGTCATCGGTCCACCTTTTTGGAGGCCTTCCAATGTTGCGTCTTCCACGGGTACGCGGTCGTCACTCCAGAACCTTTCGTCCCCACCGACCATCTGTTCTGCGTGCAATGTGCCCTGCCCATTACCACTTAAGTTTAGACAGTTAAGTATTTTAGACAGTTTTGACCTTAAAATTGGCTGCAGATGCAGAGGCGTAGCGTGTGCTAATTTAGATGTGGGCGAAGGCATATCAGCGAGACCTTTTTCTTTTATAAATTCGAAAACGACACAGCGACTGTCGCAACCCAGTGTTTGACCACATCGTCGTTTACCATCAGGTGAAATAGTGGTCAAACGCGTCCTTGTTCTTAAAGAGCCCTCGCTTGCGCGAGGCCCTTTTGGGTGTGAGTGAATAAGCGAGGCCCCACTTCAAGATCTCATCCACTACAAGGACGCAGCAGGTCCGCCCGCGTGAAAGAAGAAATTTGACCGTAGGAACATACTCCCGGGATGAAAAGAAAATAATCCTATATCTTATATTCTAGTAGGACATGGTCTACTGGCGTGTGCCTAATTTCATCCAAGTCCGTTCCGCCCTTTAATCGTGAAGGAGTAAGGGCTCTGCCACACTAGGCGGAAATCCCGTCGCGGCAGATCGGTGACGGAACGTTAACACTTGTATTGCATATAAACTACAACTAGCGGGCACAATGCGCGGAACGACCGACCTTCCGCGTAGCGTGTACGTTATTAGTCATTTATATGCAATAACATGTATTGGCGTTCCGACGCGGAAGTTCCGCGACGGAATTTCCGCCAAGTGTGGCTTACGCCTAACTTGGAAAAACTATTTTGTAAATAAAACAAGATACAACCAAGTAAATTATTGTCGCCTCCCTAAATTCTTATCAAAAATGGCTATTTATTCTGTAAACTCTTAGTATAGTCACTTCTGTTACATTGAAGTCGGTTCCATAATTGTTTGTTCGTCTAGTTTTAAAAATTTCTTATATTTTCTCTAGCAAGTAAATATTTTTTATCCCCAATAAATGAAATACAATAAAAATGCTTTAAAATATTACCTAATGCTGATTATGCAAACTAAATATCATAATATTCTCATAATGCTAAGCTGACTGTTACCTGTAATGACATTTTCCATAATATTCACTTAGATAGACTTAGTGTTTATTTAATGAAAATATTTAAGTTACTACCAAATCATTATGTATAATTTAAACATTAGGTACATTGGCGGCAGGCAGTAAAATACATAATGTTAACAAATTAAGTATTTATTATTCACATTTTTTTGTTATAATGTTTTGCATTATAAGTAGGAACCTACATTGATATAGCAATCTTTATGTAATCTTGTTTATTAACATCAATAACTCTTAATATTATATAATACTAATAGTATACAAGTTTTACCACGCTCTACATATTTTGCTTCTCTTGTTTAGACATTGAAAACCAAATATACATAATAAATCTGTAGAAGTTTTTAGTTGTGCGCGCATCATTTAAAATGTACGAAATCGATGTAGATCACTGTTATACAATAAAATTGTGTATAACTTATTACTTTAGTTAGGCTTTGTTTCATTGTAATCGGTTGACTATTTATAGTCTGTCTAATAACTCAACCGACTTGGGAATTTTGTAAAATATTTAATCATTTAAAAAATACTTATATTCGATAGTTTTCATAAGGTTCTTCTGTTAGTAAACTATGATCTATCTCTTCATCAATCTTGATTATTGAACCCGTGTTGACTACATCAGACTTCATTAAATCCTAATAATTACCCTAGTCGTTTAACTTATTAGACACTCTATCGAAAGATATACTACATTCACTGACTGTTAGGCGGTACAAAGGTCGCTGGGTCAACTAGTATAAAATAAATAGGACATGTTGCATGTTTGGGATGTTGTTAGGATACATAGATAACAATAGCGTAAAATCACAACAATAACAACAACAATAACAATAGCGTAAATATAATAAATAAATTATAATAAATAATAAAATAAATTCAAACTACACGTAGGAAACTTATTAACTTATATTTTTAATACTTACCTTAACTATGTTCGAGTACATATAAAACAAAAACACAAAATAAAAACACAATAGAAATCTTCGGTCTGCTAATAATCGTCTTCTACGATGTCCCTCACACCGCTCTGGGTTTATCCACTCTTCCTTTTTCGTCCAGGCGATATCTCTTTGGAATGCGCTCCCTCTGAATATCAGGATGGCAACAAGCCGGTTTTCTTTTAAGGTGAAGGCACGTAAGCATATTCGCAAAATGTTGGTAGAATCATCACCGAGCTAATTGGTTGGATTTGTTTTTTCACAACAGCATTGTTTTTGTTATATGTATGTATCTAAGTATGTATTTACTATTGTATATATTTGTTTCTCTTCTGTTTTGTCTATTTATTAGGTTGCACCTGCCATGTTTTGTTTCTGCACCACCCTAAGGTCGACTGGCAGATAATGCCTAAGGCATTAAGTCCGCCTTTGTACAGTTTTTGTGCATAAAGCTTTAAATAAATAAATAAATAAATAAATAAAATACACTTCTTGTATTATGAAATAAATAATCTTTGAACTATGGTATCCGTTACTGAAATAATATTTCCCTTGATCCTTATTTCGTCATCATCATCATTATCAATTTTTTGAATCATCCTTATTTACTTCGTAATTATAGTTGACTATATAATTAACTTGATGAATTCCATTACTACATTCTACAAAAGCACTCATTTTCATTACGAAGTCACTATCTTAACAAATTAATGACTATTGCAGCACCACTGTCCATGACTATACAGCGAGGTGGTAATGTGGCAGATGAGCACAGCCTACGGTGATCCAGGAGCGTAGCTAGACGTGGGCGAAGTGGCCCCTTGCCCACGACCTCGCAACCCAAAGGGGCCTCGCGTAAGCAAGGGTTCTTTAATTCATTAAACCCCAAGCGAACGCCGGCGTTCGCGCACCTATTGTCTTTCAATTGTGTCTGTAATTATCACAATTGAAAGGTTAAGAACGAGGGTACTTAATATAATTCATGTTTATAACATGATTTAAAACAGTGTCCATGGAGTTTCTTGCACGTTTTTCTCCATAGAGAATCTACGCTTTGGAACGTGCAACTTAGCTTCACTTTTTTTGACTGATCGACATTTTGACAATTCAAAATTGCCTGTTATTTGTCGTAAATAAACCGGCATGTCCTAGAACCAAAAATTCGAAGACATGTGACCAACCACCAGCTCGCACTGGGCTCGCGTGGTGGATTACGGCCCATTCCCTCTTCTGGAGAAGAAGTCTGAATCTCAACAGTTAGAACATTATACGGCCGACGTTATGGGTTTATTTGAAATAAAGTTTCTGAATTGATACACCACTAGTTCACCTGATGGTAAGCGACGATGTGGTCGAACACTAAGTTGCAACAGTTGCGGTCTCATTTTCGAATTGATGAAAAGAAAAGGCCTCGCTAATGCACCTTCACCTACGTCTAAATTCGTCCCGTTACGCCTCTGCGGTGACCCATTGACCCAGCTACGCAACACCTCTTCTCTCGAGAGAACATGTCAATCTGCTGGTACGCCCATTGTTAGATTAACATGCAATGCGTCTTCTATGGGCTTTTAATGGCGATAATTTTACATCTTTAGAACGTGTTGGAATTCGTTTATCATTATAATTGAGGGTACATTAATGCCTTAAGATGACAACACACTTGCCTGTCATTGGAACAAAAGTAATAAGTGACAATGGGCAGGGCACATTGCTCGTAGAACGGATGGTCGATGGAGCAGAAAAAAGGCTCTAGCGTGGCGACTGCGCACTGGAAAACGAAGCGTTGGAAGGCGTCTCACAAGGTAAACCGATGACCTGATGAGGGTCGCGGGAATCCGATGGATGCGTGACGCACAGAACCGGCCTGGCGACGCTTGGGGAGGCCTATGTCCAATAATGGACGCTTAGAATAATTAAGAGTGTACGTCTTTCTGCTGAAACGATGATGATGTTACAAGTAGTAGAGATGTCAATTGCCAGTGCAGACCACAAGAAATTCTGGAAGTTCTGGGTTCTGGAGTTCCATGTGAAAGTTAATAAAACCTGAAAATGAAAACAGATACCAGACCAATTAAGAACGGACAAAAGTTACATGTCTACCTAATCAGGTTTAATTTCTTTATAAATAAAATTGTATGGGGGTGGATCTTCTGATGATAATTATAATAGGACAAATCAGACTTATTTAATTGTTTCTTTTTATTGTCTATCCACCTTCAATTCCTCATCATTTAAGGCATAGCCACAGGGGGAGATTAGATTTTCGAAAATATGGTTTATAATCCTAAAATGTTTTTATTTTCAATTCACAGAAATCAAGAGCTGGTAGAACTGATGTCGTCAGCAGTACGAGACCTGGCTGAAGCGGAGTTCCTTGGTGAAAGAGATGAGCAGAACAACCCTCTGCCTTCAAGACCTCTGCCCAAGGAGCAGATACAGGCTGCATCAGGTAAATACAATTTCTGCTCAAACATTTTTAGAAGTTGCCATACAACGTGGCAATGCCGCCAGTCTTTTGAGCACACTTCCAGTCGATAGCGATGCGGAGGAATGTTTTTGACGCCATACTTTAGATAAGAGTTATTGTGTATATATATAGTTTTAATTACTTAAGTATTTTTATTTTTCATGTTCTTTCTAACCATAAATAATTACTACCATCAATAAAATGTTTAAAAGTTAATGTAAAAATAAGATTGCAGGCATTTTTTGAGGTATATCATCAATCGACAGCTCTTGCTCTGGGTGTATCGAAAAGATGTGTCAGACTTTTACGAATTAAAATCCACCTGTGTTCTTTTAGTTGACCTTTGCGTTCCAGGGCCACGTTAGTTTTTTTCCAAATTCAATCTTGCAGCCCGAGACTGTATGTGGATTTGCGAGATACATGTCGTTAGCATATAGTTAGTCGAGATAGTTGTCCCGCGTGGTGGATTACGACCCATTCCCTCTCCCAGAGAGGAGGCTTGAATCCCAACAGTGGGAACATTAAAAAGGCTGGTGATGGTGTCGTTAGCAAATGGAAATAAGAGAAGAGGAAAAGCGAAGAAAGAATGGATGGAATATATCTTTCATATGACAGGAAGTAGGTGACTACCGAGATAGAAGAAAACAGCGTAGACTAACCCCAAAAGGAAGATTGTGGTTTGTTAATAACATAAACCAAAACATAATCCTTCAAGCGATAAACTCAAATAATACAGAACGGATTTTTATGTGGTATTCATCATTTGACAGAGTGATTCATGAGGAAGATTTAGGTGTATAATACATGCAAGCATAGCATGCGTATTATAGAGAGAAGATTTCCAAGATTTGTAACATCCGGTCGAAGTTAGTACTGAATATTTTGAAAGTAAACAATATTTTGACATTCAATGATTTCCAATGAAATCATCGTCTTCTTGCCATAGTCCCGTTTTATTTGGGGTCGCCGCAACACGTTTTTTTCTACCATTGTGTCCTGTCACTCGTCACGCTATCTAAAGAGAAAGAAAGAAAGAAAACTATTTTATTTGACATACACACTCGTAGATACACACAATGTAGTAACAAAATGTAGACACTAATAAATTATTATATAAAAAAAGAGACAACAAACAATGTGTGTCTCACGGCGGTGCCTAATGCCAGACAACTACATGATAGTTAACTGACGCTGGTTTTCAACTGAACCTTATTTCGAGTGTACCTATCTCTGTCTCACTTTTCTTTCATATCACTTCTTCCATCGCACTTTATCCATCTCTTTGGCCTCCCTCTCCTTCTCCATCCATCCTCATGTATACTCATAACTCTTTTAACAACATGTGTTTCATCCCTCCTCTTCACATGACCATGATTTCCAATGTAATCAACCTGAGTACATCGGTAATGAGTTCGAGTAGAACTGGTTTTAGCTTAGAGGATGTGGGCCAACTAATTACGTCCACTTCAAATTTACTTAAGCGAGAACAAATTTAGGCGTAGCTACATTATTTGCATGCATGCTAACTATGTAGATATTGTTAATTATGATCCTATAGTAGGTTGAGGTTGAGTGTTTGAGCAATATTTGCGGCAAGGTTTGAATTGAGATTGAAATGGCCAAATTGGGTAATTGATTCGATTCAGTTTCTTAATATTAATTTTTTTTTTTTTTCAAAAGTAACTTTATCCAAAATCACAATGTTTCTAATATGATGTTCAAAATAAGTTTAAAATCTCTTAGATGGGGAAACTGTCAAGTAACAAAAATAGGATTCACAAACTACAATATGACGTCACCGTCTTTAGGTTCCCGAATCATCGACAGCGCGTAGTGTTGTTCCACTAGCGCCTCAAGGATATGTCAGCAAACCGTAGGGGCAGGGCTGAAGCCTATTGGGGCCAGTAGCTTCTAAAACAAAAACCTTGTGTCCTAGAATGCAAGGCAAAGAAGAAACATAGGAGTACGTTTCAATTCATAAGAGTCTGAAACGCCTTCGTGCTCCACCCAAGAGCGCGAGAAGTCATTGACAGCTTTCCCATAAAAAAAAAAATCGCTTCTAGGTTACGCACGTAGAGAAAAGAGAGTTTTCACCAAGCGCCCACTCATCAAATCATACAAATATTTAAACTCTAATTACTGCTTCATTTTACAAGAAATTTTAATACGATTTTCAAAAAACACCAACGTAATTGAACTTAAATACTTGGTGAAATCTAGAGTTAATCTTTTCGTCGTTGTGGAACTGCGTTAAAACATAATTATGTTATAAACATTCCTACATGATGATGGCACTGTAATGTTGAAAATTGCAAGAAAATATCTTTTCATCTCATCTTTACATCCTTCTACAGCGTTCAACCAACTCGATCATTCTTCGAACTCTTCAAACGAGTAGCTAGTCTAATAACCCAGCCCCACAAACAAATCAGACTCACAATACATTCGAAATCAGCGCATTCCGATCTACAAGTGGAACACTATAGTAGTCCATGTAGGGTACATTAGTATTCTCGCCGCGGCGTACCGCAAGGAACTATGCTGCGCCCTCCATTGCTACGTGACAGAGCCAGACAATGGGGACAAATGTGGCTCTTTGACCAATTTTATTTGTGTTTGTATAGTTCTATAGTGCGACTTTCGGTTTTCTTGAGTTTGTTCCGTGATGACGTCATTCAACATAAAGGTTGGGATTTTAATGGTTTGCGTGCAGTCATGAATTACATTAGACATAATTATGTATTATAAAAAAAACTCAAGCGAATGAAACTTAAGGTTTTATCATGGTTTTGTTAAGTAATATAACGTATAGTTAACTTGTTCACTTAAATGATGAAAACTACGAACTTACACGATACATGTATAAAACCACTACGATACATGTACTTGTACCTACTAGTCGTATTACAAATGAGTTTCACTAGCAGTTTTCTTGTTCTCGAATGTCACACAGGTTCCAGTTACCTTTAACGTAAAGGTTAGGTTTCCGTGCAGCTTTGAACTTTCATTTTCAGTATTATTAAACCATTATATATGCCATTTATGCGTAATAATATATTCGACAGTAATAAATGTGGCTTTCTTTATTTTAAATTGTATTCATATTAAGCCGTGATCTTCGAAGATTTGTGCGTTAAGTGTCTTTGTAATGGTGTCGCTAGTGTAATCGTTAAGGATATTGGTTAGGTATATCTTTGTCTTGTAAATATTTCTTGAAGTATTGTTAGTTTAGGCATCAATCACAAGTTTTCTTCTATATTTTCTATCCCTAGTTTTATCCCGCTTTTTGGTTGCTTTTCCGCTCTCGCAGAAGTCGTGTAGTTTTCGGGGATAAAAGTAGTCTGAAGAAATCGGATTCGGAGATTAAGCACGTAGAATAGGATGTATTAATCAAACTACGAATAAGGAACCGGATTTGTAGTGCTATTATGTAAAAATCTCATGGTGAAAACTTAGGTAAAATCAGCCTCCCTTTTTTTGAGGTTAGTATCTATAAAATAACTCTAAAAGAGCTGGATTTGGCTGGCGAGAGAGAGAATTTTACTGGTTAAAACTCACTGTGATCCTTTAACTCACCAACTGCTCTTTGCGTTTCAGGGCCACTGTGACTCTTTAAATTAATTCCTCAGAAACTGTCGACTCCTCGCTTTAGGTGGAATGTCAAGTTCACTTTACGCTCTCTGAGAATCGACAAGTCGTTCCTATTTTCCAAGGTCAAGCAAAAACCTAGTCATTCAAAGTTCATGTTCCTCTTATTCCAGAATGGGAGATCATCACCGACCCTCTACCAATGAGCGGTGTGATCGGTTGCGCGGGTCGCGAGTGGTCAGCGCGCCATGTGCTAGCGGCGGGTGCATTACTGGGCAAGAGTTGTTCAGCTGCCTTGAAGCTGGCAGGCCACAAGCCTCAACTGCAGACACAGGTACCTTAGGCATTAAGAACTGAAGACCATCACAGACCCCCTACCAATATGTGATGTGGAAATGGTGGTGTGATTGGTTGTGCTGAGAATGGTCAGCACGCCATGGCTGGCACATGGTTGGGTAAGACTTGTTTAGCTGTCCTGAAACTGGCAGGTCACAAGCCTCGGCTGCGGACACAGATAACTTGGCATTGAAGAGTGTGATATTATCACAGGCCCTCTGCCACACATTGGCGTGTGGTGTGAATGGTCAGCTATATCAGACTTTTATTGCCTAACATGCAACTGTGTTCCTTTAATTAACCTTTACATTCAATTGTTGTCCATCTGTCAGTTTCTCTGTATGCCAAGAACCGTTATCTCGGGAACGCGTGGAGGTAATCTGAAAACAGTAAATGTGTTGATACGTCACAAAAAAGAAACAGTTCTTGCGATTCGAAAAAAATTCGAGACTCCATTCGGGAAAATTGAACTATTTACATAGGTAAGTTTTTACGGAACCCTCAATTTGCGAGTCCAGTTCGCACATGCCGAGTTTTTTTTTGAAAATATCTACGGCATATGTCATCTCTATGATTGACGACTAGATTTTGAATTAGTGCTTAAAGACTCACTGACCAGTCAAGTTTTAATGTTTTTTTTAATTTAGTGTATATATTTTGTCATCTTCCAGGGTTACCGCTTCGGCTGCCACCTAGCTCTGGCCTGGCAAGCGTTCCTGGACCTGGAGACCTTCACAGGTCCTGAACCAGCGAGCTTCTCCCTGGTGGGGGCGCCACTGGCCTTCACGCTAGAAGCCCGTCCTGAGCTGTATGAGTATATAGAAGCTGGGAAGAAGAGTGTGCAGGATGTTGACTATCATGCTGTGAGTATTTTGTTACTCTTCGTAGATTTATTAGTCTATAACTAGCGTTATATTTTTGGGGACGCAGATTAGGTTGCAACAGAACTCTGCTTCCACTTCCGCTTCTGTAGAAGTTCCGCAAGCTTTTTCCGTTTCCGCATTCGCAAACTATAAAACAGAACTTTATAACGAAAAACTCGAGATAGCTATTCTACATGAAAAGTCAGGTGGATTTTCAGGCAGCAATTTGACCAAGTTCAATAAAGTGGAATGTCTAATTTTAGTAAATACCATCACGGATTTTGAGCGGTTGCGCAGAAGTCAAATATTCGGACTATTTAGTGGTGCGAAGTGAGACGCGGGGGCGGGGAGTGTCAGTGATTGGCTCGCCGCGCCATCGCGTCATAGACGTCACTCCTAATTCGTTCCCTGCGTTGCTACATGATCTAACAACGAAGATGATTGGCTCGCCAATGTATGGAATGCGCAAAGCGATCCCCACTCTGACGCCGAGCGCACAAGATCCGTTTTGGCAACTGTACAAAATAAACAAATAAAAATGTAGACTTCGCCATCTAGTAAAAACACGGTCACATTCGGGTCCGTAGCTTTCACATAAAGGGGGATGATCAAAAGTAGTCCACGAAATTTAATTTTTCTTAAATTTTGCATTTGTGGGTGGATTGGCAGCCGTAACACGTATTTATTTATGGAATCATAATCATTAAAATCATCAATACAAGCCTTTCGGTTCGTGTTACCCTGTTGAAACTTTTTAATGAAAATATGTATAGCCATTCGCTATTCGTTTCAACAGCCTGGCGCTTTCTTTTTCGTTTTTGTACCGTCGACTCGGGCCGGTTTATCGAACGGCGAGTTCCAAATGCTCACCGTCCGCAAGCACAACTTCAATCGAACAAAATCAATTCAACCATGGTGTGTTGAACTAGTATTGTTAGTCAAAGTTGTATGTGTTGTGTGTTGTTGTTATATGAAAGAAAGAAGAAAGAAAGAAAGAAAAATATTTTAATTATATGTATTTTTTGTGGTTATTGGTGGTGGTTGTTGTTGTATGTTCATTTGGTGATGTTTAGTAATATCTTTAGCTGTACTGCGCCGTGCTGGAGGGCTCGGGCATCGAGCAGACGAAGCGCCTCCAGCGCTCGCACATCGCGCGCGCCGTGGACGTGCTCGACGCCTTCCCCAACTGCGACGCGCGCACCGCGCTCGCCAACATCATCCTCGCCATGCACCACGAACATCTCTGAACGCGTACTCAAACTGAAAGGCTTACTACCCACGGACGCGTAGCTTCATAGTCGCGTAAAGGTACCTTCAAAGACCACCTGACCACCGCTAAGTTCATTTTTGCTTGCACTCGAAACGAAAACCTCAAAGGATTCGGTTTGGCGTCGCGCCGCAGGATTCCAGCGATATTTTTTGGCAGAAATAACCGCGATGGTACGTCATTATACACTTGGTGTATTTACGCCTGCGTGAAGCTTGCATACAAAATGGTAAGACTCTGACGATCAAGCAACAACGTCGTGCTAACGTGTCGCGTCTATGAAGCTACACGTCCGTGAACAGTAGGTCTAACACATCATCTTTACCATCATGGTCTTCTACAAGTGTCACTACATTGACTACACATTATGCACATCCAGCGAATTCTTGTGACCTTTCCTGTAGCCTGATTCACGTAAAATCAAACAAGCCAAATATCGTTGAAGTTTTATAGTCGTTCGATCGAAGTCCTATCCAAAAGCGGTATTCACGATCTATCGACTTATTTCCAGTTACATTAATAAGTATTCTACCAGGATAATGTAATACAGATTTTTTTTTAATCGACGAATTTCAAACGACTATAAATCCGGTGTCGTTCAAACTCGATTGATGGATGTGAATACGGAAATGGTCTAAACGACTAAATCGCTACGATATCGTTAAGGTTTTCATTACGTGAATCGGGCTACAGGTGGTGGTCAGTGTTTGACCGCCAAGTCAAAAAAGCAAAATCGTGCTCTCAGCGTCAAGATACGATTTCTGATTTCTAATAGGATGAAATAAATAGTAAACAGTTCAAATAATACAAATTGGAATGACAGCTACATAACTATACAAATAAGAAAAATAATACTTTTTTATACGATTTATTAGCGTTTAAAAGGTCAGTTGCGTTTGTCATGTGATCATGACATGGGCGTGCTAGACACATTTTGCTTCTTCATGACTGTGGTGGTCAACATGTTACCTTATCTTGCCTATCTATGTTTCTTTCGACGTCTCCTTTGCGTGCGATGTGGTGTGGACTATATCGCACGCCTTTGCAAATTCTTCGGAGGTTACTTCGGTTTTCACTTCTCTCATTCGTGATTCAATCATGTCGTGGAATTCCATTATAGCTTTAAATATTTCTGATATTATAGTCTTAAAATCATTTTTAACATTGTACTGGACACTTTCCTTTATAAGACTATGGTGTATTGAGTAATTAATTTTGTAATCACACAGCTTGGTTGGAATCTAAGCTTGTTGACTAGAAAAAATTTATATTTCCACAATTTTGTAGTTACAAATATTTTCTATATTATATAAGTGCGTCCACTTTCATGAATGTACCTGATTTTTTGCTAGACAACTTGAATTGGCTTTGAATAAGTAAACTACATTCCTTATACAGTTATTTTATTCAGAAATCACTAGAGGGATTTTTCGATTCACTTGGCATTATGACGTAATGTATAACTTCCATTTGAAACTTAATAGCCTTTTCGGAATTGACTTTGGCTAACGGTGTCATCGAAACACTACATAGATCATTCAAATAGACTATATCAAGACCATATTTCCCTGTAATTTTATTTTAAACTTTGTTCCAAGATTTCCTAACTACTGTTTTACATAGCGTAATCAGCCTCATAATGTTTTCATTTCTGGTACTCAGGCCTCCAATGGGCCGTAATCCAAAACCACGCAGACCCTGTGAGGATTGGTGGAGGATAAAATATTCGAGGACAAGTGACATGTCTTTGAGTTTTTGGTTGTAGTACATCCCGGTTTCCTTCACCGTTTTGAGTGCAGTGGTGATTAAACAAATTACACAAAGTAATGTACCTGGCTGGGTTTGAACCCATGACCTACAACTCATAAGCCGGGGCTTTCACCACTTGGCCACCACTTCTCTGTTTTACGTAGTATTTTGTTAGACAATGTGAATTTATACAGAGTTACCATTTTTGACAACTCAGAGTACGCTAAGAAAATACAATTTAAATAGAAAATAAGTAGTTAATGATAAAAAAAAATATGACATGTACTTAATGCTCAAATTGTGTATTATTTAGTGAATAAGTAAGTTTATATAATTGTATTTTTCACAAGATCTGCTGCTCTAGATTGAATTATATTTTGAAAACTCTATCTGAAATGTATATTTTTTGAAGTACATACTTAGTAGTAATTTGTATTGAAAATTAGATATTGTACCTACATTAAATAATTATATACTTAGATATTTTTGAAACAAACCGTATTGTTCAATAGAACCAGGGTATTTGTGATTTTTACTACAATTAAATATACAGTTTAAAAAACTTGTTTTTTTTTTCCATCCATGTACCTAGTAGGTAGTAATACCATTTATTCTGAATAATTCATTCTGGTTACTTCATAGATCCATCAGTGTTGCTTAATTTACCCATATATGAATTCGGAATTCTATCTTTTGGAACAATAAACTCTAACAGAGAATAAACAAAGATCAAATCTCATTGCAATCCGTACTTTAAAAACCATTTTTCATGCAAAAGGTAATTTAAACTGCACATCGCAAAAGCCGTTATTTGATTTGGTGAGATCAAAGATTAAAATGATCTAGTATTATTAATTCAGTTTAGGAATATGTAGATAATTAAAAAAACTAGCTTTTGCTCGCGCGGCTTCGCTCGAGCAAAAGCTAGTTTTTCTCCCTACTCCACCCTACTATACCCTACTCTATCCTACTCTACCCTACTCTACCTTACTCTACCCTACTCTACCCTACTCTACCTTACTCTATCCTACTCTACCCTACTTATCCCACTCTAACCTACACTACCTAAATTTTCATTTTTTTTTCTCATAAGAACCTTCACACAGTAAAAAACACAACAAAAAAAGAATTAGCAAAATTGGTCCAGCCGTTGACGCGTGATGGCGTGATCAAGGAAATAGGGATGGATTCATTTTCAATAAAATATAAATTATGCCATTGCGGATGCTGCGCCATCTATCCATATTACAGAAGATACATTTGACAGCCTGGCTAGTGGGGCATTTTTGTAGTAAACCTTCATGCCACGAGATGGCGTTGCTTGGTAACTTCATGAGGTTATATTTTGATCATTAATGGAGTTGGACTGGTCCACAGGGAACGATTTTTTCTTTTTCAGAATCTACGGTCATATTTTGTTTAAAATTTCTGCTATAGTTACCGAGCAGCGCCACGGGTTGTTCAGAATATGCGTTAAATTCGGTTCAGAGTTTAAATGAGGTTCGTTCGGGTAGCCGCTAGAGGGCGGGATGTAACCTATTTTTGCACTGTTGGTCTCCTCGTTGATCTAGTGGTTCCAAGTGCGCAAAGTCCCAAGTTCGATGAATAGTCAATACGGAAGGATTTACAACATGATAGTCCGATCAATTTAGGCAACCGAACCAGCTGAAAATTGGTAAGACTGTTGAAAAGTCACATGAATGAAATCTAATCATAAATTAAATCTAAAACATTCTCGCCGATATGATACTTGGAAAAAAAAATTGCTGGTTGTGTGAATTTTTGTAACTGCACTCCAACTTTTTGACAAATTTGACCGGATTATAACTAACTTCCGAATTGTGGATGTGTACGAATACAGGTGTGATTTTATGTATATACCAACATTAGTTTTAGAATCAGCGAAATCCGAAACACATGTCTAGTATTTTTATGTAAAGAATCTATGTTACATCTATCACAAAGTTATAAGCTTGTTATGTCAGCAAATTACATAGTTACTTGCACCTAACTGAAAATTTAACAGTGTATATTTTTGGGAAAAAATATTACATGGTGTAAAAACCATTGGAATCCATTCAGTTACTGATTTTGCACAAACCATATTCAGGTTTCGCATATACCAAAAATAATGTAGTATATTATGTTTGTGTGTGGGTAACAAATAAAACCAAGAAAGTTTTTTAAATTAATTGTATTAATAAATAATGGTAGTTCTATTTACATGACACATTCGATTACTCTTTTGTTTTGGCAGAAGACAATAAAAATATTGTTACACAATAAGTTCGCCTAACACAATCGCGCGGGCGCGAGGCCCACAACCTAACATTCTTATAAACGACATTGGTAATAAACCCATTTCCATATCATAAGAATAACATAAAAAAAAACACATTTTTGGTTACAATCTGACAATACTGGTCGTTTTTGGTTTTGAAAAGTTTTCACGTTTCGCAACAACTTCACTTGTTTCAAACTTCATGTCAATCACACTGAAGGTAGACATACATACAGCATCCACTCGAGAGTTAATGTATATCACAGGATTCTAATGTGACCTAAATGATACAATTTTACTTACAAATGAGGTTGTTTACACAATTTACAATTTAACGTTTCGGTGTCAAAAGTTCGCCACTGTTTCATGGATGTATAAAGTTTTACAAATATCCCAACTGCACTGTTTATTTTATATGTATAGATTATGAATTAAAAATACTGTGATTGCTTCTGATATGTCTCGTCAGCCAATGCTTTGAAAATTGAAGAGGTTCTTTTACGATTGGCAAATATTTAATGGCAAGAATTACAGGGCATTTTACCAATGCTACACACAAATAATATCGGAATACAATTTAGGCATATCTCGGTATGTCACCTCTCGTCAAGCGCTACCATAAGACCGTCGACAATATCGCACCATTCGTTAATTTTAATATTTTCACTCCTACGTTACAATGTACATAGACCCCGATGTCTATTATTGCTTAGTTTTTATAAGTTCTGTTGTATCCAAAACTTGTTACCTATAAATAATTTTCACGTTCGTCCCAATAAATTTACCATTCAATAAATACGTACACGTAAAAAATATAAACTATATCAATAGTTTAATCTTTAAAACAAACTTTCCTTACTCTAATTATATATTAATAACTATTCATCAGTATGGTTTCATTCATTTTCAATAATATGCCTACTTTATAATCTTTCCAAGCGCCTGAAAATTGATTTTTTAACCTTGCAATATTCTATCTTATATAAATGTAATTTATTATTCATCTTTTATTGTATGGTATCTAATTTTATAAAATTTTATCGTCACTAGGTTAGAAGAATGTTCGTATAATGCATCGCAATTCTTAAACAATAAGGTCACAATTCATAATATAGTCGATAACTCAGATTCATTATAATATCAATTATATTTATAGCCAAACATACAGGCACTCGATTTGAGAAATAAAGAAGGCGATGTTGAAACATGCATAAAACAACCTGTAATAATTTAATGATCGAGCCGTAAAGCAAATATATTAAATATTAAAGTCTACAGTAACACTAAAATTATTACAAAGAAAATGATACGATAATGGTTCACGTAATACAATATAAATAAGTTAAATATTCTAAAAACGTTAAAAGTACACACGTCTTAACCTAATAGAAAAGCACTCGTATCTTTGTGTAGTTCCGGCGGCGGGCCGCTGGACCAGTCATACTACGATTTAAATTATACGCCAAAACAAATATCAGAATGACAGGAATGGTAATAAACATTACAAATTAAATAAAACAACTAATTGACAGACAAAGGTACAAAATAATGAATACCACGATCGCCGAATGTGTCGCTGACCGCTCCCATGTAGTGTTTTGTACTTTTGTTCTGAACACGTTACATAATGTAGGGTTAGTAGTTTATGAGATCATTGTGTCGCACAAAACTTTCGATTATGCGCTTAATTAGAAAAAAAAAACATCGACAAAATATGCAGACAAAACATACATTACGACACTATTTTATACAGCAATAGTCTGTTAAATTAAACTAACCGCTCACGACAACGGCTCAACGATCGTCAACTTAAAATACGACAAGAATATACAAAAAATTCTACACGATTACGGTCGCTTTGACAAAATACACAATCGATACTAACGTAACGTAAGACTAGCTGAAATGCGATAAACACTATTTAAAATTAAAACTTAAACTTACATCTTTGATTAAAACTCACTCGGTATACGTTTTAAAAAATATTTCAGTTACAAACGGTATTCAATTCCAATATTTAAATGCATAAAGGAATCGCTGGATTTTCAACGTGGAAGCGCACCGGACCGGTGCGGCGCTCACTAATACTTATCATACGTCGAGGAACTACAAAATATATTGGAAAGCACAATGGCTCTATAACCGACGATTAGAAAACTTCTAAAAATCGAAAGGCAACACAGAGCTTACGTAACTAGGGAAGAGACGCCTGAGCGTCGAGAGGGGGGCGCGCGGGAGGCGCCGGCTTGCGTCAGGTGCTGGACTCCTGGTACGGGCCCGTCACCGTGCACGGGTGCATCGGGAACAGCGTCGTCCACGACATGGTCGTCTGCGTGGCCGCGCGCAGCCGCACCTGCCCCGCGCGCCGCGCCGCCGCCGTGGCCTCCACCAGCGCCGACAGCGACGCGAAGCCGCCCGGGATGCCGCTCCCCTCGCGCCCAGAAGCCGCCCGCTCCGGGCCCGGCGTGGGGGCCGGGGACGCCGAGTTGGAGTTCGGTCCCGGCGTGCCCGGCGTCGGAGGATTCAGTCCCAGTTTCTTTAACCTCATCTTTTCCTCCCATTCTTCAAGACCATGTTTTGGACGATTCAGGTTTCTATGTTGGTAAAATACAAGAGATATCCTCGTGGGATTGACTCTGTTCGGGCTTTTAACTGCTGTTGTAGAGTGCATTTCATGCTTTGCACATTCGAATAGAACGCTCCCGTGGCCCAGCGCTATGGCCACGCCACCCATCTGGCCATCTTTGAAACAATCAAGATTTTCAGTAAATTCCGTCACTTCACCGATAGGCTCTGCTTTGGGTGGTTCAGGCGGGTAGGGGATGGAAAACGGCGGCGGGTATATGCACCAGTTCGGTGATGACTGACACCAGTTTGGACTTGGATTTTGATAGAAGTTTGGGGCAAAATTCGGATTGTACTGGTACCCATAAGAATTGTAGCAATGTGGGTTTCTAAGCAGTTCTTCTCTTTTGTACTTCTCTGCATTGTAATATGCTAAGCTGTTGTAATCGTTGTACGTGTTCTCGTAGGGATTGAAGTGGCCGTAAGGGTTCGCAGAGAAAGAATAGGCGTTGCCTACTTGAGGGTAGTTGCCGTAACTTTGTATCTGCGCCTGATTCCCGTAA
The DNA here is from genome assembly GCA_929112965.1 of Mythimna albipuncta. Taxonomy (NCBI): domain Eukaryota; kingdom Metazoa; phylum Arthropoda; class Insecta; order Lepidoptera; family Noctuidae; genus Mythimna; species Mythimna albipuncta. Next base: position 21,701,760 of record OV815961.1, on the reverse strand, counting down.
GCATTCTGGTTGACTGGATGGAAGTTGTTCCCGGCGAATTCGGTCATCGGTTTACTAGCTGCCGCCTGCATGTTTTGTTCGTCGTGGTTAATAGTGAAATTGTTCTGGGATGTTGAAGTCTGCTGAGGTGGCACATTGTTAAGTCTGCTATCGTAAGGACTCCTGTGCTCGTAGCCCTGGCTCAAGTGAGGCCGGTCTGAAGGTGGGTAAGGTTTTAGAAACGTTGAATTTTCAACAGCTTCAGGCGGGTTCGTGTGCTGCGACCGCGATGGAGGCCTCGCTTTCGGAACTCTAAACAACGAGTTCTCGTTTTCAGGCGTCGATTGATCTTTGAGTTTTGGATCCCACGTCTTAGATTCAGGTGACTTCCATACGCTTTGGCGGACATCTGATTTCAACATCTCGTTATTTGGCGATTTTAGTTCTGGCATTTGTGACGGAGCAGGAGATGGAGGCGTGCTTTGAGAGTTTTGTGATATCTCTGTCAACCGTGGTGAGCTGGGCATGTCGAATTCAGGAATTTTGTTACTCATGTCGGCGATCAAATTCTGTTTCTCAGGTTCTGGGGTTGCTTTTGGAAGTAATGGATCTGAATTAGTTTCATTCCTACTGGAATCTGGACTGTAGTTATTCGGAGGAACGTTCAAATGTGCTGTAGTGGAATCAGGATCTTCTTTAACAACATTGTTGAATAACTCCGTGTTAGCAAAGTCTGGCCATTGGTTCTGAGGGGCCATTTGATTTGAGAACTGCTGCTCTCTTTTCTGCAACCCAGCTGCGAAGCTTGGCAGCTGATTTGGGTTCGGATTAGGATTTTGATGATTTTGTATTTGAGTGCCTTCAACTATCGGCGACACGTGGTTTTGATTATAAAGCGCATTCTGATGATGTAAGTTATAACTCTGATCATAAGGATTGTATGGAGAGTCTAAAACTGTGCTAGATATCTGATTGCTTTGTAATTGAGCATCCGTAAAATTATCTATCATAGTCGCCATGTCTAATAAGGCAGGGTTGCCTAAGTTAGGGTTGATGAGACCTGGATTTTGGTGTTGCATATTAGGATTTATAAAGGCGGAATTATAGTGGGCGTTGTTGGTGAATGCTGAAGGGTTGGACTGGTTTAAGGCTGGAGTGATAGCCCTGGGTGACGCACTGCTCTGGCTACGAGGACTTGCGTTGTTCCTGGCGTCTGCTGGCTGAGGGGTCCTCGGTGCTGGTGACTGTTGAGCTTTCTTCTGGTTGTTGCCAGGGCTCTGTGAGTTGTTGCTGTTGGCTGATGTGTTCGATTCTGAATTCTCGTCGTCTTTTCGCTTCTTCCCGTGGCGACGGCATGGTTGTAGTGGAACTGATCGGACGCGCACCTCCATTGGGTATCTGCAATAAAAACGCCAATTAGTAATTGTTTACAAAATAGACAATTTGATTTCTTTGCACAACAAGACTTGGATCTGACATATGCCTCAAATCAACTGTTTTTTTTTTCATAAATACAAAATGAAGTATCAAATTAATTTTATTCATCATCATTTCCGCCGAAAGAAGTAGTGTGTGTAGTCGACACAGTAGTGGACTACTGCACATAGGGCTTCACCGAATGTAGCCATAACGACCAGTTCTTTACATCTTGCAACCATCGGATTCTCGCGACCCTTATCAGGTAGTCGGACCACCTTGTGGAAGGTCTTCTAACGCTGCATCTTCCAATACGTGGTCGCTATTCAGAACTTTTCGGCCTCGTTAATCATCTGTTGTGCATCAATTTTATTGCTCAATTCAAAACATTTGATAATTTCTCCTACCCCAATTTTTTCTTTCACAACTTTTACCAATTTAGTTACTTATAATGTAACAGAGAATAAGGTGAAACTTGTACATCACCCACTCACTTATCAAGTATCTCGAGCGCGCCGCTCTTGACCTTCTCGTCCTGCCCGTCCTTGGAGCCGAACTCGTCGGTGGTGTCGAGCACGTAGAGCGGCAGCACGTGCAGCTGCTCGTCCGGAGGCCTGCTGAGCGCGCGGTGCTTGGCGAGCGTGACGACGGCGGTGCAGCCGTTGTTCATGTTGTGCAGGTCGCGGTGCGCGTGCGCGCAGAAGTCGATGCACGCTGTCACTCCTGGAATTATAAGTGTTACTATACGATTAGGCTTCGGAAGTGGAAATAATGGTGGAAAATGCGTGTGATGTAGTCAAAAGGTCGTATAATGAGGTTTTAGTACGTTGATACTAAAACTTGGACCCGATTGGTTTTTGTCCTATCCTACCTGTTGGTGTGATGGGTCCTACACAGAACTGTACTACAAAAATCGTTTGAACAGTCTAAACGTCTTCAAGTTGCTCCAAACTATTTCAAACACACGCATCAGCTAATTGTTGCTAGTTTGTTGTTACCAAATAATAATAATGACTCAGATACACTAAAGGTCAAAATGTCCCCCATATATGTAGCGCAACGCTGTCGTATTGTCCAAAATGTGTCGTATCACGTGAATGCGTTGTAAAATGTTGGAGGGCAAGTTGCGGGATACTGGGCAATGTTGCAGCGTCACGTAGAATGGGCATTGCGGGGGATATTTTATCGCCTAATGTAACTGAGGCTTATAACATCGGTACATTTAGTCGTACAACCCTTAAATGGTATGCATCAATTACGGGCAAAATGGTCATTGGTACAAAAAAGATTTAAAGAATATTTTCAATCTTGTAATCGAAAAATCAATATGATAGCGGAATCGTAAGACAACTTTAACCGTAGAAATATCTTATATCTAAGACTTTAACCAAATACTAACCAGAAAAAGGTCGTCCCGGCTTAAACCCGAGCCTGCAATCCGAGGCTTCCTTCTCAAACTGTATCTGGTTCTCGAAGGCCTTCGGCGCCAGGTTCATGTACAGCGGGCTGAGCAGCGTGGCCAGCACGTGGATGCGTTCTTCTATCTCGCTCTCCTCCGTCTTCACAGACAGGCGGAACTTGCGAACTGTTTTTGAACGGGCGTATTTGCATCCATTGTAGTACATCGACCATGAGCAACCGAAGCTGTAGGAGGCGCCACAGGTCTCGGGGTCTAGGCCTGTGGAAGGAGGTTTTATTGAGATTTGGTTTTTGGAGATTTGGATTTTTTGACGTTTGTGGTCGAGAGTATTTTTGTGCACATTCTAGCTACAATCATATTTCAAATGTGAGGAGTTTTGTACTGTGGTTGTTATTTGGAAATATTGTAAAATCAAGTTTTGTAGCGTGCTCCATCGTCGGCCACATCATCGCTTGCCGTCAGGTGAGATGGTGGACAAACGCGAGTGTTGAACGAAACGAGAGCGTTTCTAGCCGGTTCTTCTCTAAAGGAAATTACCGATTGGGACCATGCACTAGCTTCTGCCATTTTTTATGTGCCCATATAGTTTGAGTTTAAGAATCGTAATGACCTTTAATATAATTAAAACATGTGATAAAATTATGCTGACAGCATAATTTTTAAATCACTATGAATATATGAATTCCCCAGTTATGACGACAATATTACAAGTATAACATATTGATGAATATTTTATCGTCTATCTGAAGGTCATGTTAACTCAACCGATTGTGAGAACGTTTGAAAGAGTTACTGAGGCTGAAGAAAAACTGGTGGCTTTTGGTCAGTGAAAGTCTGAAACGTTCTTTCACTCCAACTTAGAACAAGAGAAGATTTTTGTAGATAAATAGCCTTAAAAAAATAGTAGAAGACTTGAAGGTCATCTTAATACAACTGGCTAACGTAATAACAACTATAATCCAACTCCTCATATTTGCAATACGAATAGTTAAGTATATGTGACGAAAATACTTACCTTGACAAGCACAGGTCCTGTTCTCGTTGGTAGCACATCGCCTCGTGGTGGGCAGGCCGTATCTGTTCAGCTTGTGAGACAGCAGGGTGTAGTCCAGGTCGGCCTCAGACTGTGGGATGCCTTCCCAAGCGACTAAGCAGACGACTATCCAGGATGTTGCGCATTTGTGACCGTTACGGAATTTTACTACTACGAGCACCTTTTCTGTGTAGTTTGTTCGTCTTATAACCTGGAGACAATAAATTGAAGATTTAGTTAATGAATAATCAAAAAAACGAAAGGAAGAAAGAAGGAAAGGAGGAAAGAAGGATGAAAGAATTTTGTAGGATGACTTTCAAAGTGATGGTAATAAATGACACAACCATTATGATGTTTACGTATGTGGCATATTGTTTGAGAGTAAGAGAAGACAGAAAAATAAGCCTGGTATTTTATGCATGGCATAAATAACTTTTCGGATCTGAATACGATTTATACGAACGAAAACAAAGGGTTCAGATATGAAATTATTTTAGATAATCACATTAATTTTCGGAGAGATTTGGTTATAGATTTTTGAAGGATTCTAAAAGTAAAATACAAATATGAAATGATTTGACTTTATCTATCTTAATATGTCTAGATCAGAAATTCGACAGTTTTGGTTACGTTTACGGAGTTTCACAACATCTTTGAAATAAGCTTTTTAAAAATTAGGGATTTTTCGAAGACTTGATGGAAGATGCTTAAAATATTTGTAGTAATATTATAAAAGTGTTGGGATCCATACACTCACCCACTTAGCCATCGGGCAACCCTGTGCCGACTTTCCTTCCTTCCCAGTATAGCAGATCTTTTCTATTCTCAATTCCTTGCCAGACAAACCAGTTCGAGCTTCCAATTCCTTTCTTAACTCTGCTAAAGTTGATGCTGCTCCTGTACGAAGAAATGACAAAAATATATTTGAAGATTCTTGGCTTCAAAACGAAAAAAATACATTGAATATATTACGAGTATATTATAGGATAGCTTACCTAAATGTGTGTAATAGCTGCCTGGCTCCGGAGGATTTTTATCAGCCGGAAAACAATTGCAGTCTGGAACTTCTGTTCTAGAGTTATTCCGTAACCTTTCCAAATTATCCAGATACTCTTTAGAGTAATTGAATTGGTTCTCTTTAGGTTTCGCCAAATCTGGCACTGGAGTACTAGGCTTAGATTGAGCTTTGGAGTCACCCTTTTCAGCTGCGTCAGGGTCATCTTCTAATACTTCATCTTTGGTTTGAAGGCCAGGACAAGCGCCGTCTCTTAAGTGTTCTGGTGGAGGTTTCTTAGTGGAGCCTTGGCGACAGCATGAAAATCCAACTTCATTTCTTATGACGGCTGGACCACCATCTCCCGGGAAAAGATATGGCTCATTCCGTGGAGGCTGGTGGTAAGGCATGTTCTTATAAATTTTGTGCCCCGGCGGAGAATGCTCAGATTTTATCTGCTCTATGTAGTAAGGCGGCTTTGGGTCAACTGGAGCAATCCTATCCGTGACCTTTTCTGGTTCTTTTTGCTTAGGTTCAGTCATGTTCCGGTGATATTTCTGGAAGCCCATGTTTTCCTGCACTCGTGGTATTTGTGCGAAGGCTTCAGCCGGATCTGGTCGCCTCATGGGCTCCCCAAAAGGAAAATTTTGGAAATTCTGATAAGGCTGTGATTTTTGTCCAAAATTCTCTTGCTTTATAGTCGATATCGGTGGTAGGACAGTGTGTTGCTGAGGTCTCACTACACCGTTAGGAAACTCTCTATATGTGTTATTGACAGGCATTTCAGTTGGTTTAAGATATGAAGTCTGATTCATGAGCCTCTGCGGCTCAGTTTTCAATAACCTATCGTCTTTGTGATATTGGTAGGTATCAGGCATCTCCAACTTGGGAACTAAAGGTGCCGATGGGTGTCTAAATTTCGCGTCATATGCTTCCCTACTCTCATAAGCTCTTCTTTGTGCGTTCGTGTCCCTCGGCGGGTTACAATTTTGTTGGTTCATCTCTGATACTGGTCCAATGAGCATTTTTGATTGAAAATCCTTACTATCTTGTTGATTATAACTTAAACTATCGTTACTATAAACTTCTGCATATTTTTGCGCTTCAAAAGGTACGTTCGAGTACGTACCGTACTGTCCTCGCATGTCCGCGTAAGACGGCAACTTTTGTGGTGGTTTAGTTACGTTCTTAGTCGAAGCTTGTTTATCAAAAGTTCTCGGGACCTCCGTCCCCCCCTCCCATACGTGGTGGCCACCACCTCCGAACTCGCCCGCGCCGTAAGCTTGGGCGTTTTGTGAATAATTACCAGCGACAGGGTACGCCTGTTCGCCTATGCGGTAATTATCTCGGAGATGGTGGCTATACGATAAAAAATGACCGGTAGTATTTCTATCGTCATTGATGGCGACGGCTCCGGTTTTCCTATCGTCCATCCCCCGCGGTGGCCCCTCTCCGGGATCTCCCTTGTCTGGCGGTGTGTTGGTACCGTCGCGGGTGTGGTTCTGCTTGTTTAATATCATCGTTTTCAGTCTCGAGTTCAAGTTAACCCTGTCCGATTGCGAGAACATCTGGTTCTGTTCTTCCTCCTGCCTCTGCATTTGATTTTGAATTTGTTGGTTTTGTTGCAGTTGATTTTGTAACTGCTGGTTCTGTAACTGCTGCTGTTGATTTTGCATCTGCTGATTCTGTATCTGTTGTTGCTGATTTTGTATTTGTTGGTTTTGCATCTGTTGGTTCTGTAATCTTTGGTTGTGCTGCCACTGTTGTTGCCATTCATTTTGGTTTTGTGGCTGACCATTCTCTCTATATTGGCCGCTATTATATCCGCCCGAATACCCGCTACAATCGAGTGAAGCTCGCGGACCGTTGCTCCCCTGCAGGTATCCAGGCTCGGCGTTTCCCGAATGCTGTCCATTAGGCGTGTTTTGTTCTTGTCTCTCGCCTTCGTTGCTAGTGTCTCCCGACCCATTTTCGGGGTTGGAATATTCCTCTTGATGTTCTTGAGAGTATTCTGTGCGATCATAAGTCTGACTGACATTATAGCCGCCAGCTGCTGTTGTTGGTACTGAGTTTTGGTATGATGCGGCTGAGGCTGGTCGGGAATCGTTGCCTGATGTTGCGCCGGGTGTCGCCGCCTGGGTATATTGTTGTTGGTACTCTGTGGCGTAATGAGGTGCTCTGGGCGATGGTACCGGGGTATAAGCTCCACGGTTGGAAGGCGGCCTCTGTGCCGGTACAGACTGGATACCAGCCTGATAGTACGTGTTATTACTGGCGTCGAAGGCGGTGGCGACGTTCTGGACGGTGTATGTGGTGTTAGCTTGGTAGTGGGGTGATGTAGCGTACGCTGTGTGATTGCCCTGGTAGTCCAGCGTCGTTTGTCCAGTCTGTGTAGGGAGTTGTTGGATGAACTGGTTCTGCCAGCCTGCACAAAGAAACAGTTGGTTATAGAACAACGCTTTCAACTACATATTCTGGAACTTTATTTCAAATACGTTGTTGAACGATTTCACGGGTAAAACAAGTCTCGCAAAAAATGTACTTGAAACACAAGGGTTCATTTTAATACTATATAGCGCATATCAACATCTGGAGCATCAACTACTTCACCAAAAATTTTAGGTACATTATCTATCGATTTGTACATAATATTTTTTGTATTTCTATTGTTGAGAGGCCTGTTTTTATGATTATGCAGTTAATTTAGTACAATTAAAGAATTTTTTACCTTGAGATGGATCAGTCTGCCAGGCCGTCGGGAAGCGGTTCGGATCTCCAGCGTAGAACGGCATTGGTGCCTGCAACAATACAAAACACTGTTGAGATTATTATTCAAAACCAGTACAAATCTTTATTTGTGACACAACCTTTTCAAAAAATGTGAAGAAATAGGAAATTAAATATTGAAGAACTTAATAGCACTTTTTAGAACCCGCAAATGCTAGGTTGGGCGAACCGACTGTTTCCATATGGAATTGTTGCTTGCTATTCTAATGCTTCTTTTTTATTGTGTTTATTTTTTTCGTAATTGCCTTCTTCCCTGTTTGTTTTTATGGATATATCATTATGTTCATGTCTTATCTTAAGCCGAAAAAACATCACTGTGCATAGTGCGAGTTAGTTTTTCGTTTAACGCGATCGACTCGTCTTAGCCAATCAGATAGCTGAATGAAGTTAACGTTTCGTTCGCACTCTGCACACTGGTCTATCCTGTCCTCGCCGTTTTTTCTACAATAGTCATACCGTTTTAGATAATTAGCAGCTACGTCATTTAATATTGTGTTATGTATGTCGAGGCTGACTCGGACACTGTTTACTGCACTGTGTATCGTGTGAACTGTCCAACGGCAAACGTAATCATATGATGACCGAGGCCGCCATCTTTCTGTTTGTACAAGCATCATTGCGAATTACAAGCGTTTGGCAGACGTGTTTGACGGATTTATTACTAGTGTGTTATTGTGTGGGATTTTGAGATTTAGCTTTGCGTTGGGTTAGGTCTTTGTTTAGATTACGTGCTTATTGTGAAATAGTTTATTATTTTAAACAGTTTAAATTAAACAGTGCGTGAGGAGTATTTTGACGCCTAATGATGTTGGAGTTCTATTTGATTTCTTTCATTTTGTTAGGTTGGTTATATTCCAGATTATTGATGTATCTTTTGATTATGGCAGATAACATTGATTTAGTTTTAAATGTATAAAGCTTTTCTTAACTCCTCAAATATCTCTTACTGCTTACTGACAACCCTCGAAATAACAACCGAACATTTTAGGTTCAAAAAGACGTTTTTTTTTTGTTTTAGTACCTATGAGGAGATAGGTTCTGGAGGGATTATGCCTAACAAGAACTAGATTGGTTTTTGTTCTAAATTAATAATGACAAAACTCGAAGTATAATTAAAAAATAAAACTTTTAAAGCCCATTATCGTTTTTCTAATAAAGCCGCCTAACTGAAGGAAAATTATGAAATTACAAAACTTAAGCATGTTAAGCGTTGGCAGGCCAAAGTAAATATGTTACGTAACAAATTATAATGTAATGCTTCTTCGAAACTCCTTCGAGTTTCTAAGATTTTAATTTCTGCGCGAGAGGGATGCCTTTTACCAAGTTAGGTAATATTTTATTAACATGCCGACGTACGTTCGTCGTTCGTAATTAAAACTTTGTTATGTCGTCGTAATGAGATTCTATAACGAGATTATTCTTGTTTATTACTAGGCGCGTGTTGTTTACTTTCTGACTAATTACTGATATCCTCCCTAAAGATATAATAGCATAGGTATATAGCGCAATTAGCCTTTTAATGTCCCCACTTCCCACTGCTGGGACCCAGGCCTCCTCTCTAGGAGAGAGAAATATAATATATAGAGAGCAGTGGTGGCCGAGTGGTAACGGCCCCCACTTACGAGTTGTAGATCGCGGGTTCGAACCCAGCCAGGCGCATTACTTTGTGTAATATATTTCATCACCACTGTTCTCAAAACGGTGAAGGAAAACCTCGTGAGGAAACCGGTATGTCCTAGAACCAAAAATTCGAAGACATGTGACATTCACCAACACGCACTGTGCCCGCGTGGTGAATTACGGCTCATTCCCTCTCCTAGAGAGGAGGCTTGAGTCCCAACAGTGGGAGCATTAAAAACGCTGGTGATGAAATATAATTTGCGTTATTAAATAAAAAGTATTCAGTAAAGACTGTTACCAAAATTTGTCATTCCATGAAGCCATGAATTCGACCAGGTTACAATATAATCGAGCAGAGGCGACAACGCAGTATACCTCTATTTATTACCCAATTACATTGTAACCGTTAATTACATTTGTATGCGTAATTGCGTTCAGCGCATAATTGAACACAATTATGGACCATCCCTCTTCATACGACAGAGAATTTATGTGCAAGAAGATAGGACATAATATTAAAAAATGAGAGGACAAATTACCTTGTATTTTTATTGTAAATTCTTTTATCACTTATTGAGAATAATAAGCTGTTTGCCCTTTTACAAGAAAATAAACGATAATTGTTTTTATAGGGAATTAAGTAGGCATGCATCTCTTGTTGCCATCATTATCATCATCAGCTTTTTTAATGTTCTCTTGTTGTACCTGGCGTCACTCTTATTCCCAAAAATATTAATATTTTGTTCTAATAAAAAGATTTCTAGACCTTGTATTAATCGAGTTTTGTCGCTGCCCTTACATAAAACACAGCTCTTATTCCTAACATAACGTCAAAAAAATATATTTTATCGTTTCAATTTACCTTTTATTTCGCATTTTATGAAACCTATAAAAGATAAATAGTCCACAAATAAATTACTGTCGCACAATAACAACGACAGTTACAAACAATTTATCGAGTTTGTTGTTATTAATGAATTATATTTGTGAACAATGCCACTCAGATAACTATAGCGATTATTGCCAATTTCTACACTGAATGGGCATTCCATTCATTGTCACAGTCAAATAATTTATTTATAGCATACTAATATATGTATAGTAGTTCATAGTTATGTATGGTTCTAATTTTATTCTGTTTTGTACAGGAAATAGAAAAACCACAACATAATATATCGAACATGTAGACATTTTTAACTGTATGTGGTATAGTTGAGAATGTGATGGAGTTATAACTTTAGTTTCAAAGTCAATGCATTTATTTCAAATATACCAGTATAGTTCTTTACCCAAAGAATTAGTATTGCCATTCAACATGGCAATGCTGCTAGTGTTCTGGATACATTTCCGGATGACAGCAATGTGGAGGAGTACTTCGATGCCTGAATGTACTTTGTGTTTTTGTATTTTATTTATGTACATAGTTCGTGAGTATTTTTAAGTTTAGTTAATATTTAAGTTTTTTATGTACATATGTACCTAAATATTTACAGGCATTTTTGAATTGTCAAGAAGTTAGTCAGAAAAATGATGCTAATTGCACATTCCAAAGCGTAGATCTCTATGGAGAAGAATGTGCAAGAAACTCCATGGATACTCTTTTCACTCATGTTACGTATTACAAATATCTCAGTTACATGTTTCTTGTCGCTATTATTGTGGTAAATAAAGTAAAGAGTAGACTTTAGAAGGTGTAAAGGTGCTAAGTTTTTAAATGGTAGGTAGAGCTACCTGGGAACTAAATAATCCGTGATCAAGTATGGAAAATTGCAAAAAAGAAGCAGAAGCAAGAAACCTAAAACTTAACCATGGATAAGGAATTAAACTCAAACAATATTGAGTTTGAAAAAACCTCTAGATATAAGAAAGTTTAAACCTTCTTGCAAAAACTTAAAAAAAAGGTGTCAGGAACTCGGAAACTCAGAATTTAAATTGTTTCTTTTAAAATTAACAAACTTTTCGTTCATTACGCCAAGTCGACAGTCTTACTGCCACATAACTGGGCAGTTTAAAATAAAATAGAAAAGCTTGGAACGAACATAAATTCGGGCGAACTGCACTGAAATTGAGAAAGTTCGGGGCCGCGGGCGCAAATTAAAAATTTCCACACTTTGACATCTTGTTATGGAAAACTAGTTATTTGAACTAGACGTAGTGTTGTTAGAGTTCAGTTGGAACTTGAACTTCGATATGAAAGACTTGGAAATATCTGAAGGCGTGAAATAACCACTGTAGGGGCGGGTTGAGTTGTTGTACTGGACAAACAAATATGTCGGTTTATTTTGATATAAATCTAAAAATGTTCCAGAAATTATATGAAAATACTAAGGTCTTTTTACATAGCATGGGTAGGATAAGAGCAGGACGACAATATGCATCTTTAAGATGAGAGAAAGGGATAGGTAGCTACATTGTATGAATTTGACAGCTGTCACCCACACTATAGGATGTCTAGCAATTGTAGTGTACACTATTTTTAAGCAATATTTTAAATAACATCTACAGGATTTTAAACAATAAAATGAATGTAAATAGTCGGTTCTTTCCTAACCCTGCAAATCTTAAACGGTACTAAACAACCACACTCATTTTTAACTCTTCCATTTCAAAAAAGGAATCGCGGAAACCAAACTCAATTATAATTTTATCAAAACAGTCACAAGTACCTTTTTGTCAAATGCAAACAAAAGAGGAATAAACAAATTGAATAAGTTTGTCGAGCGCATTTACCTACGAAAATTTAACAATTCAATTTGCTTGTTGAGACTTTTTTCTGTCATATTTACTGGGTTAGCTACAGGCACGGTCGGCATTCTCACTTTGTTTTTGAAGATTCCTCCACAGTTTTTGCCTTCAGAGATTAGGCTTTCAGTTAGGTACTGTTTATTTTGTGCAGATCACCCGGAGGATTCTGCCTCGTGGAAGTCTGCCCTAATCAGTCCTCCTCACTATTAGAAGGAATAGGCTGTTACCCACTACGAGGGCCCAGAGCGAGTTGGTAAAATAAAAAATAAAAATGATTCCAGAAACGGCTTTATTTTTTAAATTCTGGTTATTAGCGGCTACATACAATTAAAACAAACCAACCAATTTTGTGAATAAAAATAGAGAGCTCTATTATCTGAAAGACATTGAGAATTGCCATAATTTACCAAGCCAAGTGTAGCGGAAGAGATAGCCGTGCCAGTTACTAAAGAGAATTATGGTTACAAAACTGACTAATTTAACCGTTGAATAAAACATGAATTAAAATATTTATCATACAAATTATATGAGGTTGTCTTATTAAATGTATTGCTTGGCAGATAAATGAGACTTAATTATTTATATCGGACAATGTTGACAAGCAACACAAAGAAGGCTTGAAAACCATGAAATACAAACAGGAACCGTCGTTGGTGTTCTACCATCGCTAATAATACCCGTACGTTCATAAACACAATTACCATGTCCGGACCCTATAATTACTTATAAAGCAATCATGCTGCTTGTTAAAACCGACCATTAAATGACACCGATTATGGTAATGACTCGTTATGATACACTTATGCAAATCCCTCACTTCACTGTTATAAAACCATAATCATGTGTTATTCCGCGTGTAATAACGCTGCCTCTGTTCCACGACACCATTTCGAGGCTTTTATTCCCAAAATGTTAATTTCGTGGATAAAGGCGAGCGAATATGTCATTTGTTTTAACGTCGACAACTCGGTAAACATTACGATTAACTTAATTATTATTATGTACTACCACGTTATTGCAGTATTAATTATAACTTTTGAACAGAATATCTCAATGAAATCGGTCATTCACAATGATTGCAGTCGTATTCAAACAAACTACGAAAACAGATAAATTTTTATGACGCTGTTCGAGCTGTTAAATATGTTTTACGAGTGTAGCAAGGTTGTAATGCAAATAAAAATGCCGATGAGTACATAGTAAACATTACAGTTAATCTAAACCTATTGGACTATTTGAAGTTCTGTTATAAAAATTGCTAAGAGATCTTCATGTCTTGAAGAAAACTAGCAGTATATTAAATTGCATAATTACATTTGATTGCAATGGAAACCACTAACGCATATCCTAGGTCTTAACTCAAGCGCAGAACCTAATCAAGTTCTAGATGAAGATTGACTGGAACACGCTAAATTGGTTCCATAATTTCCTTTAAGTAAAATGGACGGGACTATGCAATGAATCTGCATAACGTTACTTTGAACGAAGAAGATTCTATTCATGTATTATTATTGGATATATCATTATTGGATTAGGAGCCTTTTACTGTACTGTTCAGCTTTTCCAAACAACAAATGGGTCTTGGCTTTGGTAGGCAGCAAATTGATGAAAGACTAGGATGTTTCCAAATTCAAAATGTTTTATTTCACTTTGGTCTACATGTTCTGAGTATACATGTAGATGGATGGAGAGGGGGAGGAAGTCCTAAGAAAAGATGGATGGCTTGTGTGATGGGTAATAAGAAACAAAAGGGAGTTAGTGAAAGTGTGACGGGTAACAGGACAGATTGGAAGAAAAAAAAATGTGTTGCACCGACCCCATGTAGTATGGGATAAGGTGAAGAAGACGGTTTACATAGGCATTTATAACCCGGCAAAAGCACGGAGAAGGACCGGCAAAAGACAGGTCAAGACTGTCATTTCTATTGGATTTAGAAGTGAGTTGTCTACTCAGGGGTTCGCTTTGTTTACGTCTATTTCTTTTCCATCGTAAGGGTCAAATTGAGAGTAGCATCTCAAGCTGCTTAGGGAGCAACATCCCATCACTAAACACCTAGCATTCGTTAGCTAAGCAAACAGATTACGACTCATAAAAAGATCTATATCGCGGTGCGTTCGTTTAAGAAAAACTCAATAGATCCTTACCATGGGCTGGCTGGGATGCTCCTGTTTCATCGCTGGCGTGGTGGCTGGAGCCGGACTCGGCGCTGCCGGTGCTTGCGGAGCGGGGCTGGGCGACGCAGCTGCGGCCACGCCGGGCACTCCTGCGCCGGCCACTCCCGCTGTGCCACCGAGGGGCTTGCGACCGCGGTAGCTCTGGAAAGAGAGGAAGAATGAGCGATGGAGAAAGGAGACTTTAGAGAAAAGTGAAAGAGACTTAAGGATAAGAGGCTAGGAGGATAAGAGTGCAATAAAGAGTGTTAGCACGCTTTAACGTAGAACTAAATTGGGCACATGTGGGCCACGTACGCCGATCTGGTCACCTAGGTTTCCATACATTTTATATGGCAACTAGATTTGTATAGTTACATTAGATTCACGCCACACGTCGCGAATCTGCGTACAAATCAGGCGAGGCCCACGTGTGCGTCGGTCGAAGACTTGCTTATGGAAGTCACAAAAGAAATAGGACATAACGCTTCAGTGTTTCAAGGAAGATAAGCTGTTAGAAGGACTCTTTAAGTAGTGATTGAAGTAAAGCGTTTTAGCAGATCAAAACAGTAAAAGAAGCTTGAGTATAGAAGAGAGTAGTACTTGAAGAAATGATGTAATATTCAAAGAATAAAGAAATATGCTTAAAAGAAGACACTTTGGCGACTCATGATTTAACAAGTGTCTTGAATTAGTAATAGTATAATAATAATATAGTAATAGTCAATCTGGTATAGCTAAAATAAAGACGAAACGGTCTAAAATAAGAATATTGCTAGACTCCCAGCAAAATAACTAAGTTCTGTGGTTTGCTCCAAATAAGATAACAACTAAAAAGTACTTATATGCAATTGAATGAAATTGGATCTTTTATGTTTCTCGACATTCTCTTCCAGTAAAATAAAACTTAGGGTAACAATCTCAAGATCTTATACTTAAAGAGGTTATTTTCTCATTTGTTAGTAGGTTAACCTTGTCTTGGATACTACCAACTTTATCGTAAGTGGATCCCATTGAACAAGCAATAAAAAGATGAAAACTTCAAAATGTCTAGCCGAGATTACACTAGAATAGTATAATCGAAGATAAGGAACATAATAAGCAACGTTCTTATAACCAGCGAAGTGGTGTTTCAATGACCACTTTCGCACAAGCCATAACCAATATTATTCCTTATAAAGATTTCTTTAATAAACCAGCACAAACTGGCCAGTAATAACGAACGAACATTAACGGTAATGCAGCCCATCTATCTCGACAGCATCTTCCATTTTCAAACCAAGCTCTGCGATTGGTCAATACGAACCGACGTTAACCGAACTGTACCCGATTGCGCTTCGTAATTTTGAGATTGGAAATAGAAAATTTAAAATTACACGTTAGGTGCTGTTATTAGTTATTACATGCGGTAATAAGGCCTATGTACAGTGATTTGATGTGTTTGAAGTATAAATAGCGGTTTACCGGTTGGATTGCGCTGTTAATTCGTATTCGACCATGTTGCCGCGATTGCTTGGAACGATTGAGTAAGACTGTTGTTCTTGTTGTTGATAACCATAATTAGAAATGTTTGTATGTGTTGATGGCATTTATTGTGTAAGTAACGAATGAAAGATAATTTCTGAGTGCTTATTGCGAGTTTGTTTTACGTTAACATAATCGACATGTTTATGATGATCGGCGCTCCAATTGGCACGCTACAAGATATTTACCAATCAGAGAATCAATGTTTCAGCTCTTAGTAGCCCAGCTATTTCACAAAAGTCATTCAGTAGGTTTAAGACAAACTTGAGGGTTTGCATTGACGATATTAACCTTTCGAATGTCTTAAGTTACACTGTCCGACATAAGGTAATTGTTCTTCTATTGTGTCTCTAATTACGACATTCAAAGAGTTAATGAGTATAAGAGCGTGACATAATTTACAGCAGCCAATTATATTTTAATTAACATACAACTTGACACTGAATTGCTAAATGTAAAAAAACATAAGAAAATTTCAATTTGTCGGGTTACCTGGGCGAGTTTAATGTTCAAGACCACTACGAGAAAAGAAGAAACCCTAACCTAGCTTCTAGACATTATGGTAAAAAATGTCTTAATCAATTGAGGAGCAAAAGTCGATCAATTTAGAACTAACGAAACGTGAAACTGTGTTACAAATAGGAATGTGAGTGAACACTGAAATGATGCGAAGATGTATAGCACCGTGGTCACAGTAGCGTGCGATCGCTCGCGTTAGCTACACACGCTCGGATGCACCCTGTATATATCAGACTATCGCTAACATAACCTACTTTTACTACAAATGAATTGTGAAACTGGCTGAATATTTTTCTTATTCAACAAAGGTGGGACCATGCAAATGGCCTCACCCGTGCAAGATTCGCAAATCATCTTAAGAGAACAACTTCCGGGAATCCAAATAAGTCTTGGGATTTTCAGATATCGTGTGTATTAAGGAGTGGCAATCCCTGCCGGAATCTGTGTTTCCTGATAAGTAAAGATAAAGTAAAGATTGCAGATACTGTAAAGAAGAGGAATCAAACATACAGATAGAGCGGATTTTGTATTCATAAATATCCTTACATAAATAAAGAAACCCCCGACGCTTCTGTCTATTTGTATACGATATAATAGAGAAATAGTACATATATTTCACCGATAGACAGTGTGATTCATGATATGTAGATGGATTGTGTGCGGAGTGATATGAAAGAAAAGGGAGTTAGTGATAGTGCGGCGGGTGACAGGACAGAATGGAAGAAAAAAACGTCTTGCGCCGACCCCAAGTAATATGGGATAAGGACAGGAAGTAGAAGAAGAGACAGAATGATTCATGAGAAAGGGTTAAATGTTTAATGGATGCATATTGTAATACCCTTGCGGAGCTCGGGCGGATCGTTGAGTATAGAATGGAATTTTTTAAACAGTCTAATAAACACAAGGGAACTAATCTGTCAATCATATCTCTTATTACTGAAAGGCAGACATGTGATAGCACTTTTGATGTGAAAAAAAAAATCATACATCACATGAATGGGAAAAGGCTCATTATAAAACAAACAAGAATACAATCAATCAAAGTCAGGTAAGATTAACATTCTGATATTAAGATTATCGTATCTTAATGGATGAGCTGCTTTTTGAGATTTAAGATTAATTAGTTTTATATTCAGAGTCTGACATATTGGACGTCAATCATGGCAGAGATTTTTCAATAAAAGTTAAAAAAAAATTATTGATCTTATTTTTTTTTTTTTTGTCCGTCCGTCTGTCCATCTGTCTGTCACCAGGCTGAATCTCAAGAATCGCGATAGCTAGACAGTTGAAATTTTCACAAATTATGTTCATCTGTTGCCACTATTTGTTATAGCGGCATCAGATGCTAAAAACAAAATAAAATAAATGTTTAAAGGGGTTCCATACAACAAACGCAATTTTATTTTTTTGCCGAATTTTTCTGAGGACGGTACGGAACCGTTCGTGCGCGAGTCCAACTCGCACTTGGCCAGTTTTTATTTTTTCTCGTCTTGTGCAACTTAAACTTGTAAACCTCAAAAAAAATCCATAACAATCACTTCCAACAAATTGGATGATATACAATACTCTCCTTTTCTGCGCCTATTATTAGAAAAATATTAATATTTTTCACTTCACTTAACTTCTTGAATGCATTTCATACTAAGTAGACATTTGGACAGCAGCTGGGGCTTCAAAATGCATTTCTTATGGGCCTATGAGTTTTTGAAGTATGGAATATAATATTTTTAAGGCTTAAAAATTTGCTGTTCATAATTCAATTGTATTATTATGTTGTTGTAGGTAATTTTAATTCTTAAGGAATTATTTTTTAAAATGATTAGATTGTTCGGTCTTTTCATAGACTTTGACGTATAGGAGTGTAGTCAATTGTAATTATATTAGGAGCGCGAAAACCAATTAAAAAAATAAATTTTATTGTTATTATTATGAGCGGTGAAGGAAAACATCGTGAGGAAACCGGCATGTCCTAGAAGCAAAAATTCGAAGATATGTGACATCCACCAACCCGCACTGGGCCCGCGTGTTGTTTTACGGCCCATTCCCTCTCCTAGAGAGGAGGCCTGAGTCCCAACAGTGGGAACATTATAAGGCCGGCTATGCTATGCTATTATGAACCTGTTGTAGGGCAAGTAGCTAGTGAGAGAAGAGTGGAAGTATGGAAAGGAGGCCTTTGCCCTGTAGTGTTCTTTATTATGGGCTGAAAATTTTCTTAACGATGCGTTCAAGCATTTGTACGTGTCGTAAAAGCCAATTTATAACAACTTTAAACAGACAATAGGCGTTAAGTGTCATCCAAAATATTGACCGGTAAGAAAGGGACACAAAAGGAACCTCGAGGTCCTAGAGCGTAAAGGGCAACTGGACGAACATACTTAAGTGAGGTTATAGTCAGTAAAAATTGACACGTCCTCCCTCTCCGCTCCAGAGATGGAGAAAAACGGGAAGAAAAGTCTGTTAAATTGACATTGTTTTACTCCGAAACAGGAGAATTTATATCAAATATGAAAAAAAAACTCTGTTCAGGAAAAACGCAATTTTAATTCTTTTACAACCGTTAACTTTAGACCTTACGGGAATTTCTGAAAGAATTACGTGGCCCTAGCACGCAAAGAGCAAATAAAGGAATATAGGTGTTAATCAGCAAAAGTGTGTCATTGAGAAAGGCATGAGATGATTTCCCACATCAAAATCAAGCTCCAAACTTATCGAAAGCGAAGTACATTTGAGCCGCATACACACCGTCACATTGCCACGACAATAAGTCAAAATTTAGCTGCAGTGACAAAGCAGGCCGTACATTAGCGATAAACAAAAGACCTTTGTCCCGGCCGCAAGTTGCCCGGCCCGGGAACACCGCGCTTTTGTCCAACTTTCTGTAACTGGCTTTAGGCTTTATTTAATTGTCTTTGGGATCTAACACGGAGAAGGATCATAATCCTTTCTTAAAGCCCTAATGTCGGCGGCCACTTAAGTGGTATTTATTGTTGGCGATTGTTTCAATAACTAACATAGTGAAACCAATATAAAATTCTTGATTTTTTTGAGCAAAGTGACAAGTTTTATGGCAAAGTCGATAGTGATTGTTGGCAGATGTATTAAGTCAAGATCGATGCCGGAACGGGATTAATACTAGTAGCAGTACCTACCAATATACCATGGGGTACAAAATGCCATGGGTTTTGTGAAAGTGAACCCCAGGGCCCTGGAACGAAGGCAAAGAAGGAACAAGAGAAAGTCAAAAAAGTCTGATACGCTCTTCAATTCTCTCAAGAGCGGGAGAAGTCATTGGATGATTTCCCTCTTAAAAAATGAAGTAGAAATAAAATATTGCAAGTCTCAGTCCATCGACACATTTACATTCGGCGCTCCGATTGGCCCACTCCAAGTTCTTAACCAATCAGAGAGTTAAATGCTTTAAAGTAAAACAACTCGGACTCAGCGCACTAATTCGTGTGATCGCTATGTAAAAATGTCGAGTAAGGAACTTTTTTGAAAGCTCAAGTAATATGACTCGTCTAGATTTCTGGAATATCCATAAAATCCGTAACTATGTATATGTATAAAAGCGAAATACCACTGACTGATTAATCACGAAATTTCAGAAACTATAACACCTACAAACTTAAAATTTGGCAGGTAGGTTCTTCATAGAGTGTAGACATCCGCTAAGAAGGGTTTTTTCGAAACGAGGGTCCAAAGTTTGCAAACGAATCCGCTGGCAGAAGCTAGTATTGTATATACAGGGTGCAGAGTACCGTGTCTGTTTATCAGTGCATGCGTTCCCCAAGGTCGCGCCTTTGATCTTTTTGGCAAAATATCAAATCTCGTAACACATTTCTTGTGACTACCCATTAATATACAGTATTTACATTTTCTACAATTCATTGTTTGTTTTCATAGCAATGATTTACGTCGGTAGTAATTCTTGCGATACCATTTTACGTTGTTTTATTTCAAAATAAATATGGCGTCGGTTATGGCTGAATAAATTTTATTTACGAGACGTCCGTCACGAGATGTTTGTGATAAATATCTTGGATTATATAATTTTGAATTTATGTACTGACGGCGAAATGTAGTGAAATTATCTATACTACCAACTAACTAACTAACTACCAATAGAGAGAAAAAAAACTTCACTTTTTTGTTTGTAGAAAGCTAATCTCTGAAAATTTGTTCACATATAGAAAGCTGCTTTATTCCTGAGTGCCATAGGCTATATATATATATATATTTTGTACGCGGGTGAAGCTGCAGGCAAAAGCTAGTTATTAATATTAGCTAGCCGCTGTCACGACTTGCCTCGCACTCGCCCGCATGAAAATTGTCCCAAGGGAACATATTCCCGAGATAATAAGTTCCTATGTGCTATTGACATGCTCTACCCGTGTGCTAAATTTCACCCGAATCCGTTTAGCCGTTCGAGTTAAAAAAAACATACTTACAGACACACACTTAGACAATTTGTATGATGGCTCTGTCAACATTACATAGGTCAATGAATCTGAATCTTCTGAAAGGAAAATGAATGAAAAATGTGACCGAAATGTTGAGTAATCATTTAGGTTACACAAAAGCCAAAGCATCACTCGACTTGTGTTTGATTTTTGCCTTATCTCCAGGGTTACTTGTAAAACAGTAACAACCTTGCAGGACTTACTAACATCATAAATAAGAACTTTTGTTCTATGACTTAAAACAATTCAATTACAAAAACAAACCTTCAAGATTTCTATGTTTCATCAACTATCAACTCTGTATTTTGCTATACCTACCTACATCTGTATGACGCGATGCAAGCACATCAAGCACAACCTCCGCCCGATCCTCGCTCCCCTCCGCTATTGTACTATCGCTTGCCTCGCAAAGACTTCGTAATATTTAGAACGTTCAATTTAAATATTTTTTTCATTACTCATACTCTGAAAGTAGGTCTGAAGTTGCCTGAGGAGCGGGCTGAAAGTGATACTTTTCATCCCTAGGGAGTTTTACTTTACAACTGACAGCTGTCAAATTATAAAAAAAAAACTAGTTCTATATTCACATTTCTATTGAACCATGTTCCAATTTTCCATACAGCCAGTCAATCACAGCACGATATAAAATTGAAATAACTTAAAGACAAGTATTAATTAAATAATGTTATTGATTTATTTGTTCAACTATTTCTTTAAAATACTTTATTTTTAAAAGATTACAATTAATTTCAAATTTTTCAATAATGAGGCTGAATAGCTGCATGGCCGCCCGCAGAAAAAAAAAACAAAATGGCGGGAAAGTGGCAATCAGTCGTTGGTTTTTTCGAGTTTTGTTTACATTTCCGTACAACAGAGATTTGTATTAACACGTTATATTTATCAGATTAAAATAGTGATTTAACGCCTAATTTCATAAGAGAAGAGGCTAAAGCAGTAACGGAATACCTTTTACCGCCTAAATCAGAAGAAAGATACCTGCTTAAAATCATAGGTACGACGACTCAGGTTTTACAAATTTTTTCTTTATTTTTAGTTTCCTCGTATTCGTAATGAAAAGCACAGTGTTTACCTCGGGGTGAAAGTAACCCATTTAACCCCTCGAATTAGCGACCTCGCTTCGCTCGCCCGCCAACTCCTTCTCGGGACGAAATGAGTTACTTTCACCCCTAGTGTAACAATGTACTATTTTTTGTATGAAAACTCTGATGATCTAAAATATGATAATTTTTTTAAACATGTCATAGAACAAAAGTTGTTGTTTATGATGTTAGTAACATAGCCCTGAGAGGTTGCCAGTGTTTTACAAATAACCCTGTATAGTTTACTAGCTTTTACCCGCGGCTTCGCCCGCCTCTTTCTCACCCTTTTCTAACTTGAAAAAAAATAGCCTATGTCCGTCTCCATGGTCCCAAATATCTCTGTACAAAAAATTCATCAAAATCGGTTTTGCCATTTAGGCGTGCTAACTGCTAACTCACTTTCGCTTTTGTAATATTAGTAGGTAAGGATTTCAAGAAATGTTAGCGATCAGAAAATAAAATAACATTGACTTTATTTTCTCTATGTTTCAGCTGAAAAAGTAACTTCAGTTTCCCTCGCTGGTTATTGTTTATGTTTACTATCAAGAAATACACTGACTTTACTAAGGAATATCGTCAAAATATTTTAATTATCAACCCTTGAATAAATTACTGAGAAAGATAAATCTAGGTATTGAGAACTAAAACCTAAGTCTAAAAATAGGTTTTTTCAAAGGTCACAGTAGTCAATAAGATCCAACACTTAATAAATCTCTCATCTTTAAACTTAATTTAACATTCTGTTATGAAAAGAGTTTGTTTATTACATCTTTGAGAGAAGATTCGCAGGTGTTCGTCATGTTTGAAGTTCCTCATGACGTCAATTGACAGCAAAGAGAATTATTAACAGTGAAATGCCGTTTTAAAAATGGAACGAGAAAAAGTTAAAAGAAATTCACTTTTCGTTTTGTGATTCTAGTTTGTTTATTTTAGTAACGATACGACTTTATATAATACTAGCTTCTGCCAGCGGCTTCGCTCGCGTGAAAATTGTGAATCTAAACCATTCCCAGATCCCCTAGAACACACACAAAAAATTTCATCAAAATCGGTCCAGTCGTTTGAGAGAAGTTCAGTGACATACACACTCACTGAAGAAATATATATATGAAGATGTCGTAGGTCTGTCTAATAAGTTAAACGACTTGGAATCAGAATCAGAATCAGAATCAGAATTTTATTTGTAGAACATAGGTACAAGGAACATAAGAAGATCTTACACAAATTAAATGAGCGCTATGTTTTGCCGTGAAGGCGTACAAATGTTGAGATCATAAGATCGTTAAAAACTAAAAATAAACTAACTAAATAAAAAACAAAATTAAACTCTCACAAAATTAAACAAAATTATAAGGATTTAATTAAATCTGATGTAGTCAACACGGGTTCAATAATAATCAAGGTTGATTAAGAGATAGAGATCATTGTTAACTAACAGAAGAACCTTACAAAAAAAGGTATAGAATATAAGTATTTTTTAAATGATTAAATATTATACAAAATTCCCAAGTCGGTTGACTTATTAGACAGACTTTTTGATTTTTTTTTATCACCACTATTAAGGAAAACATCGCCGTGATGAACTCAGTATATCCTTGTAATAAAAATTCGAAGACTTGTGACATCCACCAATCTGCGCTAGGCCCGCGTGGTGGATTGATAAAAAGGAAACCTTGTGCATTTCACGCTCCTAGCACAGTATACTGTGCTCCTAGTCCGAGTATTTTTAGCTTTGGGTTGATATGTCAATCAGTCAGCTTCTCTTTTTATTATATCTACACATATAAATAAAATTGGAGTGTCTGTTTGTAATTTTGAATTAACCACTTTTTATTACATGCATATGAATATATGGTATATACACCAAAATAACATTTTTTAAAATTTTTGTCTGTCTGACTGTCTGTCTGTTTGTTCGGGCTAGTCTCTGAAATGACTGGACCGATTTTGATGGGACTTTTTTTGACAGGTAGCTGATGTAATAAGGAGTAACATAGGCTACTTTTATTTTAGAAAAAAATAATTCAAAATTCTGTAGTCTACGCGAACGAAGTCGCGGGCACAGCTAGTATACAATATACATACAAGGAAAACAATGAATTCGAACCCTTTCCTAATAACACCTATTAAATAGTCAAAAAAATACTTAAAAAATTCGATTATCAGGAGGAAGCAAAATATTTTGAACCAAAAATATCATTATCAAAATAGGTTGTTTACCATGATCGATCAAACGGATTTGGGGTTGCCAGTTAAGGCGTAACCGCGACCTCAATAGATAACGCTATCACGCGGACAACAGAACTACGTAATTAATGTTGCTAGACTACCTTAACTTATAATGTTGGTATTACTGGAGAAGGAAGTAGTTTTATTTTTAAACTAGAAGGTAATTTACATTTAAAAACTACTTAACTAACTATAATTACAGTTAAATTCTTTGGCTTTTACCCCGGACAGAGGATAAGCATTGTCATCAGCGTGGCATTGCTGCCAGTCTTTTGGGCACATTACCAGTCGACAGCGATGTGAAAGAGTTTTTTGACGCCATATTTTAATTTGATTTTAGTTAGCTGTAATTAGCGTAGGGTTTGATTACTATTTTTTTATTTTACTGAGTACGGATAGAACAGTTTTTCGTTTCTTTTTGCTGGACCTGGGTCGGGCAAGAGACTCAGTATTTTCTTCTTTCTTTGCGAATAGAAAACTCATTTTTTTTTTTATAGAATATCTATTACATATGCAATATACATCCTGAAGAACACTTAACTAACAATTTGTTTGTGTAAACATTTTTTCTAAAAATCAAAATCGTTTGAAAGGGGTAGGGAAAACAAGAGAAAAAATATCAAGTTGTTATTTTTTTTTTTGGCAAAAGTTTATAAAAAAAAACATATGTTGATAATGTTGTACATGAATCTATAATAAGCATTTTTCAAACCTATTGACCTAGCTGTTACCGAGGTGTATGCTTTAAAAAGTCACTGTTGTATAGCACTGCTCAGGAGTTAGAGCTTTAGTATTATTAGATATAAATAACATTATCCTTATAAAATACCTAAAACAAAACTAAGTGACTACATGCTAAGGACACTCCCTGTGGGGTACAGTCCTTGGTTTAGAGCATCACTGGGAAAGGACAGCAAAGGACGGGTTGGATAGAAAATTAAGATACAGTCTCAGGAAGGCTGTAGTAGTCCAGAGTCTATATTTATAAGCTCGATTGATACCAATAATAACATATATATAGATTGGCGATGCAGGTGAATAAGTAGTATCTGTTATTCGTTCATTGTGCAAACCTACCACAGTGGTTTCTTTTTTAACCCAAGGGTTGACTGGTAGAGAATGCATTGTTGCATTAAGTTCGCCTAGGTACCACTATTGTACATGAAGTTTAAATAAATAAATAATAATCTCATGTAATAAAAAATCTTCAGAAAAAATCTATCGAAATGTTTACATCATCAAAACGTTGAGCAATTTGTATTTAAAATTATAAAGAATTGGTTAAACGAGGTTCCATGGCTTCTGAACAAGTTTGTTTGCTTGTTTTCTTTGTTTTATATTACTATGACGAAAGGGTGGAAGTTTTACAAAAGAAGCCGCTAACATAAATAGAAACTGCCGTTTAGGTAGGGTATCTTAAAATGAATGACGCTAGTTATTTCTTTCGCAAAATATTTCAACATTGAGCATTTACTGGCAACATTGTAACGAAAATACAAAATGGGGCGAAAAATTTGTTAGGCGACGATAACCGTGGAATAACGGACATTGACCCCCTACATTTGTTGACATTCTTAATTTCAAAAACGAAAATAAAGGCCTAAAGCTGTCTTGAATCGACATGTATCGTGATCCTTTACATGTTCTAGTAATGAAAAGCACTTCATTGTTTTTCTGGTATCAAAGAGATGTTAGGAAAAGGTCAAAATGATTTATTCCACAGTTATCTGGCATCTTTATAACATTATGCTAACTTTGAATATTCTTCAGCACACAAACTGACAGACACAATCCCTAAAGCCGTACCATAATATCTAATCTGTAGCGTGTACAGAACCCCATAAATAGTCCCCGAAGGTGAATGAATAATAGCGAGCGACAGAACGGTATTCCACAGATACTAATCGTTTAACATAGAATATTTTGTACTATGCTGGTAACATTCATAAATTATATTTCCAAGTCTTGCAACCCCCGATAGTGTTGCTTGCCAAAGATTTGTGAATGTCTGTAAATATTAATATTAGTGGGTTTCTGTTTAATTTATCGTGTTTAATTCTGGTATGTTCTCGTTTTTAGATAAGGAGTTATTTATTATTAATTGCTTGTTATGTTAATCTTTATTGTTGAAGCTTATAAGTATCGAAAACAAGTTGGTAGGTATAGTACAAATGGTAGTACTAACTATAACTATAAGAAGTGGAAAGAAAAGAAGAGAGAGAGAAGAGTTTTAAGTCAGATCATACGGTAAGGTGAGAAACCTGTGTGCGTTGATTTATTTATTAGCTGAACAAATGAAGAATGAAGATGAAGATTTTGTGGTCACGATAAATATCATTAGTATAATCCATACCTTGGACGAACGCAATGGAGATGATACGAACTCGAAATAAGTAATAAATGAGATAAAGAAACAGACAGCAACAAAACTAGACTGTGCACTAATTCATGTTCAAAATTCACACTTGACCGATAATCCAAAAATAAGCATAGTGAAGATGTCAACTATCCAGACAATAATAATTGTAGAAAAGCTCGTAAATTATCACTCAAGACAGTTCGCTATTCTTACTATTTCGCTTGGCAAACGTATTGTAGCTATATTTATTGAAACTGAAGTTTATTAGCCGTACTAAATTATATTTTAATGCAAACAAATTTTCAGGCTTGTTTCGTTCCAGGAAGAAAGATTTTTAAAAGATTCAAAATTAATTGTCGGATCGTCTGACATAAGAATTTGTTTTTTCCTATCACTATCACTTAAAATAAAGATCTAGTTAATCAAAATATAAAAATGATTTAGGAGTTAACTTCAATCTTCTAATGATTTGTAAGTAGTTCCCTATGTATTAACTCTACTCCTTCGTTTAAACTTATTCTTTTACTTTCTAATTGTTATTCATCACTTACATCAAAGCCTCCATTACCAGCAATACCTATACCTTAAACTCTATTAAAATGACACTAGTTTTTTCATTTCAATATCTTTACTTTAAATTCTTCATCCAAGTGACAGTAGTTATTTCCATTCAAAAGCTCACAATAAACTACATTCATATAATTTACTACGATTCTAGGTAAATGTACTACGGGCCTATAGGATTCATTAAATATTCAACTATTTACTACACTACTACTACTGCTATCAATGTCATTGAAACTCCAATACGGGATGGTTCTATTCTTTCTTCTCCGAATTTAGAATAGCAGGTCGAAGATACCTGATACGTCGTCAAGGGATGTTTTTGATTTAGTGGGTGTATATGTAGAAGATATTTTAGGGAAAAATTGTGTAGGGCTGCGGGCAAAAATAGACAGTATTGTTTTTTTATGGGTTAGAAACATTGAAATTACTTGGAACGTAAAGTGGAATCTCGTAAATTCCAATTCATGGTCTCATTTTGCAATTAAAACTTAAATTCACTAGGATTAGTGTAGGTCAGGCACACCAAACTATTTGGCGTCAGTTCGTCTAGAATGTGAATCAGGTTTAATAAGCGAAATATCTAAAAAAAACAGTACGGTAGATTGGAGATAAGGGACCATAGCTTATGTTAATAATATTGCAAGATATAGATCCACATGCAACGTGGCAAAATCAAGGCCAAGGAAAGGTCAAAGAAACTGTACAGAGAAAATCGATAAAACTTTCAAGACAAACAGTGCACATTATTAGCACTTTTAACATTGATTCTTAGATAATGCGAACATATATACGCAGAAAGAGTTTGAAGAATATATCAAAGTTAAATTTGATGAAAGCTGTAGAGCCAAAAGATGCTTAGTCCAAGCTATCTCATATTTTCATAAGACACATTAATTCCCAGGTCAAGAGAACACATGTAGCCGTAGTAGTCATGGATTATACAAGTGGCAGTCATTGTGGGACACGTGTACCACCACGTTGGCCCGCGGCTATTCTTGAGCGAGCCGGGTGTGAGGGCGGCGGTGGTGCAATGGATGAGGAACTTGCAGTTCAGGGACATGTTGTTATACATTTTGTTGAGTAAGATATATAGTTAGGTGAGATGCAATCAGAATGTTAGTTTAACGAAAAAAAAAATACATTAGACTTACCTATGCTCCTGCTTTTATGCTATCTTGGAGAAGACCCGAGAATAAAAATGAAATGAAATGAAACATAGTGACTGTAATTAAATTTAGAGCAAATACTTAAAAAGTGTACATGTGGATGGAAGGAAAGGGAGATAGAGGCTAAAGAAAAGATGGATTTTGTGAGAAGTGATATGAAAGAAAAGGGAGGTGATAGCGTGATGGTAGACAGAAGAAAATGGAAGGAAACATCAAGTTGCGCCGAACCCGAATAAAATGGGACAAGGACAGGAAGATGATGATGAGAGCAAATACTTAAAGTATGTAGTTAAAAAACATAATACCAAGTTGGATCATTGTAAACTTCACCTTTTATGTAACGTAAATCAGAAATTCGTAGTAGTAAATATATATACAAGAAAAATAACGAGTAACAGAACGCTATCTCTTCTATATCGCACCAAACTTAACCTAACAAGTATATTTCAGTGGTGTTGTTCGTGAATGGCATATGTTTTCTCAGCGTATTGCACAACATATTAATTTGTTCCCTTTCCTTATTGCAAGGCACATGTTTGGCTCCTTATTGTTTCAAGTGTAAAGCATTAATAACTTATTATTATAATATAATTGAGTAGTAATTACAATATTTGCTGTTTCTATTTACTAGTTATGCTAGAGGTTTGTTGTTCTTAGATATGTGTTAATTAATGTTGGTGGGAGCAACAGTAATTCATTTGTAGTTTATTTATTTTCTCATTTCGTCCAAAAGTTATAAGCCTAATAACCTCATTGTTCATCGTATTTTCCTTACGAGCTTTGTAGGTAAGTTATCTTTTTATGGATTGAGTGCTTTAATTTCTATCGTATAGAACCATCTTCCCAAGAAAAAACTGCAAAGGTCAATAGAGAAGAGATAGTACGTGAAATTCAAGCTTCAAAGGTTTGCAACAAGCCTTAATATCAATTGTAACAACTACCCAGTCCTCAATAGTTATCACTACGACAGCCGCAAATTAACAGGTTCACTTTCCAACGTTATTTTCAACAAAACCGCCTATAGGTGGTCGTAGAATGGTCGTTCGATATGGCGGTGGATCGCCAACCACAGCCACTGCAAACGACTAACAATGCCGCCGCAGTTCGACGTAAACTGTGTTCAAGGTTTTGCGCATTTGCTCAGCGGTTTGGCGGTCGGCCGCCTAAATGCGCGGTCCACCGCGGCCCGGAACGATTTTACCTTCAATAAAGCGCGAAATAGTTACAGCTTAGTTTTCGTCTATGGGCTATTAAACACTATCTTCTTCTCTTTCTATTTCAGTTATTGCTTCATTCGTAAGGTCACTATTACCATTTTCAAAGCCAGTTTTCCAAAAGAACTAGTTTGAAGCTGACATTGAAACGTCAAGTTAGACCAGCTCAATAACGAATGGACTCAGTGTTAACTGATTTTAGATTTGTATTCTACTTTATATTTCCTGACCTTTAAAGGAAACTCTATTAGGTTTTATGAATTTTAATGTAACTACGAAGTAATGAAATATTACGCAAACATAATTTGCACGTGTTCTAAGTGCTATTTTAAGACTACCATATGGAAACGGGAAAAAAATCAAGGCAATCAAGTTAAAAAAGTTTTTAGCCTGGCTGGACAGGTTTAGATTTTTTTAAATGAGAATTTTGAATTGTGAGTAGGCATTTTTTGTGCAGGCGGTACCTGTTCTTATAATCCCATCCTATACCAATATTTGAATTTGAAACTTTTAAGTTTAACTTGGTGGTTTTATATATTGGGTTGTTAACAAGAAATGTGAAGTGAATAGGTGGATGGCAAGGAACACCTAATGGTAGGTATAAAGTCATCCAGGTTTAAATAGAGAAAAGGTCGGTAAGAGCGACTGTAGATGTCAAAAAGATTGTTAAAAAAAGGTGGTTTAATCACAATTTATCCTAAAAAATAATCAACAAATAAAGAACTCTTTAAAGATTAAAGAAGACACTTCCATTTCAAACGACGCACTTAGTCCGTGATCATTTTAACTGAACCCGAAGGTTAGCAGCATTGTACTCCGATTGATCCTTAACCTTCCTACATTGAGTCTATTGTGGCTGGAATTGATTGCTTCCGGTGTTGCCCGATGTCTTTTTATTGTGTATGTAACTAAGCTGTTTGCTGGCCGACAAGTGGCAGAGCCCAGAGGTCGGGAATGTAGGTACGGGATTTCATGGAAGGATTTACGAATTGAGTGCGTTTTATTTCGGATTTTGGTGGCGTAAATTTTAAGCTTTCGAAAAGAGAGGTGATCAAATTGATGATGAAGACACATGAGTTGAAAGACGTAGTTTATATGTCTTGGAAAGGATAAAGTTATCCTTATCGTTCAAAATAATGATGTGATTAAAATGAATAACACAACTTGAACGATTCTCCAACAGGAAAAATACAATCAAACGATATCGAAGGGTTCAAAACACGTTTCCTTATTGGG
This sequence comes from Mythimna albipuncta, assembly GCA_929112965.1. Taxonomy (NCBI): domain Eukaryota; kingdom Metazoa; phylum Arthropoda; class Insecta; order Lepidoptera; family Noctuidae; genus Mythimna; species Mythimna albipuncta. The sequence goes on along the minus strand of OV815961.1, from coordinate 21,671,242 downwards.
GACCACTCGTTAGGATACATTCAGACACAAACAAAACAGAGAATCAAAAACCAAACACAATCTATACGAGCCAATTGAAAAAACAACAGAACATTTAAAAGTATAAACAGGTAGAACGGTCACAAAAATCATGCAATTTGACCGAGGTAACCGTGATGACAAACCCAAGGTTAAGTACACAACACATAGCATTGATGTGGCTAATTGAATCCTCCTTGGAGATGCAGTAGAGATGACACCGTTCCATTAAGTAGATTAAGGGCCAATTTGTCCAACACTCCAAGTGGCTACGTAATTTCAGTATGAAAAAGTCATTTGTCATAACCGTGACAAGTTGACGGAAAGTTTAGACTTGAAGTTTGTTTAGTAGATAATTATTTCATAAGAGATATAAAAACTGCTCTTAGGAATGGATTGTCCATTAAAAGCGATTTGGACGAAGCAAACGAAACGGTTTTAGAGATTTAGGGACCTAAGCCGTGGAACGGACTCGTAAAAGAGTATTATAGTAAGTTTTGTCTAACATTTAGGTTTCGTTATAGCTCCTATCGTAACTCCAAATTAGAATCCAATCAAATACGATTTACCAATTTGACCCATCAATTTTATGTTCCAATATTGTCTAAAACGTGCTCGAATACCCAATATTATTACGGTATCACGATGTTTGGATATCACGGACGGATGTTATGGAAATAACGAGGCAAATTATTAGCAATTGTTGCCGTGATCATTTGTTATTTAATAAACATCACAGCTATTGTTATCAGACAATAACATAACAATAGAATGTGGTAGAAAGTACTGTTATACAATACCATTTTGTCTAGCTGCTGGAGCATAATCAATCTCATTTATTTAAGGTCTGCATGTCTATGTTATGACGTTGTCTACCTTCACTTTGCCTTTTTCATCAAAAACTTTTACAATCACTGATTTGGTATCATTTACCAAATTATTTTTAGCAATCTCTTAGTCAATATTCCCTACATTTTCGATTATAACGGGATGATAAACTAAGTGACAGTAAACTGTCTGACAGCATTTTGGAAAACAGTTTTAACTTTGCTCTAATGTTCAGTTCAAAGTCTTCGAAACTTTCTTCTTTCAATTTCAAATAGTCCAAAGCTCTATCACTGTCAAGACCAGTTCAAAGAACTTTAATAGGTAAAAATAGGCTAAAAATACTACACAAGGAAAACTATTTAAGTGACTACCAGGAAAGTTTCTAGCCAAAGCAATGTGTCATAACGTTACATTCATAGACTCTACTGATATAATCAAAACACTAGATGTAGGCAACATTAATAATGAAAATATAAAGGAAAAAAGAATCGAATGCAAATTCCATTCCTTTATGTATGTTTTGTCGTCACAGCCTCGTTCAAGGAATACTAGGCATTGTGTTTTGACTCACAGAGCCTACTCAAATAATTCTAGCTGATGTACTTTTCCAGTATATCTGTTTTTCGAATATATGGTGCCATTTTCTGGTTTTAACTAAATGAGGCCATTTAGATCTGTAATTTTTAAGTAACATATATTCAATCCAATTTTGCCAAAAATGTTTTAACTTATACTGTATATGGCCATATACAGATTCCTTTTTTGTCTTTATCTGTTTATATTTCCCGATACGTTTCCTATAAGGCATTCAATATTTACACAGAACTTTGCACAAGTTCTAAACGGAATACGGTCTGTTTAGAAAGAGAAACCGAGACAAGGACAGCGTTACTCCAGCTAGTGACGTCATCGGCGCAGGCGCAGCGGGACGGCAACGTCGCGCACGCCGAATGTTTTGTAAATAGAATATTGGATAGCGATTGTTGTGTGAGCGAGAGGGCGTCATTGGTCGGAAAGAGCTGGAAGATCCGTCAAAATCTGTTTAAAACAGGACTTTATGTGGTGGAATTATGGATTCCTTAGTACATTTTAAGTGCGGTTGTGAATTTGTCCGATAAATCGAAGCAGTACATTTCTGTAAAGGTTACATTATGGTGTGCGGTATACAGCAGTTATCGAGAGGGATAATAGGCATTTCGTTTGAGTCTGATAACGTTTATCAATGACCTGATTAATTAATTAACAGTTTTGTACAACCGTGAAATCATGGAGTTTTATACGACGTAATTTAATTTCTTGGAATCTAGTTTATAAATGACCTTATGCTCATATTAGCTAAAAGTTTCAGAGTACGTTAATTTGGTTGTAGAGTTCTGAATTTGCGTATGCAGACAAAATCAACTACTAAAATATTTAAAAAGAGGGTAGGAAGAAAACCAATCGACCTCAACGCTCACCTAACAAAAAAGAAACACAGCATTATTTTTCTATTATCTTATTTACGATGAAAATTAAATTCCCTCCCTTATTAAACACTGCTATAGAACAATGTAGGTAAATTTTAATAAATAAATAAGTGGAAGGGGGAAGGGTGGCATCGAAATCCTCCCGAGGTCGTTGACCCATCGACCGTCCCCCTACTCCCCCTCCGCGCAACCCCTCCCTCACGACGTATCGAACCTTCGCGGATGTGATGTGTCTTAGTACCTATGTATTTTAAAATATTTTTGCACATAGGTTTGAAGTTTGAAATTTTTGTTAGCACATAGATATGCTGGTAATAAAATAGAGGCATGAAAATGATTTTCATTCTGTGAAACGGAAAGCCTTGGCCAAAGACTAGTTTTTTTTCTAAAATCAAGACGGAGAAGGTTGATAGAAAAGATAACCCAATACTGAAAGACGGCATACATTCTCTGCTATGAAAAGCAACAATAAAATAGAAAGAGTATGGAAAATATCGTAACAAGATCAGAGCAAGAAATGATCAGATTTCACTTTACAACACTTAATTAACGAATGATGAGTATCACAGTTAAGACTACAACAACACAATTACCTAACGATGAAGACAAACACAACGAGTACTAAATTAGTAAAAAGAAAAAAAAGGAAGCGTTATTAAAAGGACAAAAACAAAAGACAAACGTGCAAATAGAAATCGCAACTACAAGAGACAAGAACTAAGTGCGAGTGAGACAGAATGCGGTAGACAAGGATAAAATATATTTACCTTGATGTCTTGTAAGACCTGTAAACAACAAACATACATTAGTGTTATTAAACATAGTTACATAACAATTTATGTAAGGCTTTAAATAATATTGTTATGACTGTTGTAACAATGTGCAAAAACGTATTAGCTTTTAAAAATAAACAACCGTTCTTAGTTATTTAAAGAAGTCACGTATACTCATCATTTTATATTAAAAAATCAAGTCGCTAATTTCGCAAAACCACGTATCTAGCTTGACTAACAAAAAAAAACTAAAATGTTTATTATTAAAAACTCTTTTCACATTTTCTTTTACGACCACACCACTAAAAAGAAAAAAATAACGCTCCAAATTCAAAATTCGTTTACCAACTTTCAGAAATGAAACGCCATTCTAGATTCAGCCATATTGAATTGAATAATAAAGTTTACAGAAAGCTCGCTATCATAGTTAATTTGTAGTTTAGTTTAAATAAACAAAGTCCTGATTGATAAACTTTGACCGTATGCGGGCGGGTTATCGACCGGACATGTCTGTAAACCTGGGTAACTGATAAAAACCGGATGAACACTGTCTACGCTGTGCAAGGAGTTTTTAAATAGTTGGTATTGGTACTATCGGTACTATCATTATCATAGAGTGATTTTTTAATTTGAATAAATTTATCTATCAGATACATTTTATTTTCTGTACCAAATTCAAAAGAATGCTACTGAAATTCCTTAACGGAATATTTGAAGCAGTTTGTTCCCTCAGCAAATAGGTACCGAAAAACAGATTTTTAGATGTCTCAATTTCAATAATTTATGGTTTCACCTAGTAAGTGACAGTAGAAAAAAAAAAATATTTAATTTCAAAAATAAAATAATGAAATTAAATAATATAAATGATAAATTTTTATTCGTCATTAGTCCTGTACGTAGTCTACTTGAGTGAAAAGTTTCATCCGAATCCGCTTAGCCATTAAAGCATGAACATTTATGAAACAAAAACAGACATGACTGGAAAAATTTCCCTGCTGCGGTCTTCCCGTCCGATTATAATTTAGGTGTCTTCAAGGCTAGAGTGAATAGGCTCTTAAAATGAACTGGTGCGCCTCACCATCAACAATTGCATTATTACATTTATTACTTACCATCGGGTGAGATCGCATTCAAGCATTAGTTTATATATCAATAAAAAAAAATACTAAAATCACTTTCGCATGATCTATATTAATTATGTATACAGGTGGATTTAAGTTTACCTATACTTTTACATCCATATACAATGATGATAGTATATGCGGTTTGGCAAAATAAGTAGGTACCTAAGAGAACATTACGTCAATCATTAGGAATTAAGGATCACTTGGGTACCAATAGTAAAAGTGACTCATACAAATTCTACACCGCAGTGAAAAGCATTCTTTCGAAATTAACTCATCGTAGACAATAGAACGAGATAAGTTTTGGCAGCAGACTATATGCAACAATCCAATATACAATTTGACGTTTAACATTTTAAAAGCACGATTCATTTTTGGTATGTACTATTGGTGTCTTGTCGTGACTTTTTAATAATGTCTCTTACGTCTCGGATCAATGTTATGTAAGAGTAGCTACTGTTAGCGGCTTTGTCTGCGTGAAAGTATATAATTATCCTAAAGGAACTTACTCCCGGGATAAAAAGTATCTTATGTGGTAATCCAGGACGTGATCTAACCATGTACTAAGTTTCGCTGAAATCAATTCAGCCATTCGAACGCGAAAAATACTCTTACTCACAAACTTTCATTTTTATAATATTTTTGTGATATCCTGCATATCCTCTGCAAATAGAATTTACCGTTACCCTAAAATCGTGACCTAGGTTTGAGTCAGTATAACTCCGAAACGCCGTCTCTCTCCACTCCTAAAAAAAGTATATTATATTGTATATTAAGCGTAATTTTCTAAATATGATTAATCGCCCTGTATATATAATAAAGTTTGAAATACAGATCAGTTATTCCTAAAATTAAAATAAAACATGCTGTATATTACATTTCGGATTTTTAATTTTCATAACCTCTCCACCTGTCGAGGTTTGACTGAAAAGTTCTATAGCTGTCTCATCTGCCATCTCTATTTATACCCGAAGGTCTGTCGGCTCAAGGTAGGCATAATAAAACGAAGGTTTCCAGCCTCAAGGTGTGTCTGAAATGTCGCAATTTCGGTGTCTTGCCGTACGCGGTTCGACCAACATTGTTTAAAAATGTTGAAGCAGTTCTAATCTGCACTAATATTATTAAGAGGTAGCTGGTTTTTTTGTTTGTAGGACTCTGGAAGCACTGGTCAGATTGCTAAAATTTTTTCAACGTTAGAAAGCTGCTTTATTCCTGAGTAACATAGTATTTTATGCACGCGGGCAAAATCTAGTTGCGAATATTTTCATTAGGCTGTATAATAAACTAAAATTATCAAACGGAAACAGTTCCCGTTTTGAGTGTAGCGCGAGGGGAGGGTCAGACTTTTACAGTCTAAAACCCACCTGTGTTTTCTCAGTTGCCTATCCCGCAGTCCTGAATTTTGATAGATTTCAAATCAGAATCCGAATTTCAAATTTTGCAACAACACACTTTATGTCTTACAAAACAACGTTCAAATTGCATTGGCCCAAAACTTTTTTGAACCTTTTTAATATAAAATGGAAATCAACTTAAAATACACAACGCTCAAGTTAATACTTTTGTGGAGGGGTTGAAATGATCACGAATAATTAATTCCAGTGTTGACGTATCTAGCTTTTCAGTCAGAATAGTTTACAAAAATGTGATTTACCAAAGAAAGTCTTAAGATACTTTGAAAACTTTTCAACTTTTAATATATTTTCCTCAAGTATCTTTAATTATAAGGTCGATATCCGGAGGCGGTTCGGGGTTATCGACCGGACGAAGTGACCCGGCCGAGACGGATCCGAACCGGGTAACCGTTTGTTATTGCCCTAGGTCCGGGACGTTTATTGTCTGTATTTGAAACAGATCGAAATCTGAAGATGATTACAGTAACATTAACTTGAAATTGGCCAGGAATATGTGGACATGCGGGAAATGTATACGTATATCGACGGTAAAAAGGCAAAATGATCTAAGCGACATTGAGTAAACTTCACAAAAGAATGATTATAAATTATTTTTTTTAGTTTACTGTTCTAAAGTAGCAGGTTCTAAAGCACTTCTTCAGTAAAAGGATTTCTGAAAAAAAAACCCTAATTTATGATTATTATCACTTATTGGATCCCATTAAATGCAAGGTGACATTGCGGCAGACCAAGGTGAAGGAGGACAGATGAGCTTGACAACCACCGAAGGGACTGGCCTAGAATGGCTGAGGGTAGAAGTGTGTGGAAAAGAAGAATGCTTTCTCCCAGCAGTGGGACATAATGGGCTAACTAATGATTATTTGCTCACTGAAAACCCTGAAAAATTACTTTTTTCTTAGTTTAATTACGGTGCAACTGCTGGGCAAAAGATGTTTCAGGCGATCTCATTAAAACAGCGTCCATGAAGTTACTTGCACGTTCTTCTCCATAGAGATCTACGCTTTGGAATGTGCAATTTAACTTTTTTTTGACTGACCGACATTTTGACAATTCAAATGTGCCTGTAAGTGGCCTATTTGAAATAAACGTTTCTTTGATCAACATCTAAACATCAAAATTATTATATATCATAATTCAAATATATATAAATCATGTTTGACATCTTATTACCATAATAAGATGTCAAACGTGATTTATATGTTTGAAGAAATTTTTATTGCTAGTACTTGTCCATCTTTATACTGGTAGAGAATGCCTAAGGCATTAAGTCCGCCTTTGTTTCTTTTATTACATTAAGGTTAAATAAATAAATAAATAAATACTCAAAGCCTTGCAGCCCATAATATCAATATCAGACCAAATACCATAAAATCCCTTATTCTATACGACTAGAATCTGGAGACCAGCATATAATTGTTCTTTTGTAGCATCGCAGTCAGATAAATTATTATTTATTTATATATTGTAAACCAAGAAAATACAGTGACAATATGAGCCATTTTTTAAAATTGATATAAACTAGTGCTAAACTGCGATACCATCTAATGGTAAGCTGTGGTGCAATCGTTGATGGTGAGGCGCACTAGTTTATTAAGAGCCTATTCACTCTAGCCTTGTTGGCTAGTACGGTTCGCCATCAAAAATTGCATCACTGCTTATCATTAAGTGTGATCGGATCGCAGTCAAGCACTAGTTTACATTATTAAAAAAATAAACCTCTAATGTTGTAGCATTTTTTCCTGCCTAAAATAGTCCCACTGCTGTGAAAAAGGATCCCCTAAATCTCTCTGTACACGTTTAAATCATCTATACATATAAATAAAATTGTAGTGTCTGTTTGTAATATGGAAATAACTGTTTTTTGCTACATGCATATGGATATATATACCTACGGTACATACACCAAAATAAACATTTTTTACAAATTTTTGTCAGTCTGTCTGTTTGTCCGGGCTAATCTCTGAAATGGCTGGACCGATTTTGACGGGACCTTTTTTGGCAGGTAGCTGATGTAATAAGGAGTAACATAGGCTACCTTTATTCTGAAAAAAAAAAATAATAATTCAAAATCCTGTAGTCCACGCGAACAAAGTCGCGGGCACAACTAATCTATTTATATAAAAGGAGAAACTGACTGACAATGCAACGCAGAGTCAGAAATACTGGGACAACGAGCTTCAAACGGACAAGGTTTGTTTACCTAGACGAGCACTAAGAGAGGATTTCCTAAAATTCTCCCTCTAAAGGCAGCCATACACCCAGTGGAGTAACTATACCATCTTAACTATACTATCTTTACTAACATAATCCTAAGTCTTATTTACAAACAACAAGTTGTATTTACTCTATATATATGTTAGTCTGCAAGGTATATATGTATCTATGGGCCAAGATGCCTGATAATAAATGATTTATTATTATTATTATTAGGCCCGTGGCAAAATCATTGGATGGGACCCCATAAAACTTGTCATGATGTAATTTGTTTTGAATAAATCACTAAAGTACAGGCATAAAGCGAATCTTTATTATTATATAATAAACTGCAAGTTCTTTAATACACGAAGACTTTTCTGTTTCGTCTCTGAAGGTGGACGTTCCAATGGCGGTAAGCCGGTAATATAGAGTGACTAGCTGGTAAAATGCTACGGGAAATTGATCCTTTTCTTGTGAATGTGTTTAATAAACCTTAATATTTTTTTTGATATTGTCTTTAGGTTACTTTTTTCGCGTTGTCTTTTCGTCAAACATCGCGTTGGATTGCGCTAGATGAAGTAACAAGCTTTTAAACCATGCTCGATGTTGACGAGAGGCGAGTGGAAAAGGAGCCTCTTAAGGGCTGGAAACGGGGGTCCTTAGCGTGCATGGAAAAACCTACCTACTTACACGCGGATGATGCTGCTGGCAGAAGCAAGTTGGTGTATAAAAACCCATATTAATATTCCCTATCTATAAAGCCAAGATTTAATTTCCTCGCATTTTAACGCTTTAACACGAAAAGGACGTGAAAGCCAACAAAAGAAAGATAAGAGCATTCAATAGAACACTCTCTGGCAGCAGAGGTCATCGATAAGCTAACGAGAACCTACCAGACTTATCCGGGCCTCGAGTCGTGTCCGGACATTTGTCACCCTGGTAAGGGAATACCGGCTTCTAAGGGGGATTATCTAGAAAAGGTGACGGCTGTTCTTGTTAGATAGGTTTTCTTTTCATTTTTAGAGTTCTTTACCGTTATAGGATCACCTTATTTTGTCTGTCTGTCAAGAATCTTTTTCTCAAGAATGCATGGAGGTATAAAGTTGTAATTAACATCATATGGGTCTGCTTGCCTAAGCAGCAGTGAAAAAATCAAATTTCTAAGTTAATGCAATCTGAAGATAAAGTTGTTTATGAGGCGTTTAGTCTTATTATTTTGACACTCGCTACGAAATCAAAATCTATAGGGTACTTCCCGTTGACGTAGGATCCTGAAATTTGGCACAAAATAAGGTTTCATAGGCTAAATATACGTCACGAAAAAATATTTTATCACGATTCGGAAAAATCTTCGAAACTCGATTCGGTAATTGAACAATTTACAAAGGTTTTGTATGGAACCCGAGCACGAGACCGACTCGCACTTGACCGGTTTTTGCGATGCTGACTAAGCTCTGAATTATGTCAAAAAACGTTATTCAGTAGTCCTCTACAAATTAGCAATTTGGGAAACAAAAGCGAATAGTTGTCCTCACATTATAAATACAAAGGATTCGAATTAGTCCACCATAACGGTTGACATTTCTGTGTCATTGAAAACTCTTTGAAATAAACCTAATGTGCATACTAATAGATTATTCAGTTGAGCTCCGAGACGCAGCACATTTGTGTCCTGGTAGCAAGCTTGCTAAGATGGATACCCGTGGGGAGTGAACTTGTAGCGGCGTGTGACGCTACACGCATAGTTTCACGCACATCCGACCGCTCTATTCCCGGGTAAGCCGGTTAGAGTTCAAGGGCCGTCTGCCTCGCGTCTACGCGTATTCCCCGGCGACCGGATATATATCACCCGGACTTGGCACCCGGCTTTACCAGTTCTTTGCACGAACACCCGAGGTGTAAACACGCCAGCGAAAGTTCACACGTTCCTGCTTTAACGACGCTTTTATTGCCACTAGACTGCAGCTAGACTATTGCTAGTTTAATTTTATATTTTTACTTCGCAGAATTGGCCATTCAAAACGTTGTACACAATTTTCTCCGCCGCGTTATGGGCGCACGTTATTGTGAATGTTGGGCGCTTATGTTCAACGTTTCCGTCGGCAACGATAAGCTTATCTTATCTCGCGGAAATATTTCCAAGTAATTTTTAAATATATTTTCCGTGAACGAAAATAGAGTTGGGAAATGAAATTTCTATTTGTGTAAAAAAAGAAAAGAGGTAAACGTCCCTATTGTCGGCGCGTGACGCTTCAAGTTCAAGGGCGGGATCCGCACTCCTGCGGATATCTTACGCTTGTCTACCCGATCCGATCCCGGGGGCTTGCTCGGGAAATATGAGGAGGGCGCCCCGGGAGCCCGGGACTTGAATGGAGTCATTCGGGTTCTGTTTGTAAACAACCTTCAGGATTGCTCTTTGATTGTTTGTGCTGTGAAACTTTGAGTTGCTATTAGGCTATAGAAAATTCTGAAACAACTTTCTCTTGAGAAAGGTTAATTGAAATTTAAATAACACTTATCCAGTCTATTAGTCTTCTGGGATGTTATTTTGAGCAGTGATTAATCTTATGACTTTAATATTATCATTTTTCTAAGTGACAAGTTGTCATAGATTGATGACGCTTCCAGCTTTCCCAAGATCTTTGACAAATCCTAGTGATAAAAATGCAATATGGTAGCAATGTATGTATAATATGAAACGTACATAAACAAGTGTGAGTTTTCTCGTCCACGTGGGTAGCATGACTGCATGAATGGAATAATGTGGCGGTGACACTCACACGTAGCATGCGTGACTGGTCGCCACGCGGTCTGAGTGTTGCCACTTACTTGCGATTACGTTGAATATAAAAACAACTTGTTACTATCGATTGCTTTTTGTTGTTGTTGATACTGAATCAGCTGGTTGTCAAGCGGGCTCTGACTCAGTTGTTTAATTGGTTGTTATAGAGCTATTTAAACTACGACCTACTGTGTTCTTTGAGCTTATTGTGATTGCTTTTGGTGTAAAAAGCCGAATTTGTTTATAATTTCCAATGAATACATTCTTATTCTCAACTAGCTTCTGCCAGCGGCATTGCCTGCATAAAAGTAGGTTTTCTAAACAAACTTTGGAGCCCCGTTTCATCCATTTAGGTAGTGAATTTTGAAAAACCCTCTCTTAGTGCTTGCATACGTATAAAAGAAAACCTTGGGTAAAACTTCACGCTCCTAATCCCAAAAGTTTTGGTTGTCCCTTGATAATGTCAGTCAGTCAGTTTCTCCTCTTTTAATCTTTATTATTAGAGTTCCTTCCTTCACCAACCTTAATAAGCTTCTAGATTTTTTCAAACTAATTATAATTGATACCTTTACAACACAATAGCAATATCTTTCTCTTTGTGCCAGTAACCTTTACTACCTTTCTCTCTAGCTAATGCAACGCTCGATATCAATTTTAGAAGCCTTGTATATGTATCAAACTGTTCAGTCTTGCACTATGGTTACAAAGAACATGTTATAATAGGACCGTAAAGAAGAAAGATATTAAAGCAAGAAAATTTGAAATGTTGACGAAAATTAAAAACCCATTAAGGTAGCCGGAACAGTTACGCGACCCGAGTTACAGCGCTTTAACAAAAATGCAAATGTCACCTAATTTTTGGTAGGTAGAAAGTTTAAGGTGAAAGTATTAGACTTTGAAGTACATAGGAACTTAATGTTTTACCTTTAGGTACTGTTACCACAGTTTAGTGCCATTCAAACGATCGTAAAATCTATAAAAGGTAAAGTTCTTATTCGTTTTATAGACACAGTATGATATATTGTGACAAGATGTAATGACAAGTCTTCTTTGAGAATTTACAACTTCATTTTTCAAGACGTCTATCATAGTTTGTATGAATACATCTTTTTGTTACAAATTAAGCCTCAGTGAAGCATCTTTTGTCAAAGTTTTAAATAATGCCACCTCAACTGAAGCTCCCGAAGCCTCGACATCACACCGGCTTCATAATCTTCTTTTGTGTTAAAAGTACCCGAGTTTTTGAGAAAACACTTCTTGCTTATAAAATTAAATCTCACTGGGCGTTGTCTAACCGATTTTACCGCCCTGTAATTTTTTTAAATTATTTTTTATAATTAAATAAGAGTAGTATAAGTTTAAACATCACTTTTACCATCTCAGTTAATATATCAAAAGTAAAATAAACACATTAAAAGGTGGCAGGAGCCGCGAGACTGGCTAATTGCAGTTGATATGACTCGTAAAGTCAATTATGGCGCTCATGAAAACGTCCAGAAATAAAATTTACGTTTACGCTTAAAAGCCCTATGTACACATAAACTGTTCTTTATATTATTTTTATGGGTTTTTTCAATGCTTAATGTCAAATAGGTGAGACCACACGCAGGTAGGTAGAAGTTAAAAATAAACAGCCTATACTTAGGAAGAACGGGTTTGGGCTTTTTTTTTCTGAAAGGTGAGGTGTGTCTAAAGTTTTGTTAATATTGACAGAATAGATTTTGAAATGATTTTTTAATACTCCCGCATAAAATTAATAAAAAATGTATGAAAATAAAAATAATTTATAAAATGCAATTCCCTGCAAAAAACACATCAGTAGAGTTTTGTTTTAATTTATTATCCTTAATGCAACACGGAAAAGGTTCTGCGTGGACAAAAGTGAAAATTTATAGCTTTCAACGTGCACAGAATTTTCCAATTATCCAGACTCCTGGCCGTCGGCTGCCGACATTATTGATTTTCACTTTTTATGCGACCGCTTGTCCGCAGACAGCTTTTATGGTTTGTTTTAAAAATACACCGGCTTATTAAAATAATGCTTCGTTCGTTAAATACGAACACGATCACTCATTCTGATAGCAGTTAAACAAAAACCCTCTACAAAGTATACAAAGCAGAGACAACGTTTTTTACTTTTTAACCAAACCATTTTATGGATACAATTTTCATTACTGATTCTTACCTTAACGAATGCATGAATATTAAAGCGTTTACTTAAGAAGTCACGGTTCGGAAATGTATTAACAAATATTAAATGTGTAGCGCAACATTTTGTAAATTAAAACGCGTCGACCATGAATACCGCCGTCAATGAATGTTAATTCTATTTAGCGCTGTGAATGGGGAAATAATATATTGTGGTTTCAGCGTAGTCGAACGATTTGTATTTCCTAGTAGCGTGTAGAGGTTATCTATGCGCGGCCAGATGCGTGGGCCACGTGTTTTTATTTACAACACTATCAAACATCGAGCCGGCATAACGCACGATCGGCACGAGCTCAATGAATCGAGGCCAGCTAGCGAGACTGACCTAAATTTTTATTCGCCACGCATAACACCAACCAACGTGTCGTCACATAGCAACATTGGCCACTTACACCAACAGACCGCATACCCCACGTGAAACTACTGTTTCAAATTTAGAACGCAATCAGCCAACATATTTTTCTTTTTTAACCAAGCCTCGTTTGTCAACGGTCAAAGGTCACATGAAGAACATTGTAATAATATTCTATTAAAAATGGGCGAATCAGAAACCGGGACACGAGATAAGCCATATCTAAAATACACATACACAATCTAAATCGACTATGTTGTGTAAACTTTACATCACGATAAGAGATAAAGGAGAACTATGAATCAGGCGACGTATTTGTTGACAAGAACGAAATATTCTCAGTTTAATGGATTTTTTTTTATCTTATCTCTCTATTTTACGGACTTAACTCAGTTTATTTCAGTGCTTTTGCTGTTCTGTAATTGTTTTTGCTGATTCATTTTCTAGTTAGACGCGGAAAAGTAAACAGACGGTGTATTTTAGAACGGAAATGCCTTGAACAAAGCTTCGAAGCGTTTTCAAATATGATGGAGTGCGTACGTGACGAATGGCAGGAGATGTACGAATAGACGGAAATGCGTGAAATTGTACTGATAAGGATGAATATATTTTAAAATAACATGATGAATCATATAAGGTTTGAGAAGAATGATTGTTGTTTAACTGAACATTTGTGAAGATAAATTTTGTATTACAAATATAAACTTTGTTAGTGTGAATAACCACATTAAGTCATTTACTAAAGTTAAAGACTTTTTCTTTAACCATAGATCATGTAAAACTTCTTGAAAGTATATTTAGTATAGGCAACAAGGAATTTTTAGAAATGTAGAATCATTAAGCTGAGCTAACTTGCAGCAATCTCCCACTCTCTACAGGTACACATAAGATTTAGTTTTTTTAATCAAAACAATAGGAAGCTGCGAAGGTCTTCTAAAAAACATTTATGTTGTACAGATACGCATTATTTGATTAATTTATAACGCACATAAATTCCCGTGACCTTCCTCAACATTTTAATGAAGCATTTTATTGGCTGTAAATCAAAAAAGCGTTACATCAAGAATTCAAGGTACATTTCGTTGAAAATGAAAAATAAATGTGTAGAGTCGTAAAAATAAATGGAATGAGTTACTTTTCGTGAGTAAAAGATGCATTAAATTTTTATTAGTAGTGAAAAATCCTTCAGAGATTTTTTTTTCTTATTTTCTAATTAAAATAGTCGTTCAAATAAATATTTAAATTAAAATAGCAAGGCAATAAGGATTATAAAGTACCTAAATTGAGATTACTGTTAAAATCTTATTTAATTAGATAGCTACCTTTTTTCAAAAATAAAAAATACAATAATTTTATTTATTATTAAGACTAAATTCTAAATTAGGATAAAATTTATCTGCAACTACAAGTACAAATAATAAAAAAAACTAAATATTTTTCAAAATTTTACGTTTAGAAATTACAAAGATTTGACAATGATGTAACTTCGGGTTTCGGGTACCCATTTCAAAATGGTAATTGATAAAATCATGGACATCTTCTGGTATTTCCACCCTACATTTTTATGTGTTCCAAGATGATGAAACTATTTTGAAATATAGAATAATTATGTGTCTACGGCTCACAAAAAAAATTAAATATGAAGGTTAGATAATTTAAGAACTTTTAGACATCTCTCTCTAGTAAAATAATAATATTAAAACTTATCAGTAAACAACATGTCGAACGTTAATTAAATTAGTTATTTACGTCCATAACTGTAATTAGAAGTAATTGCTTAAATAACCATAACTTATTAAGACTAATTAAAACTTAACAAAGGTACATACTGAGTGAGTCAATGACTCAACAATTAAATGTAAATTCTGTCGATGGAACAAAATGATACGAGGAAGAAGAATAAGAACGGATATTTTAATTAAGTTTTGATGTTTTCGGTGTTGTGTTGCTTGATGCACGTTCGTTCGTCTGTCTGTCTGTCCGTCCGTCCGTGAGTTCATCCGTCATGCTGTGATCGAGTCCAGCCGTCGCTGAGCACGGCTGACGGCAGAGCATCGCTCCACATTCATCGTTGCGTCTTGCTCGCGTGCCACCGGGAGTATTGACCTTTTAACTAAAGCGATTTAGCGCAATCGAACCGGTTCCATTTTCCCATCATATATTTATTCATTACAACTAACCATAAAACAATACAGCTAACTTAAAACTTAAACCCACCTCAAAACTCTACCGAGAGCGCAGCTCGACAGAAAAATCCAAGGCCTCGTCACAAAAATAAAAAATAAACACAACACACGCGACGCGCCGTAAAAATCCAAAATCAAATTTGCGCGGGAAAACGAGTTATAGTGATGTGCATCGGCCGATCGGCGATCGATAGCTGCAGCGGGAATCGATATGTTACGTAAAGCGCGTGGAGAGCCGGCGTCGTCGCACGTGACTGCTGGCCGTGTGACGGAACGAGCGGCAAGCGCCCGCCCCCGCGCCCCGCGACTTGCGCCCCGCAACACACACCTATACGTATACACCAGACGTTTGATAAACAAATTACAAATTTTAGATATACGCCGAGATGAGCTGAGCTTTAATAGCTTGTTTTACAAGTCTTTTAGAAAAAAAGAAAAGTGGCGCTTATGAAAATTCTCTAACATCGTTATTAAACTTGTAATGAAGTTTTGTGAGAAAGTAAAAGTTTGGTAATAGTATTTTATGGTAAAGATTATGCGGCTGCTGAACAGATTGAATTGAATAATTTAGTTATCTTCTGGCTCCAATAATGTGTTGACTTATGAATCTTTTTTTTTGAAAGTGATGCCCCGTCAAAGTAGAGTAGGTAGAACCTATGTTCTTTTCTACATTGACGGGGCAGTAATTTCTTTTTTTCATCTATAGCAAGCAAATTTGCTATTTATCAAAAAGGGGGTTAACTTTTATAAATTTATCCTGATCTAGCATACGAGTAACAAGTAATAACTGCTTACTATCTTATGATACGAGAATCTTCGGCTATCTCTCACTAAGAAAGACGTACCTTTAAAGCTCACTAAGCTTAGTGAAAACTCAGTGAACACTAAAGTTATCGCTCGATTGTGACGGTCGGTTGCATTTTAAACTCACACATTATAAAATTGCAAAAATATGAGCATATGTTTAGGTTTGGCTCACTTACTTTGATATTTAAAGATATGTTTCGGATCTAGACAGGGATACGGATAAAGGAATAATATTATAATATTTATAATACTATTGCAGACACGGTTATGGATATGAAATTATTTCGGATTATCCTCTAGATTTGATTTCAGATATTAGAATTTCAAAATTATAAAAGTAAAATTGTGTAATTGTTGTGGAATATTACAAAAAAAAATATAAATAGCAAAATTTGCCTTTCATTTCTAGTCTAGATTATCATTTATTTGGCCGGGTAAAACAAACTAAACTCTGTCATAACCTGTAATTTAGAATCTGCTGTATCAGAAACTATGCGTAACTTTTATATCGGTTATGGTTGCTGAGCTCCATATATGTTTTATTAGTACAAAACAGAGATATTACGGAGCCGCTATGCTTCATCATTTTCATTCGTACGATATTCCTCCATCTGTTTCTGTTTCTGGCGGTGTGAAGGCCATTGTATACTGTAAAGTCAAGAGCGGTGCGGATTTCGTCGGACCAACGTATGGGGCTGCGTCCACGAGGCCTTTTCGTCGTTGTCATGCGAGCAAAGTCCCTATCAAAAGCTCTAGCTTTGTTAAAATTATCCTATGGGAATATACTACCGGGATCAAAAAGTTTCCTGTGTCCATGTTCTACCTGTGTGATTGAGGCATGATTGTTTAAACATCTAAACCTCCTAATAGTAGAAACGATAGTGATAGCGTGATGGATAACAGGACAGAATAATACGGGATAAGGGCAAGAAGAAGATAGGTAGAAACGATAATGGGAAGCATAGGATAAGGTTTTTATTTGGCTTCGCACGGTCGGTGCATTTCATTTCTGATACAGAATACAGTTACTTTATTCGGCAGCCAAAGTATCGAGTCAGCCACTCGGTAAGCTCCGGTAAGGTAGTCAATACTACAATATTTGCAACTTGTTTTACCGAATAATTTAACCGAGATCGCACCTGTATCAATGATTCCACATAATTATGGTCCAGTTGTGTAAACACTTAAAATACAACATTACGCTAATTTTCATCACAATAACCAGTTGAAACATAATTGCAAATATTAAAACAGAAACTGTATATCCTGTAAAAAACCGTCCATGTGCAATAATGTTTTACAGCAGCGCATCTTACTGGGTATCTCCTCTTTTACTTTTATTATGCAAACTTTTTTGAAAATAAAATGTCAAAACCGGTGTCTGAATGCTACAATATTCGCCAATTTATTGCTACAATATCGATACCTCCTCTAATAATTATCTAAAAAAAAATTGAAAAAAAAAAACGAGAGTAGGTTCCTCTCGTAGATGTAAAACCAATTCTGTAAAATGTGTTGTTGCATTGTCACGTTATGCTAGTTTGCGGGTTTAAAGCTTCAAATCTTCATAAGATGATATCTGTCTTAATATTTATAATGTTTTTTTAAGACGCCGTAAATGATCTAAGCTGATTATTCATAATTAAGTGTCCTACGTCGCAAAGTTATCACCATTTCAGTTGAAAGACGTCCAATGCTTAAAAAGCATCACAAACCCTCGCGTTTCACATCGTCTCATTGGGTCATGGGTCCATTTTCTATGAGGCCTTTAAATGCTGCGTATCTAGGTACGCGGTTGAAACTAAAGAATTTATCAGCCTCATCGTCAGGGCAGTGCCCAAGTGCCCACTACCTCTAAAGTCTGTCATAAGATTTAGCAGCATATTGTTACCAAGCTGTTTTCAATTATCAAATCTACTACCAACATAAAACAGCAATGTCAGCGTGACAACAACCTAAAAAATCTTTTGATTCAATCAGCTTCACGAATTTTATCGTCACAACGCCTTCCATATTTTCATTAAAATCGTAAATCGTGAACGAATTTTCCAAAAGCGTCGCGTCATGTTTCCGTGTCGTTATGCGTCGGATCTTTAATGCTGCATACATAAGTACGTATTATGCTGATTAATGAAGGTACTACCTATACTTACTAGGTATCTATGTATTCCTATATTGCTATCGATTCTCTCCGCGGCCTCGATAATATTCCGGCGGTGTACTTACGGAGTGCGAATTTGGTGGGTCAAGGCGAAATTTTAATGTGTATTTTTAGGAATACTCAGGCTCGAAGGAACAGATAGAAACGATATAATCATTTTTTAAGTGAATAAAGTGTACACTACGACATTTTCCGGACGTAGCTACACTAGCTACCAAATAAATTAAGTTTTCTAGAAAATAAACCGTACCTAAATTGAATCCGTAATAACAAATTGTTACAACATTAACTAAAATTGGAGTTAAATTTATTGTGTACCAAAATTATATTTTACATTTATACGACAAATTTGTTTTCATAAGCGTCACAGTTAATGAGCAATTAGATCGCTACGAGTTCCGGCGTAGCACATCGTAGAACCGTTTCACTGGAGTTTCGCCGCGGTGCTTATGCAAAAGAGGCCAATATTTCATCGCTCCTCCGTCTATTGCAGCCCGCATTATCATAACAATCGCTTACACTATGTACAAGTGTTTCTCATATAGTAATAATGCTCATATTTACTTACTGCTACAGTGCTACGCCGTAGCAATACCATTCGATTAATTTTCTTCAAACGATTGTGTCAACATCGTTTTGAAATTGAAATGACAAACGATACATATATTAATTTTTTATCGATTATTTATCTAACGTAGATGTAATTGTTATAATTAAAACGAAATACCGCAATACGGATACCATCACTAACATGACAGTCGGATGATTCCTTTTTCAAAAAAATTTTCTTTCAAATAGTGTTCCCAGCCAGTGTTTGTCTTTATTTCAATGTTGTATGTGGTAAAAAAAACTGATGAAAACTCAACCTTTTTAGTGTAAAATAGCATTATGTATATTACTATAGTAAAGTTGAGAACTTTAGACAGACGCAGACGCGGCTATATCTATGTGGTCGACAGAATTATTCAGCTGAATATGCAATTAAACGAGGGCAGTTTGAGCGGTGCAGTGCGTGCGAGGGAGACGGAGCACCCCACTCGATATTATATTGAACAAGTTTATAACTACGTGTATTAGACGAACGAGTTCCTACAACGTTTTCTCATTTCCCGAGACGAAACTTTTCTAATATTATAGTTTCATTCATATTGTCGGTAGTTTCGCGGAGTTTTCTTTCGTGGAAAATGAAAGACTATTTCCATAACTATTATTTCGCTTTTATAGCTTTGTTAGTTTCTTTCGCTTCAAATAGATTTGTTAAAGTTTTCTACTTTATCGCTCGGAAGTAATGTTTGTTCTTCGGAAGTGTTAAGCTGTAGTATTTCTTGTAGGCTGAAAGGAATATTGGTCGATATCCTTATTACAATATTTGTTGGGAATAACACAGGCTCTGCAGGTTAAAGTTCTGTCCGTATTTGACCTGTTTATCTAATTCAGAGCCGAATGCATTATGCAATGCACTTTTCTATTCATGTTTAATATGTATTAGTAAAGATTCAAGGGTCTGCCTGAGATGCACGTCAAAGACCGCATTGATGAAACAAAAACATGTTTAGTAAGTCGGTAACCATACGAAACCTGATTTTAAATATCAAGGTACCTATACCTTAAATACATTTACACTGCAAGTGACCGCTCGTTTGTGAACAAAGAGGTTTCTTATGTCAAAATCGGCAGAAGGTGACGAAATTCTGTATGACTGTCTTTATCTTTTTCAATACACTTACTCGAAAACTCGCTTTTAAGAACGCAATAAACTGTTTTCCGCACTAGTGCAGATAAGTGTTGCCATAATGTTATTACATTTACCTGTCGTATTAGGTAGGGCGCGCGTCGATCCCCACGAGTTGCCGGTTAACCAACTGGGTTTGTTGGTTGGTCATTTCTTCGTGAGTGTATTGAAAAAAGTCGTTTAATACACGTGCTTTGTCACTGTAGCCTTCGGCTCCATAACACAGTCGTGAATCGCCTACGGCTCGTGCGAATTCCGCCTCTGTCGCAATGACAAACTTTCTGCAGTTGTATCAAAATGTACTATTTTTAAATTATACTTGTTTTGGCAAACTAGGTGTGTAGCAAAATAAAAAAACTATTTTCTACCATTAAGAACGTAATTCCCACCATTTAGGTAGTAAGTTTTCAACCCATTATTGATAAATTGCTCAGCTTCGTTTACGCCGTACTTCGATTAGAAGTATTAAATAAATTGCTGGTATCGGCTCCCTCGTTCACAAAAGGCATTATTTATATCTACTCATTGTCGGATTTTTGCTTCTACGTTTACTATACCTTTACTATATTCTTGAATTCTTACTAAATTCTTGAATCAAGGAAGTCTCCTTCATTTGTTCAAAATCCTGGCAACAAAATATTCTTGAAAAATTGTTGTAAGTAAAAACTTAATTGAATTATATAAATAATTTAATTTCGTTAATGTACATATTCGCGGTTTAATCATTTTAATAAACCCTTATCTCAATATAATATTTATAATTAAACTTTGCTTTCTTATATTTAAAATATCACGATACTCAACACGATTAGGCACAGCCTTCAATACTTTTAAATAATTATATTTAAATTCAATAATCCAACAGCATTTTTTTTTAGTTAGGAAAATCATTCAATGACATTTTGGGCGAAGCGCGAGGGCTTGTCAGATTTTACGGACTAAAAAACCACTCCTGTTTCTTCTTTGCTTTCGTCCTAGAGCCCCGGGTCTCACTTTCCATCAGCCTAGCATTTTCGCGACTATGTTGAGGCCAACTTCCAGTCTTTGCAGATACAGTACAATACCTGTAATTTACATGGATTGATGACCTATCTGAACTCCTCACACCAGTAACCACGGTAAGACTGGCGATCAAATTTTCAGATAATTCTATTATCTTCACCTTTTAAGCCGAAAGACGTCCACAACGACTTGTCCTATGCGTCTTGCATTCATCGGATTCCTGTGACCCTCACCCGTGTCATCGGTCCAGTTTTTGGGCCGCCTTGTTTTTTCGTTTTGTTTTTTTCCGTATATTAATTTAATTACTTACATAAAAAAATACCAATACCATTATGTCAAAATTATTTCTGATGAACAAACAGTGACGTAAGAAAACAACATGGATGGAGTAACGTTACTCAGACGAAGCAGCGAAGATCGAAATTGAATGTAAATGTTGATTTTTAATTATGTGGAGCTCTGCAATTTATGCACAGCCGTGTCTCAGTTTTCTCTGTAAACACACGAACAAGCTCAATTTGTGTTCGGAAATGTGCAGCTAACGAACCAAATTCAGGTCCAATGTTTTAACACAAGTTACGTAATGTGATTGAAGTTTTGTGTTTTCTTGAGATTTTTGTAAGAGGTTGTACGTAGAAAACTGTGGTTGTGAAAATTGCGTCGTTTTTTTGAAAGAAAATATTATGATTGTGGTGTGTGACAAGTGCTTAAAAATAACCTTTTGACATGTTAGAAAAATAAAAAACAAAAAGAACATTTTTCAGAAAAAAAAAAACATTTTACCCGCAGTGGTTTTTCCGTTCGATTATAATTTAGGTGTCTTTAAGGCTAGAGTGGATAGGCTCTTAAAAAACTAGTTCGTCTTACCATCAACAATTGCATCACTGCTTACCGTCAGGTGGGATTACAATCATATCGTCGGTTTATATCAATTGAAATTCCATAGAGATCGACGCTTTGGAACGTGCAATTTTGCTTCACATTTCTTGGATTGACCGACGTTTGACTATTCAAAAGAGCCTGCTAATGGTCTTTTATTTGAAATAAATGTTTTTGATTGATTGAAAAAAAAAATACGCGTTGACGCAAGAAAGGATCTGCACAGAAAATATAACGTGAAACGAAAAATCCATGGCGCAAAACCAAAATATCTTTAATTAAGATAATAAATATTCCACATATATAAATATTTCACAAGGATGTTAAGCATTCAAGAGAAATATGTTAAGGAAGAGATGTTATTTGAAGGCGGCAGAAACAATTCGTACAAAAAAAAGAAAATTGAAATGCATAAAACTCAAGAGGTTCTCTATGTGCAGAAAGATGGCGCCAATGAGGCAAATTAAGGTCAAAATAAGAAAAAGACGTCCGTGACTGCATCTCATTTAGAAAACAAAAAGCCCATCCACCTAGATTTCTATTTAAACAAAAACTAACTAAACCAACAAGTACCTCAGTAATAACGCCACCGCTGGCCAAAGTTTCATTAGAAAAAGTTCTTTTGTCGTCGACTTAAACTTAGTTCACAATGCTCGTAATTAAAAGTTGGCGGCAATGCGCTGGTGACAGCGGCAATCCGCCATAATCCCGCCGCCAGAGGGCGCGCAAAAAGGGCGCCAAACACCCACAGATAAACAAGTTCCCGCGTTTTGTTGCATTCACTTTGATGTGGTCTAATGCAGCGGCTTGTTTTAATGGAGTTTGTTGAATGCTGATATGTTGGCATTGTCTTTTGGTGAGCTTCTCGTTGCTTCACTTTTAAGGAATCGTATTCTTTTTTATGTTAACAGCAAGGGCTATTTATACGGGATAGCTTGATTGTACGTTTTGTTTTCTTGTTAGGAAAAAAAACACGTTCACAATGACTTTTTATTTCAAGGTTTCTTTTTCAATTTATTAGGCCAAATGCCAATTATAAATGCGAAAGTAACTTTTTTCTGTCTATTACCTCTTTACAGTCTTCATGTCATAACGAATGAACGGATTTGAATGCAACTAGGCATAAAAGTAGACTGAAATAGGGTACTTTTTATCTCAGAAGTATGATATCACTTGGGATAGTTTTTAACTTACATAACTATACGCGGGCGAATCCACTAGCAGAAGCTAGTACCTATTACATAAACTAAACACGGGTACATAAATTACCGATACACATAAATATAAACCAAATATCACTTTACAAATTAATGACCATACGATACGGAAATTAAGCGCCGTGCAGGCGGGGGTTGGGGGTAGAGGGGGGGTTGTCTGCCCCCTCCCCCAGACGTAGTGGGGGTTAGAATAGCAATCTAGGGAGCCTGAATAGTCTGGGCGGTTGAATGAAATATCTAGCGTTGCCGACTGCCCATCAGGCCTACGAAAATGCATTAGGTTGGGTAGATGAGCCTTGCGTTTAACGCACGCTGAAATAGACCGTGCGGTTGGTAGTATTGATCGCCGAATAGCCGTCGTTAGGAAATATGATGTACATCCTGACTTGTCTTTGTGGCGTCTAGCCAGGATCGTGTCTTGCGTGGGGTTTCGGATATTTAAATGATTGATTAGATTTTGAAGGTGTTTAATCTATCTTATATCTTATAGGCGGCTTGTGTTTGTTTAGTTTTTCTAGGTCTACCAAAAACGAAACCTTCATATTTCCTTTTCAACATGAACTATTCTTTTTCAGCACATCTTGGAAACGGTTCTCCTAACGTGATTTTCACAAACAAAACTTAACTTTATGAAATTCTAACTTCGTAATAACTTACGTCTTCATTGTTCAAAGAGATGCGCAATTATAATGTTCTGCGTAACATATCTCTCGCGAATCTAATAAGAATTCAAATGGATTCTAGAACAAACATTATTCCATTATTAGCTGACGGACGACGTGATATATTATCAAGTTAAAATTAAATTAATTTCATCCCCTCCCCTTCTCTAGATTGAGGCAGGGCTGCCAACATCCGAAAATTATGAGAAACATTTGGGATAATGTTGTTTTTTTTTTTTTTGTGGTGATTTCCACTTAATATTCAGTTTATTTTGGTATTTCTTTGTTTGCCCAAGTGCCTATATGTGTTATTGTTTTTTCTTTATTGTTGTATTAGTATAAGTGCTTAGTTTTTATAATTGGTGTTTTGGTGTATGTTTTGTGTTATAGCTAATAAATGCTTTATCTATCTTTGATACCAGATTTAAACCTTCATGTCATCTTCATTTTATATAAGGATAATCATAGGTAGGACTATGTGGGTATCTTTAGCAAAGGCGTCTTAAGCAAAAACATGATTACAGAGATTCGTAGTTTTCGTAATTTTTAACTTGTTCTAACATAACAGTATGTACTTATAACCCAGGTATGTATCATTAGAGATAAACGTAATTTTAACACTTAATGCATTTAATTACGACTCCAAACTATTCAAGCCACCACCACACTGCGAAGGGCGCGTAATTCTCTGTTAGAATGTCAAAGATTCAAAAATGCTAGTGCGGTGGCGATGATGCGCGACGACACTAGAGAAGCGCTCATTCATCGACTTTTTAGTTTGACAGTATGTATATCTTTATTTTACAAAAATAGAATGCCTTTCTATTAAAGCTTATATTGAACATTATATAGAATGGTAAAGTCAGCATCTGATCCTTCGCCAGTCTCCTGTTCCTCGGGACCCGTTGACATCTGTTCGCACAACCCTACAGGGCCGCTATCTGCCTGATATATTGAGGATGTTTAATTAAAATATCTTTAAGTGATTTACGACACTATCGATAATGTTAGGTTCAAGGCTGATTTATCGGAGCTAAGATTTATACGTGTCCGAGGAGATAGTCTTTATGATTCACTTGTTTGTGGCACTTTGTAATGTCATGTTTGTTTTAAGTTACTTCCTTTAATTCATTAAACCCCAAGCGAACACCGGCGTTCGCGCACCTATTGTTTTTCTATTGTGTCTGTGATTTCCAAGATTGAAAGGTGTGTTTATTAGAATCTATCTTTGTGTATATATTTATTTCATCACCACTGCTCTAAAACGGTGAAGGAAAACATCGTGAGGAAACCGGCATGTCCTAGAACCAAATATTCGCAGACATGTTTTTTTTTTAAGTTGATAATCCAAATCAACCAATGACTTCTCCCGCTCTGGGCCCTGCTTGACCCTTACGGTATGCTGTCATCTCTTTGAGGAGCGCGTGAATAACTAGGCGCTGTTAACGACTGTGTTCGGTCCGTTTAAACACCGGACGGTCGGATGGCGGGCTACCCATTGCTCAACGTCCGCAAGCCCGCGCTGTCTACCGACGCTGGTACTCGGGGTCGGAATCTCGGCGGCTGGGGCGTGAGGACCTTCGTTCCCTGACACTTGTGTACTCCTCCTTCGCTAGCATTGCTGCTTCAAAGAAGGAGGCGACCACCTGCCATTTCTCGTCGCTCCGGACTATAGCCTCAACCAGGGCCCGGCGCGAAAGATTATTGCTACCAATTGCCTCCACGAGGACACGGCGGTGCTCTGCCCAAGCATGGCACACCGCTACCGTATGCTCCACCGGATCGTCCGGGCGGTCCACACAAAGGTGACACTCGGGCGATACTTCCGCCTGAATCCGATGCAAGAACCTCCCAAACTTGCCATGTCCGGTAAGATTCGCAGAAATGTGACAATCACCAACACGCACTGGGCCTGCGTGGTGGATTACGGTCTTTCCTAGAGAGAAGACCTGAGTCCCTGCAGTGGGAACATTAAAATGGTAATTATCCTATGCCATGAGAATCTAATTAGACTATTATGTTCCACTGTTGGGCGAAGGCCTCCCAATGACAGAGTGCAAACTTTTTGCACAGTAAAAAGTTTGCACTCTCAAGTAATTTTGTCAATTCAACAGTGCAGTGAAAATTTTTTTAATATACCAGCTGCCATACCGCGAGCTCTTAATGCGATCCATCTGATGACCTGAACTGAATTGTTAAAGAGATGGATCTATATATGATGTATAGCTCCTTCCCTCTTTCTCGCTCGCTTCTTTTTGTAACATGTCATGGTAGCCCCAGATGTCTGGGAAAAATCTTACAGCTCATTCCCATATCTCAGTAGTAGATTGTAAACAGTTTGAAGTAAACGAAACGCGTTATGTTAACATCTTTGTTTGCTGGTTTTCAGATTGTTATGTTACCGCATTCATGTTACCGTTGTTTGGTAATATCTCGACTAATATGTAAGCTAAGATTTTGTTCGTTTTTTGTAAGGTGTTAAATTGTGCAATTTTACTCATATACAAACAAAACAAGATACAAAAAGTAAGAAGATAAATATTTTTTTCAATACACTTGCCCAGAAAGTAACTTTTATTGCACTGAACTAACGTATTTTCTTCAAACACTTCGAAAAACGTCGTATGATACACGTGAGTAATTAATGATTACCGTTCTCGGCTCTATTTAGACCCTCGCCGCGGCTCGGGTCTAAATACAGGCGGTATTTCGCGTCGGTAATCACTAGTACTATTTTTTTAAATTTTCATTTGAATGCACATTCAAAAAGTATCGTGTTGCCCAGTAACTGGGTTGTGGAGGTCTGATAGGCATTTGCTCCGTGTAAAACGGAATCCGACCCAAGATAGTTGGGGAAAAGCTAGAGTGATGACGTAAATTTATGATGTAAAGTTACTTTTAATATAAAATTTTTCCAAGCTTTTATTTATATGACAATGTTTGTATGTTTGTTTTAACCTGCGTAGGTATGTTTGTTGAGAGCAAATCCTGCAAATGGATTTTGTAACAGATACAATCCTGGTGTGAAGATGAAGTCGGGTAGTGGCCATAGGAACTGCTGAACAGGCAAGATAACTCCATCATGTTAGAGTTTTTTTAAATGGACTTGACGATTACTAAAACGCACAATGAAAACTTGTTATAAAAAAAAAACAAGTATTGGAAACTTTTTCAATTTTAAAAGCATTTTATTATGAATGAAAACTTTGTTGCCCAACACAGTTAAATTCCAAACTTCTAAATCAAATCGCTACGCCAAAATAAAGCTTTGCTAATGATATTTTTCATATAATATCAGAGACTCATCATTTTTATTAGCCGCTACCAACAATGGGTATTTATAAGAGTTTTATCGGGAAAATTCGATTCATTGCAGTACCGCCGTGCCCCGGGATACCAATTTCCCGAGAAAATTAAATTTTCCGTTCACCCGGAAAAAGTTAAGGCCGTGAACGGTGACTTGTAGCTACGTTTTTATGTCTCGTTCGTCCGTTGTAGACCGGGTTTACAACTATCGTAATGTAATATAGAATGTTCTATTTGAAGATACATTCCTTTTCACCGTTTTGAGAAGCGTAATAAAAATTGACAGTTCCAATTTTGAATTTTAGTTTTGTTTTCAAATGTTTTCTTTTTTGTAGTGTTGCACTACCTACTTGTATTTTGAAATATTTCATGCTTCTTGTACACGCGTTACATTTTTAAGCATTTCCAGATTTTAAAAAGCATGTCTCAAAAATAATAAAGTAAAAAGTGGCCATTCAAAGTCCCTTTGTACTTCATTTTCACACCACCTATTTCGTACTTTACGTCGACATTTATTTCACAAGCCTCAATTATAAAATAATTTTACGATCAACGTAGGCAAAGTTATGTCCTGAAATCCAAAGGATTACCAAAATAACCCAGGACAATTTGTTAACATAAATATTGAAAACGGCAGTTAAATGCACGGTCGGATTTTACGTTATACGGAAATATAAGCCGGTAATAAAACAGATTTTGGAGCGTACCCGGGTAATCCACGATATATTAAAAGTCGTCTGTTAAGCCTCTTACGATACACGTGCCTATATGCTACAGAACAAATACCGAAGATCAATTTGTCTATGAATTTGATGACAGGGATGTAACTTGTATTAAGAAAACCATAGACCATTTTATAGGCAACCATTTTGAATTTAAGATGGTAATCGTTCTTTAAAAAAATGCATTCCTTTTTTAAATAAAAAGAAAACATTTCGAAACTGCCATTGCTATCAAAAAACATTCTAATTACTGCGTTTTTGCTGAAACATTTTGAACAAAGTGTGGACTTTTCAACTTTTTCATTTTTACGTTGTGTACTCATTGTAACAGATGCTACTGTGTAAAAAACGTTGCAATATCATACCTACCGGTACGGTGGACAAAGTTTTTTCTGTTGTGGTTAATATTTAAATTAAACATAAGTTTTTTTTTCACGTAGACCAGAGATAACATGTTAATGCCGTACAACTTTATGGATATCGACATGTGCCATGAATTATTCACAGACGTAGGTTAGGTATGAAAATACATTACGTATGTACGTTTTATTATGTAGAACAAAGGCCGATTAGAAAATATGTTCTAATGATGTGTAAATGTGTTTTTTTTTTCTAAATAAAATCTTTAATGCTTTTTTTCATTAGACTTTGGTTATTTTGAGTCAAGTAATTCATATTTTAATTTTGAAAAAGTTTATATGCACGAAAGATTCCGCAGTGGCGATTGCGTACGGAGGATGTGTTGGAAGGCCTCTCACGAGGTGGACCGGAGACCTGGTGAGGGTCATGGGAACCTGCGAGACGCACAGGTCCTTTTGTTATGGCGACACTTGGGGAAGACCTTATCAAAACTGATTTTTATTAATAGTACTAGGATAAACATACTAATCAAATCGATATGAGCACTAAACAGTAAAATGGCAAACCGTGCCTGTATCAAGAGAGAGCCAACGAAGGAGCACCTCAGGCACTTCATCTATATCTATAACTACTTAACTTTATAAAGTTGAAGAGTTGGATTGAATGCGCAAACCACAGGGACTACTGGCTTCAATTGAAAAATATTTTAGTATTAGATAGATTATACATCATACATCAAAAGGCTAACATCACACTTGGGTAATAGGAGCAGAGAAGTAACCAAAGACAAGGGTGAAACCGCGAGAATAGCTAGTCACCAATAGTCTGTGGTGAGTCAAGCTAATCTTAACCCTAAAGAACTCTTCATAAGAGTTATCTTCCCTTAAACTAGACCAATAAAGGCTTCAGGATTTTGCTTGCTTAACATCCTTAATTATCTAAAAAGGCAATAGTTGTCCTAACACAATTGTATACATAAGACTGTCGTACTTACCCTTAAATTAATCATTGTGAAACTGGAAAAACAACCAGATCTTGTGTCATATTCTCGCTCCATAATTCTCCTACCATATAAATCCACATTGAAAAGCGTTTAAAAAATTTATATCTCGTCAGAGATTATGTCATTGAGAAGTCTGCTAGTTGCAGATTTCCCGGAATCCGGACTCTCCATTATACCAAAATCTGTAATATCGATAAATTATACAACATAGTATTGAAAACCCTCTCATGTATTCAGAATTCTTTCATTTACACAGTGAATGGGCCACGAAATTGAATAAAACACATCACCTAATCTCCATAATTTCCCCAATTCAAAGCCTAATAATAACTCAGCACATACTATAACGATGAAATTATTCTATAAGCATTCATTCTGCATGCAATTTCGATGGGACGCGGGACGCAATCGATTTGCATTAGAAAACGTTCCCGCGTACGTGACACGGGGTACATCACTAGCGCTACGTCATCGAATATGTCGTCCAATTTATGGTTCTACTTGTTGCTCAGATTCTTTCACGACAAATCGTACGTTGCGGTTTGTATGTCACACGGACTCACACGTACTCGGCGTAGTGCGAAGATCGCTGTTCAGCTTTTTTGTTCGAAAATGCTCGATGATGGCGCGAAAATCTTGTAAGGATGTGGGATTTTTGAACTTAGAAGTGAATAAAGCAGTCAGATTCCAAGGTTTTTTTTTGTTTCGTTATCTTGACTAAATAGCAACTAGCTATAGATTACTTGAGATATCCGGACTAAGCGTTTCGCCTCGTCATTTATACCGCATACTTCGAAGGACTGGAACAGTATGCCTGCTGCAGTCTTTCCGTCTGATTATAATTGACACCCACTTCAAGGCTAGAGTGAATAGGCTCTTAATAAACTAGTGCGCCTCACCATCAACGATTGCAACACTGCTTACCATCAGGCGGGATCGCAGTCAAGTACTAGTTTATAATACATTACTATATTCAGGCCTATATTTCAGCGAGACACCGTGGCGGCAGATCCAGTCGCCACTACCAACAAAATGTATAAATCTCTATAGAGAGTTATTCACCTGATGTCCGTTTGGTTGTGCAACCAATTTGGTGGTGCGACCAGCTCAGACGTGTGGCGACTCTGGTGTCTGTATGGTATCTAGTATGATAGCTTATGGATATATTTCACCGGGACATCATGGTGGCGCGGCCAGTTGCGCTGCTCTGGTGTCCTGGTGAAATACAGCCCTAAGGGTACAGGATAGTTCGAAAGAGTTACAGCAGGCGTAGAACGCAAAGGGCAACTGATAGACACAGGCGGGCTCCCTTTCGCTCCACCCAGAGTAGGAGAGCGGTACGGTTATTTTCTACATAAAAATAGCTATTTTAGGGACAAACATTTATCTTGCTAAGCCATTACTGAACATTGTTCAACATGGCCCCAACTTAGCGGCTACATTTTAAACTTCGACTGATATCTCTCTCTCACCACGAACAAGCCACAAATCACTTCCAATGCCAAACGGTTCATTTGGCGCCTTCTTTAACCGTCAGCCACAGCCCTAATCGCCTCCCTAGGGCTGTCAGCCGTGTCTTATTAGCAGTGGGCTCAAAAGTCACATCGATTCACTTGTTGCACACCTCTAGTGCTAACGTTTCACGGTGGCTTGCGTCCCGGGACGTGACAACCCGCGGGATTCCCGGGATCCCGGGGTAAGTGGTTGCGGGATTGTACAGTGCGACTGTGGTAAGCATTATTTCAATACGGTTGGCGCGAAATGCTGTTTTATTTGGAGTTTTTGTGGATTTTATATTTTAACAGCTATGCTGCGGCAATGTTTGAAAGAGTTACCATGCCTTTGAAAAGCAAAAGGCAACTGAAGGAACACAGGTGGATTTTATTCAGTGAATGTCTGACACGCCCTATCGCCCCCTCAAAAAAAAAAAAACGCCTACAAAATGGATACCAAAAAGTCATCTGTCTCTGCATTCAGCCACCATTACCATCTGAAGACAACTTAGCCTACCAAGCCTAGAAACTATTTCAAAAGAAAACATTAATTTAAATAATTGCTAAGTAACTTACGAAATTAACAGAAAATAGTCTAGACCCAAGCTAAATATTAGTAAAAGCTCCAGCTCCGTTTCAATACACTCATAATATAATCAAAACGAATAACTTAAAATTCAAATTATTTTATGAATTTTACTTAATTTATGCCTATAACTAAGGAGAACGAGGCCATTATTAAATTAAATTAACGTAGAGAATGAAATTTCCATATTTCTCAGAGACTAAGGCATATGTTCGGAGTAATTTGACTGATTTTATTTGCGAACGAGGTTATTCGATTACGTCACGCATTGGAACGATCTCGGAAATAGAGAGTTAAGTTGATTGTATTAATTAAAACTTTAATCATATTTTCCTTTTGTTATTATTCTGGGTCTGTATGTTTGTATTTTGCGCTATAGTATTACAAAAAGGTAAAGTTTTTTTTTTGTTTGTTGAATGTTATCTCTGAAAATACTGGTCCAATTGTAAAAAAAAATCACCGATAGAAAGCTGCTTTATTCTTGAGTGGCATAGGCTATATTTTATGTACACGGGCGAAGCTGTGGGCAAAACATAGTATACGGAAAAACTGACTGACTGGCATATCAATACACAACTGAGTGCACAGGGCCTAGAAGCGTCAAATTGTGCATAAATATTCCTTTTATGACGTAGGCAAGTACTAAGAGTAGACTACTAGTACAACTTACCGTTGTTCGAGCTTTTACAGTAACATATATATAGTATAGTTAGTATAGGAGAAACCCACACGCGGGCAAAGCCGCTGGCAGAAGCTAGTCATAGTTATCAAACCTAAGCCCAAACATTTTATCCTGAAACTTAGAACGCTAAAATTTTGCTCAGAATTTTCTTTTCATACAAAAGGATAAATTGGGAGTCTAAAGTTTGCATGCAGAAACCCACATAAATGCGCGAGAAGCAGCTGGCAGAAGCTAGTTTCACTCCTATAACTAAGGGCCTTATCATCCACCAGTAGACGCGGGCTATGGGTAGCTCGCCGTCCGACCATCGATAACCGACCGGACCGAGTCTAAGACGTTGACGGCGCGTATTCTTTCACGCGTGCCTCAAGGAGTTGTCAGAAAACCGTAGGAGCCCAGCAGGCTTTTGTCAGTAAAAGTTTGACACTATTTCCTGCTCCGCCCAAGTGCGAGTTGTATGCTTTGTTGGCCTAAGTCCACCAAAATTTAGGCCAACAAAGCATACAACGTGACAGCTGCAAAAGATACAACCTGACGTAGTAACTACGCATTCCTGTCAAAAATAAAAGCCAAAAATAGTAGAAAAATGTGCAAAAAAACAGTGTTATTTGGGAAGTTTAATGAGCAGCGTACAATTATGGACGTGTGCCAATATTGTTTCAATATGCGACAGCCGGCGCTGAAAGCTATCGCATCATGGCCGACAAGAGCCGTGAAGTGATCTTTCTTTATTAATTATCCTAATTATACTCCATCTACCTGCAGCGGTCTTCTTATCCGATTATAATTTGGGTGTCTTCAAGGCTAGAGTGAATAGGCTTTTAATAAACTAGGGCGCCTCACCACCAACGATTGCATCACTGCTTACCACGAGGTGGGATTGCAGTCAAGAAGTTGTTTATAACAATAAAAAAAAATCTGAACTACGTACCAATTTCAATTAATTTTTGTCAACAATTCTACTGTTTTTAGAAGACCATTTTTGACGTGAATGACAGGTTAGAAAGAAACAGGGTTGCAGAATCAACTGAAGATACATAGCTTGGTTTAGTCAGTAAAATTCTGACACTCCTGCTCTACCCAGCAGAGCAGAGCAGCAGTGTCAGAATACAGCAGAGGGTAGAAGTTATTTGATTGTGATTTGCTACCGAAAAAAAGACAAAGAGATTTTAGCTCTCATTTAAAATTTATGTAACACGCAGAACATGGATATCGTTAACAAAAGTTATATAACTAAATGCTCTCATTGTCAGTTCATGCATCTAAATTCCAAATGAACAACTAAATATTGGAACGTTGGAAATCCTCCTACAAGGTGGACCGACGACCTGGTGTAGGTAGTGGGAATCCGATGGATGTGGGACGCACATGATCGTTCTTTGTGGCGACGCTTGGGGGAGGCCTATGTCCAACAGTGGCCGTCTATCGGCTGAAATAATGATGATGATGATATCTTATTAAATATATTTAAATATATTCTTAAAATCAGTCTCCGTTTTTCATGTATTTGATTAATCCGTGGACAATAGTGTGGATGTTTGTATGACCTCAACATGTAACTGTTTTTTTCCCTAATAAATAAAATATAAATTAAAATCTTAAAAAAAAACACATTTTCTTTCTTTTCTTTTCTGTCTTTCTTTCTTATAACCGATATCAACCAACTTATCGTTTTCGAACGTACGTAAGTAACCATATAGGTATTAATAGAAGAAAAAGCATTCCATTCGGATAACATTCAAAAATTGGCCGATTGAACGGAAGCAGGTTGCGGAGCGAAATACCTTTTCTTGAAAACGGCGCAATAAAAATGTAATAGCGTGTTCTATCGGATTTTTCCAATTCAAAGGCACTTTAAAAAGGTATCCAATGCAAGCTTTTGACCGTGGCATCGTTTTGTTGGGTTAGAGGCCAATAGCGTTAGTCCTTTATTGAAATAAACTTTTCACTCTTCCCTTGTTATGACTAGCTTTTGCCCGCGGCTTCGCCCACTTACACAAAATATAGACTATGTCACTCAGAAATAAAGCAGCTTTCTATCGGTAAAAAAATTTTAGCAAACGGACCAGTACTTCCAGAGATTACCTTCTACAAACATAAGAACAAAAAAACTTACAAATATACTTTACTTCTTAATAGTATTAGTGTAGATTTGTTTGAAACAAAATCTACAATCTACTAGAAAATTAAACTACGCTAAAAACAACTTTGTCAGTTTCACTTTAGTTTTTCAAGATAGGTGAGTTTCAAAGGCTGTCTACAGACGAAAGCATCAGCATATTGGCTCGTTAGTTAGACAGACGAGAATGCGCGCCATCCAGCCAGTAGTATAGCTAAAGCCTTTGTGATCGTTTCGTACATGCACCCGTGTGTGAGTGCAGACACAGGGTTACAATAGACTATTGTTGGCTGCAGTAGTTTTTTTTTAAGTCCCGTAAGTTGGCAGCCTTGACTTAATTGACGGCGGAAAATTGGTAGACAGGGGTAGTTTTTCTTAAGCTTTGAATAAGGAAATATAGTTTTAGGCCTTTGTACCTATTTTATGTAATGTTTATAGTATTATTGTGATGTAGCGAGTCCTAAATATACTTAATTTATTTTGAGTGTGAGTTACTGTTGATGTTTTGCTATAATAAAAGGAAAGTGAAATGTGTTTTTGATTGAAATATAATTAAACATAGTGGTTTAATTTACATTACATTTCAGGAAAGCTTTATAAAGCCATGGTATCCATTACAAAATTAAAAAAATATCGACATTATCTCCTCATACGATCTGAATTCCGTAACGTAAAATGAAATGAAAAAAGTTTTTTTATTGATAAGAAAAAAAAAGTTCTTGTTTTTTATTTAAAAAAAAACTCTTCCTAATATTTTGTGATTTGATGTTCTACAGCTCTATTAATAACTCCTTTTTTACTTTGTAGTAATACAGTAGACGTAACGCAATGGACGTTACATGTATGTAGTTGATGTTATACATTCACAAAATCAATTGTAATGGTACCATTGTATCCCGGAGGCTGTAATCAAAAGGAGCAATTTCGCAACAACTGCGGCCCAAATAAAATATTTAACGACTCTTTACAACATTGAAACAGCATGAAAAGTTATGAAATTTTCAAATATCACCCGGATATTACGCGCGCACGCTAAATATTATATAAGTGCGTAACACATTTCACGCCCGAATTACAATGAGAGAACATTTATTCTACAAGTCTTTTAAATCCTCTCTTATACGTGAATTATTCATATTTTTCGGCAGTGATTACCGCGTTAATTATTACATAAATTGCGTTCCTAAAACGCCGCCCATATTTATATTTTCAAGGTTTAAAATAAACACTTCACATTCTTTCGTAACTTTAACATAGAATTACGCATTTCGCAAAGCAATAAGATACCGAATATTGCATAAACGAGGTAATAGAATGCATTAATGAAAGTTTCAGGCAATAGTTTAGAGTAACTATCCAATAGGAGCGGGCGGAGCCACCCCCGGCACCTCCCCGTCTTGCCGACACTATTCATAATAAAAAAATATATTCTCAGCCATTTTCAACGAAATCTGAAATTCGCAAATTGTATTTTCAAAAATGTAACCTCACTTTTGGCGTTTTGGCGCGCAAACTGTTATTGTATTAAGAAAAAACAATAATAAAGTCTTGGCGTATTGATCGCCTTATGGCGCATGCGCTCAGTTAGGAAATTTGCAATTACAAAGTGCTCTGTGCAAATTTCGCCCGAGTTTATAATTCGAAGGCGGACTCTAGCGTCGATATTCGTGCTCGCGGACTCGCCGACGAAAAAAGAAGGAGATAGTTCGAAATAAATTTAAGTTGGCTACGGAATTTTTAAAATTCGGAACAATGTTTTTGTAAAAAAAAAAGAAGTTTGGTTGTCAATCGAGAGACTGTCGTGCAAACGTCAAAATGAATTTAAAATTTTCCTTTTTTGTCTATAGTCATAAAAATACATTGCGTAATTTAGTTACTGTACGGTTTGGCGCAAAGAAACCTAACCTAATTTTACGGGTTATTTAGCTTTTATTGTTTCAATTTAGTTTTCCAGACGTTTTATGTTTACAGCGCTCTTGGTCACGGGCAGACACGGCGTTCGCAACTTTCCGTAACTATAAGTTTTATTAGAGACTTGAAATATCGGAAAACGTGGTTATAAACTTTGATTTGTGAACTTTTTGCAATTGATAAATTGTTTATGGTTTAAAAATAAACGCTTTGGTAAAGATGGAAAAGGTATCGTTGTTTTTGCTTGCGTTTGCATATTTGAATTTTCCGTGGCAGGATTTCTCGTTCGTTGATTTTTACGACTAGCCATATAACCAGCTGCTTGCTATACTTGGGGCTTTTCTTCCATATTTAAATGAAAAGGAAAGGTTTGAGTGTTTTTGTTATCTTTTATTCAATGTGGTATTTTTATTTATTTTTCTCATTAATGTCTACTCTGTTTGAAATCGATTTAAAGATCTTTCAACTCATAATATGAAGTAACGTGACTAAAAAAGTAGGTAACATAATAAGACATTATTGTGATTACATGTGACATCCACCAATACCCACTGGGCCACGTGGTACATTACGGTCCATTCTCTTTCCTAGAGAGGGGGGTAGAATCGCAGCAGTGGGAACATTATAAGTTTGATAATTATACATTACCAAAATAAGTATTTGTTTTTTGTTCGGAAGAATAAAACTAGCAATCATATGCAACATTAGACAGTTTTAGTATATGCGAAACACGTGTCTAGTATTTTTATGTTAAGAATCTATGTACAAAATTTCATAACTGTATCATGAAAAATCACAAAGTTATAAACTTGTTATGTCAGCAAAAATGCATAGTCACCGGGCCATCCAGTTGACTGAAGGGTTGTTTTGCACTTGCACCCAGCTGTTTCCTGGCAGTGGCACCTAATCCCCGCTATGACCTGCCGTAACCTGTGTTGTACTTAGTGTTGGTGGTGTCCAACTTGTGATCTTTTTAATTATTTTTGAGAAAAAATTTAACATTTTGTAAAAACTATTGGAATCCATTCAGTTACTGACTTTAAACAAACTATATTCAAGTTTTGCATAAACTAGAAATAATGTATACGTCGCGTCGTGGTTTTCCTGAAAACTCCTATACTATACATAATTACTAGTGACATGATAATAATAAAAATAAATTTATTGAACCATTGTTACAGAGAGTTGCCTTAATTCATTAAGCCCCAAGCGAACGCCGGCGTTCGCGCACCTATTGTCTTTTTATTGTGTCTGTGATTTCCTATGTAAGGTTAAATGATGGTAATCTTAACTTAATGTAACTATTCGCGAGCCTCATTGTGTAGTCTATACGTCGTTTCTAGTTACCCCCCAACATTTTAGGGCCCGTAGACGCGTCGTCACCACCTACCCTACTCCTACATCTATTATGGCTTGTTAATAGCAAAACATGGAACGCACGAGACTCTCGACCGCCGTCCTTCCGTTTTGTCTGGCTGTGCAATCATAGCTGAATTATTTGTTGATTTGGCGGACAGATTGAAATGTTAGGAAGATTTCTATCTATATTTTGCAACAGACATGCAAGAAGGGAAATGTCGAATAATGGATGTGGATATTTAATTCAGTGACAGTTGTAATTCAATTTAATTTGTAATTTATGGGAACAATAACAAATTAGTGAATTCTGAACTAACATAGAAATAAGTGTTACTAACGTAATGTGGACCAAAGTTGTCTTTTAAATAAATTTTTATTTAGTTATTTATATAGGACCTGTAACATTGTTTTTTTTTTATATCCATGGAAAAAGTCAAGGCTAGCAAGACAGCTAAAAAAAAGAATGAGAGCAGGGCTTTTCATCCCGGAAAATGAAAATATTACACCATATTTTTGTCTATGACTCATCTAGAAGTAGGTAAGCTAGAAGTAGGTAGGTAAACCTCATAGACTGTGAACAGACATAGACAATGAATGGTCGTCTCGCATCCATCAGATTCTCGCAACCCTTATCAGGTCATTGGTTCACCTTGTTTGACTTTCTTTCTTTACTACGTCTTCTGATACGCGGTCGCCACTCCAGAACCTTTTGGCCCCAACGGTCATCTGTTCTGTAAGGAATGTACCAGAATAGTACAGAAATATACCTATGGTTAGGTAACGAAGTTGAAAAGCGTCCGGAAAATAGCCGATAATGAGCCTGAATTTTCCAATAGCCTACTTAAGAAAACGCTCAGGTCACAGGTATTGCCACAGACTACTTGGAAATTTAGAACTACCTAAATGAAAAAATAAGCGAAGGAAACGCTTTTAAAAGTTGTATTTTTTATTTGATACTAGCTTTTGCCCGTAGCTTCGCCCGCGTTCATAAAACATAGCCTATGTCACTTAGGAATAAAGCAGCTTTCTATCGGTGAAAGAATTTTAGCAATCGAACCAGTAGCTCGATTCACGTAATGAAAACCGTAACGATATCGTAGCGATTTAGTCGTTTAGACCATTTCCGTATTCACATCCATCAATCGAGTTTGAACGACACCGATTTTAAAGGCGTTTGAAATTTGTCGATTAAAAAAAAAGTCTGTATTACATTATTCTGGTAGAATATTTATTAATGTAACTAAGAAATAAGTCGATAAATCATGAATACCGCTTTTGGATAGGACTTCGATCGAATGACAATAAAACTTCAACGATATTTGGCTTGTTTGATTTTACGTGAATTAGGCTACAGTACTTCCAGTATTACCTCCTACAAACAATAAAACATAAAAACAAACTTTACCTCTTTGTTATATTAGTGTAGAAGTATAGATAAACTAATGCTAGTGCTTGACTGTGATCCCACCTGGGGGTAAGCAGTGATCCAATCGTTGATGGTGAGGCGCACTAGTTTATTAAGAGCCTATTCATTTTAGCTATATCTTACAGACTTTCCTTAGATTTTAAAAAAAATACTTTTTATTATAATTATTTTTAAAGTCAAGGAACTAAGGTCTATAGATAAAATACATAAATTCTTTTTATATTTTCTTTTCTTGTGTACATGAAGTGTTAAATAAATAAATCTTACAAATTAATAAACGGATACTTACTATTAAAAAATGTGTGTATGTTTTGAGAATTTGTGGATATTTGGAAATCAATTATTAAAAGTAAAATCTAATCAGTCTTCTACAATAAATTATTCATAACTATTTTCGTAGGAACGGATTGGTGACCCAGTAGTAACATCCCCGGCTTACGAGTTGTAGGTCGTGGGTTCAAATCAAAGCCAGCCAGGTGCATTAATTTGTGTAATTTATTTCATCACATCTGCTCTCAAATGATGAACGAAAACATCGTGAGGAAACCGGCATTTCCAAGAACTGAAAATTCGAAGACATGTGACATTCACCAACCCATACTGTACCCCGTGGATTAATTACGGGAGTCCCAACATGGTTCATGGTAGGATATTAAAAGACAGATTTTGCTATACTTTCGCTGCTTATACTTTCTTAGCTTTTTTTGAACCAAATCAAATCATGAGGATTTGAAAATCCTATTTACAAAAACTAGGTAAGTATCTTAAAATAAATCAGCGTCAAAAAAGCTCAAAAGAAATTATAATAAAAAAGTCCCGCGGGAAATCTGTTCCGCTAATTTTTTTTCAATACACTTACTCGAAAACCCAGTCTCATATCCTCCGTTTTTAAGCACACAATTGACTGTTTTCCGCACTAGTGCAGAGAAGTGCGCGTGCTAACTCCGCCACGTTTTTGTTACTTTTATCGTATCAGGCCGTGCACGCTTCGACCGCCACGAGGCACGCGTCAACTCCTGCGAGTCGTAAGTATGTTGAAAAACGTCGTTTGATACAAGTGCAAAGTCACTGCAGCACTCGGCTCCATAAAACACTCGGCTGCGGCTCTTGCGGATTCCCCCTTGGTACTAAAAACATTCTGCACTAGTATCATAATGTACTATTTCTTTCTTAACCTTTCAATCGTGGGAATTACAGACACAATAGAAAGACAATAACGCGAACGCCGGCTTCGCTTGGGGTTTAATGAATTAATGACGGGTACAGAAATAAAAAATGCATGACACGACATGAGAGAGTATTTTTAGGCCATAAAGTGCAAGGTCGTTGCGATATAGACAAGCGATCAAGGTGCGGAAAATGTAGATAGGCGAAAATGTTCCGTAATCTACATACAGAAGCCGATATACCGAATATTATCGATAGATTGCGATAGAAATAATTTAACTTATTGCAACCAAAAATACGTTGATTTCCCTCAGATACCAGAATCTGTTTATTTTTATAGCTGGGAAAATTATCCAATGACATCCCCCGCTCTTTCGGCGGAGCACGAGTTAGTGTTAGACTTTTACTGACTAAAAACATACTCCTGTTCCTTCTTTGCCATTTTCTCCAAGCCCGGGGTATCTCTTTCACATCGCCTATGGCCCCAGTACCTACGCTTCGAACCAGCTGGGCCCCTATTGTTGTATACAACAGTTACTTCTAGGTACATAAGAGCGCTCCATCGTCGACCGCGTCGTCGCTTTCCATCAGATGAGATAGCAGTTAAGTGCGAATCAATATCAGCAATAAAAAAGGTGTAGCTGGAGCGAAAGGGTGCGTTAAACTTTTACTGACTAAAACCCACCTGTGTTCCTTCAGTTGCCTTTTGCATACCAAGGCTGCAGTGACTTATTTTAATAACTTCCGCAGCTTCAGAAATTAAATTCATGTTACATTCTAATTTCTAAAACCATCAACAATACTTCCGCAGAAACATATAAAATGTCTATTCACCAAACTATAGGCCATGCACTGGCACTACACGAACTTCTACACATAGCCTAGTCTAGCCTTTAGGAAGTGCAACGCAAGTGCAGGGGGGGGAGCGGGGGGTGCTAGGGGGGCACAGTCTCGTTGCCATGGCAACGCCAAGATGGCGCCCGCGAAATTAGTCCGTCTGCAGCCTTTATGCGCCCGTCTTCATTATGTAGGATTTCAATTTATTTCCGAAATGAACGGTAGGATTAGATTTTGTGTTCGCTAGTGTGGGTAGTTTTGAATTTGATTGATTTGGTGTGGTAGGTATATGTAAAGTTAGTCGTTTAGGAAAATATGCTATCGTAATTTCCTACTATCAGAAGTCTTAGTTGCTATTTTCTTCTGCTTAGAGCAAAAACAAAAAAAAATAGGAAAATCTCTTAACATAGTTTAAAGTAGATGTGCACTTTATTAATGACATTTATAACAATAGGGTAGTTTCCAGGGTCAAAATAATTACATTTTATTTAGTCCGTATTTTAGATTATAAAAAAAATATTGTACACGTATTTTTTCTTTTTTCGATTAAACAAAAAATAACAAAGACATAGCCCATTAAAGTTACGTGTGACTTCACCCCGTGCGAAAAAATGCAGCACGGCGTGACGTTACACGTAACTGTGATGGGCTATATCTTTTTCATTTTAGGTTTAATTTCGAAATTAAAAATACGTGTCCCTTATTTTTCAATAATCTAAAAGACGGACTAATTACATTTTTTACGGCAACTAGCCTTCTACAAGGTGGACCGATGAACTGGTGAGGGTCGTGAGAATCTGATGGATGCGAGACGCACAGGACCGTTCACTTAAATGTCCAACAGTAGACGTGTTTCCGTTAAAACGATGAAGGTGATAATTTCAATTAGTACCTGTTTACTTAATATTTAACTCTAAATACTTAAGTCTAGATTTCTAATCTTCGGTCCTATTTTTTTTTATTGTGGGAAAAATCATCCAATGACCACCCCCGCTCTTGGGCGGAGCGGGAGATAGTGTCTGACTCTTACTGACTAATCGACCCACCCTGTTCTTCTAGCCTTCATACCGGGGCTCGAGTTCCCTTTCGAATAACCCTGGCCCCAATAGGCTTCGACCCAGTTGGGTCCCTACTGTTGCTGACAACTCCTTGAGGCACGCGGGAACAGTGCGC
Source organism: Mythimna albipuncta (assembly GCA_929112965.1). NCBI lineage: Eukaryota > Metazoa > Arthropoda > Insecta > Lepidoptera > Noctuidae > Mythimna > Mythimna albipuncta. Next base: position 21,629,290 of record OV815961.1, on the reverse strand, counting down.
GCCGTCGACGACTTGGGCTTGGTCCGGACAGCGAGCTACCCATTGCTCACTGTCCGCAAGCCCGCGCCTACGGTGGCCGGAAATCAGGATCAGAATCCCGGTGGAGTACATAGTCAAAGAATGGAATACCTCACCTCTATGTTCGTGCTCCAACTACAGGGTATTCAAATCGAGTGAACCAGAATTCCGTTTCTATTTTAACAAAATTTCACCCCTAGAGGTGTCAAACGGAGTGTAGAAGGTTGTATACGAATGCAGTACCGGGCAACAGTTTGGCATTGTGTAAAACTTTCTGCATTTACAGTTCTTTTTTCCACATTGCATATGGCAACAGGACAAGTGGGTCGTTTTCATAATTTTCTTTGAAAGTATTATTGCTGGCAGGCCTGTGTTTTGTTGCAAACATCTTTGTTTCTGCTTACTCACGCCGAGTGGCTATATGATTTCTTGAGTCTACTGTTCCTAGTTAACCAATAAAACTAAGTTGTTTTTTAATTGTTTTTGTGAATTCATAGTAAATGATAGTATCTACTATATGAAAACGGAGAAGGAAAACATCGTGAGGAAACCGGTATGTTCTAGAACCAAAAAATTCGAAGATTTGTGAAATTCACCAACCTGCATTGGGCCCGTGTGGTGGATTACGGCCCATTGCCTCTCCTAGAGAAGAGGCCTGAGTCATTACATTAGAAAGGATGATGTTGATGATGACTGTGATAAGATTTTTCATGAATTTAACAATGTTTGTATTGTGAAAATGGGTACCTATTCAGATGATTAGGCTAGAAAGGGATGCTCTGGGTATTTTTTGAAAGAATCATCGCGGCTCTGAAGCGCGACAACGTAAACGGATGCGTTTTTTTATGCGTCAGTAAAAGTCTGACACTCCCTCCTGCTCCACCCAGAACGAGAGAAGTTATTCGATGATTTCCCACCAGTGATACTATTTAGACTACGACGAATAAGTATTTGGAAGAAAATATTGGCGCCCAACATCTTGGAAATATGGGTCGGCACCGATTAGAAATGGCCAAACAAAATCATGATTGAAAGCAAAAAATTAAGCATTTCGTTTTTATCATGTTTTAATTTTCGAATATTCTGATAGTGCGGTAGACTCCTATCTGAAGTACAGGATAGATGTAACTCACATAGCAGATATACACCGTTAAATTTTAATCGTTTTAATTCTGTGGAGGGTCGATGCGGTATATGAAAAAGTATCGATTTGTAAAGATAAAATTAAAAAATAAAGTACGTTTTTGTTCAAAACTCTTTTTAATTTACGCATGTACGAAATTCATTTCTTTAAGAAAACGTCAGCTGAGTGAGTTCAATGACCTGTAGTTAATAGTCGGCGTTCCGTGCAAACTACCTATAGGTAGCTTTACAACCTCTATTTCCACATAGCATAAGTCATAACTACTACTTACTTCTATTTTACCATCCCAGGTAGTTTTACGTCCTTACAAAAAAGTTTCCATCACTTAAATCACTGTACCTAATTAGGTTTTCAATTTAAAAAACGACGCTCAACATTTTGTTAGAACTTCCAGCTCGAATCGTTCAGATCGCTCGCTTTAAGCAAGTTCACGAGCGAAGACTGGGAGCTTTTTGTTCGTGACGTGACGTGTTCCATAGAGATCTACGCTTTGGAATGTGTAATTAGCAATTCAAAATTGCGATAAATCAACATTGCTTAGCTTTTTCAAAATAATTGGCATGTAACAAAAAGAACCTGAGCCTCTAAAGAAGCACTTTTTTTTAATACATATAATGCATAGCATAATTAGCCTCTTAATGTCCCCACTGCTGGGACTCAGGCCTCCTCTCTAGGTGAAGGAATGGACCGTAATCAACCACGCGAGCTCAGTGCGGTTTGTTCTATAGGTGTGTAATCATCCAAAGACTTCTCATGCTCTAGGGCGGGATGGAAGTGGGTGTCAGACTTTTACTAACTAAAACCCACTTCTATGTTTATTCTTTGTCTTCGTTCCAGGGCTCCGGGGTTCTCTTTTGCACAACCTATGGCCTCAGCAGATATTGACCCTGCTGGGCCCCTACGGTATGCTGACATCTCCTTGAGGCGCACGTGAAACACTATGCACTGTCGACAACTCGAGATCGATCCAGACGTTTACCGGACGGGCTGACGGCGGGCTACCCATTGCTCACCGTCCACAAGTCCACGCCTACAGAGCAAAGATGTATCTAGAAATCTAATAGAAACTTCATACACTATTTATCATTCCTCCCTTAACATTCAGCTACCACTAATATCATAGACAGAAATATAAATAACGACTCAATTACCGTCAACCACAATCCGCCCCCCTAACTGACCACTACACCCCCCTACATCAAATGCCTTGCATTGTTTAGACGGCGGCACTGGACTAATAGATGACTTCAAATTGACGGCGACTGACGTAGAGGGGAGGCGCCGTCAGCCTATGATTAATGAGGGGTGACCATTACAATGATATTGGCTTTTTATTATGTTGGTAAGGTGGTTGGTGAATGTGGCTTTTCGCGCTTAGAGTCCTTGGACATGAGTATTTTAAGTCAATATGTTATTTAAGTTTCCCATCGTGGTGAAACGGATTTGACAAAAGTTTATTTCTCAGAGTGTGTGGGACGTTTTTTTTTATTGTTGGTAGGCTCGTGCTTGACCACTATCTCACCTGATGATAAGCAATTGTGTGGTCGATGATGGAGCATGCGAAATTTGTAGTTACCTATTCACTCTTGACTTAAAGACCCCTAGGTTGTAGCTATTACGGAACTAAGACTCCGGCAGGGAATGCCAATCATCAGCTGTGCACAATGAATGTGTTCCAATACGTTTTTGGGCGTGTGGGTGGGATTTTCACCATGTACTAGTCGCGCGTCGCCGTAAGTCTGGCGGTCTGATGATGGAACTTGGCGGAATTAAGTTATGTAATATAATGGGCGTAACAGAAGGTTGAATTAACGTCGCTTGGGGAGATCCTTTCATTCTCCAAAGGATTTAATTAAGAAAATTTACTATCTATCTGGGCCATTGACACGCTAAGAAGAATACTTTTTAGGTATTTGGAGGAACCAATAGTGTCCAATTGGATATGATTTTAGTCATAAACAACGTGAATAATATATACGTAAGTGTTTTAATTCTTCCACTTACGCGTGGGTACGACGTACAGTTGTGTGAACTAAGCTTTAACTATAATACTTAGCGTATGAAGTTTTTTTTAACCCTTCGAGCGCCGATTGTACATACGTCTGTACAACTTGAAGACCTTGAAAAACGCTTAATTTTCATTTTGTACACACGTCTGTACGAAACTTATTTGGCCGAAAATTTTAGTTTCTATATTATATTATTCCATATTTATTATATTATTTGTTTTTCCTAGAAAAAAACAATTTTTTTTTTTTTTTATTTGTGATTTACGTAAACACGGCAATTTTCCGGGTCATTAAACTCTGGCGCTTGAGGGGTTAAACATATAAACTAGTGCTTGACTGCAATTCCACCTGATGGAACGCAGTGATGTAATCGTTGAAGATGAAGCATACTAGTTTATTAAGAGCCTATTTACTCTAGTCTTGAAGACATCTAAATTATAATCGAACAGGAAGACCGTAGCAGGCAAATTCTTCGAGTTCTTCGATGCACGCGGTATAAACGACAACACGAAACGCTTATTTGTACTGTGAAAGTAAAATAAAGCCTGGCATATTGTGGTGCCAAGTACAAAAGGTCAGTGAATGAAAAGGAAAATATCCGGTGCGGGCTCCCGTCGCGCTTGGATCACTACATGTATAAATGTGGAAAAAGCCAGAGGATTTGTGTGGAGCTAAGTTCAGGACAGTTTATAGCTCTTCAAGTTGTTATGGGAGAAAGTGTGACTTTATGTTCATTTGTAGACAGTATATCTTATCAATAACATATCTTTTATTATTATTCGACTGCACCAGAAGCAGGGTTATGTTTTTTAGCGACTGTTTGGAGTGTTTGTAAGTATATTTATTTTGGCACGCCCTAGAGTTTGTTGCATTTTAGCTAGAGAGGTGTCGTTAGATTAGTATTAGTATGACTTTGTAAGAGATACTGCGAACATGAAAATGATTAAAAAAAAGCTTTTGCCCGTGAATTCGCACGCTTACATATAAAATTTAGCCTATGTCACTCAGATATAAAGCAGCTTTTTACCGATGAAAAAAAATTTTGCAGAGATTATCTACCCTCTACAGACAAGAAAAAACAAACTTTACACCTCTTTATTATATTAGTGTAGATAAAAATAGCGGATTTTTTACGCTAAGTAAATCTTCGTGATTATGACTCTGAAGATGAGTTTTGGCATTACTTTTATCTCACTAAACACATTTATTATTATAAAATTGAAAGCCTGTGAGTGTATATGTATGTTTTTTTTTCACGCCCGAACGGCTGAACGGTTTTCAATGAAACTTGGCACACGCGTGAATCTGTCCTAGAATAGTACATAGGATACTTTTTTCTGTCATCCGCTGTCACTGACACTCTTTTCTTTCATATCACTCCTCACACAATCCATCCACCTTTTCTTTGGCCTCCCTCTCCCTCTTCATCCATCTACTTATTCTATCCTAACTCTACTAAAACCTAAAACTCTCTAAATTTAAAACCGTCTAACTTTAAAATCCTTTTCGTACCCGTCTCTTCAAACGGACAGCAAACAGAGAGATCTTAAAATAAAGATAAGTAGTGGATTCGTAAGTTCTTTGTAGTTTCCTAAGAGTGCATTAGCTAATCAAATGTAGTGTTGTTGGCTTCAAAATGGACTTTATAGTATAAAAGAGTTACGTCGGCGACGTTAGTACTTTTAACAGTAAGATAGCATTATCAAATGAAACACAGTTCTTCTGATGATCATATTATTGAATTCATAATGTAATTTAAAAGAATGTCCATGGAGTTTCTTGCTTCTCCATAAAGATCTACGCTTTGGAACGTGCAATTTAGCTTCACTTTTTTCTTGACTGACCGACATTTTAACAATTCTAAAGTGCCTGTAATTGGTTTATTTGAAATAACCGTTTCTGATTTCTGATGTTTTTTAAGTGCCAAGGCGTGCAATAAAACAACATAATTTTGACTTATAGGAATCATGTGAAACAGATAGTGATAATGAACGAATTACTTTTATGATGTTTTGTGGAGCGCCAAATTCGGCTCGCTCCAAGCTCTTAACCATTCAGAAAGCCAAACGCGGTAAAAGTTTCGGCTGCGTAACGTAACATAACGTAAAAAAACTCGCACTCGGCTCATAGATTTCTACTTTAACACGATACGTTAAAGCATAATAATAAAATAAATCGCATTGAGACCCCAATAGTCGCCAATCACTATTTAAGCGTGTTTATACATTTATTTTCAAGTATAATCTCTACTACTTTTTTTCGTAGCAATACGTAACTGGTCTTCGAAAATACGGATAGTATTAGTAGGTGGGACAAATAATTTGAAGTTAACATTGTTAACAACTTACTTTTCTAATTATGGTTTTTTTTTGGCGTTATGTCTACGGCTACGATTTTCGTAGCACTCAACGTAGCGGGTCTACGAAAAAACTATTTCTATTAGAACGAAAGATTGAGACGAATATAATAATCATAGCCAGACATTCTAGCGACGGTAATTACAGTTACAAGGCATCATTGAAGTTAAATTAGATATCACTTTTTTTACTTTTTGTTATTGATGCAATTGGCCACTATCTCACCTGATGGTAAGCGATGACGTGCACGCTTGCATAGAAGTAATCTACTCAATTTTGACTTAAATATCTGGTCACAGACGTTACTTAAAATAAACGCAACAAAGTACGAGCCAAAGCTCTGCTCATCCCACCACAAATAATAGTCGTAACATAAACCCCAAAGCTTTCGTGTTCGCAAAAAGGCCAATGGCACACAACCAAAACACGACTGGGTCAACGAAAGCTTAACCTACAATAAATTTTAATAAAATAGTATCGCATGAAACAATGTCACAGAACAAACAAATAAAATAGGTGAACGACACCGAAGGACCTTGCTGAATAATCTTTCAATTAATTTACAATTCGCCCACTCGAACCACTGAATGAACAGGTGGCTACGGGCAAGCGGAAAAATATCCTACAAAACCCATCACTATAACACTACAAAATTTTATATGTTAACATACATTGCGCGCTAGATTTGAAGACGAGAATTGAGTCACAGTACACAGCGAGTAATGTAAACGAGACTTGCAAATTCGCCGTGTTTCGTCCGTGTTAATCTCCCTGAATGGGGTTTGTTTACGAATGCTGAGTGGCCATGAACCGGGGTTACACTTTATTCCTCTATATTCGGATATTTCGCTTCGAAAGCGAGAGTGGCCTGGTTTTTGTTTCATGTTTGATTTATTGCCGTTGTGTAAGCGTGGCGGTCACGTTGTCATTGACGGCTTGACGGCTGTGTCAATGATCGACCTTTCGACGTGTACGGATTTTGTTTATGGAATGTTGGAAAATTGGAAATCTTTTTGCTCAACACCTGCTAGAGTTCGATGTGATCGTGTATCAGTCTATTGTCTCTGTATAAGGTTCACTTTCGTACAAATTCTTAGTTAGGAAAATCTTTGCACAGACATTTTCGTACCAAATATGTACACCCTTAAATTTTGATCGTTTTAATCCCGTGGAGGGTCGATCCGGTAAATGAAACACCATCGATTTGTAAGAAAAAAATTAAAAAATAAAGTACTTTTTTTCAAAACACGTATTAATTTACGCATGTACGAAATTAATTTCTTTAAGAATACGTCAGCTGAGCGAGTCCAATGACCCGTAGGTAGTAATCGGCGTTGCGTACAAACTATCTACAGATCAATGCACTCGCTTAGTTGACGTTTTCTTAAAGAAATTAATTTCGTACATGCGTAAATTAATACGAGTTTTGAAAAAAGGTACTTTATTTTTTAATTTTATCTTTACAAATCGATAGTGTTTCATGTACCGGATCGACCCTCCACGGGATTAAAACGACCAAAATTTAGCGGTGTATGCAGAATTTATGATGCTACGAACCTACATAATGTTTATAATGCTCGCCTTACACGCTAGGGTATACCTGTCAGGTTTGCCTGTACACTTCAGTTGTACAGTTAAACCGGAACGTGTGTGTTGCACAACTGTGCAGCTTATCTGACAAGTATGACTGTGCAGGCAAACCTGTTAGGTACCCTAACGTGTATACATACAAATAAACGAATTATAAAAAATAATATTTATAATTAGGTACTGATTTTAGGCACAAATTCGATGTGATGATTAAATATTAAAAAATATAAACTTTTGAATAGCGAATTAGAAATATTCTTCGTGAATATTTTTTTTTTTTAATTTCCGTAATACCTCTTGAATTTCTGTTAATTATCTTGAAATTGTTAATCATGATAATGTTAATCATTAGTCACCAAAGTAAAGGAATACACATGACATGAAAGAATAAGAACAAAAAATAAACAACAAAAAGAAAATGTAAGAAAATTAGTTGATGGTACTCACGGGTGTGGTACTCGAGCGCCCTCTGCCGCGTCCTCTCCGAGACTCGCTCTTCACCGTCTGCAAGGTCCCGTCCGGAGCCAAAATAAGCTATAACAACACAGACACACCACGGACTTAACATAAAGCAAAAATAAAGTAAGTAAAAACAAAGGAGAAACGTTAACACAAAAAAAGGGAAAAATGAATAGACAAACATGCAATGGAGGGAAGGTTAGATGGCGACAGATTAGTGTTTTAGTATGAAAATTTATATATATCTTTGTGTTTGTTTTGATATGTTAATATTAAAATCATATTTTAACAAAATTGAAAAACTTTAAGCAAGACCTAGTAAGCGCCATCTATGTTCGGATGTTTGAAACTACACAAACGTCGGAGTATTACGTTACTTGAGTTTGCAGTAGTTCCGCTACTCTACGCTAGATGGCGCGCTCTGTATTAATACTTTCAACAAGTTTATATAAAATTTATTAAAAACTGTTTATTGACTAATTTTTTACCGTGAAACGTTAACATTTTTTATGCATCACATTTTGGTCCTTACTTTGTTTTTTTTTTTTATTATTCGCCTACCCATGTTTTTTTTAGCTAGCTCCGACTTTATTCCTCTAGATTTTAAAGCGAGATGAAGACATCAAAATATTTATCATTAAATATTCTGTATTTTTTTTTTAATTCAGATTTATCGGCTATTTTGTTCCTATTTTGTTGAAAAAATCATCTAGCCCTAAAATCCTCTTGCATAACATAATTTACCCATCCAAAATTCTAATATCAGAAAAAAATCACTGATGACATGCTCAACTGTCAAGTTAATGACGGCTGTCATTGTCAAACCTAACGAGCTTTTTCGTTTTCTAGCCACACACTAATTAAATAGGTTACTCCAACTGAGGCCACGAATAAATAAATAGTTTTTGTTACTGAGCACATGGCATCGCCTCACACCTGGCGTTTTAGTTCGTTACTCCTGTTTTTGTGTTAGACGCGAACGACATTTGTTCTATCGCCGTCTCGCTCTGTTTGTCTATCTCTTTCTACCTCTATCTATTCTTATTCAAATCGCAGGATTTGTAATTATCCCTGTGAACAGGTCCGGGACTTAATTTTCGTTCGCTAGAGAGATTTTAATAAGATGAATAAACATTAGGAAGGTCTTTATGGGAAACAGCTGCATTATTGCCTTTTCGTACGTTTGTCACGGGTCTGAGATTGTACAAGAAATCATGTGACCGTTTTTACTGGTAGTTGTGGTTTTGCTTTATTCATGTCATCAATACCTAGTTATTCTAAGACACATTATGGATTTTGCACATGGCATGGCATAGAATCATTTGTTGCATGACATATTTTTTTAAATTGTTTACAAAATTATTTTAGAACCCAGATTTTAAAACTCACATTAATTAAGTAACCAAAGAATCCTTAACTAATTTAAATTACACAGAAAAACGTTAAAACCGGGACTTCCTTCAATTTATGACTCGCAACATTGTGACATACTTTCAAAAATGTTAGGGGAATGTTACAAACGTGACTACCGTTATTTAAATATTAATTATCAGGAAGCATCATTGCCATACATTGCATTAATAAACCAGTTTGTAAATTAGAATTAGTACACCTTGGTACAACCATCTGTCCGTACTTATTAAAATTATTAATGCTCCTAATTAATATTTTCATATTTTAGTAACACCTTTGAAAGCACATTGATATTGCGTGTGATTGGATCTGCTTTTAATGTGTTATTTCATAATTTTATGGAGTTTGAAACCCGGGTATCAATTTAAATTATTGAATGGTTATGAATTTCTTTTAATGATCAAATTGAATCACGTTATTAATGTTAAATTTTTTGAGCAGCGTTAAACAGAGAATTTAAATTTTCAGTAAGTTTTCCGTTATCATTATCTTGAAGTTTAAATGAGACACTATAAAGAGCACTTACTACATTCGCTAAACTTACTAATATGTATAATTTTAATCCTCCTACAAGTTACAAATCTTAAAAGACCCCTTGTATCCGCAATTCTTCACTAAAACTTGGTCCTTCGTTCCGCGGCACGCCTCCGCTTCACCTCACGTGTATTCGTAAACAAATTACTTACTCTCGGGAGATCATACAGTAGTACTCGTAATACTGCTCGTATTCTCGTGTCGTGGGTGCGTGTTGCGTGGGTTTGTTGAGGCAGGTCGTGTCCGTCACGCAAAGCTCTTGATTGCCTCATTGACTAGTGAGACATGTCCATTTGTATTGGACCTTAATTTTAAAGGCATGTGACGCGGGTACTATCGCTGGAAGGCGATTTGTGGTCGAGAGACCGGTCCTTTGGGGACAGAATTACAATAAATTACTTTTTGTTTACTTTGTAAACAGCTATATTGTAAAGAGTTTCAGAATCGTAACTAAGATAGTCTACAAATAGTTTAACGGTTTTTATAACGATATTGGTAATAGTACTGGCTGCAGGTTAACCGATAATCAAGTTGTCATGACAAGAAAGCATGATATTTAAGTCTAGAATTACGTGGGAAGTTCTTGTTGCAATATAGAATCTTGCATCATGTGAAATTTGTAGCTCACACGAAGGTTCAAATTGGGATAGCTCACGTGTCTTCGTAAAATGCAATAGAAATAAGTGCTTCGATAAAAAAGTTACCATTGTTCTTAATAAATGGAAGTCTATGAAAATAACTTAGTACACTAGTCTTGCAGACGACTTTAATAGCCTAACTTAAAATATAAGGTTCCACGAAATCGTTTGTTTCTATCGCCTATAATTCATTTTAAGTGAGACAGTCGCCATAAAAGTAAAGTAACATGTAACCTAATTATATTTAATGTTAAATATAATTCATCAAGACAACCGTCCATTGAAATTGTACCGCCATGATGGATTGAAATGGCAGTTATTTAAAATCGGTTAAAAAGGCAGGTGCATCGCATCGCCGAAGATAATAAAGGCAGAAGATAATCTCGAACGTTAATCTGTACAGTAAAAGTAACGAGGTTAATTGGAATATGTTTTGTTTCGTTTTGGTATGCCTGTTTTTTTGCGGACCGTTAGTAAATTACAATGGCCCCGTGTTTAGTGCCGCTACTCGACGACAGATGGCATGCAAACTAATTTGCGGAACTGCGCTCCCATAAATTTGGTTTCGATATTTTATTTAAAGACTTTATGATGTATTGTGTGGTATTTTAGGAAACAGTAAATGCAAAGAAATTGGCATAATCCTATTACCTAAATTCTAAAAATATATGTACAAACAAAATATGCAGTCGAATCTAAAACACTTAGTATAAAACTGAAAAGTCGAAAATTCGAGGTAAAATAAAGTAAGTCGAAGGCAAACGAGCCTTAAGTGAATCTGAAATTGGCGATATTTGTCCCAAAGTGCCGATTCGACGTGTCTGTGCGATTCAGCGGTTTTGTTTGAATGAGAGTGCGATTCGCGACAATATCGAGTGCGTAGTAAGGTTGGCAAGCCATGTCTTGTGGCATGGCTGGCAAATAGTTTCAAAATACAGATTGACTTTATATTGGAAAATAATTACTTTAAATGGGGTATTGGACGATTTTTGGGATTAAAAGATGCGGGGATGTTGAATTTGTTAGGTCGATCTTTAAGCTTTTTGGAGTAGTTGTATCGGTTTAGTCTTTATCTAGTCATACATTCAATATCAAATCTTTTGACTATCATACAATGTTTTTAGTCACTCTATAGGCGGCTGTGTTGTGGAATATTATATTATATTTTTTGTAAATTGCTACAATTAAAAGAAAATTGCGAAATAGCTTTTAGATAACTTTTCACTGTACACCCGTCGACCTAACTAGCTACTTTCAAAAGGGTACAAATCACAGCATATAGCTACCTACAGTATCGCCTTTCCGTTCAAAACTTCAACAACTTAAATTACAAACACAAATCACAAAGTTTATTAGCATTAGACTCTAAAACTATTATCTTGAGAGTGCTGACTCTGGCTTTTCCTTTCAGAGTATTCTTTCGAGAATGTTTGTGAACAATAGAATAAGTTAATATTGTAGCAAACAATTACAGTGTACAAGAAAGTTAACCTATAAATTATTGTGTGAATGTCGGGACGTCTACGGACTAATTTTACACTCGAGTACGTTTAATCTACTACAATATTCTAGATATATACGGTCAGTCTTGCTGCCTAAAAAGATAATTTATGAGGACTTGTACAAGAATTTTTTGTGTATTCTGACATTTGACAAAGGAATTTTTGAACTACTAAAATATACTTGTAGATAAATGGCGAATGCAATATTAAAACTGGCATTGTATTTAAGATATGAGGAGAATAAGAAAACCTACATAAAACCAAAAGCATGTATTTCAATGCCTTTTTGGTTTAATATTCATTTATTGTGCAGAACAATTAGCCTATAAGTAACATCAATGATGAAACACCAATAATAATATTTGGAGTGGCTATTTCACACAAATAAGTCCACTTTCCTATGAATTAGGAAACAATCCTGTATCTTGAAGAACAGATAATCTAATGAACAATTACCCAGTCAATCAACATCACCATATCAGCCGAACGACGTCCACTGTTGGACATAGGCTTCCCCCAAGCGTCGTCGATCAACATATTACATATATTCACTTTATTTGATACACAGATTTTATCTCAAAATTATCATCGCGGAGGTAATTTTCACTTCCAATCAATCACTAAACGGTAGCTAACAGGTTTTTAGTCACATATACCTGGGGTCGCTCGCAGACTGGCCGCGGTGGGCGTCGCCTGGGGTCGCCTGGGGTCGGATAGGGTCGCAAATTGGTCAGAAACACCCTCCCCCAGTGTTTAAACAGATATCTGCACATCAATGCGTGTTAGCCACTAAATGTATTAAGAGATTATTTTTCCTTCGTTCTGTTAAAAGTGCGTGAGTGTGTATGAGGGCAAAAAAAGTAAGGAAACACACAGAACAGTGCTAGTGTTGGCTTCTTAATTGAAAGTGGCGTTGAATAGGGTCTTTCTAATAGCACGTAATAACTAGCTTTTGTCAGTGGCTTCACTTACATACGTTTTTTCTCCATACAAACTTTGGACCCTCATTTCAACCGCTTAAAGGGTGAATTTTGGAAAACCCTTTCTTGTTCTTTGGATATATGATATATCCAAAAAGAAATCTCTAGGAAAAGAAACAGCGTTTTTGGTCCAAGGGGTTGGGTTGGGCGTTGATGAGTCAGGGAGTAATTCAGTTTTGTCTTTTCTGTTATGTATATTAAATATTAGCCATCTCAGTCGATCTGCCCCAACCTCACAGGGGTATTAGTAATCTTTGAACTTCTCGGTTTTTCTCTACTATAAAATGCATGTATAACTAAACATTCCTCATAAATCATTCTGTCTGTTGGTGAACAGTTTTTTGCAAATCCTATGAAAGTCTGATCAGTAGCTTATGAGTTCATCGTGAAGAGATAAACAGAATCTTGTTTTACAATATTTAAGGAAAATGTCTTATAGTGTTGTGTTATGTATCATTGATATTCAAAATGAATACTTAGTCCTAAAACCATGAATTTAGACTAAAGTAACATCAGTACTTCATCATAAAAAACTTTTTGTTACAAAATTATTAAATAACCCGATTTAAAAGAGTCTCCGTGGAGTTTCTTGCACATTCTTCTCCTAGAGATCTACGCTTTGTATTGTGCAATTAGCTTCATTTTTCCGACTGACTGACAGCTGTAAATGGTTTATTTGAAATAAAGCTTTAGATCTTGAATGAATCTTAACAAATCGAGCAGCATGGTGTATCGAGCGACCGAGGACGTGGCAAGTCGACAAAGGCAGCAGTGGTCCGACAATTCAATCAGGCTGCAATCAAATTGACTCGGCGCGGCGCGACACCGCGTCGTAAGCAACTTCACACACTAAAAGTGGAGCGACGACATGACAAGTGAATCAAGTAATAGTGAACTTGAGTTTTTGGCCTTAGGGTAAGTTTTTGTTAAATATTATTTTTTATCTGCCAAAATTAAAGCATAATGTCTAACGCCCAACACCTACCTACTTTTGTTAAGTCAGCAATATACAGGTAAATACTCCATTAAACATAAAATATATAATCTGTCTGAATCTCTATTTAAAAGAACACAGCAAACTATAAAACTTTTATATAAAAGAGAAAAGGGGCAGACGCTATCTATAAAAGTGAAAGAGTTTTCCTAAGTACCAATTAAATCAGACACAAAAAGACTAAAGTTCACATGCAACAACGGTCAGCCAGACTCGATCGATGCGACCAAATTGCTTAAATATTTAAGTTGGTCGCGTCTTGTCGCGCGACGCTCAGTGTGTGTGCCTCCTAAAGCTCCACACAACGCGATTGGCTATTGTTTAATGTCGCCGAGGACACGGCCGGGTTTTTTTATCCTGTCGACGACGGAAGCACAATTCAGTGCAATCACGACTCGGTGACGCGGGACGCGATATAGTTGCGCGTGTGTAGACAGTGGCGCTGTAGGCGGCGAGTAGCGGAACTAAAAACTTTGAACAGATTTTTTTTTTTGTTTGATTTATGTCATCTATTGTCGCTACAAAATGAATTGTATTATTATTGAATCTGGATTTATAAATAAGCATGTAATATTTTATGGATTCTTCTTAACTCTTTTTTGTTTCAGCTTTTTTATACAAATGAGTGGTTAAATTTTATAGAGCGTGAGAAACAAACCACGAAAATTCCCGTCCTACATATCGGGCGAGTGAATCTGTGCATAGCGTGGAGTTTAATTTAACAAATTGAACCGCCATCCGGCCGCGGCGGCCAAGTGGCGGATATGTCATGATGCCGCAGCCGCTCTCATGACGCACATCAGCGGCAGACGTGGCGAAACACTGAAATTACCCAAAGAACGCTTTAAACGATCATTTTTCTGATATGAAAACGAAAAATCAGTAAATTATATCCTTTAAAAAATAACTAACATATACACTTTTGAATCAAAATTAAAAAAAAAAATTGTAATATGTCTGCCAAGTTTATTTACTTTTGATAGGTTCGCAATTGACTACTATAGGAGCTGATGGTAAGCGACAATGTCCTCGACGATGGAGAACGCTGGCTTTAAAGTAAGTTATTCAGTTTTGACTTCATAGTCGTAAATAAAAAAATGATATTTTGAATTAGTCGTGGACTACCTCTATATCTTTATAATATGTATGTATATAAAAGGAAATACTGACTGACTGGCTGACATATCAATAAAATATAGTCGAAACTAGGAACTTGGAACGTAACAAAGGCTTGCCTTTATGAAGTAAGCGAACACTATGGGAGAATTATTTCAAAATTCACCCCATATGGGTCCAAAGTAACGGGGGTCCAAAGTTTGTATGGAGAAAACTATTTTTAACGCGAGCTAAACCGCAGGCTACGGCTAGTTTAGTATAAATAATTTTGGTGGTCTATACATTGTGTATAACGACAAGTCCTTTTTAATAAGACAAGAATATCTCATAAACATGAATGTTCGAAATACGACCGTGTTTATCAATATCACAATAAATCTGCATTATTTTGCAAAACGTCACGAGACGTACACAAAGAGCGCGGGAATTCGAGTAATTTAAATTTGGAATCGGTGAAAAGCTCACAATGATTGGAGGGTGATTTATTCCTTATTTAATAAGATTAATATTTTGGTCGTCTTTAGAATATAGTGTATAAAGACAAATACATATTACTTAAAAAGACAAGAATATCTCTTTGCAAAATACGAGTGTTTGTTTATCAATATTAATTTGCATTATTTTGCAAAACGTCACGAGATGATCACAAAGAGCGCGGGAATTCGAATGATTTAAATTTGGAATCGGTGTAAAGCTGACATTGATTGGCGGGTGAGTCAGTTTGCATTGTCCCATGGTGAGCTGAGTCATGGCGCACAATGTAACGCTTTTTAGCCTGAACTGAACAATAAAATTATCGACATTATGCTAATTTGTGAAAACAAAAACTAAAAGGCAAAGGTGGGAGGGAAAATATTGTGATATGTACCTACAGACAACGTCTTAGTCTGTTTAATGCTAATAGTTTTTTATATTTTTCTTCTACTCATAGGCTTTCGTCTCTCTTCGACAGGGCCCAAGCCTACTGGGGCGTGGGTTGTCCGAAAGTGAAATTCCAGCGTTCTGGAACGCAAAGCAAAGAAGGAAGATAGGAGTGGGTTTTAGTCTGTAAAAGTTTGACACAAATATCCTGATCCACATTAGAGCTAATGAAACGCAGAGTCACAGTTCAATGAGACACACATTATACTTTGATACTATTTAAAATAGGATCAAAGTATAATGTGTGTGTGAAGAGGGCGAGAGAAGTTATTAGATGATCTCCCACTAAAACCTGAGTGATGGTAGGTAAGCGATGATGTGGTGGATGGAGCACGTTTGCCTAGATGCTTCAACCACAGCTGGATATTGTAAGCTTTCATAGATTTAGTCGGAGATTAAATTAACTGAATAATGACCCAAACCTGACTTAGTTCATTTGAAATAATGTAGATGAAATCCAGAAGTTCAACGTCTGTGGTCGATTTTTTCTGTTAATGTTTTAGGCTTGGAGACTAAGGACATAATAAGTAGTAAACTTGTTAACCGTTAGAATACGGATGTATATATTTTAATGTATTTGTAGTATTTGGCGGCAAATGTATCATGTCAACCATCTCGGCAAATTTGTAAATACTTGACATGTAAACAGGACACAGATAAAAAATTAAACATATTCAAATATTGAATAGAACGCAGTCACAAACCGCGCCGCGCAACAAAAAAAAAGAAGTTACAAAAATAATCCCACACAGTTTTCTCGTTCAATGAAAATCTTTTTTCGACGTAATACTAAAATGGTATGTTTGTAAACAAACCATATCTGTTTCAGTGAAGTTCAAGGACCCAGGTCTCGGTCAGGGGTATACCCGGGTACTTTGTGACCGTTTACACCCGGGACGAGGGTCCAAGGGTTTTCCTTGTACGACCTCCTTATTTTACGATAGGACTGGCTTTAAATATATTATCTATGGATGTTGTTGTTTTCGAATTTGGAACGTCGTGTTTAGCTTTTTAATTCTTTGTTTGAAAGTGAGACGATAGAATAGTTACCATAGCCTTGAAATGGGTCTATTATAAAAAATAATGTAAACTAGTTATTGACTGCGATCCCACCTAATGGTAAGCAGTGATGAAATCGTTGATGGTGAGGTGCACTAGTCTATAAGAGAAGCCTATTCACTCCATTCTGCTTAAAATATACCTATCTAATTTACTATTATTGAATTTAAATGTCATTAGAAAATTACAGACTCCGTGTAAGGTCCGATTGCAATTTGACTTGTGAGATACATATCGACGCTTGAAAATTACTTATCGACTTTGAGTAACTTTACAGTTAACTTTACAGGATAGTGATTTAAATTGTTAAAAATGACGAAATAGTCGAATTTTTTTTTTACAATTTTTTTCCAAAAATTTTACCTTTAAATCACTCTCCTGTAAAGTTTACTCTGTCACTTAGTATTTTTTGCCTTCCATGCGTCGATAAATATATCTTATCTGTAGGTATAGTAAGCTCAACAGGACTTGAATATCATTTGAAAATTAGCAAAATAAACAGGTTTTTGTTTAGTGTTTAAACGGGTTCAGTTCGCGTGGTGGCTTTATATAACATTTTCTGTAGTTCAAGGTTATTGAGAAGCCGAGTACCTTACAAGAGTCAGGAGTAGAGATGTGCCGTTGCGGGCAATATTGCCCAAAGTGGGTAAATTGCTGGCAATATTGCCACCAATATTCATACTTCGGGCAATATTGTCACCAATTTTTTCACTCCACGGCAGTATTACCAAGAGTATAGGAGTAAACCAGCTTTTGTATTAAGGAACTTTTTATTGAAATACATTTCGTAACGTGACTCTTTTTCCGGTTTCGCGGTCACGGGTTTAGAACTTCTAAAACGTGACGAAGTTCTTTGAATTAAATTACAAAGGTATTTTTTTTCAAGTTAAGAAAAATTTTAAATTGTGTTTGCGTTTTAATTAAAATTTGGTAAGAAACCATTGCGACATTTCCATTCTAATACATAGGGGAGAATTTTTGTTTTGAAAAGGATATTTTGTCAAACTAATTAATGAAACAAACCAAACATCGTCAAACTTAAGTGGCAATGGGCAGGGGCCATTGCTCGCAGCACAAAGGCCCCCTACAAGGTGGACCGATGACCTGGTTAGGGTTGCGGGAATCTGATGGATGCGAGAAGCACATGACCGTTCATTGTGGCGACACTTGGGGGAGACCTATGTCCAACAGTGGACGTCTCTCGGCTGAAATGATAATGATGATGATGAAATATAGAAAAGATTGACTGGAAGAAAATGCATTATGTAAGTTGTGTATGTTCATTAAAAAAGTTAAATTTTTTTCAGTATTGATGTGCATTAAAAAAACATTTTTTTTACTTCTGCTTGAGTTGAGCGAGAGCTGTCAGACAGTTACAGATTAAAACCCACCTTTTTCCTTCAGTTGCCTTAGCGTTCCAAGACTACAGGTTTCCCTTTCGGAAGTAAACCCGTGGCCCTGCTGCCCAGCAGGGCTGAAGCCAATGGGGCCACGTTATGGGCGTATAAACCCTGTAATAGCGCATTTTTGAAATTTAATATTGTGTTGCACCTGTTTCATTATTTTAATACTTTTATTTTATATCTTATTAGGCAAATGTAAATTTATTAATGAATGAATTGACGTGGTTATAACTTTTTTTATATTTTGTTTTGTGATGTTTTAGCCAACTATTTATTCTTGTATTTTTTTTTTATGTTTTTAATTAATAGATAATATTTAAATAATAATGCTCATTTAGTGGCACGTTTTATCACATGAAATGAATAAACGGGGGTTGACCGGTGACTCGTGGGGGCGACCTGCGCCCAGCCTGATACCGGTAATGTATTAAAATTATGGCGGGGATGCGGTTGAACAATAAGGTTTTAACTACATTATAGCACTAGTGCGCAATAGTAATCAAAATGTCACAGTTTGGTAACAAGAGCCATTATGTACCTAAGTGCGATGTAATAAGAGTCACTTTCTGAGCAAGTGTATTGAAAATATTTAAGTGGGACTTCCATACAACAAGCACGACTCACACTTGGCTTGTTTTGTTTTTAATATTCCAACTTACGTATAAGTAGAAGATAAGCTTAGGTAGAAAAAAAATTCATATAAAATAAAAAGTTAAATTAAATAAAAAGCAATTTAAACAATCCCTACGAAAAATAACATTAAAAACATCAACATTAATAAAAAATATAAATAAAAAAGTTAAACAATTAACTTACAAACTTAGGGGATAACTGTTAATTTACGTTACTAATCCGAAAGTTAGCGAACTCCTATTGTTAGTACTTACATAATAACAGAACAGTAACCATTGTCAAAGTTTAATATTAAATTTCAACTTAAATCTCTGTTTCGCAAATGTTGTTAACTAGCTATATGCCGCGGCTTTTGTGTTAAAATCTAGTGTTAATTTTTTTTCTACACTAATACTATAAAGAGGTAAACTTTAGTGACAATGGGCAGGGCACATTGCACGCAGAACAGATGGTCGATGGTGACGAAAGGTTTTGGAGTGGACCACGTACCGGAAGACGCAGCGTTGGAAGGCCTCTAACAAGGTGGACCGATGACCTGGTCAGGGTCGCGGGAATCCGAAAGATGCGTGACGCACAGGATCGTCGTTGTGGCGACGCTTGGGGGAGGCTTATGTCCAACAGTGGACGTCTTTCAGCTGATATGATGATGATGATGATAGTAAAAGTCTGACACGCTCTTCAATTCCGTCCAAGAGCGGGATAAGTAATTACAGGACTTCCTCTCTCAAAAAAAAAAAATTTGTGTGCCAAATCTCTCTCTCAAAAAAAAAAACTATTGCGTCAAAATTCATTCAAACCCAATAGGTCATTAAAGGCTGAAGGAGTGACAAACAAACACCCCAATAAAAGCTTTTATCTTCATAATACCAACATAGCATAATAAGCCTTTTAATGTTCCCACTGCTGGGACTCAGGCCTCCTCTCTAGGAGAGGGATTGGGCTGTAATGCACCACGCGGTCTCAGTGCGGGTTGGTAGATGTCACGTTTCTTCAAATTTTTGGTTCAAGGACATACCGGTTTTATCACGATGTTTTTCTTTACCGTTTTGAGAGCAGTGGAGTGGCTGAGTTTAAATAGTCAAACTAGTAAGTCGGGGCCGTTACCACTCGGCCACTATTGCTCTTATCATAATACTTTTTATTTCCACAACTATCACACAACGCCGTCTAGTCCCAAGCTATGTGGAGCTTGTGTTATGGGTACTAGACAACTGATAAACATACTTATATATTTCTAAATACATACATATTATAGATAAATTACACCCAGACAAACAATTTTGTCCTGGTTGGGAATCGAACCCAAGACCTCCGGCATAGCAGTCAGGGTCACTAACCATTAGACCAACAGGCCTGTCGAAATATCCTCCCATACATGTAGTACATCCCATACATGTAATACATCCCATAGAATAGATGTAGTACACACATCTATGTTCACAGGTTCACCAGCACAATAATGTACATGTTGTGGTTTCGAGAGAATGCTCTGAATACATGTGTACGTACTACCTCAATAGTATATCATATATGTAGATAGGTATTACATTCTTCAATGACAAATATGCCAGGGGTGAGATCACCAGTGATCGAGTAGGGTCAGAAGCGGAATATGAATAAAAGTTTTTATATCTTTTTTTAGTTTGAATTTGTGTTATTGCATATCAGAAGGTCCTAGAAATACCATTGAAAAAAATTAGCAATAAACGTGAACTTTAATTTATTGTATTTACAACATATAACTGAAAAGATTCTAAGCTCCGCTAAGCTGGGGACTAGATGGCGTTGTGTGATAGTTGTGGAATATTATATTATATTATAAATTCACACCTCAGTCAGAAAACACACATCCTGCTAAATAGTAAATGTACTTAGGTAATGTTTTAAAAAAAATGGATACTTTAAAAATAGTTGAAATCGATTTAGTAGTCCATTGTGATTATTGTGAACATACTACATTCAGGATGTACATTTATTACGTTATATTTTGTGTAACTAAAGAATGTGAAAGCCCAAAAACAATAGACGAATGAATATACATACGTGGCGTCTACAACAACCAAAATCGTCTGAAACACTACCATCGTCACTTTAAAACTCGAATAATCACATAAAACCCCCATAACTCAAAGGCTTGCACCACACTCCAATACCACTCCATTACGGCATCGCAATGCACCACAGCCCAAAGTTAAACTGTACACCGATAATGCGAGAATGCGCCCTAACATTAAACCTTTATTATGGGGATAGCAAACTTATCACATGCGTGCCAGTTCCGAAATAATTCACGAACATGAACCCGTTTTTTTTTGAGTCGTGTAATTAAACGATGACTTCTCCCGCTTAGGGCTGGAGTGAGAGTCTTTTACTGAGTAAAACCAAATCTGTGTTCTTCAGTCGCCTTTTGTGTTCTAGGACTACAAGTTTACTTATCAGAAATTTACCGTGCCTTAATGGCACGGTAAATTTCTGATGGTTTGGCCTCTATGGTTCTGGTTCGGTTTTGCTGGTATATTTAAGAGGCGCATGCGGACGCTGTCGAACACTACGTGCCGTCGTAAACTTGAACTCTTCAGTGTGAAGAAGTAACAAACAAATACTTACAAGTTTTCGCCTTTATAATATTAACTTAAAAGAGCAGCCAACCCGATATACCTTTTCACTTTTCTCAGGTCATCTTTCATCGAGGGACTGGAACAATTTGCCTGCTGCGGTCTTTTTTAATTTAGGTGTCTTTAAGGCAAGAGTGAATATGCTCTTAATAAACTAGTGCACCTCACCATCAACGATTTCATCAATGCTTACCATCGCAGTCAAGTACTAGTTTATACTAATTAAAAAAAAAAACGGTTGCCGATAGACGAGTGGGAGCGAGAAGCGCCCTCTTAATGTTCCCATCGTTGAGATACAACTTATTTGTGAGAAGATATGGGGAACAAGTCTTTTACGACACATCATGGCCATATTATTAAAAAAAAAAAATCACACCAACTCCAATCAAGGTCCGCCATCTCTGCTCTATGATATACCACGAATATCCCAAATGATATACCGTGCTATATCCCAAATGCACACAAAAACCCTCCCTTGATTAAAAATGCCGAATATTTACACAAGTCTCGCTTCTCTAATAAAAGCGAGGTGTGAATAGTTAAAAGCACTCTGTGGAAGATGAAAACTGAAGTGAAAAGCTGTTGTTTAACAATATACACTAGATATAGGCGGTTCCTAAGATTTGTGTACTTTGGGATTTGAGAAAAAGGGAGAGTTGTCTATGGCTTTTTGTCTATGAAGGATATAAGATAGAAATGTGAACTGTAAAAACTAAATGTGTCAAGAATTGATTTTTAAGAACAACTGTTTGATAAATTGTGATGGCAGAATCTATCCGGCCGTCTGGTAACTGTCCGGACCAAGCCCAAGTCGTCGACGGCGCGCGCTGTTCCCGAGCGCCTCAAGGAGTTGTCAGCAACAGCAGGGGCCTAGCCGTTACGAAGCCTACTGGGGCCAGGGTTATCCAAAAGGGCGCTCGAGCCCCGGTATGAAGGCTTGAAGGAACGGAATGGGGTTTTTAGTCAGTAAGAGTCTGACACTATCTCCCGTTCCGCCAAAGAGCAGGGGTTGACATTGGACGATTTTTCCCATTGAAAAAAAAAATGGCAGAATTTTATTTATTTAAACTTCATGTACAGTAGTGGTACAGAGGCGGACTTAATGCAAGAAGACTTTCTCTACCAGTCAACCTTTGGGTTAAAAATGACAACACTATGATAGGTATGCACAATAAATAAGTAACAGAAACAGAATCTTGGTGGTTTTTTGTCAATACTGTAGCAAATCTTCTGTAGCGACTTACGGATTGTTTACCCGATATAATTCTTTTTTTAAAATGATATAAACCAGTGCCTGACTGCGATCCCTCCTGATGGTATGCAGTGATGCAATCGTTGATGGTGAGGCGCACTAGTATAGTAAGAGCCTATTCAGTCTAGCCTTGAAGGCACCTAAATTATAATTGGACAGGAAGACCGCAGCGGGCAAATTGCTTATTTATAACCTCCAAACTTAGCAGTAGCTTACTGTTGACTGAGCAGTGGTGTCCTAGTGGTAACGTCTCCGACTTACCGAGTTTTAGATCGTGGGTTGAAGCCTAACCAGGCGTGTTAGTTTGTGTAATTTATTTTATTATCACTGCTCTCAAAACAGGTGAAGGTAAACATCGTGAGGAAATTAAATCAAAATTTTGAAGACATGTGACATCCACAAATCCGCTTTAGGCTCGTTTTTCTAGAGAGGAGGCCTGAGTCCTAGCAGATGATAGGACTCAGGCCTCCTCTCTAGAAAAAGATGATAAAATTGATATTATTTTATGTTGTAGCGCTTAAATATTACTCTTTTTTCTGTAGTAACTCTCGGAATTACTTGTGACATAAAAATATAGTACGAAAGTATCTTCAAATTTCTATTTTGTCGGGCGAATAAAATCCTAGCATCCAAGTGATTTCCCGCGTCACAGATTGACACCGGGGGTGCTCCGTCGTCGATGGAGCGGGGACGAGGTCTGACAATTTGCGCTTTCACCCTATCTATTACGTAGAATATGTTTCGATCAAGTTATTGGTACATTTTTAGGAAAGGATTAGTTTTGATGAGTAAATGACGAAAATTACTGTGGAGATGACGGTTAATAAATTAATTTGGAAGAAGATATGTTGCGCTGATCCCAAATTAATTGGAGTAAATGTAAGAATGATGACTTTGATTCAAAATAATATTAGACCTATTTTTCCAAAGTTTACATTATTGGCAAACTTAAAGAGCACCCTGCAGAATAGATAGATGGTTGATGGGGTCGAAAGGTTATGGACTTACGCACGAAGTGGACTGGTGACCTGGAGAGTGTCGTGGGAATCTGATGGAGACAGGGAGACCAATGTCCAACAGTGGACGTCTTTCGGCTGTGATTATGATGTCCATCAAAGTGGTTTAGTCGGTTATGTATTATATAAGAACTAAAAAAAATTATAGTGACTAAAAATTCCTAAATGTTCATACATTTCTGTATTCTTTTATGTACCGAAACAATCGACCCTCATGACGTTTACAAATTGTGCGAAAAATGTATGCTTCGAAAATGTATTCCCCAATTTCAAGCTCAATAACTTTCCGTCTGTCAAGTCAAAAGATTTGCATGCCCCTTGTCTCTCAATCTTGAACCTGACCTCCAAAAGTAAGGATTACATTACGAGGCACCCCATAGCGCTCGCTTACTGTAATCCTTAATCACAACACACGGAGAAGTCAACTCAAACCAGCGAAATGAGGATGTTTGAGATTTAAAATGGAGCTAGTCTTGTTGACAAAGAAAATATAAATATAAACAAAGCTGTTAGAGAAAATAATAAAAACACATTAAATGATTTAGAAAAAAGGGACGATGATGATTTTAACTCAGTTGCAGAAATTTTTGAATATATATCTACACTAATATAATAAACAGGTAAAGTTTGTTTTTTTGTTTGGAGGAGGTAATTGCTAAAATTCTTTCACTAGTAGAAAGTTGCTTTATTCCTGAGTGACATAAGCTATATTTTATTTACCCACGCGGGTGAAGCTGCGGGCAAAAGCTAGTATGATATATTGCAGAAAAAAACAGTATTGACTATATCAGAAGTAAATAATAATTTTAACCTAGAAGCAGATATTGATGATGATATTGCTCGTGCCACAGGCTCGTGCATTAATACATGAGAAGACAGTTTGAAGTAAAAAAAAACACCTAACAATTAAAAACAACAAAAAAAAGGTGCAAAACAATAATTTAAAGAGACGCTTGGAAAGAAAACAAAAGAAAATCGACATATACAAAAAAGTAATATCAAGAAACAAAACAATGTCGTGTGTATCATGGTACAGTAATCTTGATCATGACCCGGGGGATGCCGCCGTCCCGGGTTTACTGTAATCTGTACAGCCAGACGCCTGCACAGACGAACCCCAATGCGTTTGAGGAATTTGAATTTTTAACGATATTGACAGATGCTTTGGATACATTATCTTTATCTTCGGTGTGTAAATGGATTCGTAATTCAAGTATCTCAAGTTGGATTGCGAATCCGTCCGTTTTGATTTTCAGTCGTGTAAAACTGTTTTTAAATAAAAATTATCATCATCATCGTTTACCTATTCTTGTCTGATGTTACTTAAGGCCAAACCTGAAATTTTATTGTGATATTCTCTTTTCTTATTTTTATAATTAATTGATTCAACATTATATTGGCAATTGTCTTTGTTATTTCTTGTTAAGCCATCGTTTAATTTCTTTTTTTTTTGTCAGTTTGTTGTTTGGTTTGTTAGTTTTTGTTATCTTGTAGCTTATTCTGTTCCACTCCTGCCATCTGTCCCGGGCACAAGCTTCGACCTTCTTCGACTTATTTGTAATTTGAGATCAAATTCAACCCCTAATTATTGTCTCCAGTTACAATATCAGTTTCCGTAAGCATCTCATATTTGTAAATCAAGATATAAAACATTAGGACCACGTGTGTGGGTGAAATGCCTTGAACCTGACCTCAGGGAGGACTGGGGCGCCGGAGGGTCCGAATATAATCTGTACAAAGAGGGAATCGTGACATGATTGTTTATTTCAACATTACCAGGTCTTATTGTACTTTAGGTACTGAAGGATTTTTCTAGTGTGCCTTTTCTTTGTCTATTAGTATAAATGTTTACATAGCAATAGAAGCCTTTATAAAAAGATTGTACAAAAGATCTAGAAACATGACATTTCTTTAAAAATTATAACTTTGTTGACTATAAAGTTTAAAATTTTAATGACATTCACGGAATTTATATTTGACAATCCATTGACTGTAATAGTTACAACAGAAATACTTGATTTTGATACGATGTGACCCTAATCTGATAACTCCGAGAACACAGTTCAGACTTCTTGAAATACTGATCCAGAAAAACCGCCAAACAAGTTCATTTCCAAAAGGACCATCTTCAAAAAACATGTCCCTATTTATTCCCAATCGGGGACCATCAATGCCTTCCTCAGAGTCTCATAAAACGTACCCCTAAAAATAAATGGTCATTATTCCGCCACACTTGTTGCCTTCAATGTTGTCGTCATGTCCCATCCTTGGCTAGGGTTGGCAGAGTGAATAGTGGGCCTCTCAGTATGTGTGTGCCTCTGGGTCGGATGTGAGAGGATCCGGGGTAAGTTATATGACGTAGTAGACGAGATTTGGATAAGGACGTGTTGATTTGGACATTTGCATGTGGGTATGGTTTTGTGAAATGGTTTTGATTGTGTGCTTTTGAAATTTTCAAGATCTGTAATTGTGCAAACTATCTCTTTATCGTTTTTAGTCATAAAAGATAAAAAATCTTCTTTTACAGTTTTGGTGAAAGGAAACCTCCCTGGGGTTCCCTTTCCTGGGACGCAAGTCAAAGAAGGAAAATAGGAGTGTGTTTTAGTCTGACATGTCCTTCCACTTCATCTTAGAGCGGAAGAAGTGATTGGATGATTTCCTACCTAAAAAAAATGTGGCCACTAGCCAGTATAACCATTCAATGTTTAAATCCTCAAAATCATTAAATAACTTAGGGTTACGGGGATTTTCTGAAAAGGAGACACCTAGTTCTAGAACACAAAGGGCAACTGGAGGACACAGATATGTTTTTAGCAGTCTGATAAACCCTCGCGCTCTGCCTAGAGAAGTCATTAGATGATTGATGATGCCCTTAAAAAAAATCCATCTTCACAGTTCCAAAATACCGTCATCGTAGCCCAGAAGCCTGTATTCCCACTTCTTATGAAACCAAAACCATGCAAATTCCCGAACCAAGAGCAGGAACCTTCCGAAGTTTTAAAATATGTATCTTGTAAAGCCGGGGTAACCCTACGGGTATGAATATGGCGGTATCAGTGACCGGTCCGGGACCGTCTGGCGCGCGTCTGCCCCCGGTATCGAGATTAATGCCTCCTGTGGTTACTCGCCCAAGGTCACGTTTACGTACGTTTGTTTTTGTCGCCGCTGGTCCTTTTTGGTCCTTTTGCTATATTAGCACCGTTTTTAAAGGGTTAAGGGGACGGACCTTTGTTGCGAAGTTGTGCGAAATGGGAAAATGGATTAGGTTATCTGTTTTCGGATTGGTGAGAAGCATTAAGATCTATTTAACCTTTCTTTTAGCCATTACTCTGTGTCAACCTGGAATTTGGAAGTTGGTTTTTTTAGTTGGGGAAACATCCAATTAATTCTCCCACTCTTGGGCGGAGCGTGAGGGCGTGACAGACTTGTATTGACTAAACCCATTCCTATGTTCCTTCTTCTTCTTTGCCTTCGTTCCAGGACCCTAAGGTTCTAAGCTACGAGTATGTCTAAGGTTTTGCTTTGTCATACTAATTAAGGATATATTAAATAAAAGATCTTTTTATAAAATAATTCTCCTGTTCATTATGAGTAAGCGCAAAGCAAAATAAAATACTCATTAATATATAAATATTTTCTTACTACAAATCTTCATAGCAGCGGACATAAAATCGAGTACCAGTCTTCAAACGTATGTGTGTGTGAACAGCAATGGTATAGAAAGAATATTTTTCTCATAAAAGAAAATAAAGAAAAAGATAAAGCGTATACGGTCGGAAGTATTTAATAGAGGCGATGTTTCGTAGCCGGCGGCGTAGCAGTGCTACGCTTCGTAGGCGTGCTACGACAAGTCTACGCAGACTGCGTAGATAGTAATAGCTGTAATTGTGTTTTCTTACGGGATTTTTATACTAGAATATTCTTTTATCTCTAGTGAGGAATATAATGTAATTATCCATGAAGAAGTTTGGGATAAATCGGGAATGTGCCTACAAGGTCTGAGAGTATATTTAGCTAGTCAAATGGCTTTGTTCAGTTGCTAATGGGTTTTTTATAAATATAAAATGCTAAAAGATAATATGTGTTATGAGAAATTTTTGTTTAAAAGGTGTCTTTGAGTCAAGATTACTTCTAGGCAAGCATACTCCATTGTCGGCCACATCATAACTTACTATCAGGTGAGATAGCGATCAAACGTATAAATAATAAAAAAAAACGGTAAGTACTGGATTTTTTAAAATAAACTATTTCCTTAAGTTTATGTCCCCGAAAGAAATTCTAACAAAAACGAAGTTTTTGAACAACTGATTTTAAAATGAAAATGCGTTTATTTCAAAGTGTTATCAGAGTTCCTAAAACAGCCTGTCACTTCCTAACTTCGGAGGCTTTGTCAGCTCAGTTCTAAATCAATTATGTACGCTTCCCGAATCATTCGGAAGCAGATTTTCTTCAGCACTAGTTTTTATTCAAGACCGAAAAAACAGATAATTTCAAGGTTTTTTATTCCTTCCAAAATATGTATCGTACGGAGTTTATCTCTCGACAGTAAAACACAGCCTTAATTTTATGTATTTCCAATCGATTTTATTTTTTATGTCAATGGTTTTATAGTATGATATATGCTTTCATAAAATTTATAGCCATATAAACTTGTAGGTCCATAACAGTAAAAATGTATCATTAGTTATGTTTTCCTGTAACTCCAAGAATTACAGGCCCGATTCATGTTCGTAGATAAAATTTATTTTAAAAGTTTTTTACTGTTTGCAATACTATTTTGTTATAGGTTATAAAATAGGAGATGAATGAAAAGAAGAATATTTGACGGCCTTCCAAATCATTGCAAAGGGAAATCTAATTAAAACTTATTGGTAGATAATATAATCTGTAAGTTTTTAGTTGTGCGTGCATCACGTAAAATGTACGAAATCGATGTAGATAACTTTTAGACATTAAAATTGTCTAGTTACAGACATATTAATGAGGCTTTCAGCTCGGGTCAGTTACTTTAGAGTAGTGGGTAATATAATGACATTACATGTTTAGTCAATTGTGCCATTGCTAAACTGTACATACATAATATTTCCCAACGAAGGCTATGGGCATTGAATTAATGAAAAAAATATGTGTAGAATATATAATTTTAAAAGTTAGTTAAAAAAAGTGTTTCTTTCTGCCATCCCACATCAATCCAAAAAAAAGTAAACTGTCATCTCTTGCCGCCAAAATTAACGTCAAACGCCACAGATAACCAAACTCGAACGCAAATCCATAGTCAATCAGAAACAAATGAACACGTACGAAAATTCGAAATTCGAAATTCACCAAATAGATCGCGGAAGGCTGGCACGGGGTGCGAGGGGACACTTTCACCCTCGCGTCAAGGTCACGCGGACATTGCAGCGAGGCACATGACTCGCGCTAGTGTGGGTGCATGTATTCCGAATTCGGGTGTGTTTACGTTTTAACATAGGCCCGTTAGTTGTGGTAATGGAACGGGAATTATATTGTTCTCTGTGTGCGTAAGTCTTTATGGCGTCTGTGGCCAGTAAACTGTTCCAGACTAAAGAGCAAGATATTTATCGTTTATTTTAGAATACGCCGCCATTTTATAGCTCTAAAGTTTTCTTAATCAACTTTTACTATCTATAGGCTGAATAAAATGTTTTCCTAACGTAATTTAATTATTCACTTTCTTTTGTTCCAATATCTACTGTTGGTAATTTGTTTTGACTTATTTAAATATCGATATAGCTGTTCATCGATTTATACAGAGATTTTATTCGAGCTCAGATTTTTTTACGTAATAAAGCTAATTTTTCAGATCCTGCAATAAATCTAATACACAGGTGAATGCTCTTCGAAGAACTGATAGAATTTACCTATTGTACCAGAGGTCGTGAACAGTAGACCGAAAAACACTCGATTATAGACTAGACGCGTTCGCAATTTGTCGACTCTGCGTAATTTGGGCGGGAAATTGATTTTTTATGCCATTAAAGGCGGGTGAGAGGGTGAGGTTTGGGGCGCGGGGGGAGGGGCACGAAAGTTATCGGATTTTCGCGCCTCGAGCAGTAAACCCCCGCACAATCGTCGGCATGAAGGTTAACAGCTTTATTCAATGTTGCCAGTATTATAAATACAATAACTACGTCGTAACGTTTGAGTGTACTTGTGTAAAGTTAGGTTGTAAAGATCTGGAGTCGGTGGAGTGCGGACGTTGGGACATGATTGTTGTCTGTGTTAGTACTTTGATTAGATTCTCTGAATTACATGTCTACTCGTAGGTAGTAAAATTTAACTTGTTTTGTTGGAGAAGTTTGGATAAAGGAGTCTGCTCATTGCATCTTATCGTATCATGATCATCTATTGAAAAGTACGAGACTATCACTGTTGCGGGTCATGCACGGGGCATTTCGTTAGGTCACACCTTTACGCACTGTTATTGAAACGATGAGCATACGGGTTACACTATGTATGATGCCCGGAAGGTCGTACTAATTGAAGTCATGTGCCTTTCTGTGCTAGATACGTTTCTATTTATTTCCTTGAGTAACGAACAAGCTAGCTCTCTAGTTGCAAAATGTCGATCAGCCGTTGAAAACTTTGCACTAAAGGGAAGGTGCACTTGGACCCCATAACACAGGCGTTTCCCCCAAACGGCTCAAAACTGTAATTACCAATAAGGTTACAGTATTTGTGTTGTTCGAAGGTTTCAGCAGCTTCAGTTTCAGCGACGGCACAGTCCACCGTACTTGACTTATGGGAAGGCGCGAGAGTCTCGACACAAGTTGCGTCCTACTCTAGAAGCCTGGCCACCTTCCATTGCACTAACGTAATCATTAAGGTAAAACTACACAGCGAACTCGTGTGCCACGTACGCAGATCAGCGTACGCGGCACACGAGTTGGTCTCCATACATTTTATATGGAAACTAGACTTGTAGAGCCACACTAAATACACGCCACGCGACGCCACGCGACGTCGTTCTACGTACAAACTAGACATGGCCACGTGAGCGTCGTAGTGTATTTTTAGCTTTAAGCCAGTCCTTTGGTTAGGTCGATCAGTCGCCAAGAAATTGCCGTTGAAAAGGAAAGTTGTACTTGAGCCCCATGACCCAAGAGTTTCAACCCCATACGACTCAAAACTCTAATTATTAAGGTTATATTTGAAGATTTGAGCTATTTGAGGTTTACATCAGCTGTAGCTTCAGTGCCTGCACAGCCTGCCGTCCTGGGAACATGGGATGGCGTAAGGGTCAAAAGGTTATGTCTTATTCCAGAAGCCTACCCACCTTCCATGGTATCAACGTAATCAGTTCCCTATGTACAAAACGTGATGAAGAAAATTCTTTAAACCAAAGTCAGTCTTTTAAGCGTTCAATTTCAAAATTAATGGTACCTAAAGAATTAGCATAAACGGCGATTCTACTTTCTCAGTCTAGGAATTTTAAATAACTAGGTTATTTCTAAGGAATAACTTGCAAAAGGGAATATCATCGCGATTATTCGACTTAATTAAAAAGGTCAAGAGTCTTGGAGCGAAAACTTTTTGGTCGCTGTCGAATTTCGTTAGGTGCTCTATGGTATCAAGTTTTATTTTTATTTAGGAAGAATCTTTTAAAATATTATGATTGTATTTGAGTGAAGGGATATTTTGCTTTTGATTTCACCAAGACTTCACTTCAAGTTATGTATTTCGGAAAGTGATACTGTCCTTTTAGTTCACTGTGGGAAAAATGCGCTGAAATTGTTTTTGAATTCTATCAATATTGTAGTCTTAGAGTAATTACGTACTGCAGGAATGTTTAAAAGTGTTACTGTGGTCCTGAAACGTAAAAGGTAACTGAAGGACACGGGTGAGTTTTAGTCCGTAAAAGTTTTATACATTCTCTCACTCCATCTTAGAGTGGGAGTAATCATTGGAAGAAAAAAAAACAAGAAATCTTCCAATGATTACTCCCACTCTAGGATCTCAAAACACCCATATCAAGCTCTTGATTAAGCTTGACAGTCTATCAAAAAAGCGTTGAAGAGCAGCAGGTATTTTATTTTTATTAGTTTACTTGTGATGAAATACTTCTACATCTCCCGCTTTAGGTGGAGCGAGAGGGCTTGTCGAACTTTTTCTGACTATAACGTACCTATGTTCTTTCAATTGACCTTTACGTTCTAATGCCACGGTAACACTTTCGAACATTCCCGTAGTATTAGTACGTAATTATAAAAAAAAACAATGAGTCTAAAAAATACCTACTTAACCTAACCTAATTCCCAACTTACACAAAGACCTACAAATCAAGCGAAAACCAAACCTGTATCAGACATTTTGCCCGTTTTAAATTAACTAAGTAAACTGTCTTCCTAAAATCGATTACTCATTTATAAACTTAACTATAGCATTCTAAGTTTTAACAGTTCTAACCCTACCCCAGTGAAGTTACGATCTCCATGGCGGCATGGTGTAGTCGAACAGATTGTCGTAATGGAGAGTGACGTCACCGTTTCCCCCTGGTGTAACGGTGTAGTAGAACTCTGACCACAGAATTATTGTACACGAAGATAGTCAATTGGTATCGATTTGGTGGAGAATTTGCGTTCATTAATCTTTGGAATTAGTCTGAGATGGTCTTTTTTAAAGTAAATATGTTTGAAATAATAATAAAGAGATAATAATAATCCTTTATTATCAGGCAATTAAGGTTCATATACAAAATGCACAAATAATCTTCATCATTATTTCAGCCGAAAGATGTTTTGTTGGCCATAGGTCTCTCCCAAGTGTCGCCAGAATGACCGGTACGGTATGCGTCATGCATCCATCGGATTCTCGCAAAATAACAAACTAATACATAGTTATAAAATATATGAGTATTATTTAGTTTTGTGACGTTTTTAGAATTTGCTACATTCAAAAGCCTTTAATTTAGAAACTGTATAAAAATAAATTCTCTCATTTTTACAGTAAAAAAGGAAGACAGAACAAAATAAATCAAGAAAATATTTCACTAAGAACAATTTCTAAAAAGAATTTTCCTCTAGCTATTCTTTTAATAACTTTAATTGTTCAGAATCACGACTCGAAGTCGGCGTCTACGAAAGTCGATCGAACACGGAAGCGTAGTTCGCTGCGTAGTGTAGTTATACTGCAACGTTCATACAAATTCGTCTGACGCACACACTCACAAACCTGTGTATAATATTCATCAAAACAAACGCACACAGGGGAAAAGCGTCTGCCGAATTAAACCCACACAGACATAAGTTACGAGGAGTGAACTATCCAGTAAGTGTGGTCGGTGTGTGTGTGAATGAGAGAGAGAGTGTGACGAAATTTCACTTTCCGTTTTGGCAACGTCGCCCGACGACCGACGCGCCTCCCCGTTCGTCGACATTTCAACAGGGGTGGGTGCACGGCTAGTTCGTTCCGTAAGCCGACATTTTCATTTTTAATATTGGCATCGCGGTCGTAATTGAGAACGAGGCATTCCAAATTTAAAACAAACCCTTTCGAATTTAGATCGCTGTATTTTTGGAAATTATCGAATCGATTTGTAATATTATCACCGTTGTTCAAAAGTTCGTTCTAAGTAGAATAATAATAATGATGTCTATTCAAAGACACTACGGTTGAACGAACCGTTCAAAAGTTTGTGCAAATTCGCCTAGAAAATAAAAGGGGAGTAGTTTAGACAAAAGATTGAAAGACGCGCAGAAAAAAAAACGCAAAGTGAGTTGTAGTAATGTAACGGTACTGTGTGTGGGGCATTTCAAATACTTCAAAAGCTCAGACGATTCTCGGAAGTGTCATCCTCTAATGTGTGAGTGAGACGGCACGATGTTGCCGGCTCCTTCTCACGACTATCGACTCACAAAGGGACGCGAGTTGAATATTTTTCGTGCATTTTACACTTTAATATAATTCACTCGGTGTAATGTTTAAATTGAAACGTTATTAGATGTATAATGTTGCATATATTTTTTTAAATTAAAAACGTACATTATAGAAATAGTTTTGTTAGTTAGGTACATTAATTACTTTTTGGGAATATGCATACGTAAGCATCTAGTGCTTGATTTTTAGGGTTTTTTTTTCCGGGTACAAGTTAAAAGGCGAAATGTTTTAATATTGTGTGTGTGTGAGTATGTTTCTTACTTCTTCACGCTCGAACGGCTGAACGGATTCCGACGAAATTTGGAACGCGGGTAGATCATATCCTAGAACAGCATATAGAGCAGTAGCACTTTTTATCCCTGTATATTTCATTGGGATAATTTATTTCATAATTAGACATATTTCGGAGGCCATTAAGACACTAAATATAAATTGTGAAGTATAGTCTGTCTAAAAAGTCAAACGACTTGGGAATTTTGTATAATATTGAATCATTTAAAATATACTAACATTCAATAAAAAAAATCTATTAATCATTGATCAAAATCTTTTAATCAACCTTAATTAATAAACCAGCGTTGACTACATCAGATTTCATTTTACTTTAACAATAACCCAAGTCCTTTGACTTTTTAGACAGACTCTACCAATCACAAACGAAGAAAGGGTAAATATAATCGACTATTTACATTTTCCCAATTGATTGAGTTGAAACAATAACGTCCCTCAAAGCGACAAAAACCGACCGTTCGCAAAAAACAAAACAACACCGCATTCAGAATTCGGAAAAGCAAAAAATATCGAAATAAATATTTAAAGGACCGATTCATGGTTCATTTAATTCATCAATTGATTTGCATGTGAATATTTTATCTACTGTGGTAGTGTTGAATCCATTACTATAATGCCAAGGTCTCTGTTTGGTTCACAATGTGTATCTCGCCTTATTTTCCATGCATTAGACCAAAATACTCTAGTTTTGAGGCCGTTGCGACCTGGTGAGAGTTCGGGGACGAGATGGATGCGAGACGCACAGGATCGGTCGTTGTGGCGACGCTTGGGGGAGGCCCATGTCCAACAGTGGACGTCTTTCGACTGAAATGATGATAGGGAGTTAAGAGTTGAATGTTCGAAACATATTGTATTTTAAAGTCTTCTTTTAGAATCCTTTAATTTTTATTCATAAATGTTTTTATTATTTATCATTTATATTCTGTGTGCCTCCGACACTTGCCAATCCTTTCTCTTTCGCGTCAGTCTAGTCCAGGTTTTTCCATATCTTGAATGGTCCACCAGCCTTCGGGATCCCAACCTGAATTCCAGCCACAGTAGTCGTGGACTTTCGAACGACGAGAAATGGATAGCTGATCCGGTCGCCCAGCACGCGTATTGTACGCGCGCCTCAAAGAGAATAGATGTCTGCAAAACCGTTTATATTATATTATAAAAAAAACTTGAACACCAAAATGGGCTTTCCTAATTATTCTAAACCTAAATGATTATTATATTCTATCTCGCTCGCACTCATGGAGCTTATATTGGGAGACAGCAAATCATTAATGATATGGAAGGCGTTACACACTGCTACTGATATTTGTGACCCGATGAATCAGTTCTCCACGCGTCCAGTCGTTTAAGGTGAATTTGCTTTGGACGTGAGAGTGGCTTTCGATAGGGTTCCGGTTTCAGGTCAAGTTTAGTGAAGGGTACTTCAGGGTTCAGTTGGCGCTCTAACTGGGACTTGGGACACATTTACTGTCCCTGTTTTTGTCGCACTATGCTTTAAAAACAGTTTGTGTTTTTCGTTTAAAAAAACTTAGTTTTGAGTCATTTTGTTTTTTTTTAGTTGGGATTTTATCGAGTTCCACAAATAACCGGAACTTCTCCCATTCTGAGTAGAACGAAAGGTAG
Source organism: Mythimna albipuncta (assembly GCA_929112965.1). Taxonomy (NCBI): domain Eukaryota; kingdom Metazoa; phylum Arthropoda; class Insecta; order Lepidoptera; family Noctuidae; genus Mythimna; species Mythimna albipuncta. The sequence continues at coordinate 21,593,829 of OV815961.1, read as the reverse complement.
TGTCAGACTTTTACAGACTAAACCCCACCTGTGTCCCTTCTGTGTTCCAGGGTCACGGTAACATAGAACACACTTTCGAACATCTTCGTAACCCTATCAGGTTTCGGTCCTAGTGGGCCTCAACCATTTGGGCATCCCCGCCGTCGATTCAGGCTCTATCCTTACTGGACGGCCGGACGGCGAGCTAACCATTGCTACGTCTACGCGTCCACGCAACAGTGGTCGAAACTCAACCTGCAATTCCCGACGCCTGTTTTGATGCAAGCGTGTCAATTTTTTTTGCCCATTCATTCAGCTTTGATAGGGTTCAAAATTATAATAACTAATGTGTTTTAGGGAATAATCAATCAGTAAATCCGCCTGAAGCATTAAGTCCGCCTTTGTACTTTTTGTTTCATGAAGATTAAATAAATAAATACTGATATCTCCTGCCCTTGGGAGGAGCGGGCGGGCGTACCAGAATTTTACTGACTAAACACGGGATCCTGTTCCTTCTTTGCCTTCGAATAACCCGTGGATACTGACATAATAAACTGAAATATAACATTTCCTAGCATAAAAGCTCTACTTCAACAAATTCTCTTCTTACAAATTGACTACCACCTTATACATAGTAATAACGAAATAATTTAGAGACTGAAGAATTTTAATAAGCCATCGTTTTTTTCAACAAATCTCAATGTTTTTCACAACAATGTTACTTTGTAAGCATCAGATACTTTATTCCTGAAAGAAGTCTGAAAGCGTTAGCATTAATTTACATAAACACGATACGATTTTCCAAGTACTATCTAGAAGATTTAGAACGCTGATTAGTTTGAATCCCTTATAAGTTTTAAAAAACCGGCTAAGTGCGAATCGAACTCTAGCACGAAGGGTTTTGTACCGTTCGTAGCAAAAAAACGGCAAAAAAATCACGTTTGCTGTATCCATAAATATTTGCTTTATTCTGTTTTTAGTGGCAACAGAAATACATCGTCTGTGAAAATTTCAACTGTCTAACTATCACGGTTTATGAGATACAGTATGGTGACGGACAGACAGACAGGCGGACGGACTGACAGCGGAGTCTTAGTAATAGGGTCCCGTTTTACCCTTTGGGTAAGGAACCCTAGAAAGTGGGCGCCTCTACCATTTTTTTTTATTTGTTCGTTGCCGACGGTTATATTTTTTTTCGATTTACCGATCGAATCGAAGCGTTCCAAAATTAATTGCGTTAAAAGTTTTCGGGCTCAACGTTGTAAGTTCACGCTCGTCTTGCAAATCGATTGGTTAAGGCTGTGCCGCAGGCTGCGCAGGAGTCGGATTACGGCCGGATGCGGCTGCGGAAGTGGCATGGCCGGCGGACGCGCGCCATCTTGTTTTTGCTCTGTGCGCTTGTGCACCTCACGAGGATGTCTTTTTATTGTTTTTTTTTATCTTTTGTTTTTCGAGTGCACGAGCCAGTTTGTTTTTTAGATCGCTGTAATGGGCAATCGTTTTTACTTGGACATGCTTCCTTAGGTTTTGTAAATTCATTTAAGTTTTTATTCAGCTTGGTAGGTAGCTTTTAAAATGAAGATATCCATAGGAAAACCATGGTTGCCGCCATAGCACGAAGAATCGCCAAACTTAAATGGCACTTTGCTCGCAGAAAAGATGGCCGTTGGGACCGAAAGATTCTGAAGTGGCGACCGCGTACCGGAAGACGCAGCGATAGAAAGCCTTCTACAAGGTGGACCGATGACCTGGTGAAGGTTGCAGGAATCCAATGTATGCGAGACATACAGAACCGTTCATTAAGGTGACACTTGGGGAAGGCCTATATCCAGCAGTGGACGTCTCTCAGCTGAAATGATGATGATGACGACGATTGGTAGGTTTAATGCAACGTTGAGTTGATTTAATGATTTATTTACAAATGATATTCGTTCTAGCATAATGTATTGGATTTAAGAATGGCACAAAGGACAACATGTATGGGACAATCGCTGCCAATCCAGTCACAAGTGAGAAAATTTTCTTTAGCGACGATAAATTCTCAGCTGATATTCTTTCACATCTCTGTCTAACGCTGCTGAAATATGAACTCTAACATGTCAAAAATAAAGTAGGTAATCGTCTAAGACTTTATTGTTGACATTTGACAGTTCTACTGTGAATAAAACCTCATTGTTGTTGGGTCCGAAAAAAAAATACAAAAGCAGGTAAAAGGAGCTTTTGTTGTATGCTGCGTTTGCGCAAGTTTCGTAACAAAAGCTTGCGAGGCCGATGCGCGGACGCACAATAGCTGATAAATTATTTGCTAATTTAGTGTGCGAAGATTGCACCTGGTGATAGTGAGGTCGAAAAAGTTTTATCTTATTACTTTCTGTTGATTTTTTAAAATACGACTGTTATACGGATTTGGTATGTGACCTTTTGGGTCTATAAGAAAAAAAGTTTAATTATCATCATTTCAGCCGATAGACGTCCACTATTGGACATAAGCCTCCCCCAAGTGTCGCCATAATGAACAATCCTGTGCGCAAAAATTTTCGGTTTTGGCAAAATCCATACTTCTATACTTATAAACGAGCTGACCCAGCGAATTTCGTACTGCCTAATACGAGTAGTCAATGAATGTAGTACATATATAATATGTTTTTCTTTCGATAGTGTCAAACGATTGCGATGAAACAAAGATGACTTACGACGACTACATGAGTTCATTCCCTAATGTTCAAAATATAGACATAGCCCAAATTATGTACCGTATGAATAATAAGATCTTTTTGGTTATCCATCATGAAGATATTTATCTACCTACGAGTACTTATACCTACTAGGTAACTGTAAAGATATAAAAGTTATTTTATGCATGCATGCTCATAGGCATGCAAAATTAACTGTATTCCGCACTAGTGCGGAAAGTGCGTGAACTCACCCTGCCATAATTTATCGTATTAGGCTAGATGCTAGGCGACTCCTACAAGTCACGTGTTAATCCCCGTTTATTCATTTCTTTGTAAGTGTGTTGAAAAACGTCGTTTTATACACGTGGAAATTTTGTCATTGCAGCACGCGGCTCCTTAATACAATGACAAACTTTCTCCACTTGTTTCAAAATGTGCTATTTCAACACTTTGTTGTAGTTCCGTTAGGACGTGGTCTACATCTTTATTAGATTCTAATTTTAGAAATATAATTAAAGAAAGAACAAAAAGAATAAGAAAGAAGTAATCATTCGCATTTTACTAAGTTTTTATTAAGTCTGATCCGAATCGACTAGACTTTCAGACGTGACTCGCTTGGATATGAAGTACAACAGTAATAAAATTAGCCGTAATATTTAAAGACAATACTAATTAATGGAGTACTTTGAGTACCTTCTTCATCATTTTTTATTTGATTCTTCATTTAACGATCGAGTCTAGAATTCGTATTTTTAAGTACTCGTTTATTAGTTAGGGAGCTTAAGTTTTGAAGTCCTTAAAATGCTGAATTTATTTTGTATTAGATGACCCGGCGAACATCGTACTGCCTAGCGGTCAATGAATGTAGTATCTTTTTTTTAAATTGATATAAACTAGTACTTGACTGCGATCCCACCTGATGGTAAGCAGTGATGCAATCGTTGATGGTGAGGCGCACTGGTTTATTAAGAGCCTATTCGAAAAATGGTATTCTATAAGTTGATAAATGGTGACTAAATCTAGTTAAAACAGTATCTACACACTAAAAATTTTGTATTCGCATTTTTTTAATGTTATGTTTAGTCTGTCTGTAAATATTATAAGTATATTTATAGGAACGTACTCAATATTTTTATATCACACTTCACTAATATTATATAGTTTGTGAGTATGTGTATGTTACTTCTTCACGCACGAAAGGCTGAACAGAATTCGAGGACACGTAGAACACGGGTAGACTATGTACTGGAATAGTATATATGTATGCATATATTTATAGGATAGACAAAAGAAAATCAGTTTCCCTAGCTAAATCATAGTTTAACAAGATCGAAAAGGTTAGGAACCACTGTTCTGTAGTAAATAGAGTACCTTAGACATCGACAAGCAAAAGAAACCATAGTGCAGATTAACATCGAAATTCGAATCACAAAAAAAGAACTAATTATACGTTGAAAAAAGAGAAAATCGTTGGCGCGGTGGCGTAATTAAAGAAACGGCAACAGAGCATTTCGCGTAGGACCGAGAAAAATGCAACGTCGCGTTTTCACCCTCGATCGTTTTCCATTCCCCCCGCGTCGCACCCCCGCGGTGACTCATTCAACCTTTTCGAGTTTTGGAACGTGCGTTGTAGGACTGGCCGGTAGGATTCCTTTTACTTCCTCTTTAGCTTATGGTTTGACTATCTTGTGGTTTTTGAATTTGAATATAGAACGACCTATGCTTTAGATTTTAGTGTTACCTATTTGTGTTAGAATGTTTTCTTTTATTTAATCTGTTAATAGGTATGTGACTACAGTAAAAGGGTTTTTGAAAGATAATGCTCGACTTGCTACGCCGTAGCCGCGTAGCAAACTAGCAACCGACTACGATGAATTTTTGATCTAAATATTTTTTTTTCATGCCAGTTCTATTTTTATATTAATCGCTAACCATATTATACTGATTAGGATTCTAAATACTCCATAGAACATTTTGAATTAAGAACCTGCGAACCAGTGCTTAAATTGATCTCTTGTCTTTTTTTTCAAATAAAATATATGTGTATTTTATTTTGACAAAGATCCTATTATTTTTTAATAGATATATGTGTATTATATTTATTATGTAAATTCGTGTTCGTATCACGTATTGCGTTTCGTATATATAGAGAGTTTTACTCGTATTTATATAATTGTTTTTATAAAGTTGTTGGTAATTTAAGTGTTGATATCGAATAGTTACTATAACAAATACTACATAAACTATGTTCTTCTAAAGGTTTTACCTCATAGTTGGTCGCCAACCTGCCCCTGCATGTCTGATGCTTCTGAAATAGACTGAGCAGCACTTACCTGAAACAATGACAAACTATAATTAATTTACATTCATACATAATAAATATCAACATCTATATACCTATATAAAACGAGAAACTGACTGACTGACATATCAACGCACGGCCGAAACTATTGGGACTAGGAACGTTCAATTTTGCACAAGTTTTGCACAAAGAATTTTAAGACGTAGGCCCTCACTAATAATATATTTTTCAAAATTCAGCCCCTAAGGGGATCGACTACCAGCAACGGTAGTAACTCAAGTAGCTCACCGTCCGGCCGTCCGGTAATCGACCAGGGCCTCAAGTCTGCTATTACAATAGTGTCAGAATGGGAATCATTGATTTCATAATTATTTGTTTTGACAAGTTTGGTAATCTAATAATATAATGGCGTCATTATGACTTTCCAATGGTAAACCATTGTCGCTCCATTGAAAAAAAGGGATTTAATTGTAATCTAGTACTTAATGACTGGCGTATGCGGTAATCTCCTAAAATTTTGACAGTTCCTTTGATCAGTGACTTATCATTAGAACGTCATTATGCAGTGATTGCTTTTAATTTGTTATGAGACAGCTCGATATTGACATTCTACTACGAGACCATTGACCGATTAATGATTGATCATTATGAATTTGCAGATTACGAACTTTTAGCAAAATGAAAATGGAATCGTGTTGAAATGATGAAATTTAAAAATAGCAGTCATCAGTATCGCATAGTGATCCACGCGTTCCTCAAAGAGAAGTCAGTGAACCGGGGGAGCCCAGCAGGGCCGATGCCTGCTAAGACCGCAAAGGCAACTGAAGGTCAAGTATGGTTTTAGTCAGTAAAAGTCAGACACGCCATCCGGCTCCACCCTGAGCGCGAGGAGTCAATGGATAATTTCTCATCTTAAAAAAAGCCATTAAGGGTATGAAATGGGGTCCAGTTTGCATGTAGAAACCTTCTTTCCCGCACGTGAGACCGCTAGTAGAAGCTAGTTATCAATATATTGAAACTACTCACTTCTACCCGAGGAATCGCCCATTTGAAAAGTGTTTTATTATACCACAGAAAAGTAATAACGAGATACATAGTATCCTTATTTTATGACTTAACACAGAAGTGTTTTTAGATTGACTAACTGACTTTTACTAAAACCCACCCGTGTTCCTCATACTGTTTATACCGCATACATCGAAGGTCTGAAACAATTTGCCTGCTGCGGCCTACCCGTCAAATTATAATTTAGATGTCTTCAAGTCTAGAGTGAATAGGCTCATGATAAACTAGTGCACCTCATCATCAACGATTGCATCACTACTTATCATCAGGTGGAATCGCAGTTAAGCACTAGTTTATATCATTTAAAAAAAACTGACTGACTGACTGCTATGCCGGAGGTCGTGGGTTTGATTCCCAGCCAGGACTAATGTTTGTGTGATGAGCACGATCATTTGTTCTATGTCTGGGTGTAATTTATCTATAATATGTATTTATTTAGAAATGTATAAGTATGTTTATCAGTAGTCTAGTACTCATAACACAAGCTCTGCTTAGCTTGAGATCAGACGGCGTCGTGTGATAGTTGTGGAATATTATTACTATTTTTTTTTTTTATAGTTGTCAAAAAACGCGACATTTTCGTACATCTTATCATGATTAATCGCTTATAATGGAACAATGCGATAAATCCATCGCCGGTATGTCGTGCAGCTGACGAAAGAACCTAGCTGGCATATGGTTCATTGCTGAGCTCATACATCTGTCAGAAAACTGCACTCGACTATCGACCTTAGCTGTGTAAAAATACAGGGCATTTTTCCACCAATGTTTCCGGGATAGTGTTGTACTTCCTGATAGGTCGTTACCTGCGCGCAGCTGCTTCCCTGGCTCGTGCGCACTCTGATAAAAGGTTATGTTGAAAGACACGAATAGGTCAGTCAATAAACTATGTTTTTAGATGGTCTTCTTCATTAAGAAATATCACGTAAAAACTTTTTTCGCAAGTCAAACCCTGCGTCTCGAATTGCGACAAAAGCAATAGTGTCGCGAATCCGACCAACGCGCAACGTCTTAAATTACTCAATAGCCCTTATATTTTGTGACTTTTGGTCGGATTCGCGATATAATCACTTTTATCGCAATTCGGAACGCTGGTAAAAGTACCTACATAATATCAGTTATGTCACTTTTGAAATTCGAACAATTGTGTTATTCGAATTTCAAAAGTGACAGATAGATTCATTACCTCAAAAGTTCAGTTTGTTTGACAGTTTTGAAATGGATATTTTTAAATAATAAATTAAGCTGTTAAAATTCCAATTAAATGAATTGCACTTGTTGGACAATAAAATCATGTTTTAATGGCTTAAACATCTGGGCAATGAAGTCACGCTTACTTAAATTTTTGCTAAATGTTTTAAAAGGCACGTGCAAAGTTTGGTTCAGATCGGACATATGGTGGATTTAACACGGAGTTGTTATGAACAGATAGGGGCTTATTAATGCCGTCTCGATTCGTGATCCTGCAGAAATTATCCTAGATCATCTGTTATGATAGACAGGCTTATAATGAGATAAAATTTGTAAGTATAAATGGATTTAATCTACGTAACTACTGAATCAATGGTGTAAATTCTCTTATTTACATACATAGGTATATATTTTCAACTTTAACGTAGGGGAAGTTGCTGGCAGAAGCTAGTGTAGGATTATAAAAGCGATGGATATACATATAATGATGTTTACTGAGATTACTGCAACATTTTAAAGTTTTCTGAATGTATTTTGCTAGCTTCTAAACTTTAAATTAGAAGCTACAGTATGAAATAATATCATCAGGTGAAATAGTGGCTAAGTGCAAGCCGTATAGGGACTAAAAATGGGTATGATCTAAGCAAAATTTGTACCTACTCTTCTTAGTAATGAAAAACTCGAAAACCCCAAGATGACTCAAGTTCAACAAGAAACTACTTAAAGGGAATTCCAATTCACAACACGAAATTATGAATGAAACGTAAGTTCACCTGAGGACATATAAGGACACGTTTCTTTTTACGCAATCAAGTTCCATTGCTCGTTTTGAAGCACATTTTCAGTTTATGGATTAAGGCAAACCCGCAATGGTTTAGTGGAGTTGAAAATGTTGATTGTCGTTTCTTAAGGTGGTGTTTAAGCTATGATAGTAATAAAGGGTAATTAAGTCATCAGCTTAACGAGGACGTGCTAAAGATGGTGTGTTCTCTGGTTATAGTTTAAGTTTGTGACATTTGGACTTGTCAAGGAATTTTGGACCTTATCATATTTATTTCTTAATTAAGGTATATTTTTGAAATAATTGTAGATTGAAAAAAAGGTAGATATTTCTATTTAAGGGTGTTTTAAATATCGTTTGGTTTTGATCACTCATGCGTGCATGTCCATTTTATACAAGTAATGATTGTAATGCTCAGCATAGGCAGGCGGGACGCGTTTTTGAGCATTTTGAAATTTTCTGCATGCGGAGCAAACGCGCATGCGTGATGAACGCACGATATTAAAAACACCCTAATACGTTGTTAAATGTTTTTTTTTAAATGTAAAATATAAGTACTTTTGTAGCTTTCACCTTGTAAGTTTATTTTTTTTTATTCTGTAGCTTTTGATCTTAATAAATTCCTCAGATTCTGAATTTCGACGTAGCGATAGCAAACAATTTGCTACAGGCAATGACACGGAAAATGAAAAAAATAGCTTCTGAAATGGGCGCAGAAAACCTACAAAGTATGTAATTTTGGTACTGGTTGAATGTAGTTTTTTACTCTTATTTATTTTTAAATTTTAGGTACTTTGCTGTCGTTGTTAAAAAGGGCACATTTTAAATTTTTTCCCGAAGTTGAGTTAAATAGAGATTCGGAATCAGATTTTTGTTTCTATCGGAAACACCGAAGAAGTTAAATAAATATTTAACCGATTTCGAAAAAAATATTTGTGGTGCCCTTTTTAATAATAACGGACGTACAGTACTGGTATTTAAGCAAATTAAATACAACAAGGCACTCTCTACAATCAACCCTTGGGCCAAAAAATATAACAGATTATTTTTGGTCTCATGTCATGCATAAACTGAAAACTGTTCACATGCAAAGAGATCCATCACAGTAAATTTCGATTTATAATTCCAAAAGCACCTAATCCAGATCAAGGAGCTTTATTCCCACAAAGTACAAACATAAAACATTATAATATTAACAATGTGCATCATGAGATCAACAAAGTTTTGGCCCGAACCTTTTCTATGGTTCTACCTGGAATCGTAAAAAAGGGGTCAACGAACTCCCGACAACAGCTGCTCCAATTCAAGATGGCGGGACTTTATGTCAAAAATTAATAAATGCAAGCCTGTTTTCGTTATGATGGATTGAGTAGAACGATTTACTTGGGTCGTATGTTTTATACACACTGAATATCTTGTCATTAAAATTATTAAAAACTGGTGTCGTTTTTTGTGCGTTTGTTATTTGAATTAATGTTTTTTTTGTATGAGGATGCGGTAAATTTAACTTTTTTCGGCTTGGATTCTAAGTCCTTTAAATAATGTCCTCGTATGAATAGTTAATTTGTTTGCCACTACGTAATTGGCAATCGGTAATTTGGCAGCAAATGTTATCAAGTCAAGTTTCTCGGTGAACTTCGCTAAGGTACACAACAAGCAACACTAGAATAAAATTCTCGGATCCATTTTAACGATAATACGCCTGTTTTAAAGACATTATTCAGTTGTGTAGACACTAGAGATACAAAACTAGACCAATTTTACGTTACTATATCCACTAGAAATCAATTTGCGAATAAATTATTAAAACTGAACTGCGATCGAAAAAATCCCGCCAAAGAGTCCTAATTCAAACCATAATTAGAGTTTTTTTTTTTAGTGACATTTGAATTTAGAATCAGAACATGAAACTAAATGAAACTCTAATGTTGGTAGTTTTGAACACATTGACATCTATTTATGTAACTCATAGAAAAAACTGTCACCTGCTTCCTGTATAAGTATGGAACTTGTAGTGAAGACATAGGACGCTAAGTTGGATTTTAAAACTAAATAAATAAATAAATACGTCATTTTATTTAAGTCTCTAGGTCTTTATTGTGCGACTGATATAGACGTTGCGACAAAATTATTTAAAATCTAGCTGACCCGGCCAACTTCGTACCCCCTAAAATTCAATGAATGTAGTATATCTTGCGATATAGTCAAGTGATTGCGATGAAACAAAGCTTAAGTAATATATCAAGTTACACACAATTTTAATGTATAAAAGTTATCTACATCGATTTCGTATATTTGACGTGATGCGTGCACAACTAAAAACTTCTACAGATTAATTATAATTGGATAGACTAGGTTATAGCGTGATGTTATGTATATGTATTAGCCTATAAGTCTTCTTCGATAAATGGGCTATCCAACACTAAAATAATTTTGTAATCCGAATCAATAGTTCCAGGGGTATGTGCGTTTAAATATACTTTTTTACATTATTGGCTTTTTAACTTAAAGAAGTATAAATTGATCAGTACAACATAAATTCATACTTTCATTATTTACATTTCGATACCGGCCATTCCTATAATATTTATAAACAAAAAAACCATAGACAATAGACGACAGATGCGTGTCAAATGTCTCTGGTCGGTTCGCTGTAATTACTCGTTATGCTTCCGATGTGAAAATAGGCAGGTACTACAATGGTTAAACGCCATATGTTATTGACGCTAGTACAGAAAAAGGTTATAGAACTAACTAAGGCATATTTATTGTACATAATTAAAACCATTTTTAGATACCATTTACGGCGGTTTTTTTCAAATAACTCCTCTTGAGGCCCTACCACGAGCCCAATGAACAACCTAATCTGAACTGTTAAAGGGATGGTATAGGGTATATAGCTCCATCCCTTTCTCGCTCGCACGTCTATATTTTAACACGTCATGGTAAGGCCCCTACTCTGGGTGAAGCGAGAGGCGGTGGCAGACTTTTACTGACTAAAACCCACCTGCGTTCCTTCAGGTGTCCTTAGTATTCCAGGGTTGCGGTAACTCTTTCGAACAAACCATAGAAGCCTAGGCTTCATTCGCTGTATGATTAGTCATTTAAATAAACTTTTTTTACTGCCAGTTCAACCGATTTTGACTGAAGTAAATAGTTGGTAAGGTAGGTATCCACTTTTTTTCATATATTTTTTTTTTAATTTATTTTAAAACATAGCTATTATGGGTACTAAAGTTATAATATAAAGTCAAACAATTAAATAGTAATGTCAAAAAAAGTCTAAATAAAATATCAAAAAATTAAATACAATATCAAATAATTAAATAAGCATAATCAGCTTTTTGAATATTCCCATTGCTGGGACTCGGGTCTCATTTTTAGGAGAGGGAAAGTAAAAAAACTGAAATAGAATGTAAAAAGAAATAGTAGAATGTCAAAAATAACATTTGATTTTGCTTTTAATGCTATCCTTATGTCTACGGAACAGGAGTCAAAATCGGTTAAATGAACAACAAAAAATTACAAACTATTGCGAACAAAGTACATATACATAGTATTGTAAATGTTTCTGTCAAATTACTTCAATTGGCGCACAAATCCAAAACAAGGTTAGCTTCCGCGAACCGCCTTATATTATCAGCCTTATAATTTTAGTTACGGCATTCCCCTTTCCAAGGTGTTATTATGTTTATTTATTACTTAAAGACACGGTTGATTGACTCAAACATATAATTAACATGCAGTAGACGGATAAAAATCAACACTCACTTATAAAAAAGTATTCAAAATAAAGTTTGATGATGGTCATGGCTTATCAATTAAAAGGGAAAACAGTGCCTGAGGGATATCAGTACACCTTTTTGTTTTTAGTATACTTTGTAAAAAATGCGTTGGAATTCTCTTTGCATTCTATTTTTTTTTTTATTTATACTTCAAGTTCAGTATAGTCTGTCTAAAAAGTCAAACGATTTATTTTGGATATTAAATCATTTAAAAATACTTATATTCGATACTTTTTCTAAGGTTCTTCTATTAGTAAACAATGATCAAGATGTCTTAATCAACCTTTATTGTTGAACCAGTGTTGACTACATCAGAATTTATTTTACCCTAATAATTATTATGCAACTCGTATGACTTTTAACACAGACTCTAGTGGTAAATAGGCGGATTTTATGCAACAAGGCATTCTCTATCAGTCAACCTTTAGGTTAAAAAGACAACACTGTGGTAAGTATGTAAATAAATAAATAAATCATAGATATATCAAGTAGAATGTAGTTCTATCAATATTACAAAACGTTTTGGAAACAAATTCTTTGTGCGTATAGTTGAAGAAGAAGTGGTATTCGCAGGAATCTGTGTTTTCTGATAGCTATAACCCAGGAGTCTTTAAGTTAAGAGTCAACAGGTTAATTCTAGGCCAGTGTGCTCCATCGTCGGCCACATCATCGCTTAATATTAGGTGAGATAATAGTTAAACGCAAGCCTATAAATAATAAAAAACCCTCGACTTGCTGGGATGCAGGCCTCCTTTCTAAAGGAAGAAACGGGCCGTAGTGGCAGTGCGAATTAATGGATAAGGTATACTTACTATCGAATTTAATTCAAGGTAGCAGTATAAATGCTGTCCTCTGGTTTTTTTTTTCAAGGGACAATTTATGATATTTCCGAGCCGCAAAGCAAAAAGAAGCGAAATATCTCGTCTATTTTATGATCGATAGCCAATGACATCATATTTATTTAAATAAATGCATAACATTATAACCAAGCAGCTGTAAGTACAGCAGTACTTTTTATTATCAAGTAAAGAAGCGACGAAGACGTTTTATAAATCATTCGTTCAGACATTTTCAATGAAACGATAAGTAACTCATGTTACCAACATGTTGCTGCCAAGTGTTTCCCAAGCCTTCCTGATGAAAAAAATAAAATAAAAGCATAAATCAAATAAAGGTGCGTTCGTGTTGCGTTACAATGTTTGAACGCGGCGCGGCGGAAGCGAACGCGACGTTCGAAAACCGGAGCTAAATCATAAATTACACTTTACAGTTCCCGCCGGGATCACGTTACGCGTTGTCACGTAATTATGCTTCGAGATGCTTCGATTCTTATCGATATTTGGTGTCGATTCGATTGTTGATTTCGATTAGGTGCATACATGAGCACACGCACCAGTCATTTAAAGTTAGTTAATCAGACGCCTCAAAATCTTGACAAAGAACCATACATTAAAGAAATTAACTCCAACATGTACATTTACAAAATCCGGTAGCCTAATGACGTGGTAATTGCATATTGAACGATGCAAATTTAACTTTTTACGCAAAAAAAAACTCGACCAAAGCCTTCATCGCGATAATGGCAATAATTATCGTCATTCATCAACACGTATCTGCGAGCCATCTTTAAAAGCACACTATTTACCTCAATTACACATACACCCTATCTCTCTTACCCTAGTGATGCATAAAAAACTGCAATTTGCCTATCAGTGCTTGGGTCACACAATAAACTTGGCTTAGACCCTCGCCAGCACACTCAGACCTACCCCGCTTCCCTTCCACCTCAGATACCTAAGTCTGAAAGGGGGAAAAGTGCTAGTTCTGAGAGGTCACCCGAACCTGGTTGTATCTGAAAGGGCATGGAAGGCTTGAAGCTGCGAGGTCGTTAGCCTGGCGTTGATTGTTCGATGAGTGGTGCAATGACTCACTTGTGTATGTAAATATACGGGAAAATATGTAGGGAAGATGAAGAGGTCATGATGGAGCTTATTAAATTTATGGAGGCTGTTCGAAAGGAATCGGTGTGCACTACGCCGGCTTTGTGCGATTAAAAAATAAAAACCTCTTGGCATCAAAATCCATTTGAAAATCGAACTTTTAATAGTCATAAGTACTGCTTTAGTATAATGAACTTTAACTATGATTCTCAATTCAAATCGGACAGATATCATAGACACAAATCTGTCTATAAACTTACTTTGAAATTGTGATTAATGACGCATTCAAATCGTTCTAGAATAAAGACATAGAAAATACCGCTACAGCCTGTCAGTGTCACGCGAGTTCGCTCCTAACAAGAAAAATACTTTACTATTTTTCTTCCAAGGAAATATTACCGAAGCTTGTTTCTCGGAAGCATCTTGAAACTTATTAAGCTTATTATTTCAACAGCTTTGACAGTTTCTAATCAATCTATGTTGGTACTTATACTGTTATTCGTAGGCTTTAGTATTCATTGCGAGATATTGATCAATTTATTCAATAAAAATATGTGACAATCAGCGTACCACGTGTACATAAACCGTATGTAGAAAAAAGGACAATTTTTATCCTGAATTTACGTGTATTTTTTAAATAGCAAATTAAATCAAGTTTTAAAATAACTAGGTACTACACAAAATACAACCAGCAGAACCTGTTAAGTGTCCATCTTTCTAATTAGCAAAACAGAGAAATCATTAGCAGAAATAATACAAATCATAAAACCTCATTTCTCAAAAAAAAAAAAAAAAATCTCATTCCCCTGTCAGATTCGAAAGTCGAATAAATTCTCTATGGTTCTATACCGGTATCTGTATTCCATTGCAATTACCTTACAATAGTTCTTTTCCCGATAGCTAAGTGGGGAGTGCGTTCACTAGGTTACGCGTCCTCCCCCTCCTCTAGGTGGGCTCAACCCTTTATGTGAAACATACAAACATACTAGCTAGGTTATGTATAAAGATTTATGTAGAACGCGGTAAAGTCAAATGTTGTTTCTGTAGTGATGGGACTGAGGGAAATGTATAGGGTTAGGAAAGTTATAGAGAATATTTTATCATAAACTAGATTTTTTATTGAATATATCTAGTTTTCTGACGTAGGTGCCTTAGGAAGTCTACTAATACCATTTTTTTAGTCATGAAGTCGGAAACGTTTTTAAAACTTCATTTATCTCAAAATTTTATGCGATCTTGGTAATCTATCTATCTTTATGTAGTATAAAAGCGAAATACCACTCACTGATTGAATAACAAAATCTCAGAAACTAACACCTACAAATTTAAAATTTGGCGCGTAGGTTCCTTATAAGGTGTAGACATCCGCTATTCGGATTTTCCGAAATTTCCCCCCTAAGGGGATGAATCGGAGATCCAAAGTTTGTATGGTGAAACCGACTATCACGCGGGCGAAGCCGCTGGCAGAAGCTAGTAACTTATAAAAAGCAGAAATATATTGCAATTTATAAAACTGATCAATAAAATTGATGGGTGCTATACAATGTCCTACTTTGGCAACACTTCAAAATCGCTCTATTCTTACACAAAAGGTCCATCAAAATAGTCAGTAATCCATCAAAGGACATTGAATTGTTGAGATATCGCCCATTGTAGCAGTCGCTAAATAAAATGGTTTTAAAAATGGAGTCTGTGAAAAGGCTACCAATTCAAATGTATCAATGATTTTGATTATAGAACATACTTGACAATCTTAAGAATTAAAAAAAAGTAGATCAAATTTTGAAAAATTCAAATTTAGAAAGTAAAACAAATGCTACTTTGCCAGTTACACCATTAAAAAAAATATAAAGAAGGCTACACATTAATTAATTAATGAAAGTTTTAAATAAGTGGTTTCTAGATTACATGCAACATGGGCACCCGTTAGGAGAACAGATTTGTAGGTTACGCGTGCAGGTGGCTTGCCCCACAGAGGGCGGAGCGCCACTTATCATATAAACCTATGTGCCTCACACACGCACAAATGAAAATCTCGACCTCTATGCCTTTGTGGGAAAAGTGGGAATTACGGAAAGTGCGTAACTATGCTGATTCTTTATACAAAGCCATCCTTATTCTTACTTTTTGTATAGGGTTAAGCTTGGGAAGCGTCACTTTAATTGCTCACAGGTACGTCAGTAATATATTATTTAATGATTATTTTGTACTCATTTTTTTGGTCCTAACTTTGTGAAAATAAGAAGAATTGTACTTTTAGTAGAAAGTTTTAAGATCTTTAAAAACTTCTCTGAAAACACTAGAGAGGTAAAGTCTTCTTAACTCTTGTTGTATCAAATTGTATTCTACATAAGCTGCGTTCTAAAAAGAGCTTTAAAAAGTTACTTTTTTTTTGTTGTTTTAAAATTCGAACATTCTCAAATTGATTTAAGAAAAATAAACCTTTTTTCTAAACAATTCCAAATTCATAACCAGAGTATTCTAAGTTAGAACGTTGCGTTGCCTACGTATTCGAGCGCGTGCAGAATTAGATCCCTCTGGTCATAGGGGTGGGGGAGGGGGCAGGGGTCTAGTAAGGGTGGTTTCACGCTGCATGCTCGCCGCGTGTTAGTGGGGAAGTCTCTAATGAACTGTATGAACTAGTGTACCTAGATGATGCGTAGCTAAAACTATATAGGTTAGAGAGTGTGGTTATGGGGAGATGGTGTTGAAGCTATGGGGTAAGGTACCTAGTAAAGACAGGAACTAGGGAACTAAGTTTTTTTAATAATGATTGTGAATTGTTGAACAAAAATGTTTTAACTGATAGAACATTTTTGCTCAACTGTCTCTACATACAAAAACTTAGATTAGGCCCACATATCGTCAATTTTCGCTTGACTGGACTGGATTAAATTTGAATGTACTCAAAGCTCGCAAAACTCCTAAACCATAAGAAACTTCATATCAATAGCAACCGCCTCACCATAAATAACGATGGCATCTCGCCTGCATAACACAAACCGTTATTTACTTCGCGATATGAATCTCAGGAACACCAACCTTATTTTTACGTATATTTTTCTCGACCTCATTACAAGTCCAAGAAAAACATTTGCAATCTTATATTTTTTTAAATATGTGTTAAAAGCTCTTCAAGTCACCGCGCGGGGATGTGTTAAAGCAGTGGGTGTGTGTTAAAGCACTGGGTATGCGTGAGCACGCGCGAGTTAACCGCCACATTGCGTCTGAACGCACCCTTACTTGCGTTAGCATACGTCATTATAGTGCCAGGGCGAATGTTGTTGCTTTTAAATAAAAGTATTTTTTTAAATTTTCGAACTAAGAATTTTTGATGTTTTTAAATTTAAAATGTAAAAAAAAATGTTTTCTTTTTTGTTATTGTTTATGGTTCGCCATAGACTATAAATTTTACAGGAAATATTGACTTTTAAAGAGATCATGTTTTGTTTCTTTTTTTTTAATCGTCATTTTGAAAATGGTTAAATCTTTTATTTTTTAACATTGATTGAGTTACAATACCATTACTTTATTAAAATATATAAGAATTAATTGTGCAAAAAACGAGCTAGCCTTCTGGTACGCAAATGGTCAACCAGTCGACGATAAAGATGACGTGCACTCAGGCCCCATGACCCAAGCGCTTGAACCCAAACAGTAATCTATTTTGAGCTACTAATATTATTGGTAACTAGTCTGCCAAAAAAGTCCCGTCAAAATCGGTCCAGCCATTTCAAAGATTAGCCGGGACAAACAGACAGACAGACAAAAAAATGTTATTTTGGTGTATGTACCGTATATATATTCATATGCATGTAGTAAAAAGCAGTTTTTTCAACATTTCAAACAGACACTATAATTTTATTTATATGTAGGTATAGATGTATAGATTATACCAATAATATTAGGTAAATACAATATTTGCGCTGCTTGATGGTTTACCATTAAATACATCAAATCTACATAAATTTTTACTGAAAATGAAAGGCAATAAAATAAAAATCTACAACGATAATAACTTCACTTTCATTCCATATAATATAGTGCTGAGCACGGCCATGAAATAACGAAATATCAATAAATAATCAGACGTCCATAACTACAAAAACCTGATTTAATAATAATAAAACTGCATCTAGTAAATTCGAGTTTGTGTTTCGTGTTGGTAGATGCGTGGTAAGGGTGCATCGACGCACCCCTCACGCACACAAGCGGCCATGACACTTACGACGCGAAACTGGGCCGCGATTGGTCGGCACAACTTTCTATGTGTGCGTACCTGTTTGGATATACATGTAGTTATTTATACTCTGTTCTAGGCTGTATGAATTAGTTGCGTGCATTGGGGTAGTCTTTGCTAGGAAAAAGTATTGATTTGTTGCATAGTAGTTGGGTTTAATGCGGAGTTTTGCAAGAGATGATGATTTTTTTGAAAATGTTCGTGGGTTTGTGTTAGAATTTTGGTTTTGAGCGTAAGTACAAGTGTGCGTATTGTTCATGTTGGCAATACTGTATTAAATATATTATGAGAATTATATTGACACTTGATATTTGAAATTAGAACTGAATTAATACTGACACTTGATATTTGAAAATAGAACTATATGTAAAAGAGGAGGGAATCAAATTAAAACACTCCAAAATTAAATTGAGTACGACAATTCTGATCAGATATTTAAATAAATGAAACGAAAAAGGTGGTAAAAAATGTTCTCTTTACCGAGTGTTATTTTAATAGATTATAATGCAGATGGGAAAACCGGTCTATAGCAACCAACGGTCCTTTGTAAATATTTCATTGAGCACAGCTTTAATGTTTAAAGTTTTTATTATCAACCGAGAATAAAGGTTTTATTCTTGGTGCTAGTTTACGGCGGCCATTTTGAATCGTATTAGTTTGTGTGAAAATATTTCTAATAACCGTGAATAAAAAATATCTTGTCAAGTAATTTATTTTGTTATTATTTAATTTTCTGTATTCGTAGTGTATTACTTAAATTATAACAAATAATAGTCAAACACTAATTTAAAAAAATAGGTATATTATTATGCTTGTATCTACCACTTAAAAAAAAAAACCATGTTAGATGTGCATTATAATATAAAAAATACTACCTGTTTTTACATTTCATAACCCAACTTTAAACATAAAACAAAGCTGAACTAATGCACTGTGTGTTAACGTAAGCGCAAACGTGGAAAAAATATACAAAATTGCAAATATTTGCTTTGACGTTTGTCGAGTGTTAGAATAGTAACAGAAATGCCTCATTATTATTGTTCTAGCTCATAACCGTGACAAAGGATGCATTTTTATTAGTATTCGACGGTTTTGTGAAAAGATTTTTAATACTAGTTTTATTTTTTTAGTTTATGTCTTACTTGTAGGTGCATATTTTAGTTTTTTTTTTTTCACAAAATGGATTTAAGCTTGATGATTTTTTAAATTCATTCTATTATTTTTCGTTTTTTTTTTTTTAATCGGAATATGGATATTAACTTTAAGGCATTATAGCCATAACTGTAATTCTTGTATATTATCATTAAAGTGCGCAAATAAAGATATGAGCATAAATTCTTTAACTTGACCTAATTTCGTGGCAAAGCTTATATTTTGGCGGTTACTTGGATGAAAAAGGTCGTTTTTGCACAAGTTCAAACCTCAATACAGTTATGTTTATAAAGATAACTTTGACATAAACATGCGTCTGAGCCGCATCCTGTTTGTTTTTGTGAACAGCGTAATTTTGCTGTTAACAGAAAATCAACTAAAGTTTGTTAAACAACTTTGAACTTTAACACTTCACAATACAATGTAGAATTACTGGCTGAGGTTACAGTCTAAGGAATTGGAGCGTTTAGATATTTTTGTGTTTTTCATTAGTGTTAGATGTATTTGGTGAATTGGAGTTCCAGTTAAAATACATAAATTTAAACTGCTTCTCAAAATATCATCTTTTTCTCCTGATAAACAATCCACATCGCTAAGAAAAACGCGAAAAGGAACTCGTTTACAAGAATTCAAAAAAAGAATAAGAAAAAGAAAACTACGCAACACCGACTCCTGTTACACGTAATAGTTCGGAGCATGCAAGATGCATCATTAACAAGTCGATTCGTCCTGCCCGTTACATCAGCTGATAGCACAAAAAGCTCGACCTAACATCTGCCGGCCGAGAGGCCGTGAATCACCGGCCCTTGGCGCGTGCCGGCTTGAAAAAAAAAGAGTAAAAAAAAAAACAAAAGTGTAAACTCCCGCCGACCGTTATAATCGCCTCGCCTGTGGGTGGACCGAGTTCGACCGACTTTAAAAATCGAACATTTAATTTTTTATGAAGATTTTATTCGTGATTATGGATAATGGTACTGCTGTGTCACTTAAAGACGCACGCTTCAATTAGTTTCATTTCTTCATCCGTTAAGAATGTATCACATCATAAATAAAACATAAAAGCTTGTTATTTTGAACACTGAAATTATAACAGCGCTATAAATTCATAAATATTCATTGTTTGTCAACCAATATTAGTTTTATATGAAACTAAATTACTAGGAGACAAAGTTTTCTCGTAAATCCTTAGCTTAATAAACTCAAGTTTTTCGATATTCTTATGATAAAACAGAAATTGCTTTCGCAGTAATAAATTTTCTTTAATTTCAAGATGGCGACGGGGACTTATTCCCGCGCTATTTAGTCTGGGAAAAAAGCTAGAGAAATAGGTAAAATTCGAAAACAAAGAGGCCATTTAAATGTGCGACAAAAACGGCTGTGATTTATTTGTAAGTTTCTTCGTAATGTTTATTGTATGTTTGTTTGCAAGAATCCAAAGGAAAACATTGTTATTCGATTAGCGGGGCCGTTTTGGCTACGAATTTACTGTTTCCACACACTATGGTGTCTATAATAAATGGCCATGTCATTATGAATTAAAAACGGTGTGACTTGTTCGACCTAAGGCTGTAATGAAAGATGCATTAACAGTGTAAAGGTAACATTTAACATAAAACTTAACAATTGCTGGGTGATGAGCCAGAAGGGCCTCATTAGAATGCTATAATCATGTTTGTGGCAATGGATGCTATGCTCTGCTCTTACCTTGCGTGATCGCATCAAAAATGAAGATATCCACAGAAGAAAGAAGGTTACTAACATAGCCAAAGTGAAGTGCTCGGAGAACAGATGGTCGATGGGGAGGAAAGTTTCTAGAGTCTCGACCACGAAGGCCTCCCAAAAGGCGGATCGATGACCTGGTGAGGGTCGCGGGAATCCGATGGATGCGGGACACACAGGGCTGGTCGATGTAGCGAGATTTAGGAAGGTCTATGTACAACAGTGGATGTCTTTGGGCTGACATGATGATGATGATGATGACTAAACAACTAATGTGGAAGAAATGGAGGTAGGCTTTTGCTCAGCCTTGGAAAACCACGGGCTAGTAATAAATAATACCTTATGGGTTACATAGGATTTTCACAATCAGAATATAAACAAAGATTGAAAGCAATAAAATAGAGACAATTTTCGTATCCAAAGAATAACTATCAAATAAAACGAAATAGGTCTCAATGACGTCTATTAATCTTACCTAATTTGTTTGTCTACGGTAAAATAAAAATATATACAGAAAGTACTTTATCATAAGTCAGACGTGCTTAATATGAAATATTGTGAGCCAAATCAAATCAAAATTGTTTTAAAGTTTTTCTTTTATTTAGTATTTCGATAGTACCTGTTTTTTTTTCAATACCTTTGCTTCAGGGTCTTTATTAAAAGGTGGGAAATCATCTAATACTTTCCCGCTCTAGGGTGGATCTGGAAAGTGAGTCAGATATTAACCGACTAAAACCACATCTGTGTCCTTCAGTTGTCCATTGCGATCTAGGACAACTGTTTTTTTCCAGAAATTCCTCTGAGTGATTGTAAATACGGCATCTATATTTTTCTCATTCATTGCATTAAAATCATCCAAAATCATTAAGTTTTCCAATCAACATCATCTGACATGATCTCCTGAGGTACCTTTTAAAGCGAATTTCAATGTACGCGATCAGAGCATCTTAACCAAGTCTAATAGCTTTTAAAACGGGTTTAATTGTTATAATGACGTTATGATAATTTTATTGGTGACCCGATTTTAAAGACATGATTCTAAAACCGTGGTCAGTTCAAAGGAATTTTCTTTCTCTTGACAATAATATGGTAAGAAAATAATATTTTTTTATTCTACATGATCATTTTATTTTATACTAGCTGTGCCCGCAACTTCGTTCGCGTGGACTACTATAGGATTTTGAATTTATTTTTTCTAAAATAAAAGTACCCTATGTTACTCCTTATTACATCAGCTACCTGCCAAAAAAGTCCCGTCAAAATCGGTCCAGTCATGTGGTAAAAAGCAGTTATTTCAATATTACAAACAGACACTCCAATTTTATTTATATGTATAGAAGTTTATACTAGTAGACTCGGCGAACTTCGTACCGTCTAGTAGTCTGAATGAATGTAGTATTATCTTTCGATATACTTAGTCAACCGATTGCGGTGAAACAAAGCCTAAGTAATATATCAAGTCACAAACAATTTTAATGTATAAAAGTTATCTACATCGATATCGTAAATTTTACTTGATGAACGCACAACTGAAAACTTCTACAGATTTATTTATTATAAGTATAAAATAGATATAGGTGGATTACAATTAATTTTATATGTCTGTTTTAACATGATAATTGATTATATATATATATATATATAATATGTATGTATTTAGAAATATATAAGTATGTTTATCAGTTGTCTAGTACCCATAACACAAGCTCTGCTTAGCTTGGGACTAGACGGCGTTGTGTGATAGTTGTGGAATATTATATTATATTATATTATTATATATTACATTATATTATATTATATTATATTATATTATTATATATTACATTATATTATATTAAATATATTATTATTATTGATAGGCTCGCGTTTGGCCACTATCTCACCTGATGGTAAGTGATGATGTGGCCGTCGATGGAGCACGCTTGTATACAAGTAATCTATTCACTCTTGACTTAAAGACTAGGTTTTAGCTATCAGGAAATATGACCATTTTATTTTATTTGACAATTTAATTCTACGTGACCCGATTTTGTATGATTTTGTCGTTTTTATTTTGTTAACAATTTTCTTGTAATTAATTTATTTGTGTTTGTGCACTACCTTCTAGGCATTTTGGTTCCAGTACTTAACTTAGTTAGCTAATAAATCAAATGCAAAACTCTGTCCAACCCCTAAACCGCGATTCTCGAATTTCTTACAACAAAAAGACCAATCAAATGCATGCACGAAAATGCAGTCGAAAATTGCGCCCCTCTTCCGAATCGCGACGGTGTCATAAGAGGTGTCCGTGGGGCAATTATATCAGGTGCGATCACCAATCAGCCGGGTAAGGGGGCGATTATGACAATATCCCGTTGCACCCCTTCCTAACATTATCTGTTGCAGTTCGTGGGGCGCCCGGGCGGTCAGTTGGTACTCGGACTCGCGAGGTGTATAAACCGAGATTAATCGGGGATTTAACTGAACGGTGGATATATACCTTTCTTATATAATGTTTATGAATACAGTTCTTACGATGATTGCCGGCAGACTTTTTTTTCCAATGGGAAATATCATCCTATGACAACCCCCGCTCTTGGGCGGAGCGGGAGATAGTGTCAGACTCTTACTGACTAAAAAACCCATCCCGTTCCTTC
Source organism: Mythimna albipuncta (assembly GCA_929112965.1). Classification (NCBI taxonomy): domain Eukaryota; kingdom Metazoa; phylum Arthropoda; class Insecta; order Lepidoptera; family Noctuidae; genus Mythimna; species Mythimna albipuncta. The sequence continues at coordinate 21,570,364 of OV815961.1, read as the reverse complement.
AAACCTTCATACCGGGGCTCGAGCGCCCTTTTGGATAACCCTGGCCCCAGTAGGCTTCGACCCGGCTGGGCCCCTGCTGTTGCTGACAACTCCTTGAGTCGCGCGGGAACAGCGCGCGCCGTCGACGACTTGGGCTTGGTCCGGACAGTTACCGGACGGCCGGACAGCGAGCTACCCATTGCTTATGCCGGCAGACTTGATTGCTCTTATATCGGACATTGCTGTGGCAGACCTGTTGCTGGCTATGTCCGATAGTGAAAACGCTTTTTAGATAGGTATGGGTGGGATGTCTACCATGTACCGGTGTATGTCATGTCTGGTCTGATGATAGAACGGACTTGGTGAAATTAAATTGTGCAATTCTAATGCATACTCCCCGAAATGTAAACGATAGAAAACTGACAGGCTCAAAAATAGGTGTTGATGATCAAGATTTTGGAGTTTTGACTCGACAAGTACATCATTACCTACCTGCTGATTTTAGTGAATGGTTAGAAAATTTATTGCCACTGAAGATTAACTAGGAAGAAATGGGCATTAAAGAGACTAAGAAAGGGGAAAGGGAGGGTGTGAGGACAGGGGAAGGCGAGGTGGACTAAGAAAGGATTTTCGGAAACTTCATACTGAGTTAAATGAGGGTTAAAGTTTGTATGCAAACTAAGTATGGGCGTGCAACTGCTACTTAATTTCAAACATTATACCTAGTAATAATTCAAGCAGTTCTTTATAAAAATAACTCTTGTTACAATTCAAGCCGATAACAAATCCGTCGCACAGCGCAACACCTTTTACCCAACAATAGGCACAATCAGATAAAGGCAGAGGCGTTCCTGCGCAGGCGGCGCTCAGCGATTGGAGCGCACTGCGCACGCGCATCTGCTCCGCACGTTAACGCGTGCCAGATAATGTGTGCGACATATGAAGCCACACTATATAAATAATACCTTTAAGTTTTTCAGAAAGAAAATCGATCGATATACAAACAAATGTTAGGAACAGCTGAATCGATTTTTTTGAGGTTGCTTGCTTCTGTCACCTTCTGTTTGAAAAAGAAATAGATAGGACATCAATATTTGGCATCGCTAAGAATCAGGGTTTTCCCTTGTAATAGGGGTACCCCTATTACATTAGATACTTAGTGACGATGGCTTGTTTTGTGTCAAACACCTTTCCTCTAACTACTTTTTGAAATATTACGAGTACTCGTATTAGGCTGATTACACTATACTAAATTTTTTACAATTTTCAGTTTTTTAAAAGGATCATCTTTCTCAAAAACCGCTTAATTTATCACGTGTTCACGTACTTTTTAGTCAGTTTTATTTTGCAATTTTTCTTTTTGGGAGGTGTTAAATCATCTAATAACTTCTCCTACTCTGGGATAGAGCGTTTATCAGGCATTTGCTGATTAAATCCCACTTCCCCTGTGGTTCTAGATTTTATGCTATGATTCCGTTTATACAGATACCGGCACGGATCTTGAAGTTGCAGTCGCGCAGACTTGAATGAGAAGTGAAGTATTGGGTCTTTTAAGTGGTATGAAGTGAGACGCAGTAGCTGGGAGTACATCTTTGTAGTTACAGTAATTGGCTCGACTATGCGCAAATTGATCTTTCACCACTATTTTGCAATTTTTCTTTTTGGAAGGTGATAAATCATCTAATAACTTCTCCTACTCTAGGATAGAGCGTTTATCAGACATTTACTGATTAAGTCCCACTTCCCCTGTGGCCCTAGATGTTATGCTATGATTCCGTTTATACAGATACCGGTACGGATCTTGAGCGCTGACTTGAAGTTTGAAGTCGGGCAGATTTGAATGAGAAGTGAAGTATTGGGTCTTTTAAGTGGTATGAAGTGTGACGCAGGAGCTGGGAGTACATCTTTGTAGTTACAGTGATTGGCTCGACGATGCGCAAATTGATCTTTATTTTTTCGCCAAGCGCCCAAGATTCGTTCCGGTATCGGTATATCTAGATTTCTAATTTAAAAAGATCATCTTTATCAGTGTAAAAGTGCGTGATATATCAGTATACCACGCACTTTTTAGTCACTAGTATTTTGCTATAATTCCTTCTAATAGAGGGGATACCTGAGTCCCAGCAGTTGAAATATTATGTATGAGGCTCATTATACTATGCTCGGATTCCGCCATATTTATCTACATTTTTTATCAAATAGGATCATCTTTCTCATAGTAAATGCTCATATTGTGTAGGTATCCTTTTTAGTCATCAGTACAAGAATAATCATTATTGCAATGTTGTTACCCAGGTGTCTTATTAAACTTGGCTACTAACTTCCAGTAGCTTAATGGCGCTTACATTTTTATTAATTTTCCATTACTGTACTTTAAATTAAACTATAATTTTGTGCTATTAACTATCCGCCATATTTATCTACATTTTTTTATCAAATAGGATCATCTTTCTCAAAGTAAACGCTTCATATTGTGTAGGTATACTTTTTAGTCATCAGTACAAAAATCATCATTATTTCAATGTTGCGATCCAGGTGTCTTATTAAACTTGGCTATTAACTTCCAGTAGCTTAATGGCGCTTACATTTTTATTAATTTTCCATTACTGTACTTCAAACTATAATTTTGTGCTATTAACTATCGTAATCAGGTGTTTAATAATTTTATTAATATAATTAATGTTAAATTAAAATGTATTTTCAATTAATTAGTTTAAAATAAATTATATATTCATCTACTTAGAAAACAGAAAGTAATTTATTAATCATTATTAACTGTTTATGGATGTAGATTACCTATATATTTTGGTATTATATGTTTATTCGGTGGGAAGTCGTCAAACGGGGGTTGTTCAGATCCACTCTGGGTCAAGCGAGATCCCGAGTGATAGACTTTTACAAACTAAAACCCATCGGAGGTCCATCAGTTGCCCTTAGCGTTCCAGGACTATGGCAACTGTTTTGAACAATTCTGCAGCCATGGCTGGCAGCTGAGTGGGCCCCGTCCACTTGTTATATGCGTGAGTGGAACCCGACCCGCGTCGCTGAATAGATATAATATGCTAAAATTCACTAAAATTTTCGAAGCCTAGATTCGGAACGAAAACGTACTTCACAGCAGCTTTAATCTTTTAACGTGGGATATCATTTAATTTCTTCTCCCGCACTGGGGCGAAGCGGGAGGACGTCTCATTCTTTTACTGACTAAAACCACACCTATCTTCCTTCCGTTACATTGCTTGTCCTCCGTAAGCTTACGTCTACGGTGGACCTCAACCCATAATATTCACAACAGGTATGCACTCTGTGGGTATATAATACCCACAATGATCCACCAATGAAGACATTAACACTCTGTTAGGTGACCTTTCTTAAAACAAAAGGCCTTTGTCTCAAAATTTTTATCCAGCCTGGTCGCATCTTAATCATTAAGGTCCTCTAAAAAGGTTTTCTTCGAAGTAACCCTAGTACTTATTCAAAGTAAGCCTTAAATAAACGTAATTCCTGGACTCGAACAAAGGTGGGACCACCCATATCCCCCCAAAAAGCTTTACGACTGCTTGTTTTAAAACTAATTTGCTAAAGTTACTTCGCAGCCGGTAACTTATAATCGTAAATTAAGTCAAGTACGTTTCTCGCTTCGCACTTTCTTTGGCAGAAACTTTTTTCGGTTACCGTTGTTCGAAAAAAAGTATTCGTGCGATTTTAGTACTTTCTTTATGTTGGTATAGCTTTTTAATAAGAAGATAAGTTGACTTCTTTATTTATTTGGGTTGGCCACGAATTTAATTTTTTTTGGAAAGTTGGTACTGGATGAAAGCTGCGGTAATGAAGGGATTTTTTTAGATAACCTCATACTTCATCTATGAGCGTCGCTGAAATATGATGGATGCGAGACGCGAGGACCGGTCGTTATGGTGACTGTTGGAGGAGACCTATGTCCTATAATGGATGTCTGCCAGCTGAAATGATGATGACGATGAAGCATAATAGTGTGCCCACTGGTGGAACTCAGACCTCCTTTGTAGGAGAGGGAATGAGTTGTAACCCACCACGCGGGCCACCCTAGGATTGGTGGATTTTACATGTCTTCGAATTTTTGCAACCAAATTGGGAACTCGAGTCGGAGCAGTTATCATTGCTGACCACGGGTATATTATAATGATGTCAAATTCAAAGCTTTCTTATTCGTGACAATTTGTGAAAAAAATATAAACGTAAATAACTATCTTAATTAACGGTAGGTATCTATACACCGATATTTAAACCTACATTCATATAATATTAATAAAAATCTCAGCTTCTCAGCGACGTTTATTTTAGTCAGCTTTTGAATATTCTAGCGCACATATTTTGTGAAGTTGGTAGCGCTGTCTCGTGTTCCTGAGTCTGTCTGGAAGCTCAGGTCATCGCATTTTTCGTACTGTCTGGCTTCTTGCTTCGTCCCGGCGATGACCTAAGCGAGATGAGTCTTACAAATGGTTTTATTTTAGATTTATTATTGCATTACCATTTGTATCGTTCTTAAATGTCTTTTTCAGTAATGTGGTACTCGTAAAACATGTGATAGTTACTTACTTGAAAAATCATTGTGATTTCTATCGGTTTGAGAACATATTCATTGTGCATACAAAGAAGGAGTGGAATTCCCTGCTGCAGTCTCTGTTTCCTGATAGCTACAACCTAGGGGTCTTGAAGTCAAAAGTGAACTTTTATATTATGTTACTTGCTGCTACGGAACCCTTCATGGGCGAGTCCGACTCGCACTTGGCCGGTTTTTCTTTCGTAAATTCGAAAACGAGACAGCGACTGTCGCAGTGTTCTACCATATCGTCGCTTACTGTTAACCTTTCGTATGCCGTAATTAGAGACACAATTAAAAAGTTATTGTGTCTCGCGTGGATCCACCTTCCGACACACAAAGGGTTAAGTGAAATGCGTATGTGCGAAGCTGTGCCCACTACGCCCATGTCTAGCTACGCTTCGGTTAGTCTGTAATAGTCTGACACACCCTTTCACGCTCCATTCAGAGCTGGAGAAGTCATTTGATGATTTTAAACCTTAATAATAAAAAAGGCTCCAGGTAAAGAAATATTAAATGATAAATGATTGACAAAAACTATAGAGATATGGGAAAGTCATTGGTAAAGCGCTACGAAACCTTTTTCTTTACAAGCGTTTTTAGATCATATAGAATTCGACATTTTCTAGATCCTCTTATCATTAAAATAAAGCTCTTGAATATTCGACCTAATTAAAAAGACAGCCATCGTCGTTGCGTAGACCGAAGTGTGCGATTGCTCTTTTCACGGCCTATTAATTTTGCTGTTATATTTTTATCGGTATTTTATGCTAATAAGCTTATATATTTGCTTTGTTGTGAATTGTTTCTCTTTTGTTTTTGATAAATTGGTGTTTGATGATGATGATTATTCTTAAGTACGTACAGCTTTTTACGTGTATATTTTCTTACAGTTTACACTACAATGGGCGTAACTCTAAATTTTACTATTTTGACAGTTAGCAAAAATTAAATAAAAAGTTTTACGTTTTAGTTTTGGAGCTTTAAGGAAAATTTGTAAAACATTTTTTTTTCATATTAGTCCAAATTGAAATATCGATGGACAGAGCGTGAAAGTATGAGTAAAAGTGCATCAATAAGTTATTTTTCCTAAAATGGTTTCTGTTTATTTTAATGGTAATACATTAAACAAAAATACAAGTAAAAGTATTTTTCGTTTAATGTATCAGTATTTTTGCTGGCTAAAAATGGCTCAGAATTTTAATCGACAAAAATAAAAATAAAAGCAAATGTAAGAAACCCAAATTCGTATACAGGTTTGTCTTTACATTACATTCATTAATTTTATATTATTTGTCTTTTCCGACGCGCCATTTACGTGTGGCATCACTTATCAAAGCGACCGCCATCTTGTCAAGCCCGCGTCACACAAGATGTCGGCCAACATACTCGATCGTATAAATTAATGCAAATGACATGACAAGGCGACAACGAGGTATTTGCGTCATTCGCAAATCGATTCAACACTTTTTTTATGAAATTTATCAGAATCGATACGAATGTATAAAATATCGTATTGAAATCAAGAAGTAGCGCATATTTAAGAATGGCATTATCTTTAATTTTGGCAACTATGGTCATGATGACCATAACTTTATTTTTTTATTTTATGGCATGGCTTTTTCGCTTTTGACCATAACTTATTGGAATGGGGTGATAGATTATAAAGAAATTAAGTGCCTGTTTAAAAGTCGACATCGGTATCTTTATTAAGTTTATGCCGAAACTAAATTGTCAACATAATGCTTTATTTTTGCCATTGCGTGAAATTTATATTTATGTGTTGTTAAGCAGATTTTTTATTGGAGTAATGAGCTATATTCGCCATGTTAGGGTTTAATATGAACATACTTAAGATAATATAGTATTATATGAAATACTGGCAGGTTGTTTTGTAAAGTATTTTCGATTTGTCAGTGTTGAAAGTTGAAGAAACTGCATTATTCTTGGTAATTTCTATGGTTGGGTATTGTCCCAGTTTTTTTTTTTTGTATAATGGGACACCCACTTAACTTCAAACTAATGGTATATCGTAGAGGTTATGTTTTTTAGAACTGTATGATACAGGTTCAAGCCAAAAATATTATGAAGTTAAATCCTTAAATATTTCTCTTGTTTAGAACTAGTGAAGGATTTTTTACAATTGATTATTTACCAATTTAAAAAAAAAAAGCTGTTACTGATTCAGTACCTAACCCCTTCTGAACATACTAATATCAGAATGTGCGTTTATAATACAACATGGTGTATTGGGCTTTAAGAGGGCCTTTCCCAACCCGTCTATCGTCAACCTGGACATGGTTTAAAAGCTTGTTGGTTCATTCAACACAATCGAATGCAATATTTGATGAAGAGGCAACGCGAAACAAGAAAGTTGAGACGAACGTTCTCTCTGTATTTCACAAATCTTGTTCCAGGAAATACGTGTTTTTTTTTAAACCTTTACGGTTTTAAGAAAAAAAAATCTTTAGTTCTTGAGTACATTACGAAGAGCAAATTTTCTGGTCTTTACTGGATCAGTCTTACAATCTAGAGAAATATATATAATAACGCCATAATCACGTAAGAGCTGCGTATCTAGGTTTGGGCGCTCTTAATTTCTGAAGCTGATTTACCGCTCCTAAGAAAATGTATGCTTTCAGACCTTGCCAGTAACCGTCAGTTACTATACCAACCAGCCATATATACTACTACGAGTACTGTAGAACTTTTCTTGTTCTAATTTCAAAACGTTTTCAAATAAAATAAAGCTGGCCACTCACCTTCTTCTCGGTCAACTTCTCGCATCGCCGCTGCTTGCATATCTGATGCGACTTGTCGTTGCGACACGGTGCGCAGTCGCCGCAGTTGTCCTTGCGTTGGCAACCGATGCACTCCCCGCAACGTTTCCGCTTCTTCTTCGTCTGCGATCGGTAATACTGATTTATTATTAAGACAAGTTTCATTTAGAGTAGAGTTATACTTATGTTTAACCCTTGAACCGCTTGCAAAAAAAATAAACACTCGTCAGACCAATCCGACATTAGTCTGGCGAGTGTCTTCGCCAGGATCGTGTTTGCGACTGGGCACGCCATCTCGTTTAGCTGTTCAATACCCATAGGCGACAGAAGAGCTGACGAGGTGGAGTTTTTTGTCGTGGATGTGCGACACTGGCGGAATATTCGAGCGTGTTTGGGCCGGGTCACACGGTGCGTTGCGGCGCCGCACCGCAACGCACCGTGTGGCCCGGCTCTAAGTCAGATATATCCGACGTAAGCGGTTAAAAGGTTAACAAATTAGGTGAAAGTTTCGACAACCAAGACACGTTCCGACATCGCCATTTTCGCGTGTTATTTGACATGTACCACTTAGCATTTAAATTATTTTATAAAGAGGTCGCTTATTCAAAAAAGTTGCCGAAAACACGAAAATTATAATTTTCAATTTATCGGACGATGAAACGAAGTCAGTTTAAATTTTTAATTCGCGTTTACTTCAAACTCTTCATTAAGTCATATTATACTGTTACTGCAGTTGTATCTGATCGCATTCCCGTTGGTTGCGTGTGCGATTCATTCAGGAACCCAAAAAAAATGTTGGCCAAACTCTCAAATATTTGGCAAACCTCTAACCTCACATAACTTTATGTGTGCAAGAAAGTGAGGAAGGCATGGCCAATGTTTGTCGAATTTGCGACCAATTTAAAGGGACGTTGCAATTATTTGCCAGACAACAATATCGGAGTATTCCGCGCTCATTATTATGTCTCGGTCCTGCGCCGGCGCATTAAATCCAAGCGATCGCATTTACTCTCATTAGGACTTCTCATTTTAGTATCCTTAGTAGCAATAGATAAAATTATTGTCTTTGAAAATCGAAAATACTTTAACGCCAATAATTAATTGATTGGTAATACCAGTTCTGTATCTGTGGCATAGCAAGGCTCCATTTTATTGTTTCACTCACGCACTTAATCCTACATCGCATACACGGATAACTAATTTAAATACCTACTTCAATGTTGCAAAGCAAATTAATCCTCTACAATAAAAACAAGCAACAGCTGTGATACGGTAAGAAGAAGTCCGCCATATTCGGTGCAATTTCATTCGTGCAACGTTCGTACTTATCTCGACTGTAATCGGAACCAACCGATTGTGGAACCGACAAACAGCTGACGATTATTTAAATACGGAATTCTATTCAAATTTGTATTTCGAACGCTTGTTTTAGTTAGACGGTTGAACTTATGCATGCGATCAGACAAAGGTAAAAAGAAAAAAAAAACGAAGCATAGACGAGCAAACAAAAAAAAGTTTTTTTTTGAAATATAATTACAGTATTTTATCGTTCAAAATTGATATTCCTATTCCTATTAGCACCTAAGAAATATTCTAATCATCTTCTTATCCTGCAGATGCTAGTTTTTTTTCTTTTAATTAAGCCGACTGGCATTACAGTACATGCCTTTACTTTGTAAGAAATAACCTTTAGTCTATTACATGCAACAGAACAGATGCGACACGAAGCTAATTTTAAGGTAAAAATACTTATTTTAGTCTGTGTGTCTGTGGGTAACCTTTTTAAGGCCTATTGTACATGGACGCGTAGCTTCAAAGACGCGTATCCGTCATTATACGCTTGGTGTACGCTTGCGTGAAGTTTACATACAAAACTATCGGCGTCTTCGGACGCGTGAAAGTAGAAAATTATCCTAAGGAGTATGTTCACTCCTGGGATAAAAATTGATTCTACCTATGTGTTAATCTAGGATACGGTATAACCCTTGCACCAAATTTCGTCGAAATCCGTTTAGTCTTTCGATAGTGAATATTCAGTAGGATGATGAGTTTCAAGTTGAATTTACATTATTCATATATTTAACTTTATTTTGGAAACTCAAGAGCTTCAATTATAACCTTCTTTTAAACTTGACCCCAAACTATCAGAAAAAAAAAACAAATAATATTGCTGTGTACAAACATTATTGTCTATGTCCAAGTGCTTCGTCTGAAATATAGCTCACTTCCGCTTTTCCTAATGTTTTGTCCACATTTCTAGGAAGCTTCGGATTTTCCCCGTTTGACTCACTCCATTCGCATAATGAGTAATACTAATAACTACGGCTAGACAAAGGAAAATGTAATCTATCATAGGGTAATAGAGAAGAAATCTGAATGATGCTAATGTAGGATTTTTATTTCAGCTTTGTCCTAACGGCGGAAAAGTTTTTTTCGATTTGAAATTAATGTTCTGGAATGCTTAAGTTGAATTTTTATACGCACATTTTGGGTAGTTAGGTATTGCTCATAATTTCATACTACACTTACATAGCTTTTTCATAAGAAACAATGTAAATAATTGCAGAGAATATTATATATTTATTTACACTAAATGCAAGTAATATATAATTTAGTGCAGTATTGACTTCATATAGTTTTACGATCAAACGTTGTTAAAGAAATAATGCTATAAAGCATAATTCTATAAAGTATTCGATTACAATCAGAATTAACTCAACGGCAGCTGAACATCGATAAATTAAATCGTCAAACACTTTAGTCGAGTCATCACATCAATTAAGAATTAGTCGATTTAAAATCGATCACTCTAGTAAGTATCTTATCGAGTTCGAAAAATTACTGAACAGAAATTGTAATTAGAATTAATATTAACCGTCAATATGTCGATAAAAGGTGTAGCTTAGTCGATGTTTGGACGAAAAAAAAAATAAACATGTGTAAAATTCATTCGCGTTGAGTTCGCTGCATTTATTTGAATTCACTGTATTCGTCCAATTATGACACGCTGTTGTGACTAATGATCGTTAGAGCTTACATTTGAAGCATTACAATTGAAATCAAATAAGTAGAAACGATGATTCGTAACTGGCACACAAATATTATTGAAATCGATACATTTTACAACACTACTATACTTTGGATATCTAATTTAAGTACATTATAACACTAATGTTTTACTACTCGTCATAATATTGAACTTAAACACCACTCAATCATATTGATTACCGATCACTAAAGATGTAGCATCGACTAATCGAGGTGCATCTCTAATAATTACTGTCTATTGTAGAGGCAGCTGCTGCCAAGGTGTTCATTATTAGACTAGGAAACGCTGACATTTATTGTGTAAAGAATGTCGTCAAGTCTGAACCTTTCCTTGCAGGTCCTGCAGTTAGATAAGTTTTTCTTACCGGCCAGTTCAATTATAACAAATTGCTGGAGCATATTCTCATCAGTTCGACTGAAGAGTTGTCTATGGCATTAGAATAGTTTTATGCTTTATAAATTGATTAGGCGCACTCATGTGTGTTTGTAAATGTTTTTTAATTATTGTTTTGTAGTGCAATTATTGCTGTAATTAAAATGAACTCGATATATAGTTTAGTGTAGTTTGGAGCTGTGTTGATAGATCAGTCAGTCAGTAAACGTTGTTATATATATATATATATATATATATATATAGATTTAACTTCTAACAAGCTTGGTTGTTTTTTGGCAATCGTTGACTTCAAAAGACAAACGTCAGTATAGTTCGTCATTCCACGAAGATGTCCAAAACAGACGTCATATGTCCTAAAACGTACATATATTGACTTAATGATATACTAAACAGATACTCTAAAAGTTCTAACTCCATGCTTGAACCACAATTAAAATGTACTAACTCCTTTAACATCGAAGGCTTTTCAAAACTGCCGACTAATTGCATTCGCTGTTAAATTTCAAAGTCATAAAATTTTCTAAGCAGGACACGCATAAATCGCCCGACTTTAATTTGTGTTTTAAACGAGAGAGGAAGTTAATTTATTGGTGGAGCAAGAGAATCGGCTAACTATTAAATTTATAGCCGCGAAGACAAGGACTTCGGCCATTTCGAAACTCAACTCCGGGAATAAAAACTGCGCGGAGAATAATAAAAGGTGAAATTACGGTGGAAGTTTCTCTTTTTCGGGCTCTCTCGAATATCCACTTTCGGAGCGTGTAGCTGAATGAAAATTCTGAGAATTCTTATATCTTTCGTCGAATATACAGTCGGCTTTTCGCGATTCCCCGGCGTCTTGTTTACGCAATTCGCCAATTCGTGGGAAAGGAGATTAGTTGTCGTTCCCGATTTTATTGTGTTGCGTTTCAACTTTCCTATATTCGTGTATGAATCATTTGGTTTACAATGTTCTGTCATATATATCAACCGCTAATGACTCTACGTTATGGTACAATAAACGATTGAACGGCGACGTCGAAACGAAAGTGTCAGTAATAGGTTTTGCAGTTACATCAAAAGTAACAAATATATTAAGTTTAAAGTTAAATGAACTTTTCAATATTCCAAATATGGAATCTGCACAACTTATAATTCATTAAACCTACATCTTTTGATCTATACATTTCATTTACTGTTAAATTATGTTAAAAAAATTACTGCATAAATAGGGTCATGATTATTTGCAGTGCAGATAACTACTTTAAAAATATGAAATTCTCACCTGTTTTTCACTGGTAATGTCGTCCATTTCCATAGGCCCCGTCGCCATGGGAGGTGCCCCATGCATGGGTGACTTGAACCCTGCAGTGGAAGACACCGCCGCGACCTGACCACTGCTCTCAGACCCGACTTCCATATTAGACCCGTCCGACTCTGTACTATTCGCGCGCATTTTCCGTCGCTCTTTCTTCCTAAAATCCGACCGTGTTGGTGACGAACCGGTCCCGAAACCATTCGTCTTTTTCTCATAACCGTTATCAATCATCATCGGATTCTGGAAATTACTGTGGTGTATTCCATTCGGTGTATATTTCTCCTGTAGCGCTTTCACATCAAACGGCTCGTTTTTCAACACATGAACCACAGTTGGACTTTGTATGTTCTGTATTAAGCTCCCGTTTTGATGGAGGAGCGTTCCGTTTTGGTGTAGGATGCCATTTTGTGTCGGATAGGCATTGATTGTGGCTATGTTCGGTTGGTAGAGTTGTATGTGTCTGTCATCGATGTACGCCTGTCCGGCCGGGGCCAGTTCCCTCGCCTGCAAGGGCGCTGGCACGATGGGGAAGCTGCGCGCGTTCACAGCTGTTAGTGTATGGAATGTAGTCGCGTTGACAGGTGACAGTGTCGTCAAGGTGGTCGATAGGGGCGTCATCTGCGCTAGCGTAGTGAGGTGCGCAGGCGACGACGGCGTGGTGAGCTGCGTGAGCTGGGTTAACTGACTAGGGCTCGCGCTCGGTGTCGGACTTGCCGTGACCGGCACCGGGGTCACGCTAGGCAGACCCGTCTCCGGTATCACCGACGTTTCTGGAAACGTTTGGAACTGGCTTTGGAAGGACGGCAGCTTGTTCGTGATGGGCTGCAGGGTGACGGGCTGGTAGTCCAGAGCCGCTGAGAAGCCAGCCCGTAGGAATGAATCTTTGGAGTGCACCGTGATGGGCATGGACTCCCAGGGGCGGTACTGCGGCTGGCTGGCGATGACGGAGACGGTGTCCCCGGTGCGCTCGTAGTACTCCCAGGCGGGGTCGAGCAGCCGGGTGTCGGCTGTGAGGATCCGCTGCTCGTTCTCCATGTCGCCGAAGGAGGAGAACGAGGGTAGCGCGCTATCTGCGCTGGCGTCGCTGCTGAGCGCCTCGCTCATGACGCTTTGCCTCGACGCTGCCTCATCGCGTCGGGCACCATAAACCCTTACAAAAATAAGCTCTAAGTCTATTGTAGTACTGAACACTCGGAACTGCACTGGAACTTACAATTTGTACTCTTGACGTGGCTCCGCTAATTTGTTAATGTTCGGTATCTAAGTAGCACTTAATGTTACGGTTATACGGCACACTGGTTTACACTAGAGCTAATCACAATATCTTCGTTATCAACTAAGGAACAAATATAAACGTCCTTTAATAAGAGGCAGTTGAACTTACACGTACTCTTAAAGTCTAAGGGCTTATAAAAATCTTTGGCTGAATTTTTACAAAATGCTTGAGGGTTCGTATTATAATGTTAACGATCGATAAAATATTTTGTGCACTCGTTTAACGATATCTATTATTTTGGAACGTTTAAATACTGGTCGTTGGTTGATTAACTTGCTCGTTCAAGGCTTTTTTTTATTGTAAATACCGATCACTTCAGACTTAAATTAATTTGTACTGTTTGGGAGTTAGCGTATACTATTTACGATTTAGATTTATCGTTAAAAGGTTAAAAAATAGTGCTTATATTTAGATTTTCGAAACGAAAGATATGACTGGAGGCTTTGGTTTGAGGATTTCGTGGCTTTTGGTTGATCGTGGTTCTGTGGCGGCGCGTGAGGCGTCGTCGGGGCCGGTTATCCGTACGGCCGGCACCAATCTGAGGACAAAAATATACATTACATACTGCCAACTTATACGAAGAAAATTTGTCCTAATATTTAACAAGCTAGACCGATGACCTAGTAAGAGTCGTGGGAATGCGTTGGATGCGAGACAAACAGTACCATTCGTTGTGGCGACCCTTGAGGGAGGCCTATGTCCTACAGTGGACGTCCTTCGGCTGAAATGTCGATGCTGATGGTGATGATAATACGGGCCTGTTGGTCTAGTGTTTAGTGGCTGACAGCTATAAGTCGGAGATCGTGGGTTCGATTTGCAGCCAAAATGAGCTATGTCTATGTGATGAGCACGGTCATTTGTTTTTTGTCTGGGTGTAATTTATCTGTAATAATATGTGTATTTAGAAATATTCACGTATGTTTATCAGTTGTCTAGTATTCATAGCACAAGCTCTGCTTAATTTGTGACTAGATGGCGTTGTATGAGAGTTAGAGAATATTATTTAAAAGAAACTTGTGGACTTTTTTCAGCATTTGGAACGTTGTAAATTGTGAAGAAGGAAGAATAGAGGAGGTAAGAAAATTCACAAGTTATGGGCAGGCCTCGACATGTTTACGGCGATGTCGGTCCGCGCATGCGCGTGCCTCTGTTTTGAATAGGGCGCGAATCGATGCTATGGCGCGAATAACCTATACTTGCGAACTTTCTGAGGAAATTGGTAACAATCAGCTGTTGTTTATTGTCTTCACTGTAATAGCTTTATGATACTCGAAATAAGATTATTATTTTGAATATCTTGGCTTTAAATTATTGGTTTGTTGTTGGAGTAAACGATTCAGAGAAGTTTTGTGAATCAAATTCTAATTGATTCAGAAGTTTAAATTAAGTTATTTTATTTAAAGTTAAATCAAAGAAACGGGAGTTAGTGATACTTTGACAGGTGACAGGACAGAATGGAAGAAGAAAACGTGTTGCGCCGACCCCAAGTAATATGGGATAAGGGCAGGAAGAAGAAGAAGATATTACTACTTACTATCACATTTTAAAAATGGAAAAGAAAATAAATTCTTGCACTAATATTCATACTATAGTTTACTGCCAAATTCTACAAAAAACATAACAATGTGTACATTCATATTATGGTAAACAAATTAACTATTTAAACGAAGACATGGCTTAAAGGACTTAGTATCCAAGCCAAAAACATTAACAAAAAAAAAGACGTGTGGCACTCGGGGACTGTCGCGGTAAAGCTATTGCATAGCATTTTTATCAACTTATGCAATTATAATTATTTATTTATTTTATTTAAGCAGTTTTTTTTCCTTTGTTTTTTTTTTCTTTGATATTAATTGAAGTTACACTATCACACATTGAATTGAATTTTGATTGATTGTTCACTCATTTGTTTTCTTATCGGTCACCACGCTCAAAAAACAAATGAGTGGGGGTGTTAGGTTATTTACGTTACGGAATTTCTGGATTCGGTCTCCACGCTCAAAGCCCGCGATAGAAGCTATGCAATAGCTTAAAAAAATTACACTATTTACATGCACAATGGTTTAAATTACATTATAGAGCTTAAAAAAAAGACTTGAAGACATGTTCATCAAAAAAAATCACTTCATAATCTAGTGTAAACCAAGCCAAGTATCAAAATCATCTCAAAAGATTACCAACCTCACCGTATCAAACTAACATTAGCAAATCGTTCGGCGTTAATGTGCGTTGATAAAACCGGCGGTGCGCGATAATCACGTTGTCATATGCCGGTAACATTTCGCAGAGTGACGTCATAGCCCCCACACCCCTACAGCCTGACCCCAATAGCGTGCGTGCAAGCTCGTGCAAGAAAAGCGAAGGAAATTATCACTGGCCAGTATTTTTTTTGTTTTTTTTTTTGTGTTGGTATCTCTATTTGTTGGGCAACATTCGTAGGAAGGAATCTTTTTTTGGGAGGTGGGAAAACATGTAATTACTTTTCGCGCTCTTGGGTGGAGTGAAAGAGTTTGACAGACTTACTGACTAAAATATACCTATGTTTCTGGGACGATGGGTTTCCTTTTCAGAAATTTAGGGTGAGTTGCACCAGTCAACTATAACGATAACAAAGCCGTTAACAGTTGTCAAATCGACGAATTCACCAATAGGAAGCCGTTTCACGGCTGGTTATGGTTTGGTTATCGTTATAGTTAAATGGTGCAACGCATCCTTAGTCATGGCCCTAGCGTGGTTCGAAGGGCTGTTGTTTGTTTCGAAAAAATCCGTAAATAAAAATTTGATTGGCTTCTTTTTTTATGGCTGTTGCATGGATGTGAGAGTCAGACATAGGTAGAAAAAATTATAGATTCTAAACGCAAGCCTAGGCCTTTAAGTCAAGAGTGAATAGATTGCTTCTAGGTAAGGGTGTTCCATCGTCGACCACATCATCGCTTACCATCAGGTGAGATAGTGGTCAAAAGCGAGCCAATCCATTATAAAAAAAAGCCGTCGCAGAAGCTTAGTGTTGGGTTGAAGAAATACTACTTTTGCTATTGTATCTACGTTTATCCACATTATCAATAAAAAGACTTATAGGTGACCAACATTAAAAGAAACATTGTAGCAAACACTAAAAAACAAAAGAAAACACGCGGGAAATCACTAAAATAAATTGCCATTTGTATCCGTTTCCCGGCTGTTTACAAACTAACAAGTATCTATTCTTTGTACTTCGGACAACATAATAATATGAGCACTACCAAATGTCTATGAAACAACAATAAAATGCGGGCTTTTTATTATACGACCAATTTCAGGAGACGCTCCAACGAATCTTGTCTAAGAACTTCTTCGATGCTATCTTATTTAGTAGAATTATCACGTGGAGTAAACAAATTCTATTAATAGAAGGGGACGGCAATAGTGCCTAATGCTACGCTCTATTTCTGTCTCACTATTTTAAGGGCGTACTATTTTTGAAATGTTTCAATTTAAAACTGTCTATTTCCACTGATCGAGATTCGATGCGACATTTTTAGAAAATTTATTTAAAGCTCGTTTATTTTTAAGATTTATTCAAATTGGTTTTCCCATAAAAATTAGATTGACATAATTTTAATAATTGTTCATGGACCGCTTTTTTGTTTTCAAATTTATTAAAAAATAAGTAGCAGAACGTGGAATTACTACGTAATTCCACGTTCTGCTACATATTTACGAGTATTCCGAAAAGTTTTCATTGCATTCATCATTAGAAATCAAGAATTCCGAATTTGAATATTTCCAAGGAACTATTCTAAATTTCAAATTCAAAATTATTGTTCAAACCGCCTCATCTACAAAAGGGTAGTCACAGTCACGTGTATATTTAAATATGGAACGAAGAACTTTCGCGCGGGGAGGCATCGAGATCGATTAGCACTTCATTTGCAGTATTGATGACGTCAGAGCTCTTTTATTATTAAAACTGGGATTATTTGTGTTCATTAATTAATCTATGAATAGAGACAATGTCACGTGATTGGACAGAATAGGATTCTATTTTTGAATTGGGATGCTGGTTATGGCATTCAACATTTTATTTTGTTTGATAAAGATTTCCCTGATTCTAAAAATATTTTGATGGTATTTTTAAAATTACAGACCTGTAACCTAACCAATCCTTAGGTATGTGTGAAAAATACTAAAAGACACTCTGTTTAGTGCCGTGGTAAAAATAATTTAAATGTATGTATTTATAATGAAAAGCTCACAAAACATGGACTCCAAATTGTCTTTAACATTGTCACCACTAATTCCTTATTGATAAAATTCTCTCATTATAAAAGTTTCGCCAATCGGTGCTATAACTAAGGCTTCCAAAGGATACGCATCAAAAGAAATGTCTTTTGTTTCCATCACAAAGAGGGAGTAAATTGCAACTTGCTTGTTTCGAATTTTTCGCTTTCCCTCAAGTACTCTGCCGTATTTTCCTGAGGGACTTAGGAGATTTTTCTGTTCCGTTACCCTATCTACATGAAATTAGTGTAGCTTTGTGGCTTCCAGCATAATGCTGTGTTGGACAAAGTCAAGCTTAACTGTGTAATGATGGATGAGTGGTTTGATGGATCTGTTTAAGTACTGTGGGTTCTACAGATGGATTGACATGGTGTGTGTTGTACGAAATTATAATGTAGTTGCTAACTTTTCTCTTTAGAAGGTGTTCTGCAGTTTATATTCAATGAAGATGTATATAGTTATGACATCACGTCTCAATATTTCTACAACGAATATATTCAAACCATTCTTTATGATTCCACATTCAAATCTCGCGACAACGTTCGAAAAATCATTCCGCATTACATCACCATCACTCCAAACGTCCCGACTAGTAATCACAGGGCAAAACTCTTTGTAGGAGCGCACAAAGAGCGTTCCTCGAAAAAAAATTAAAAAGCTCACTTCAGAACGCAACCGCGTCGCATGTGTGTATGTGAAGCGAGCGTGTGTTGCAAGGATTCATAGGGTGTCGGAGTGTGGGTGTGTGTGATCGTGTGGGTGTGTGTGAACGCGATAGTATCTGGGTCTGGGTTGTCAAGGGCAACCGTACAACCGCTGCAGCGAAAGCATTGCGCTTTCAGCGTTGAGCTGCAATTATACGGAATATTTTTAGCGTCGGATGTTGTCGCTTTTTTGTAGAGACGCGCAAACTCCACCGAACTGCGTTTGGATGTTCGAAAATCATTGAGTCTTGTTATGAAGAATGTGGGTAGTGTGTTCGTGGTGTATGGTTGTTTTACTAGACTGTAGTTACATGTGGGTAGATTCTTACTAACTTTGACTGAACACAGATTTTAGAGATGTAGCTGTACTAGAATATGTAATCAAGACAAGTGTAAAGCTCTTTGAAATAGTAGCGCCAACTGATTGACAAAAATTTTGTCTCGGAAAATATGAATAAAGGGGTGAAAAGGGTCATAACGAAGATGTCCATTTTACTTCATAAAGAAGAATTAAACAGCTATCAAACAGTAATAAGAAAACATTTGTTAAAAGTATGGCTAAAGACAGTTTATTGCAAAACAATTCCAACGCTCAATAAAATACTCTGCGAACGACTTACTACAAAATATTAAAACCTATTTGAAAATTTTTTCTTTACCAGCTGTGTTCTGTAACATCCGCTTTAGCATAATACCTGCACAGGAAACCGATATCTCAGTATAAGTGATCATTCGTTGATGATAATCTGCTGATAACATATCGATGGTTACTGTAAGTAGTTCGTACATTCTTATCGTCGGATCAGCACCTTCATTTTGTTAAAAAGATGTTATAAAACCATTAAGAAGGTGCAAGTTTAATTTTTTACAATCTATGGTCAAGATGTCAATACTTTTTGCTTTTTTTGCTTCATCATTCTTATTTAAAAATTTGAACGTTCCGTTTTTAAATTTAATGCTTACTTTTTCTAGTCAATCAGTATCATTAAGCTTCTTATATCTTTTTAATTGCTGTATAATTATTATCGATTTGTGAATTCCCCTATGATCAACTAGTGGTTGGTGCAAGCATTTGCAATCATTTTGCAATGAATTTCATAACCAACTGTTGATGTTTCGTCATTAGACCCCAATTAATCAGATCGACCAATCGGAAAAATGTAGGTGAGAATCACACAATAACTGCTATATTTACTTTTAGGTCTCATTCTATTATTATTTACTAGAGCGTATTAAAATTTATTTGAGGGGATTCCCGAAATACTCTCTGTATTGTACCTAGCTCGTAGTACCGTGATTAGTGAATTACTCGTATGCTTTGGATCTTGTCTTTGTTGCTTTTCTTTTCGATTTCGTCTTCTGCGTCTAAAAACTCATAGATAAGTTTGTAACAGAAGTAATAATGAAAATAATATTTATTTTTGTCAGAGAAATATACACGTTATTAAAAAATAAGTTCCTGTCCTTTACTGGCGACTTGCCTAAACCAGCTTCACATGAGTGTTACAGATATTAGAAATTATTGGTTTTTCTCTACTGTAATTCGCATGTTATATACATTTAAACATTCCTCATGAATCATTTTGTCTATTGGAGGAAATCGCATGAAAATTTGGTCTGAAGGTTTTGAGTTTATCACGGTCATGCAGACAGACAGAGACTTTGTTTTAGGACAGTACTAATTAAACTCTTGCAAAAAGCCAACAAAGTAAGGTAAGCTTATTGACAACGTCTGCTTGCAGTTTTATGATCTTGCTTTACGTAACGGCTATCCTAGGGATTCCCTATACGCTAAATTGTATGATTGGCCATATATCATTCCTTTGTATCTTATACTTACTTTTTGACGTCATCAGACGTCATAGTCATCCACATCTTTTGTCAATTTATTGTTAAATTTCACCTCTACTTATTGTTATTTCATCATCATAATGCAATACTTAGTCATCACAGTTCTATAGTATTCTCAGCCTAGTCACAGCAACTGGTGTATTCCTGTTATAACTACCAGTAGCTTGACGTACGCAGTCATTTCTGTCTTGTATCTCCTTTTTGGCGTACATTGTATCTAATCTACCTAATGCTCAGGATTCATCTACATCTTTTGACGATTTATTGTTAAATCTGACGTTCAGTTATTGTTATTTCATCATCATTATGTAATACTTATAGTCATCACAGGTCTATAGTATTTTCATCTTAGTCACTGATGTATTCTTGTTACTACAAGCAGTAGCTTGGTGTACGCATTCATTGCTAGCAAAAACTAATTCAATTTTGGTTAGATTCGAAATTGGAGCACCAAAAGGACTATTCGATTCAGTTATATTTTTCTCATTCATAGTTTCTCACACAAATACATCTATAAATCTGGATGTAATGACACAGCGGGCAGGATACGTACATCAGTCTGATTGCCGCCGAGCGATGCGGATTCAATTCTCGCTCTATTATTTTATACGAGCAACATTCAACGACGAATTGTCGTTATTAAGTGTTATTTCGTTTATTGTTTCTGTTTTGGTGGTAGATTTTTCTTTTTTTTTCATTGGTTTCTTGTTTGGTAATCACTGCAATATGTTTTACTACATCGTTCTCATTTTTTTGTTTTGTTAAATCAAAAATATCAGCGACTTTGTGAATTAGATCATTTCTTATCCAGCGTTTACATTGCAGTAATTAATATACTATCCATAGACCATTACTAAATTCATAGGGGTCGTTGTCTAGACGATTTTACAAGTGGTAAACCAAAATCAACTTAGCATCGAGAAGTTGGAGCAGATGCTTTACGTGTCATAAAACACGCAGTCTGGACGAGAAAATCTATCCGCATTATTTTTGTAGACAAACAGTTGGAAGTGAATATTCGCAAACTGTACAGGGTTATTGGTCTTACCGTTTTGAGTAATCAAAAAGCTTTGATGGTTAGATTCTTAAAATTTTAAGTAAACATTTAAAACAATTCAAAGATATGCAAAATAAATATTTTAATCTGTAACGATTACCTAAAAAATGCATTAAAAACCCAATAAAGTCTATAAATATGCCAACATGATATCAAACTCCATCAAATTTAAAACACATTAGAATGATAAGGCCTCAGCGATATAGAGTTACCGTCCCATCCCATTCAGCCACTCGAATCCAGTTGAATAGAAACGCAGATGTTTAGTTTTTTACGACAATCTTTCCCACACTACCACTTTTTCTGATGCCTTAATACCTCAGCAAACTTATTGTTGCACTATCTCGGCATCTAACACATTCAAATTTAATCTCTAACAACAACGCCATAGAGCCATTTTTGAATATTTGTAATTCATGTTTAAAGTTGGTCGATACAGTTTTGTAAAGAATTTTTTGTGAGCACGTCTGTCTTTGCTATCGGATGCGACATCGGAAATTGAGCGTTTTTTGTACTTACACCTATGAGATGGACTTGCTTGAAGGAAGTCACATGTGTATGACGATGATTGTATGATTTAGTATTGTTTCCTCTACATATTCTCGCATCGAGTACTTTAATATTTGAAGCCTCTCAAAAGTTATCCTCAATTGTTGCATCCGCAATTTAATACAAGATAGGTGAAATTGGGAGTAGTGTTTCTTTTCCAATATTTGTTTTATTTATTAACATTCATATTAACATCTCATCAATAAACTGTATAAACATCAGCTACATATTCGAAAAGCATTTTTGTTTAATACATATAACCAAAATAGAAAAGTAATTTCAATATGAAACGAACAATGTCTACGATCCTTATTTGCATCGACTCAAATAATTCAGTAGCAACTTGAAGAACTTCCAATAAATAAAGACTGAAACTATAAAAATTTAATATTAACTTCGAATGTTAGCGACTCTCTAAACTTGAAACTGAATTCTCATTGAAAAGCGAGCGTTCACCGTCGAGACTCCCGCCCTTACCCAAATAAAATATCCGCCACAATTACATTTCCAACAAAGTTTTCACTACATCGATGTTTAAACTTTTACCTAGACGGCTTGTACACATACTGAAGACGCTATGTATAGGTTCCAAAGCGTAAGCGTCGCTTTGCTCGGGAGCAATAAGAGGAGGATTATCCCACAGAGAAAGTATGAATCAACTTATGATATTACTTGTGGCAATAATCGGGATATTTGAGACTACAGACGGATGAGGACGCTTCATTTGAACCTTTAGAGGTGGTATTAATATTTCAGATTTTAGAATGAAAACAGTTGACTTTGACAACTTAATCTTGGGGTCTTAAGATTCGATTGTGCCGCACCTAAGCAATCATCGATATAAACGCAAATTAATATCATCCATTCTTCTAATAAGTAAACTAGTACAAACAAAAATCCACACACCGCTGCTTAAAACAATATATTAGTACTAAAGATTCAAAAATAATGCCCAACACCAAGCTGTTTGTATTAAGAACAGTGAAATAGAATAATTATAAAAAACATGATGAGGAGTCAA
This sequence comes from Mythimna albipuncta, assembly GCA_929112965.1. Taxonomy (NCBI): domain Eukaryota; kingdom Metazoa; phylum Arthropoda; class Insecta; order Lepidoptera; family Noctuidae; genus Mythimna; species Mythimna albipuncta. The sequence continues at coordinate 21,547,566 of OV815961.1, read as the reverse complement.
AGGATTAAATCCTTTATAGAACTCTTAGCAATAGGATATGATAGTACAGGATCTCGGTTGAAGCTGGCTCAAAACTACTAAAATCAGACGAAGCAGAACGATAAATAGTGACTCCCCATTACTGCAAACACAAAATTTCTATGCTGAAAACAATCCAAAACTAGATCCAAAGGAAACATAACTCGCTTGTTCAACTAAAAAGGAAGCACAGAGCATTGCACAATCCGTTGCGTTGCTCTCATCTGTCCCAGCAGTAAGTACCAACTGTTAGCTCCGGCGAAATTGGCCAATTTGTTTATTTGTTTTCATTGGCCTCACTGAACTTGACTCTCTATTATCGCATTCGCGGGAGGAAGGCGTATTATTTATTCGATTATTCCGTGGGACCGGAATCTTCGACGAAGTTCAGTGCTTAAAAGTATTAATCTCCGATATTCCAATATCCGATTGCAGAGTTGGAAGAGTTTTTGGCTCGACGACTGTTAAGAGAATTTGGTGTGGCTATTTGAGATGGCACAAAAGAAACGATGGATAGGCAATGTGAATGTTAATACCTGGAGTGAGAATGACTTCTGAGACAATGACTATTAGAGAAGAACATAGAAGATATATATCACAGACCCCAAATGAATTGAGATAGGGGCAGGCGAATGATGATTTAATATGCTACCGATTTTATGACTGTATCATACCAATATTATAAAGGCGAAACTTTGAGCAAAATATGTATATTGCTCAATCAAGTTCAAACCGCTAAGAGTAGACCATATCCTAGAATAGCACCGATTACTTTTCATACCTGGACTACGTTGGTTTAGGACAATTGTCTACTTTTAGCGGAAAAAGAACATAGAAGATATATATCACACACCCCAAATGAATTGAGATAGGGGCAGGCGAATGATGATTTGATATGCTACCGATTTTATGACTGTATCATACCAATATTATAAAGGCGAAACTTTGAGCAATATATGTATATTGCTCAATCAAGTTCAAACCGCTGAGAGTAGACCATATCCTAGAATAGCACCGATTACTTTTCATAACTGGACTACGTTGGTTTAGGACAATTGTCTACTTTTAGCGGAAAAAGCCATTGGCAACGGGTGGCACTGCAAATCTAATTAAAAAGCTTAATTAAAATGCTAAGTATGAGATAAGTAGTCGTGTTTTTAAGCACTGTTCAATGGAATCTTGCTGTTGATAGTTGACCATGTGGTTGTTTCTATCGTAGAATCATCCATGTGAACATTGGAGAGAAAATGATACACGTCTACGTGGTTAACCTCAATACCTAAAGGAGAATACTAAAGCTCAAATTTGAAAAAAGCTCCGTTATTAAGAAAGATATCTAAAAGCTGAAAGATAAAGCAACACAAACATTTAAATAATGCCTAATAGTCCAAGAAGCAGTCTCAATTATAGAACCATTACAAGACGACTAAAAGTAATATCAATCTTTTGTTGGAAACAAAAACTGAAAGCTCTAGTGGAAATGTAAAAGCTTTCTTAAAATTAATTCCATTTAGTAACACGTAGGTTTCTAAATGGATCATTACAATTTTTTTGTTGTTTATAATGTTGTGATTGGACATCTGATCTATGATGTGTAGAAGCTGCTACTCGGAACCATAAGGCAGGTTAAGTTATTTTAAAGTAACTTGATCGTGAAAGTTGACAACTTGCCTGGAAGTGTTTAATTGATTATATTCCTCAGGCTTTGAGTATTTTTGAGTTCTATACTCAATGGGTATAGGAACAGGCAAAACAGTCTAGTCTCAATGTACTTTGAAGAAGAAAAGTAGCTTAAAGATTAGTAAAAGTTCAATACCCATTGGAACAAGTAGATAAGTCAATTCAGGAAAGTTAAGAAGATTCGTTAGTTAAACTTTTAGATGAGTCAATCAACATTGTTCGGCTTGGAATGAGGTCTATTTCAAGTTTTTGATTGGTTTGACCCCAGTTTTTTGAACGTCGAACATACTGTAATTGACTTTTCTCAAAACCGCGCTTCACGTGGGTTTCAATAACAAAACAATGCATTACACCCAACCAACCAAGCTCGTAAGTTCTCTTCAGAGATCTCTGAAATTCCACTTTTTGAACTTGCTAACTGCAATAAAGTAGATAAAAATCGTTCCCGCTCCAATTTCGCTCGTTGCAATTAAGCTTTAAATTATGTGACATCATGCACATCAGACAATGACAGCCGATGCGTCACCACGAGTCTCCGGATGCTATCACCGTATCCCTGGCGCGTAACTTTGCAACTCTCACACACTTTGTTAGAAACCGTCGCGTCTTCTTTTGAAAACCAACAAGATCACATCCAATTAGTTTCAGATAAGCGTGAGAGAATGCAGCCTTGATGTGTTCGGACGGTTCTTAGAGATACAGTTTACCAATTGTCTGCTACAACAACAAACACCAAGCAGGAAAACGAGGATCGATTCGCAAAAGCACACAACGAAAGCTCTGGCGGAAGCACGCGAACGCGCACCGGACCTGGCTTCACGGTCTGCTGCCACCGAGCTCTACATACGAGTACCTCAAACTAAACAATCCACAAAAACCAAAAGCTTCTATTCCACTACTTGGACACACTTGCACATTTGCCACAAAACTTTTGTGTAAGACGCGAACTCTGTACCTTCTCTCGCTCGATCCATCCGCGCCTCCTTTTTTTCTTCGTCTCGGTGCCTCGGAAACAAAACGGTCCGAAGGACGCAAGCGAAAAATAAACAAAAAGGGAATCGGAGTTCGCGATCGCGTCAGTTGTGCGCGTGTCGCGTCGCGCGGGGGCGAACAGCGTGCATGTGTTCGCGGCGAGGGTCGGCGGCGGACTGGCGCGAGCGGCGAGCGGGCGCAGCTGCCGCGCGGCCAATGGCGCGCGGTCACGTGACGCGCCCCGCGCCCGCACGCTCGCGCTTGTTTACAAATAATAATAATACGCCGCCCGGTGGCGCCGCCTCTACTCCGCGAGCTCCGCTACGCACAGCTGTCGTTGCATTTGGCGGGATTCGATTCGGAGTTCGCTCAAAGCTTCGATCTGTTTACTTGGAGCTTTCGCGTTGGCGTGCTATCGATCGGTACAAGTTCGGTGCCGCGTTGTGGATGCGTTACACCAACTTACAACAATTCATGGTGTATTTAATGGCTATTATAATATTTTTGTTGTTTTATTTTTTCTTGTACTTCTAGCGCATGCAGCTAAAAGTTTTGGTATTATCAAATTGGAGGTTAGAATTTAGGTAAAGGGTTAATAAAATTATTACGCAATTTGGCTAAGAGGGTGCGACATTCGTCCCCATTTGGCGACAGGTTGATGTTTCCGATTGTTTTGCGTTCAGGCCGTAAGGTGCGTGAGGGCTGAACCCCAGTGCATGCGGCCGGGGCTGGTGGCTCAGTGCTACACTCCCCTCGGTCTACATTTGAGCTGAGGTGCCCCGTGGTCTCATGCTAAGGGATGGGACACTTGACGAGCCCATTCTAATTGAGCCCCTCATCTTTAACGCATAACAAAAAGTGATAGTTCACCCCAATATTTTAGATAATTAAAATTGACTAGGTGGTAGAGTATGTAAGGTGAACAATTCAACAGAACTACCTAATTCTACCATTGCATCAAGAAGTACAATGTGACATACCTAACGTTATTTAAATATTACATAATTATAATATCTAACACACAATCAGAATCTCAATTACACTACAATCATAATATATAATATGACATATTAATCATATAAACGCGAAAGTTTGCATGTGTGTGTGTTAGGTTCACGCTTAAACGGCCTCACGGATTTGGATGAAGTTTGGCTCATGGGTACATTATGTCCTGTAATAACATAATGTACCCGTGAGCCAAACTTACACATACTAACACACACACAAAATAATTTTTATTTTGGGAGTTCACGCAGGCGAAGCCTTTGGCAGAAGTTTGTAAAAAATAAAACAATTAAAAGTAACTTTTCTAATAAGAACAATATCAGTTTGAAACGAAACCTTAACGTTCATTTCAATCATGGTCGCTGGTAAGACGGTTGTCAAAGAATGCATCACCTCTTCATGAATATTAAGCTAGAACTACACTGCGCACACGTCGCTGACACACGCCGATCTGGGCGCGTCGGTCTCCATATATTTTATATGGAAACTAGACTTGTAGAGCTACACTTGATCCACGCCACGCGACGTCGTTCTACGTACAAATCAGGCATGTTACACGTGTGCGTCGGTCTAATGTAGTTCTAGCTTTATGCTTCTTTTTCCTTACATCATCCTCTTTGCGTCGTTTATCCTTAACGTCGAGGAAGGGTGTGATATCGACGAATAACTTTCTTATGGACCATGTTTCGCCATGCTGTCCTATCTTCGGCGATGTGGATAGTGTTGCAGACCATGTTCTCCAGTGTAGCACGGATTTGATCTGACCAACGTATCGGAGGAGTCCGATGCGTTGCTCCTGGGTCTTTTTCCATCTATTTTACTGTTAGCGGCAACTTTTCCAGATAATTTTATGATAAAAAAATGTAAATGACTTTTACACGTCAATTTTTTTTTCGTCAATTAAAGCTAGATGAGGCCAGTATTTCCTAGCTGACTACCCTGAGAAGAAACACCGAAACAAACTCAGGGGTCAAAGTCACTTTTAAAGTCCATACAGCAAAACATGTAATGGTCAAATCATATGAGAACCATGCAGATTGAGCCTGAGATGGTCTTGTGAAGAAAGAACCACACAGTTCTAAGTGGACTAGTCCAGTCAGTGTAAGCATTTGTCAGTATGCGTATCGATTAATAAAAAAAATGGTAACCAAGTTATGTTGTACACTGGATCCTACCCTCGAATGTGATCTCTCTCTATCACTCAAAGGTTTGCTGGGAGAAAACTCATTGTTGAGTTATGCTCGCCTTTGTACATGAATTGTCAATTATGAATGTATTAAGGTTAAGTTTTTGGTTGTACAATAAAGAATTAAGAACCAAAGAAAGACGCAAAAGCGAGTAAAGTGAGCTTCAAAAATGTTGAACTTCGTGTCGAATATAATAGCTTCTCTAATAAATAATTAAAATATGAACGAGGCTTTCTAATATTTTTGAATATTTTATTAAAGGTGGAGGTGAGGAAAGGAGGTGCACTAAATTGCACCCTCCTTCCAGCGCTTCATAACTTCAATCAATTTGATAAATATGTAAGTATAATGAATTAAGTGTGTTTAAGTACGCATTGTACGCAGTTAAATTAAAGAACCACTTACAAAAATTCAAAATCATTTATTTCAAATAGACCATTTGCAGGCTCTTTTGAATAGTCAAATGTCGATCAGTCCAAGATAAGTGAAGCTAAATTGCACGTTCCAAAGAGTAGGTCTCTATGGAGAAGAACGTGCAAATACACCATGGACACAGTTTACCAAAATTTTTTGCCTTCCAGCTTGGCAATGCTGCCAGCGCAGCGTTCTGCGCACTTTTCCCATTGATTAGACGAATTTTTTATGCCTTATGAGTTCCCTTTTTTACCCGTTTGTAAATATAATATATTATTATTATTTTAAGTTTGCTTATAATATATATTTATTAATTTATAATATTTATTAGTTAAGATTACATATCTACCATTCAAATTAATAAACCCACGCGATAATATTTTTTTCTACAATTTTTTTTAAAATTATTATTTATAGGCTCGCGTTTGCCCACTATCTCATCTGATGGTAAGCGATGATGTAGCCGACGATGGAGGACTCTCGCCTAGAAGTAACCTATTCACTTTTGACTTAATGATATGATGCAGTTACAAATAAATAAGCATCTTTAAATGCTTGGATTATTTAGTAAATTGATAAAAAAGGAATAGTTTTATATCTTAGGTGAAAGTAAACCATTTTATTCATATCTGCTATTGTCTGAAATTGTTTCTGAGTTGACTAATTTTTTTTTTTGTAAGCATCAAAAATTTTTTTTTTCCAAAATTGCAAATAAGAAGATTTAACATTCTTTCATATCTGGTGGAACAGGAACTGTCAAGTTATAGAAAACCGGCCGATTGAGAGTTGGACTCGCGCACTAAGTAAGGGTATCGTACCTAACGTCCGCGCGTCCTTAGGAAAATTCGTCAAAATAATCATAATATGTATTAAAACAGAGGTTAACAGACACAATATTGATGAGTTACCAGGGAGCCACGTGCAGATGTACTCATTGCCAAACAAGCGTGTCTTCGACATAGTCTTTAGTAACTTTTAGTTTTTTGGTTAGTACACGCTTATATGAGTTTTGAATTTTCCCTCATTAAGTTCGGCTACCGCCTTTGGCAACTTGTTATAATATAAAAAAGCGTATGCAGTTTTCTAAGAATGACTTGCTGGTCTTAGCTAATCTCCATTTGGGTAAAACAATTTCGTGTTTACTATGCGTATTTTTGTTGTGAAAAACGCTTTCAATTTTAAAAAGTTTTAATTTAAGTTATTACGAACATACAAAATGCTTTCTAAGGTATAAAGAAAACACACAGACAGAGACAGAGTCAGTATATCGATTACTTAAAATTTATTTCTGAGGGACTCGCGAAGACCCATTTTATAAATAGCCCGGATAGGTCTCTTTTGCAATATGTAATTCTGCATTAGGATCAATCAGTTTACATTGAGACTCGACGATATTGGATGAGGTCAGTCATTTTGCACTACGCCGCGCTGCCGCCATCGCCACAAGATGCATCGCGAGGTGCATCGTCATCGTTGGTAGCACGATGCCTCGCTGCGCAGCGAGACGCAGTCGCGCGTCGCAGCGGAACGTGGCTAGAATGAACCCAAATCCTCCTGTGTGATGTCTTGTTTTTAATTCTTACTCTTCCGCAAAAAAATATTTCAGTTATATATCAGAGTCAATTATTATGACTTTCACTCGAGTATACGACTGAACTGCATGAATTCTACATGAAGTCTGGACTCAAAGACGAGTCGCTACGGCCGGCAGCGCGCGGAGGCCTCAGGCTGTGCCTTGCGATGCGCTGCGATACATGTACCGGCGATGCACCACTGCGTCGCGATAACGTGCGCGCAGTGTCGCGTCTCGTTGCGTTTCAGTGTGAACTGACCCTTAGGACTAAAGCTCTATTTTCTCTATAAATGAGTTAAAAATGTGTTGTAGGTACAGCCTACAACACATTTTCACAAGAGGGAATATTTTTTTTTTTTTTTTATTATTGATAGGCTCGCGTTTGACCACTATCTCACCTGATGGTAAGTGATGATGTGGCCGACGATGGAGCACGCTTGCCTAGAAGTAACCTATTCACTCTCGACTTAAAGACCCCTAGGTTGTAGCTATCAGGAAACACAGACAATAAACAAACAATAAATAAACAACAAACACAGGGAATATGAAACTGTAACTGGAATAATGCACACCTTTATACACCTACCGTAGGCGCGGGCTTGCGGACGGCGAGCAATGGGTAGCTCGCTGTCCGACCGTCCGGTAATTATCCGGATCTAGCCCAAATCGTCGACGGCGCGCACTGTTCCCGCGCGTCTCAAGAAGTTTTCAGCAACAGCAGGGGCCCAGCAGGATCGAAGACTATTGGGGCCAGGGTTTAGATTCGAAAGGAATGCTCGGCAAAGGCAAGAAGGAACGGGGTGGGTTTTTTTAGTCAGAGTCTGACACTATCTCCCGCTCCGCCCAAGGGCGAGGGATGTCATTTAAATGATTTTTACCCACCAAAAAAATACCCTTATACACCCCAATTAGAAAATTAACTTATAATCATAAGCTGAGCACTGAAATTTTACTTAAATCCACTATAAGTAGTATTATATTAAGAAGTTTGTTAATAATCCTAATTGTAGGAAAATAACATGAGAATCGACCAACAACACTGGTAACGCATCGGTATCAAATTGATATTTCCGCACGCACACCCACTCTACTCTAGTCACGCAATCAAGATTATCAGGAATTTATCAAAATAGGATAATCAAGAATTATTTTAGAATAGAATAGAATAGAATAGACTTTATTGTACACCAAAAAGTAATACAGCTTATACAAAAAAAAAAAAAATTACGTAGGTATAGTTATCGGCACGGATCTTGAGCGCTGGCTTCAAGTTGCGCAGAAGTCAAATATTCGGTCTCTTTAGTGGGGAAGTAAGACGCAGGGTCGAGGAATGTCAGTGATTGCTCGCCGCGCCGTCGTGTCATAGACGTCACTCGTGATTCGTTCCCTGCGATTGCTGCATGTACCTAACAGTGACGACGATTGGCTTGCCAGTGTATAGAATGCGCAAAGCGATCCCTACTCTGACGCCGAGCGCTCAAGATCCGTGCTGATAACCATACTATAAAAATAGCTGAAATCGATTGAGGACCGGTTCCGGAATTGACGGCGAGCTACCCACTGCTCGCCGTGCCTGCAAGAGCATCTTACCATGCTTTCTATCCTATACACAGAAGATTTCCCACATTAAAAAAATCGCATCTAGTTTTACTGGAAGCCGATCCCATCACAAATGGTAAAGGCGAGGATTTTTTTTACTTTTTGCAGAAATGGCCACAAAATACATAAAACCTCCTCTTACATGTTGCTTTATCATCCGTATATATTCCGAAGTAAGCCTTTAAATAACAAAGTTTGAGCGAGAGACAATTTAAGACAGTTTTTAATGCCCTAAGTTTCGAAAGCTTCGATATATTCCAAACTTGTGTTTTAGTGAAAATATTATGAGGAGACTTTAGTTTTGGAATCGCTGTTAGTTTTTGTAGGTAAATCATTGGTAGGGAGTGTAAGGCTTACTGTTCACGGACGCGTAGCTTCTTAGACGCGTAGCTTCAGAGACGCGTAGCTTCAGAGACGCGTAGCCACACACGAAAAGAAAGAAAGAAAGAAAGAAAAACATTTACGATTAAGTTTACTATAAAAGATATGTCTTTCTAAAAAGGTTTTTCACCTTTTTAGGCCCATTTCTGTAAAATAGATTAAATAGAAAATTAGGTTTGTATAAATTAAATTAATAAAGCTGTAAAAAGATTATTGTGCAATACTTACTCAACATCTCTTACGGAGAGACAGAATATCTCCTTATAATTTGTAAATAAAATATGTTTTGCTCCTAGTTAAATTAAATAAATATACATTTAGTATAGTGAATTTAATAATTGTTAATTTATTACTTAGGTTGTTTGTACTTTTTAGCCTGAAATACAGGTCCAACCTAGTTCAGGCAACAATGGCGTTAATTTTTTTTTTGTATTTTAATTTAAATGTGCCACTTTTATTAAATAAACGATATTCTATTCAATTCTATCAAGTTTGCAGCTGACTTAACACTATGTCATCATCATATCAGCTGAAAGACGTCCACTGTTGGACATAGACCTCCCCCAAGCGTCGCCACAACGACCGGTCCTGTGCGTCACGCATCCATCGGATTCCCACGACCCTGACCAGGTCATCGGTCCACCTTGTTGGAGGCCTTCCAACGCTGCATCTTTCGGTACGTGGTCGCCACTCCGGAACCTTTCGTCCCCATCGACCATCTGTACGTACGTACTTACCACTATGATTATGGCGTGCCTTGCACTGGGTTGCGACAGTTGCTGTTGCCATGTCACCATGAGATCTCGCCGGAACTCTGTCAATCATACCGCGACTTATCGCGGCAGCGGAGTTTCACCTAGTCCACGTTGCATCTCCATGCGCAAATCGTGCATGCGTGTAACTGTTGCCTTCAGATGCCACGAAGGGTTGCCGACAAGGAAACTCACTGCTTTATGGAAGACGGTGTGATATCCCCGTACCGTTATAATCTATACATACTTATAAATAAAATTGGACTGTCTGTTTGTAAAGAAATAACCGCTTTTTACGGTACATACACCAAAATAACATTTTTTACAATTTTTGTCTGTCTATCTGTTTGTCCAAGCTAATCTCTGAAATGACTGGACCGATTTTGACGGGACTTTTTTTGGCAGGTAGCTGATATAATACGGAGTAACATAGACTACTTTTAATTTTAGAAAAAATAAATTCAAAATCCTGTAATCCGCGCGAACGAAGTCGCGGGCACAGCTAATTTATATTTAGGTATCTTCAAGGCTAGAGTTAATAGGCTGTTATAATCTCTCTGATGCACCAAATTTAGCTTAGCAATCTATTCGGAATGTCTTTATAAACGCATTATTTAGCATATAGTATTTATCATAATCGAATCAAAGCTGAGGAAAGAGATTTCTTCTACGGATCTCATACTACGAGTACGAGTTCTGTCTCTCTGCGATACTAGAGGAGTAAAATAATTTTCTCAATCAGATCTGTCATTTTAGTGAACGTCTATGGTTTTCAAAAACAAACAAACAATGTCATCTTATCTATATTATATAAAAATCAATGCCACTTTTCGTTGTAATTTTATAACTCAAGAACGGGCTCACCTATCCAAACCAAATGTTTAGGCTTTGTTTGGACTATATAGTAGGTGGTTTATGTGAAGTTTGGTAGGGTAGAGTAGGGTAGAGTAGAGTAGAGTAGTGTAGAGTAGGGTAGGGTAAAGCAGGGTAGGGTAGAGTAGGGTAGAGTAGGTTAGGGTAGAGTAGGGTACAGTGGGGTGGAGTAGGGAAGAGTGGGAGCGAAGCTGCGCGGGCAAAAGCTAGTAAATTATATTAATTAGATACGTATTATAATTTATTATAATTTATTATTATTACATAATTTACATTGCATTGGTAGAGTACCATAATGAATTCTATACTTTTAAATAAAATTCTTAATTAAAATTAAATAGAATTCTTCGATATCTCACCATTGTCATTTCAGCCGAAAGACATCCATTGTTGAACATAGGCCTCCCCCCAGTGTCGCTACAACGAACGATCCTGTGCGTCTCGCATCCATCGCATTCCCACGAGATCCATCAGGTCACCGGTCCAGGTTTTTGAGGCCGCGCCGACAGTGTCTTCTGGTAGGTATGCAGTCACCACTCCAGAACCTTCTGGCTCCATCGTAGTGTTGTAAAAAACGCTCGAGTCGGCGCTAAAACGCTCGAGTCCGGACTCGAGCAGTTTAAAAACGCTCGAGTCGGGACTCGAGTCGGTTTGAAAACGCTCGAGCGCTGGCTTGAGCGTTTTTGAAAAAAAGCTCGGTAAATAGCGCCGACTCGACGCTCGACTCGAGCTTGAGCACGAGTCGTTATAAAATAGGTGAAGAACAAATCAGTTTAATACTAACTACTCATTGTATATGTTATTCCCGCGGTTTTATCTGTGTGGTTTTTATTTGGTATAGAAAGTTTTATCACTTCCTTCGGGACTAGCGTTGAAAAAAGCAGGCAAAATTCCCGTTTCTTTCCAATACTGTTGTTTTATTCATTATAATATTCGAAACTTTCAAGTAATTTATAAAGTATAAATTTCATGTATTTTTCCAATAAACCCGATAAAAAACGGAAAAATATCAAAAGAACCGAAAATTTCATGTTTGATTTTTTTAAATGCGTATTTTTTTTTTAATTAATATTACTAGCGCTTGACTGCGATCCTACCTGGTGGTAAGCAGTGATGCAATCTGATGGTGAGGCGCACTAGGTGTCCAAGTTGGACATAGGCTCATAAACTAGTGCGCCTAGACAGTCCAATAGAGGACACCGGTCACTATAACGAAGGGGAGGCTTATGTCCAACAGTGGGCATCAGTCATAGCGCCTAAATGGCGACACTTGGAGAAGGCGTATGTCCAACAGTGGGCATCAATCATTATAGCGCCTAGGTGGCAACACTTGGGGGAGGGTTAAGTCCAGCAGTGGGCATAGATCATTATAGTTAGGGGGAAACTTATACCCAACAGTGGGCATCAGTCATTATAGCGCCTAAATGGCGACACTTGGAGGCTTATGTCCAACAGTGGGCATAGGTCATTAAAGTGAGGGGAGACTTATGCCCAATAGTGGGCATCAGTCATTATAGCGCCTATATGGTGATACTTGAAGGAGGCTTATGTCCAAGAGTGGGCATATGCCATTATAGCGAGGTGAGACTTATGCCCAACAGTGGGCATCAGTCATTATAGCGCCTAATGGCAACCCTTGGGGGAGACTTATGTCCAACAGTGGGCACCGATCATTATGGCGACACTTGGGGGAGGCTTGAGGGAGCTCGAGTCTGATCAAGCTGACGATTCGTCAGACAGTGAAATCGAGATTTTGGCTGAGGAAAGTACCTTTTTTTTTTAAAAAAAAGATGCTTTTTTTTATCTTTACAAATCGATAGTGTTTCATGTACCGGATCGACCATCCACGGGATTAAAACTATTAAAATTTAACGATGTATTATAAAATAATGATAAATTATAGAAATCTTTTGTGTTTCGAAAATATTATAAACACAAAAGATTTTAGTCGAATTAAAGATTTCCCTTTAGTCAAATAAAATTATTAATATACCCCCATTAAAAATGTTAACGCTTCGACGCTCGAGCGCGCGACTCGAGCGTCGAGCGCCCGATTTTTCAACGCTCACGAGTCCTAAACGCTCGAGCGTTTAACGCTCGAGTCTTGAACGCTCAATAGCGTCGACTCAGCGCTCAACGCTCGACTCTCAGCGCTTATTTTTACAACATGACTCCATCGACCTTCTGTTCTGTAATTAAGTTTGATGTTTGGGATCCGATGGATGCGTGATGCACAGGACCGGTCGTTGTGGCGACGCTTGGGGGAGGCCTATGTCCAACAGTGGACGTCTTTCGGCTGATATGATGATGATGATGATGCTTCGGGTGGAAAATATGTCAGTATATTTGGTTCTCTTACGGATATCTTCTTGATTAGCAGCATAACCTTCTCCAATACCTTTTGGATGACATTAAGCCTTCAGGTCCATTGTGAGTGATCACGTTTAATTCATTAAACCCCAAGCGAACGCACCTATTGTCTTTCTACTGTGTCTGTAATTTCCAAGATTAAAAGTTTAAGAACCGTGTGGCTACGCATTCCATGCTTTAATATCTATAAAGAAGAGTTGAATTGTTAATAATTTAACTATTCAACCCTTCTGTAACTTGAGACGTATATTTTTTACTAAATTCGCTATTGTTATACCTACTTGATCTTAGAAGTTGTGTCAGCCCAGAACATGCATTTTAGTAGCGTCCAATATTTTTTCTAGCGTGAAGGTTAGGGTGCGAAGGTTAAATCCTGTCGTGCACCAAACATTGCTTCATTCGTTTTTTGAAATATATTAGATATTTTATTAGTATATTTTGAAACCGTGCACTAGCTTCTGACGTTTTATAAGTGCCCATGTAGGCCTATGTGAAATAAAAATATTTGAAATTTGTTTTTTTTTTGTTTTGAATTTTTTATTGTTATTTCTAAATTGTTTATGTTATTTCTTTAATGCGTTTTGATTTGTTATTAGTTTATTATTGTTTTATTATAGGTATTTTTAGTTTGTAATTTTACATTATTATACGCTTTGGACGTCATCAGATTACGTTGTACAAGTGCTTGTAAATAAATAAATAATCAAATGATGGTGAAACTTGAATCTTCTATCGGAGCTGTATAGAAACAGCTGAAATCCTGTCATTTTTTTAAATTTATTGTCATAGCAAGAAATGTTTATTATAACCAGTTTTCATAGAAACTAGTACCTAATTAAATAGTTTGAATTCGAAGTAAAAACCAAGTTCAAGCGTTTATTTTGCGTTCTTCTGAGTAATTCGTTCATTTTAGTGAATAAATACTCGTTCCGAAAATAATTTCCCGATGACTCGATAACGTGAATGACGGTTCACATTATTACGTTTCAGAGAACCGAAAACGTTCCGTTTCCAAGAATTGTATGAATTCGCCAGTGTCGACCACTACGACCCGTACCGAAGTGACTCATCAGAATCCCACCCCCACCCCTGTGTTACTCAGTTTCTGTGAAAACGTCATTATTTTCTATAACTCGCATCATAATTCTAACATCTGGCAAACGTAGAATGTAATCGATTATTTTTTTCTCGATTTTATATGGCCGGCTTATGGTTTTCATTAAAATAGAAAAAGGTTTGTAATTAATTATGTTGTTTAGCATTTTTCTTTAAAACTATAATTAAGAACTGTTAGATTAACTGAAAATGTAAAATAATGCTGAAGTAGACGATCATGAAAAAGTAGCTTATCCGAAACAAGACTACGTACAGTTGGTATGAGATCAAACATTCAAAAGTAGTTGCACCGCGTGCAAATGTTTCTTGCATCGTGCCGCGCCAATTCCATTGCTACAAAAGTGCGTAATATCGATTACCGGATCCCTTACCCCATCTGCCGTCTCTTTCGCACGACGCACACTCCACTTCCGAAAACAATAAAAGCTTAAACGTGAACGCAGCGAACTTTGCGCGGGAAACATAGCGGCCATTTTGTTATTTACGCGCGTGACATATGACGTTTTTTCCCGCCGCGCTCAGCCCCCGTCACGGTTGCCATGACAACGGATCTGTCACACGCATAGAACATAAAACGCAGGCATTGATTTTTTCCTCGCTTCCTCTTTTACTTTTACGCGTGTCGAGCGACTTTTTGCTTTTTTTTCTTTTTTTTTTTCGGAAAGCGACATCGCGTCAGTTCTAGCGCTTGCTAAGTGCTCGTAGATTTATAGTGGCGAATATTGTGATAATTTTTAGTTTGGGGTTATATATTTTTGTCTTGCACTGTTTAGTTTTTAGTGACAGTTAGGTTGTCTTAATGACTAAACATATTTTTCTTTAAATCGTTTTAAATGAAGTGAGAATTAGAAACGTCGGGTTTAAAAAAAAAAACAGTTTTTTTAAACACAACGTGATGGACATGTCATTGGGCCTAGTAAATAAATGAAAATAAAATAGAATAAATTATATCTCTGGTAAAAGTGTTTTCTAACGAATTGGCTGATTTATTTATCTATACTTTATATATATATATTTAAATATACCCCTCGGGCGCCGATTGTACATACGTACAACTTGGATGTCCTTGAAGAATGCTTAATTTTTATGTTTTCCCCAAGTTTATACGAAAGTTATGGTGGTCGAAAATTTTGGTTTCTTTACATAAATATATTATATTATCTGTTTTTCTTAGAAAACTCCAAAAAAAATTTTTTTTTTTTGGTAATTTAGTTAAACTGTGCAATTTTCCGGGTCAATAAACCCCTGGCGCTCGAGGGGCCAAAATGATTATAAATTCATATTTTTTTTCTAAGAAGCAATATAAGATCAACCATATACAGTTACAGAGTCTCCTAAGCGACGATAATTACAAAAAATCGAGACAAAAGATAATTTTTCCTCAAAGTTTCCTTTTAATCAAGTTAAGAGTCACTTCAAAGGATTTCCTTTCCTTGATAAACAGTACATCGAGTTAAGCTTAAGGGAAAATTTGTTAAGGTAGGCTCAGCAACCCCGGGGGGGTGAGGTCCAAGGGTTGAATTTTCCATCCCCTGCAGATGTGGCGATTCCTCCCCTCGAATGTCTCGTTAACTCAATAAAAAGAAAAATATGTTAGCCCGTCCGGATCGCGAAAAATGTGTCTTAATCTTTACATGGACGAAAATATGGGAAATTGCGGTTCCCTTTTTCTATTCATCTTTATTTTATGTAAGTCCACTTGTGTGTCCCGAAGGGGTCTAATACTGACACGATATTGGTTGAAGATTCTATGTAGTAATAAAAACCTGCTCAATATTTGCAGCGAACGTTCAGACTTCAGAGTTTAATAAAAGTGAGCCCTGTTCTTTGCAAGCATCAAGAATCAAAGCATTTATTTAAAAAAAAAAACATTTACTTTGTAGTGTCAAGAAGTCAGTCTGTCAGAAAAATTACACTAAATACACATTCCAAAGCGTAGATCTCTATGGAGAAGAATCTGCAAGTAACTTTATCGACACTCTTTTAAATCATGTTATATATTACAAATACCTCTGTTTTTTCCAAAGAACCCTAAAAATTATAGAAAAAACAAAACCATAAATTGCAACAGTGATTTAAAAATCTAATATCAATATAAATAGATCTCACCTTTTATAAGCCTGTTCTGTTTGATTGTTGAACCTTTCGCGGCCCCACGCTTGTCTAGTTCATCCCACTAACTCCTTCATGTTCTGCTTCAACCTCGTCTCACTGTCTCAGGACACCAATTTTGCGTTACCTTGGCCCATAAGTTGTCGGACATGCGGCAGTAATGTCCTGCTCAGCCCCATTAAAGTTGGCCAGTCTTGCCAGTCTCATCATCTTCATATAAATAACCTGCCCAGCCCCATTATAGTTTGCCAGCCTTGCCTCATCATCTCCATCTATTATATACTTAAATAAAAATTAATGTCTAAATCTGTTGCTAAGCACAAAGTCAAGAACAGCAAAATCAATTTGAATGAACTATTCTTTGAAACCTCAGAAAGCTTCCTATGAAGAGAACATTACAATAATTATACAGAAAAAAAGACCCATTTTTTTAGGGTTCTGTAGTCAACTAGGAACCCTTATAGTTTCGCCATGTCTGTCTGTCCGTCTGTCTGTCTGTCTGTCAGTCCGTCCTCGCTTAATCTCTGTGACCGTTAGCACTAGAAAGTTGAAATTTGGTACCAATATGTATATCAATCACGCCGACAAAGTGGTAAAATAAAAATTGGAAAAAAATGTTTTATTAGGGTAGCCCCCCTATATGTAAAGTGGGAAGTGATTTTTTTTTAATTTCAACCCTAACGTGATATATCATTGGATAGGTATTTAAAAATGAATAGGGGTTTACTAAAATCATTTTTTTGATAATGTCAATAATTTCGGAAATAATCGCTCCAAAAGTAAAAGACAATGTGTCCCCCCCCCCTCTAACTTTTGAACCATAAGTTTAGAAAATATGAAAAAAATCTGAGAAGTAGAACTTTATAAGGACTTTCTAGGAAAATTATTTTGAACTTGATGGAAAGAACAGTTTTTGTACAAAAAAGACAAAAGGGTTCTACAAAATAATTTCTGGACTAAGTTTGTAGTATAATCGTAGCAAGCATTTTTTTAAACTCATAAGTGGGTACACTTTATTGTGACGGACGGGAAACTACGGAACCCTACACTGAGCGTGGCCCGACACGCTCTTGGCCGGTTTTTTTAAATTGGTGTCTACATCGTAACTGTCAGTGTTAGGGTTAGCTGTCAACCCAAACTTTTTGACAGAACGACATCTGTCGGATGTGCTAGTACTTAATAGCAGATAACGCACTGGCCACCACGCTTTTGCACTTGGCCTGTTCCCATATCGATTTGCGGCCACTCGGTCCTGGTTCCCCTAAATTAATTTTAAAAATTCATGTGACATTGAAAAAGTGTAATTGGTCGCGCTCGAATTGAACTCGTTACATGATGTTTAAAAGGCTTACCTATTTTATTTAATGATGTAAACTAGTGCTTAACTGCGGTATCACGTGATGTCCACCTCATGGTAAGTTGTGATGCAATCGGTGAATGGAATTAGTTTGTCTAGTGTAGTGTGTGTGTGTGTAGTGTTTGTTAGTTTTTTTTTTGTTTGTTTTTCTTTTTTTTTGTTTTTTTTTTGTTTTTTTTTTAGCTTATTAATTTGTTTGTTTTTTTTTTTATTATTTTTTTTTGTTTTTTTTTTGTGTTTTATTAGTTTTTTTTTTTTTCTTTTTCTTTTTTTTTTCTCTAGCCTTGAAGATACCTAAATTATAATTGGACGGGAAGACTACTGCAGGCAAATTGTTCCAATTCTTCGATCTTTAATTCCCTGCTGGAGTCTGTGTTTCCTGATAGTTACAACCTAGGGGTCTTTAAGTCAAGAGAGAATAGGTTACTTCTAGGCAAGCGTGCTCCATCGTCGACCACATCGTTGCTTACCCTCAGGTGAGATAGTGGTCAAACGCGAGCCTATCAATAATAATTATAAAAACCGGCCAAGTGCGAGTCGGACTCGCCCATGAAGGGTTCCGTAGCAGCAAGTAACGTAATATAAAAGTTCTTGTAATGTGTTGTAACTTTGATCGATGTTTTAATAATAGTGTATTTTTTTCGGTTTATGACGCATTAAAAAAAAACTACTCACTGGATTTCGTTCAAACCAATTTTCGTTGGTAGTTTTTATAGTAATGTACATCATATATTTTTTTTAGTTTTATCATTCTCTTATCTTGGAAGTTAGAGGGGGGGGGACACACATTTTACCACTTTGGAAGTGTCTCTCGCACAAACTATTCAGTTTAGAAAAAAATGATATTAGAAACCTCAGTATCATTTTTGAAGACCTATCCATAGATACCACACACGCATGGGTTTGATGAAAAAAAAAATTTTGAGTTTCAGTTCTATGTATGGGGACCCCCAAAATTTATTGCTTTTTTTCTATTTTTGTGTGAAAATCTTAATGCGGTTCACAGAATACATCTACTTACAAAGTTTCAACAGTATAGCTCTTATAGTTTCGGAAAAAAGTGTCTGTGACATACGGACGGACGGACAGACAGACAGACAGACAGACAGACAGACAGACAGACAGACAGACAGACAGACAGACAGACAGACAGACATGACGAATCTATAAGGGTTCCGTTTTTTGCCATTTGGCTACGGAACCCTAAAAAATGTAAGCGGTATAAACGACGAGGAGAACCGCTTAGTCCGGACCGCTTATTTTATTTATAAACTAGCCTTTGCCCGCAGCTTTGACCGTGTAGGTACAAAAAATATTTCCGATGTCACTATAAAACAGTTTTCTATCGGTGAAAGAATTTTAGCAATCAAATCAGTACCTCCAGAGATTACCTCCTACAAACAAAAAAACCGGCCAAGTGCGAGTCGGACTCGCCCATGAAGGGTTCCGTAGCAGCAAGTAACATAATATAAAAGTTCTTGTAATGTATGATCGATGTTTTAATAATAGTGTAGTTTTTTCGGTATATGACGCATTAAAAAAAAACTACTTACTGGATTTCTTTCAAACCAATTTTCGTTGGTAGTTTTTATAGTAATGTATATCATATATTTTTATTAGTTTTATCATTCTCTTATCTTAGAAGTTAGAGGGGGGGGGACACACATTTTACCACTTTGGAAGTGTCTCTCGCGCAAACTATTCAGTTTAGAAAAAAATAATATTAGAAACCTCAGTATCATTTTTGAAGACCTATCCATAGATACCCCACTCGCATGGGTTTGATGAAAAAAAAAATTTTGGGTTTCAGTTCTATGTATGGGGACCCCCAAAATTTATTGCTTTTTTTCTATTTTTGTGTAAAAATCTTAATGCGGTTCACAGAATACATCTACTTACAAAGTTTCAACAGTATAGCTCTTATAGTTTCGGAAAAAAGTGGCTGTGACATACGGACGGACAGACAGACAGACAGACAGACAGACAGACAGACAGACAGACAGACAGACAGACATGACGAATCTATAAGGGTTCCGTTTTTTGCCATTTGGCTACGGAACCCTAAAAACAAACTTTACCTCTTCATTATATTAGTGTAGATGTAACTGGAATAATTCACACCCAGTTTTCTAATAGACAATTAAGTTCATCATCAATCATAATTAAAACTTTCAAATTTTACTGATGCACTTAGGTAGGGTGTTTTAAGAAATTATTTATCCAAATGGTAGGCAAATATTGGGAACCAACGCACTATGCTGGTAGTGCACCGGTGTTAGTATCTACGCACTCACATGTAAACACTCTAGAGACGCAATCCAGACTGGTCAAGAAATTATTACAATAGGTAAAATAATCACGAATTATAAAATTACCTATTTTAAAAATAGCTAAAATAAATTAAGCAGCTGTTTTTAAATATATTTTTAAGAGGTGCGTTTATTATTACAGGTTGTATAATCGTACGCTACGCTACTTCCTACTAACAATTCCTTCCTACCAATTAATACGCATAAGTAGAAAAGTCTGTCAGTCTTTTTTGGCAATTGTAGGTACTTAAGAGAGTAGGCACGCCACAATCATGGCGGTAAGTCCCCTCTTTGAGGCGTGGCTGGAAAGACCTCACAGCGTCCTTACCTTCCGTATGACGCAGGTCCTCACCGGACATGGTTCTTTCGGGAGGTCCCTGCACCGGATTCGTGCGGAAGTGACGCCCGGGTGTCGCCACTGTGCGGAATGCCCGGAGGAAACGGTGTAGCAATTGAAGTGTACCCTGCTTGGGCGGAGCATCGCCGTGCCCTCGTGGGGGCGATCGGCGACGGAGAGTTCTCGCGCTGGGCCTTGGTTGAGGCCATAGTCCGGAGCGAGGAGGAGTGGCAGGCGGACGCCGACTTTTGCGAAGCAGTTATACTCGCAAAGGAGGAGGCCGAACGCATCAGGCAATGGCGTCCTCGCCGCCGCCGCCGGGATTCTGATCCCAATTTCCGGCCACTGTAGGCGCGGGCTGGCGGACAATAAGCAATGGGTAGCTCCCTGTCCGGCCGTCCGGTAACTGTCCGGACCAAGCCCAAATCATCGAAGGCGCGCACTGTTCCCGCGCGTCTCAAGGAGTTTTTAGCTACAGTAGGGGCCCAGCCGGGTCGAAGTCTACTGGGGCCAGGGTTATCCGAAAGGGAGCTCGAGCCCCGGTATGAAGGCTAGAAGGAACGGGGTGGGTATTTTAGTCAGTAAGAGTCTGACACTATCTCCCCCTCCTCCCAAGAGCGGGGGTTGTCATTGGATGATTTTTCCCAGCATAAAAAAACAGATATTCCTTTTCCTAACACTTCATCTAACGCAATCCAATGCGGTGTTGGAAAAAAAAGAAAGAAAATATAAGAAAGAAAGGAAAAAAAATAAAGAAGAAGAAGCATCGCTACTTACTATCAGGTGGGATCGCAGTCAAGCACTAGTTTATCACAAAAAAAAAAAATAATTAATATTAGTAATTCCGTGATGTACCTACTCGAATACTGCGAAGTTTTTTTAAACCCTTAAAAGTTTTTGAAAAAAGTTGTCGTCATTCAGAATCTTCATTAATTTTGAAGAGCTTCTATTTTTATGTTTTTTAATTTTTGAGTAAATTGTGAAGTGTACAAAGTTCATGCAAAATAGCAGATTTTCAGTCATTTACTTATCCAAGTTTTACACAAATTTATAATTTGAATTCAATAGAAGCTTAGATAATATCCACATTCCACAAGGTTACTGTGTTTCCAAAATATCTGATGAAAAATGTGTAATAACGTCTTAATCGCGTAAGAACGGTAGTATAGAAACAGTGAAAATTTATGGCGAATTGCATGGTGAACTTTTATAAATACAAACTACAAAATTACTCTTCACAAAAAAAAAATGTTGATTTTATAATATTATTTCCATATGACAATGATATCAATAGATATGAGAGGACATATATACAACCTTTTTTTAGTAAATACGAAACCTGAAACACCTTTCTAGTATTTTAAGCAAAGAATTGTGAAATGCACAAAATGTCAAAACTGTATTATGAAAAATGAAAAAGTTATAAGCCAGATAGGGTACTTGGTTGGCGACATAAATACATGGTCACCGGGCCACCCGAGTAACTGAGGGGTTGTTTTGCTTTCGCACCAAGCTGCGCGTTGCCACCTAATGCCCTCTATAACCTGCCATGATCTGTTTTGTACTTAATGTCACTGGTGTCCAAATTGTGACCTTTTTTTAAAATAAGTTTGTGAAAAACATGGTGTAAAAAATTTTAGTTTCGATTCAATTACTGATTCATATACTAAAAATAATGTGGTATGTACTCATATGTATAGCCGGTCTCAATATTGTACCCAAAAGCAGAATACAGATAGTAATCAATGAATCTGCTATAGAAAACCTCTACGATCCGGACCAAGCGTTAGCGTTTCGCCTCGTCGTTTATTCCACGTACATCGAGGGACTGGAACGATTTGCCTGCTGCGATCATCCCATCATATCATAATTTAGGTTTATTCAAAGCAAGAGTGAATAGGCTCTTAAAACAAACTAGTGCGCCTCATCATCAACGATTGCGTCACTGCTTACCATCAGGTGGGATCGCAGTCAAGCACTAGTTTATATCAATTAAAAAAAAGAAAAGAAATGTAAGTAAAAGTTTCTTCTATATCCGAATATATTCTTTAATAAGTTAAGGTGTGCAATAAAGATATATAATAATAATAATAATAATGATGTCATATCCCTAAAAATCGATTCATTAGATCTTAAACACTCACTCACTAAGGCCGTCCCCCCCATAAACGATGGCAGCCTTCAAACCTGTTGCTCTTGCCACGAGCCATTGGAAGCCGAGCCTTTGGACGGCCGACCGTTTTGTTATCCTTTAGTAGGGGACTACTAGCAACAGGGATATTTGGTGAAGTACATACAGTAACACTGCTGTGTACACCGTTAAATTTTAATCGTTTTAATCCCGTGGAGGGTCGACCCGGTACATGAAACACTATCGATTTGTAAAGATAAAATTAAAAAATAAAGTACCTATTTTTCAAAACTCGTAATAATTTACGCATGTAAGAAATTAATTTCTTTAAGAAAATGTCAGCGAGTTCAATGACCTTTAGGTAATAGTCGGTATTGCGTACAAACTAAAAAAGTATTTTAATTTTATCTTCACAAATCGATAGTGTTTCATGTACCGGATCGACCCTCCACAAGATTAAAACGATTGAAATTTAGCGGTGTATATCCCTATTATTATCACATTACAACTATTCCAATCTTCCTGAACAAACTAGCATTTTTCATGATAAGTAAAGATAAAGAATTATAATTTGTTCTTAGGTTTCAATAATGCAATTTTTTTTTGTTAATATGAGCTAGCGCTTGACTACGTGAGTTGCACTAGTTTATTAAGAGCTTTTTCGCTTTAGCTTTAAAAACACCTAAATTATAATCGGGCGGGAAGAACGCAGCCGAAAGATGTCCATTGTTGGACATAGGCCACCCCCAAGCGTCGCCACAACGACCGACCCTGTGCGTCTCACATCCATTGCATTCGCACGACTCTCCCGGTCGTCGGTCCACCTTGGACACGATAACCGACTAACTGGACATGTACACTCAAATTTGTGTTGTTCTTCTACCTTCAAAATACCAGCTCAGGTTATTCACCTGCATAATCTTCATATATACCAAAACAGTGTAAGCAGGTCTATGAATTAAGCTCTGAGTTCTGAGTTTGTTTTGATGTAACTTTGACAAGATACAAAGGTTTGCATTGCAAGTCATCTAAAGCCTCAGATAACTTTGTTTCTTTATTATTTAACTAGCTATTGCCCACCCGGCTTCGCTCCCGCTCTTCTTACTCACCCTACTCTACTCTACCCAACTCTATACTACTCTACACTACTCTGCCCTACTATACCCTACCTTTCACATAAACCTATCTACTAAATAGTCCGAACAAAGCCTAAACATTTGGTTTTGATAGGCGAGCCCGTTCTTGAGTTATAAAATTAAAACGAAAAGTGGCATTGATTTTTGTGTAATGAATTAATGACCTCCTTGGAAATGACATTTCATTAATTTAATATAAGCTGTGGATACGGGGTGACGTATGATTCAATGGCAGATGATGTTAAGATTATTTTGTGCATTTAATTGTTATAAAAACCATAAAAACTTGTAGAGAGATAAATAAAGGGATATAATTGAGGATTTTCAGGTGAGATAAAAGTGTAATTTTAGTTAAACGATAATTGTTATACTGTAAAAGCGTGTTGATTAAAACAAATCTTTGTTTTCAGAGAAACAATTGTGGTTTATTTCGAAAATCCTCAATAATATTTCTTATATATAGATAAAGTATTAGAGTGCGTCTATTGAAAGCGTAACCTGGAGTTTTTTTTTTAAATTAAATTGGCAACATCGTTTTGCCGAAAAAAATTGCGTCAAAGTCTATGGTCGCAATTGTCAGTTTTGTAAACAAACATTTATTTTTCAAGAATAATTGCTTAATCATGGGAAAAACAATAAACAGTAACGTGCGAAAACTGATACACACTATGGTTAATAAGTTCAAACAAAAACAAGAAGAGAAAGAAGGTGTTTTCAATTAAAACCAACAATGTTTACATACGATTTCAGAATTTTTAAGTTAGTATGACGTTTAATCTTGATCCTTGTCGACTAATATTATTAGATATATTTAGGATATAATGATAATTTGTTTTTCTTATATTTTTAGATAATGTGACATATTGCGAATTTCATAATGGACAAAAACATCAAACAAAGAAGGCTTTTGGTGAATCGACTTAATCAAAAACACATGGTAGTGAGTGGTAGAATGCGTTCAAAAGCAGTTGAGATGTAATGAAAGATTTGCCTCACTTTGTCTGATAAAGCATCAAAATCTTCAACTGAAGTTAAAATTGCGAAAGTGAAGGAAATAGTGACTGAAATCCTAGTTCAAGTTTGTGAGCTGTTGAACGTTTTGTGTCTCACGAGTCGATCCGTATCATTTGAAACAATCATTGGAGTATAAAACATTTTCCCACTTGACTAATCCCAAAAGATCTGAATTTTCTCTATGCTAAAACGAATTGATTCCAACCCAACAACCTTGAAACACATTAGTGTTGGCGAGACGTGATGAAGTTGAAATCATGTTGACCATTTTATTTGACTATCGCGGTGTTGTGCACTTGGTATTCTTGCCAGAAGACCAAATGGTAAATAAAGAATATTATTTGAATATTATATAGCGCCATTTTTTTTCGATTTGAAAAATCATCCTATAACAACCCCTGCTCTTGGGCGGAGCGGAAGATAGTGTCACTCTTACTGACTAAAAAACCCATCCCGTTCCTTCAAGCCTTCATACCGGGGCTCGAGCGCCCTTTCGGATAACCCTGGCCCCAGTAGGCTTCGACCCGGCTGGGCCCCTGCTGTTGCTGACAACTCCTTGAGGCGCGCGGGAACACTGTGCGCCGTTGACGACTTGGGCTTGGTCCGGACAGTTACCGGACGGTCGGACAGTGAGCTACCCATTGCTCACTGTCCGCAAGCCCGTGCCTACGGTGGCCGGAAATCGGGATCAGTATCCCGGCGCCATCGGCGGCAATAACGCCGTTGCCTGATGTTCGGAGCGAGAGGTCTCCGCCGCCGATCGCCCCAACGAGGGCACGGCGATGATCCGCCCAAGCCGAGCGCACCTCGACTGTGTGCTCCACCGTGTCCTCCGGGCATTCTGCACAGTGGCGTCACTTCTGCATGAATCTGGTGTAGGTACCTCCCGAACAAACCATGTCCGGTGAGGACCTGCGTCATGCGGAAGGTAAAAACGCCGTGAGGTCTTTTTAGCCACGCCATATAGCGACATTTGAGAGATCAGCTAAATAAAATAATTTGGGATAATAACTAATATTTTGTGTGTTATTGACCTTTACCATACACCCACCAAATAATTAAGTCTACAAACATGTTTTTGACCTGGATTAACTATTATACAATTGTTATAAATACAAAAAATACTCTAGTATCAAAACTTTTTCTCCTACTATTTCAATAATACCACATTCAAAATTTTTGGTTGTAACCTCCTTTTCTCAGGTCACGCTTTCATTAGACGGACTCTATTAGCCTATATTTATTACACCTACCCATATTGTGGTTTTTGTGTGTTATCCTGTGATAAATTAAGGTGTGCAATAAAATATATATTTAATAATATACACGTGATTCCACGTGTCATTAAAAATGTCTAAAGGTCCTCTGCGAGTTGGCTTCGGTTTCTTGTACGTCATTCAAAGGTCCAGGACCTTAGGGTTCCGAGATAATATATTGATTGAATACTTAATATAACTTTCGTTATTGTAAATGTTATTTTAAATCAGGGTTGTCTAAATAAATACAAAACCTTTCGGCACACATGCAGGTGTCAGGATTTGTGGATTGGATAAATGAAAAATATTGTCGTACTCATATATTTTATTACAAACTAAAATAAAAGATAAATGTACAAAAGAGCAATAAATTAATCTTGCATCCACTTCATACATACTAGCATTATATTTAATGTCTCCTGATTCTATACATATTTTAAATACTGATTTCGCAAACAGGAACACAGTATATACTGTTTGACAATTGTTTTCTACAAAATTACTTGCTGGCTTTTTAATTTTGTTCACAAAGTAAAAGCGATTTGTATTTTACAATTTAGTTTTAGGTGAATTTAACATAATTTTCTCAGATGGTGTCTCAGAGATCACAATATTAAGTCTAATTTTATTGAAATGAAAAAAAAATTGTGAGTAAGTAATAGTGCGTACCGGAACACGCAGCGTTGGAAGGCCTCCTGCAAGGTCGGCCGACCTGGTAAAGAATGTGAGAATCCGATGGATGCGAGACGCACAGGACCGGTAATTGTGGCGACACATGGGGAGGCCTATGTCCAACAGTGGACGTAATTTGGCTGTCAAAAATTGTATTTAATAGAATTTAAAAAAAAATTGTGACCATAAAAGCAAAAAAATACTTTGCCTTACTTTACTTTAACTAAATATTTGAAAAGCAAATAGTTAATTCATAGTTAATACCTATTTAAAATCAAAACATGGAAGTATTTAATAACGGGTTTTCATGATATTAAAAATTCAAGTCATTTAATTCTATTTTGTAGATCGGTGCTACGAAATGTAAAACATTATTTTGCAAGAAATATACATTCTAAGTAGGTCTGTAGTATTTACTTAATAGTAATATGGACAAAAGCGTCATTTACAAATATGAATGATTTAATTACATAAAAACATCTAAACAGCATTATACATTTATCTAATATTTACACGTTCTCTATTTTAATAATATTTAATACTTTGTTAAATGTCATATAATTACAATAATACTCTGCCTTCAACACAAAAGCATTTTGTTTTATGAAGCTCTATTCGCAATGCTTCCATAGTATGTCATGATTTAAGAAAAATATTGTTTAGAAGTAGATATCTTACAAAGTCGCAAAACTTAATACAATAGCGATAATAGTGCCATCTAGTATCTGAAAGTAAAACTTCCAAAAAAAAAGAAAGTTTCAACTTATTATAATAAATCACAAATGGTTTTTTTTAATCAATTCAATTGGCTGTAAATGTACATTGGCAACAACTTGGTATCCAGAATACGTCAGTGTAGAGGTTTTGTCCGCTAGATTGAAGGGCTACCAAACGTTTCTGTATGTATTTTTGTTCACAGCGAGAAGTATATCCAGGTGGTACTGTACATATTCCGCTGCATGTTGTAGACCTGTAATTAAATAATATTTATTCTCAGCAAAAGCAAATACCTACTCGTGTTTTCAATTTACTACACAAAACTTTAATACATTAACGCTACTCGATAATAGATGGCGCTGATTGCAAAAGACATGTTATAAGGAGATGTTTTCAAAAATGTGAAGACAGATGGCGCTAGTAAAAGAAAAGCAACTAATCGTTAGAAAATGTTATGAAATTGAACATACGTGCAAATCTCAGCTCGCACCAGTTGGGACATATTTTCAGGCATGTTGACGACGTATTTCCAGTTGCCTTTGTTGTTGAGTGCCGCTCGGGGGGTTATGAACTCGGTTCGGACGGAACACAGAGTTTGTGTGCCGGGCGCCTGGCGACGATGACGCTCTGCTGATGTATCTTCACTGTCGAAATGAACATAATTATAATCTATAAATACTATTATAATAAAAACTCATTAATGAAGTTTACTGGATCATGGACGCTGCACAACTTATGCTAGAGGGCATTTTAAACATCGAACAAACTCGAGAACTATTCACAATAAGATGGATGCAAGAGCGAGCGAAGTGAATTTGAACATTTTAAAACATTGCCTCAAAAAGATATGCTATGGAATCCTAGTGGGAATGGTTATTTGATGATTTTCCAGTTCCCAAAAAAAAGAAATCCCTACAATGCAAGGCAACGTTAAAACCTAGGAGTAGATTTTAATCAATAAAAGCCTACCACCGCTCCGTCCAAAATCGGCAGATGTTATTGTATGATACTCACATAAAAAACAGTTTGCCTTATTTTGCCAAAGTTTTGCCATTTCACCAATGCATCAAAATACTAGAATACATGTAAACTAACCGCCTAGACACACAGGTTACCTCGCAGCTATCTCATTTTTTTAACCAGATGTTGTTTTTTTTGTTTTTCACAATCTAGACACGGTCGGTGGCGTAACTATAGGGTGGCAAGGCTGGCAAAATGCCACGGGCCCCTGGCTAGGTGGTGCCCCCGGTCCAAGAGGCCTTGTGCTCTGAAGAAGTAAATATTGAAATTCAAATAAATTATCAAGTTATTTATTAAACGCATTCATAAGAAAAGGATTAATTTCCCATGGTATTTGGTCAGTCTTACCACCTTATAGATCCGTCACTGGGAAGCCCACCTTCAGAGACGAAATATGAGACCTCGTGTTTTAGAGAACTTACAGGTTTATTAATTATAAAGAATAGTTTTATGTCTGTAATTCAGTGATTCAACCAAATTGACTACAAAGTTGACGATTCCCTGGGGCCCCATCAATGATTTTGCCACGGGCCTCAGATGGTATAGTTACGCCACTGAACACGGTAGTGTATCAGCCAAGTTCATTAGCAAAACAGTGTCACACTTTTCCAGGGTATGTACAACGTGTAACGTCAAATGCGCAAAACCTGAAAATAGTTTGATCAGAATAACAAACAGAATCTATTGAACCACTTTTTGATATTGGTTACATTTTTCAAAAAAATCTTCTTTAAAATTGTTGCCCGGTCTATTTATTAATAGGTCAAGCCATCACGTGCGCAAACCCGCCCAAATAGGTAAACAATCACAAATGGTTGTAGTCCTATCAAATTTTCTCATTCACGGGATAATAAAAGTTCATATTTCAATGCAGATACGAATTGTAAACAAATTAAAACTGCACATAAAACCTTTAATTTTTTTTATGTTTGTTTTTCTCACGGAATTAGATCAATTGAATTAAAAATCATTTGGGGTGTCTGAGATTTTGCGCATTTAATGTTACACATTGTATATGTAAAAAGAATTACTTCAGCCCATTATACTCACTTGGCAAGGCCCAGGGCTATCCTAAGCGCCTCAGCCCCTGTTAGCTTGCGCTTCTCGGCCGCCTGCACTAACTCTGCGTTTCTCTTGCGTCGCTTCGCAGTCGACGTGCGTGTCGGGAACGTGACAGAGCGCTCTATCGTCACGTCAGAACGGGATGGCGATACGTATCTGTAATTCAATAAAATAAAAGTTAAATATTTTTTATTGTGTTATAAATCGATAGGACTGGGACAGAAAGATTCTGCCCTGCAGGTAAGCAAGGCAAAATTAAAATCAATTTAGCAATTATGCTTCATATTTTGAGGATTGTCGAAGTTCAAAAGTAAAGACGAGAGCATAAGATTGGGTTAGGAAAAAAAATCTAGCTTATAGCTCTCAGATGTGTGTTCGGTTCGTATACCTACCTACCTACCTACGTATTTTATATACCTACCTAGGTACTTATTTTTAACTAGCCCTTACATTGCAGTGCTGCGCAAAGGCTTCCTCCAAGTCCTTCCTAACTTTTTTTCTCACGCTATCTTTAACCAGTCCTCGTGGTACACGTCCAGATCATCCCGCCATCTTTTCCTAGGCCGGCCTTGACGGCGCTTTCCATCTGTAGAAACCCACTGTGTGGTGACGCTCGCCCAGCGGTCCTTGTGCATGCGGCTGACATGACTTACCCTATCTCTTTTGAACCGGGCAGTATTTTTGCCCACGTCTATTATACCCGTTGTGGAGGTACTTAAACTTAAATAATCCAGAACTGATCCTTTGGTCGTCAATTTATTAAGCTGAGCTTGCTAAATCTAAATACAGCTATACTCACTATATACCAATTTGTAGTGACAAATATTTCTATAAATACACCATTATTATTCATATAATTTGTGATTTCTCTAGCGGCGGTGTAAGCTTAGATTAAAGCCACAACACCTGTCGAAAAGTATAATTAATTGATCGTCTTAATAGCGTCTTGATGGAATGCAAGAAATTTCTCCTAAACACATCGATCATACAATAAAAAAGTACGTAAAAGGTGTCAATAATTCTACGATGTGTGTGGGTATTCTTTGTTTTTCCCACGTTTATTTTTCTTCTTTAAATGAGGAACTTGGGGAAGATATCATAAATAATTTTTATGACTTTCATACAATCATAGGAAAAGAATGCGTGACATTGAATTGCCCTTGTAAGGTTGGAGACCGGCTCAGGAAATAACTCTAAATGTGTATCCGCGAATACGACGAATTGCATGAAATTGTCTTTGGCAACAGTCGAAGGGAAATCCTATAACAATGAACGATTGTAGAAGACACTGCAAGGCTCGAATTCAGAAAGAATTTAAAACCTGTACTATCAAATAGAGATGAAATATTTAGTAAAAATCTTTAAGGTTCATGAATTAACCGAAAACACAGGCTTGCGGACGGCGAGCAATGGGTAGCTCGCTGTCTGACCGTCCGGTAACTGTCCGGACCGAGCCCAATCGGGTCGAAGACCGGAAAAAAATAGGTTAATGAATTATGCGAATGATTTATTGCAGAAGACCTTCTCTAGTTGATATTTAGGAACTCAGATGTACCAATAATATTATTTTTCATCTATATACAAACTTGTAAGTCCCATGAAGACCGCAAAAGTTAACTGTAAGGAAGGTAGTCGGTTTTAGTCAGCAATAGTCAGACACTCCCTTTTGCTCTTTCCAGAGAGGGGATAAGTTAAACTATGCTTACCTACAACATTAGACCTAGACAGAGTAACTGGTAACTCGATGTATTCCTTGCAAGACGTCATGTAGGGTGATTAAATCTGAGATTTTTATAAAAAATCTAAAATCTCCTACTCACTCAAAAACTATTGAATATCGGTAGAACATTTGGTGGCTTACAATTACCGGCACGGATCTTGAGCGCTGGCTTCAAGTTGCGCAAAAGTCAAATATTCAGTCTCTTTAGTGGTGCGAAGAGAGACGCGGGGGCGGGGAGTGTCAGTGATTGGCTCGCCGCGCCATCGTGTCATAGACATCACTCCTGATTCGTTCCCTGCGTTGCTGCATGTATCTAACAACGAAAACGATTGGCTCGCCAATATATGGATTGCGCAAAGCGATCCCCACTCTGACGCCGAGCGCTCAAGATCCGTTCCGGTAATTGTAATTTGCTGCATTTTAGTCCTAACTTGACGTCCTGCAAGGAATACATCGAGTTACCAGTAACCCTGTAGAGTACTTAGAATTAAAATTTCTGTTCCTGTAAAAACTGTTTTATTAATGATACTCACTTCCACCATTCATTAGGATTATACTGTGAGACTCCACTCGAAGGTCGAAACCACTCATTGCTCTCATAATTCGGGTAAAAATTTGAAGTGTCGAAAAAATTCTGGTTTAAAGGATTCGGTCTTAGAACCTTCTTGTCATAGTCTCCGAAGGTTCTGGTCGGGTTCCAACCTCCGTAGGCGTTGGGGGAGTAACCATGGAAACCGAATTTTGAGAAGTTGTTGGCTTGGTATGCGTTGATGTTGTATGTTGTGGGGTCGCTCGCTGTTGGCGGCTGCAGCGGTGTCTTCTGGCTAAATATGTCTGTGGAGAGATAATAATAATACATTCCACAACTATCACACAACGTCGTCTAATCCCAAGCTACGCAGAGCTTGTGTTATGAGTACTAGACAATGGATAAACATACTTCTGTATTTCTAAATACATACATATCATAGATAAATTACACCCAGACACAGAACAAATGATCGTGCTCTAGACATTTATCCTGGGTGGGAATCGATCCCACGACCTCCGGCAAGGCAGTCAGTGCCAATAACCACTAGAACAACAGGTCAGTCAAGAAAATTGCATTTATTGGCATTACAAGACATATTAAAAATAAACAAAAAGAACACTAAATAATGCCAAAAAGGCCTCAGCTCAGCATAAAGCCAAATGGTAACACAAGGTCACCACCTGACGCTGATATTCAGCTGCAGCCCTTGGGCACAGATTACTGAATAGTTACTACGTAACAGATACTTCACTCAGTAGAAAATTTCCAATACCTATTACGATAATAGCCTACTCCCTCGCGTCAACAACCACTGTATGCTAAAATGCGCCTAAATGCTCAAGCGTACAGAAGTGATTGCTTCGCACCGCGCGATTCCACAGTAATCGCAGGGCTGCCTCTTCGATAAAATTAAATTGACATAACTTTTTATCTATGTTATTGAGAACTGTGAATATGTTCTGACTTTTATGTGGCAGTTAAATTTTTTATCATTTATAAAATATTTAACCAACTTAAAAAAAAGGAGGTGATCAGACATACAGGCCAAACTGAGAAGTTTGACTTGTATGGTTTGTAGGTATGTACCTATGTTTGTGCGCGATAATCTCGCGTTTGGCTAAACCGATATCGATGCGGTTTTCAGAAAAGGATTTGTTACATTTAGGAGAACGTTTTAAAATAAGTATCATACTTCTTAGTTTGATGATGATCTTCGGAGATGTTCACTAGAAAAGAAAAAAAAGCCTTAAAAAAAGAGAACCGACTTCAAATAAAGCAATAAGCCGTAAGAAATATTTTTTTTTTTATGTTAGTGCTAACATCTGGTAAGTAATTACGAATAGAAAAAGCACCGACATCAAAGAAGAAATTATTTCTTACGGTTTAGTGTTTTGAAGTCGGTTCTCTTTTTTAAAGTTTGTTTCATTATATTTGTAAGTTTGTTTTGTTTTATACATTGGTGCTGACTGTGGAAGAAACCTAGATAAAACATAATTATAGACATCAGTGTGTAGGTAAAATAAAAAAATCTTTAAAGTTACATGTGTTTTATTTTTATATATTTTTTTATTAATTTCTTACCTTTTCTAAATTCTCGATTATTAAATTTTAGTGTAGAAAAAAACCTGAATCTAATAAAAAAAATTATGAGATATTGTTTTAGAAAACAAGGGCAGGGAGAATTAAAATGTATGTCGTTTAAAATTTCATAAAGAGTACTACCCGGTCTTTGTTTCATATTTTTTTCAAAATTTTTAATGAACATAGTCTCAAGTTCTTTTACATGATTATGAAAAGCATCTGTTGGTACTTTTAACTTTCCGTAAAAAGACGATGTTTTGTTTAATGCTTTAAAATGGATAAACAATCTATTCATAGATTCATTTAAATCGGGAATGTTCTGTAATTCAGCAACAAAGTCAGGACAGGTATGCTTTTTGATACATTTAAAAAGTAAATAATCCGATATATATGTTAAGGCGTTTTCTGTTGCATGTAATACGCGTACGAACGAACAGCACTATTAAAATTGAACGGCGTGCACGCGCTTCGCTTGCGAAAACCGCACTGAATTTGAACCGCCGGCGGAGCGAGACCGCTCGGCTGGGCGGTAGGCACTTATAGCGCGCAAGTACATGGAGTGACGGAGGCCTGCCTTGGGTGCCAAACGCTCGAAAACAGAAAATATTAGCGAGACTAACAGAATTGCAATTCATTTTTATTTATATAGATATCATGTCGTGGCAAGATCTTAGAAACTGATCAGTTCATGAAATGGCCAGGTAAAACTGGCCAGATCGTTTTAAACATAAAAATTTGATGATATTTCAATCTTCGTTTGGTGTAAAAAAGAAAATAAATATCTTTTGTACAGTTTAAGTTGTAAAAGGGATCGCGATATGAGTTCATCGTTGAGAGAAATGGTGGCCGAGTGGTGGCCCCGACTTACGAGTTACAACTCGTAAGTAACTACAGTTCGCGGATTCAAACCCAGCCAGGCGCATTACTTTGTGTAATTTATTTCATCACCACTGCTCTCGAAACGGTGAAGGAAAACATCGTGAGGAAACCGGCATTTGACATGTGAACGACGAACGACGACTTATGACATTCACCAACCCGCACTGAGCCCGCGTGGTGGATTAAGGGCCATTCCCTCTCTTAGAGGGAGGAGGCCATATTCCCAACAGTGGGAACATTATTAGGCCGACTATGCTAAGAGTTCATGGTAGTGCCTTTGATATAAATGCATATAAACGCTCATCGAATGCCGTAATTAGTACTCGTTCACGTTGACTCGCGGGCGCGGTGGCGGGCGCGGTCACGAAATATCAAACATATGGCTTAATATCGAAGTGTTCACGTACGAAACGCACGTGCGGTCTAAGTAGCGGGCATACTAGCGATTGGCGCGCGCGGCGAGCTCGCGGCTGTATCAAACGCTTGAAATGTTTGTATCTGTTCACGTCGAACTAGCGGAGGAGCGCGCGATCCACCCGCGTTGTCAGTAAGTTCAAATGGTATAAACTTGTCGCCAGGCGGGTGTGACGCGCAAACGCCTGGCGGCCAATGTGGACACGAATTCGCCATGTTTTCGCGACCGCACCCGCCACCGCGTCCGCGCGTTTCAACGTGAACAAGTACTAGACACAACAGAAAGACAATTGCTTGTGTCGAACTGTGTAACTTAAGACATTCAAAAGGTTAAGGTAAGATTCATAATTTCAAATACACTTTCCCTATCTACAGAAACTAATGAAATGAAATAAATCCTATAGACGTATGTGTGTAATGGCTGAGTTGCCAAGCTAGTCTTTACGGGTTCAAAGGTGAAAGTTCAAAAGTTCCAGAATATTTATGAAACACAGACTCCGGTAGGGAATTCCACTACTTAGCTATACGCACAATAAAGAAGGATAGAAGTCATTGGATAAATTCCCACCTCTAAAAAGGGGTATTTAAATACATACATAGGTTACTTCAAGACAAATGTACTCTATTATCGACCACATCAACACGATCCTATATAAAATAAATGCGTTTAAGTAGTTGGCTTACATTTTGGGTCGATTACTACTCGTGCGCGAATTTGAGAGTGCGATTTTGAAATTGCGCAGGTTTAAGAGACTTTCCCGGCAACTGTGACAGTATTAATTAGATATTTACCGTTAAGCTACGTACGAACTTAATTTTTATATGTGCATTAAATTCGAGGTACAATTAAAACTGGTTACGCTGATTTTAACGCGATGAATTGATTTTTTCGATTTGCTGTTGCATTCCTGAGGCGAAAGGAAAGGGATGGACCCTTTCCTGTACTTACCTATCGCCTTAGTGTGAGTAAGAGAGACTAGCCTACCCGTATAATTTTGACAAATTGCTTAGATGCGACGTATAACTTTGACCCGTAGATTTTATTGGTAAAATTGATTTTTTTTTCTTTTATTTGTGGTTTTTTTATGATTATTGTACTGTTTTTTTTATTTTACTTAATAAATTATAGCATCTTTACAGGCGATGTTATAACGAAAAATTTTTAATTACGTAATTATATTATGAATTATAAATTATTATAAATTATGTAATAAATTGAGACCTTTTTCAATAATTATTTGAGCTGCTTCTACGAATTTCGGCAGGTTTTGGCCAAACATATCCTCTGTTTTCATTTTGCTTTCGTTTATCTCTGTCGAAGCTAGGGTCAAAATGTAACAGACACAACAACTACGTTGTCTATGGTCATATGGCGCAATACAGTTATGTCCGATACACACATGGCCTGGCAGGGAAACTATTTTTTTTGTATTTGTGTAACGAATTGTGCGTCTATTCAGGCAGAATAGAAGACAACATGTTGTCTTTCTTTCTTTCTAATCGTTCATGGAATGACATTTCTGTGTGATGGTGCCCACGCAATTTTAATGGCGTAAAAGGCTGATTTGGGGCTTTACCATGGCGTGCTAAAATGTCAGAGAGAGATGAAGCTATAAATCCTATATAGCTCAATTTGACAGTTCAGTTTAGGTTGTAAAAAATGGATCTCATGTAGAGGTCGGAGGGCCTCTGTTCGTGTTGCATCCGCAATGAAAATTCGGAATTGTGTGATATTTGGTGTTTTTGTTTCGAAAAACCGTGCCATCGTGCGTGTTAAGCTGTGCCAAGGATTATCAGGTATTTTGTAAATCTTCCTTGTAATGGACAAGTCGTTCTGACCTATATTTCCTACGACTTGTCAATTCCTCATGCGTGCGACAGCCAAATTTGAAATAGTTCGCAATCTATGACCTGAACCGATTTCTTGTCCCAAGGTTTATTTTTAAATAGGTATATAATTCTTGTGTAGGTACGTGTGTTTGTCACCTAACTTCTCCTAAACGGCTTGACTGACTTGAGTGAAACTTTATTTATTCATTTAATCTTCATGCAACACAAAGTACACAGACGGGCTTCATGAATTAGGCATAGGGTGGTGAAGAAGCAATAGTAGGAAACTGTGTTTATATTCGAGTGGAACCCGGTAGGTGGAGCTGCAATCGGGTTCTCAACGTTCTTTTCTGACGAAAAGTCAGTTTCCAGGCAGGACAACGTCTGCCGTGAAATTAAAATTAGTTCTATAGTAAGTGGTTGAACCGATTTCGCTTATTCGTAGAAAAATGTACCTACCAAAGGAAAAAGCTGATTAAATGAAAGATCTTTTACTTACCGTGATTATACCTCGTATGAAACTTCGTGTTATAGTTCTTCTGGTAATGCGGGTCATTGACCAGGGAGATCTGGTCGACGTGGGGCAGCGAGTTGGGCCCGTAGTCGTACGGGTAGTCGTTTTTTTTCAGCGAAAACTCATCCCGAGTCTCGTCTGACAGGAGAGTGCTGATGTCGTACTGTCCAGCTTCTATTAACTGGCGGATTATCTTTCTGAAACGTATAGAAAGCTCGTATACATAATTGGAAAGCATATTTGGGTAGGTGTTAATTTTTTTTCCTTTATAATATTTCCTAGGTTCTGGACTGGTTCGAGGTAGCTCAAGAAAAGGATACCTGGAAGAAGTTGGGGGAGGCCTTTGCCCAGCAGTGGGACAGTATAGGCAATAAAAAAAAATATTTCACAACCTGCACACAACGTTATCTAGTCCCAAACTAGGGAGTGTTTTTGCTATAAGTACTAGATCACTAATAAGCATACTCGGGTAAATACATGGCGAGAAGGTTTTAATCGTGATGGCGGGAAGTTTTGTAGCGATTGTGTTTAGACAAACTATATAGGTATTTCTAATTAATATATGTGTAATTTATCTATAATATGTATGGAATATATCATAGGTAAATTACACATAGACACAGAACACATGACCGTGCTCATCACTCAAATACTTGCTTTGGGTGGTAATCACACCCACGACCTGCGACATAGCAGTCGGGGCCACTGACCACTAGAGCAACAGTTCTGACAAAAATGGGGGTATCCGCATCGGTCAGTCCTTGCCAGGCGGGGTAGGTTCTAGCACACAGTTGTGTCCATAGGGGCAGCTGTACCCATAACTTATCTATTACTTAATCAAGATAAGGGTCCGGGTGTACACAGTATGTGAGGCCAGGCTGTGCGTAGGGCGGTATCTTGCCTGGCGGCGCAGGTTCTAGCACACAGTTGTGTCCATAGGAGCAGCTGTATTCATAAATTATCTATTACTTACTCAGGATAAGGGTCCGGGTGCACGCAGTATGTGAGGCCAGGCTGTGCACAGGGTGGTGTCTTGCCAGGCGGTGCAGGTTCTAGTACACAGTTGTGTCCATACGGGCAGCTGTATCCATCGCCGCTGTGTACTAATAGCCAGAGTAACTGTAAAAACAGAAAAGGGGGAATGAGTACTGTTATCTCTTTTTCTATGGATATTTTTAGGAATAGTTGATGCAGTATAGTCTTATAGGCAAATCATTTCCTTTATAATTATTCATTTCCTTTTTTCCAATCTGAAAGCAT
Organism: Mythimna albipuncta; assembly: GCA_929112965.1. NCBI lineage: Eukaryota > Metazoa > Arthropoda > Insecta > Lepidoptera > Noctuidae > Mythimna > Mythimna albipuncta. The sequence continues at coordinate 21,509,773 of OV815961.1, read as the reverse complement.
TTCCTTTCTAACCGCTTCCATATTTTCTGTGATCAATCCATACTGAACCCAAATACGCCGCGCCGGATCCGTCTCCTAGAGAGAGGCAGCTTAAGCCCCGGCTGTGGGAGCATTATAAGGCTTATTATGCTATAGTACGGTACTTATAGTTTCCCTGTGTTTTTTGAGTTTAAAAGAAATGAAATTATAGATCTGCACAAATCTGATTACATAAAAGAGAAACGATACAGAATGATCATGTCATCACCAGTCCATCATCATTACCGCTATGTCAATTTATTGCTGATGGATGTAGATGTCTGTCAATATTCTCGGTTAAGAGCATGACACGCCCATTGGGCGGATCTTACTGATGTCGTCATCATTACTTTGTTGGCAAACTGACAGTATAATGATATAGAGATAGTATGTTATCAATTGTATCTCTTGCATCAACGCTACTGTTGGCTGTATTTGTACAATTCCTTACAGTAAATTGATTTGTTGATTTGTCTTTAAAGAGAAGAAAAATTGGTGGATAATACTATCAGGAAATTTGGCATTATAGTGCACAATCCTGGTGCAAACATGTTCTTAGTATCCACATATAATAAATCTGTAGAAGTTTTTAGTTATGTGTATATCAAGTAAAATGATCAAAATCGAAGTAGCTATATAATAACTTTTATACATTAAAATTATGTGTAACTTAATACGTCGCTGCGATCCCGGTGGCTGGGGCGTGAGGGCCGTAATCTCGCGCGTGCACATGCGCCATCCGCTTCTTCTGCAAGTTTTACTGCTTCGCAGAAGAAGGCCGCTTAAAGTTGAAAACCGCTTGCAAGTCTTCCTCGCTTTGGTCCAAGGCCCGGCGCGAGAGTTTGTTGCCGCCGATCTTCCCCACGAGGACATGGCGGTGCTCTGCCCAAACGAGGTACACTTCTATTGTATGCTCCACCATGTTCTCCAGGCGGTCCACACAGTGGTGGCACCCGAGTGTCACTTTCGCACGAATCCTGTGCAGTACCTTCCACAACTGACCAAGTCCGGTGAGAACCTGAGTCATGTCGAAAGTAAGCACGCCGCCGTGAGGTCTTTCCAGCCACGCCTCAAAGAGGGAACGTCATAATGATAGTTTTCAAACTAGGTTTTAAACCTCGTACCGCAGTAATGGAAAAAATACAACAATGAGTGCCGCAGTCAACATTTTAACACCACTACTCACAGGTACATGTAAATACTTCAAGTATATCAATTTCAATGCCGATTCAATGTTTAGTAATAGTAAGGAAGTCAACTATTGAAGTCGAACTTTCACTAGTTAAACCGAATGCTGTTGCTCAGCCTAATGTCATGATGTGAAGGCCTGTTACTCAATCACATTTCTACAGGATGACGCTTAAGAAACGAGTCAACTTTGTCGTAATAATCAGTTTAGGTCGTCAAATAATCATTTGACGACCTAAACTGAACTGTTTAAGAGATAGAGCTATACAGGGTGTCCTTGACGACACATAAACGAATACCATGGAACCAGTACATGATTCTGGACCCCCAGTGGTGGATTTTATTTTTCGCCGGTTTTTTCTTAATTAACTCTTTGAATGCCGTAATTAGAGACACAATAGAAAGACAATTGCTTATGTCGAACTGTGTAACATAAGACATTCAAAAGGTTAAAAAAAAATCTTTACATTTTTTTAATTTAAAATATCTTTATTCTAACGTTTTAAATTTAACGTTTCTAAGTTTAAAAGCAATTCATTTTTTTTTTTAGTAAAAGAAAAAATGAATTGCTTTTAAAATAAAAAATAATGCGGTTTTCCCATCCTATTATTATAATTTGAGAGTCTTTAAGGCAAGAGTGAATAGGCTTATAATCTAGTGCGTCTCACTATCAGAGATTGGATCACTGCTTACAATCAGGAGGGATCGCAGTCAACTTTAAAAAAAAAAAAACGAGATTCTGTACGGATTCCGGGTCTGAGGGGTATGTCAGTATACTACATGTTTGTGAACGTACTCACGATGCAGGAACAAAAATTCATAGTGTGGGACAACGTTTTATTAATAGTGAAAGACAACTATCCACGAAGATACTAAATCATGTATCACGTTTGTTGGCACAACATTGCACTTCACTCTTATGAAACTCTACAGGGAAAACCTATATATAATTTATTCAGTGTTTTCCTGTATAAGTGTGAACATGTAAACTAATTTCAACTGGACGTTTCTCTAACTCACTTTTCTCATTAAAATGTTGTATTAAAGTTGTTTTGTATTTACACAGTCAAGTAAATTCTAACTACTTTATTAAAGCAGAGTTTTTGTTTGGTTCGAGAACATTGATGGCCCAATGGTTACAAGCTAAATTCGTCCGAGATCAAATCCAGTCAGGCACATTGCTTTGTGTTATTTATTTCATCACCACTACTCTCAAAACCATGAAGAAAAACTTCCTGAGGAAACCTTCACATCCTAGAAGCAAAAATTCGAAGATATGTGACATCCACCAATGCGAACTGGGCCCGCGTGACCTATACTCTCTCTTAGAGAACAGGCCTGAGTCCCATCAGTTGGAATTCATCACATTCATATTCTATGCCTTGTTGAAATTGAACTGTTGTGTTACTGCGTAAAGTAAATGATTTCACAGTGCTGTTTGGAAATCGTAAACAGACTTGTAAAACAATAATGATTTTACAAAAGTGTCAATAAATCAATCTTAGTAATGATTCCGGTGACAGCTTCTTCATTAGATTTACGTAACAACATATAGTAAAGTAAATATAACTATAATTTTGAGTATAAATGCTACAAAGGCAAAGCCGGTGGACGTGTGTCCCTATTTGGGCGGGGCCCTACAGTATCCTCGTGGGGGCCTCTTATGTCTAGTCTTGCTCCACGAAAGGATACGGAACTTAAGGGAATGGAAAGTAGAGTAAAGAAAAAATCCTAACATCTCTACCCCCGCTAGAGACGCGCACTGTAGGCGTGGACGTGCGAACGGTGAGCAACGGGTAGCTCGCCCTGCGATAAGAACCAGACCCAGAGAGGTGTCAGCAAAATGGAAAGAGTTACTGTGGACATTTTTTTTTCTGACTAAAAATCCACTTCGGTTCCTTCTTTGTTGTTATTCCACGGCCCCGGCGATCTCTTTCGCACATCCAAGGCCCCAGTAGGCTTCGACCCTGCTGGGCCCCTACGGTTGCTGACAACTCCTTGAAGCACGCGTGGAATACTATGCGCCATAGTTGACTTGGGCTCGGTCCGGTCGGTAACCGGACGGTCGGACGGCGAGCTACCCATTGCTCGCCGTCCGCAAGCACGCGCTTATGGTAGTTACTACGACCCTGGAATGCCTAAGGCAACTGAAGGAACACAGGTTGGTTTTACTCAAAATAAGGTTATAAAGTACTGAAACTTGCATAAAAGTAAGCAAGTAGCTCGACGCCATGGTGGCATCTATAAATCTGATATTGTTATGGCATAATAAAATGGCAAGCTATTATACTCATATGCTTATGCGTGCATGTATGAGAATAATAATGATGGAATTTACTGAACGGAAGAAGATAATAATATGGCAAAATAGTGTTTGACGTTGTCATCTTCTTCGTAGCGTTCTTCGTGGATGGTGAATAATGTTTTATTGAATACAAGTACCCAAGGTGCAAATGTAATGGCCAAACCCAAAATTCAACCACGCAAACTCCGCTCCGCAGTCGGATATACGTATCTGACCACCGTAACTGCAACTGTTCCATGTAAAATATCGCATGCCTTTGATTACACTAGTCGACCCCAAAATGATTGGGGAATGGCTAAACTAAAATAAAATATGTTTGCTCCAATTATAAGTGTTATCGAACAACTTGCATAATGATTCAGACTTCTCACAAATAATGATGTAAGTGCGTTCGGCTGCGACTGCGCCGCTTGTGAGACCGCCCACTTTTTTATGTAAATGTCAATGTCATTTGTAGTCACGGGGATTAGGCTGCAGTAGTTCGGCCTAGTATCAAACTGGTTTACACTACTTAATACAGCCGTTTTCAAAATTCTTATAATTGAATTAAAATGTCCGTCTGAGAGAGTTTCGGGAGAGTGTGACTAACTATAGCTACGTTTTGATAGTCTTTGGATCATAATGCTGAACTCCAACTGTATTTGTAAAAAGTGAAATGAAAGATATCATTTATTTACTATTTTTTATTATCTATATATAAATATATATATAAGGAGATACTGTCTAACTGACTGACATATTATTAACGCTCAGCTGAAACTTCAAGGCCTAGGAGCATGAAATTTTTTTTTGCAGAAGATTTTCTTGTATGACGTAGGCAAAGACTAAGAGAGGATTTTTTTTTTATCTGTTATAAACTAGTACTTGACTGCGATCCCGCCTGATGGATTTCCCATTATTTACCCCTAAAAGGATGAATAGGGGGCAAACGTTTGTATAGAGAAACGTACTGTCATTCAAGCGAAGCCACTAGTAGAATCTTGTAAATTAAATAGAATTCTTAATGCTTTGTAGGTAAACATCGCGAGGATACTCCTAAGTTGGTTACTCATTACTCATTAAATAACCAAGCATAGAAATCAATGCTCACTCTTTCTCTTTATGAGAAAACACTGCCTATGCACATTAACAAATAGATTCATGTAAATGATAAACAGAAGCAACGCTAAGGTTAAAAATACATCCTCAGTCCTGCTACAACAAAAACACCGCGTTACTAATCTATACTCACACATCTTGTATGCGTATCGCGTAAACGAAAGCGTTTGAGTTAATCTAACTCGCTTCTTGAATAAACCATTAACTTCTCACGGCTTCGAAAGCTGGGACTTGACTGCCGATGTCTCATTCTAATGTTAAGGAAGTCGCCTTTGAAGTGTTTTACTTAGGTGGCAATGCATTTGATGAGGTTATATCATCTTAAGTGATGTCAGGAGAGGAGAAAATAGATTTCTATGGAATGAATTGAGTTGTGGAGTTCCGCAAGGGTTAATGCTTGGTTCTGTTTTGTAAAACCTTGGTTACGTCGATCTGACAAATGTGGTCTTTATAGATTAGGTGTAGGCTCCCCCTGGGCTGGACATTTGGCCCACTTCTGTTTCAGTTCATATGGTACGTTTAAATCAGAAATTTCGTGCAAGTCTCATATATATATGAAACATACCCTTAATAGGGTGACATACCTATGAAACCTACTTAGGTTTAAACGGTAGGAAGGTTGTTTAAGTTTTAGGTTAGATGGTTAAATTGTCTGTAGTATTCATTTCAATTCATTATTTTCTCTCTAGGTAAGAAACCTCTTGATAAGATATTTATTTTCTATACTAATAATACATGTTATAAATTGGAAAGATTTGTATTTTTGTGTATGATGAATAAACTCAAAAACTACTGGACCATTTTAAAAATATTTCCGCAAGTAAAACTGAGTGATTTAGGCATAATCTCTACTTTCACGTGGGTAAAACCATTGGCAAAAGCTAGCCTTTCATAAGCATATGCTACATCTGGTATTTGAAGTTGCAGAATAAATTATGGTATCAAGTACCTTTCACATCAATACCTAAAACAACATGTAATGGTAAGTGCACACTATTTCTAATAGACATGATATTTAAATGGATTTTAACGCGTAACATGCTTAGATGTGAGATTTGCCTTCACTTTGCAACCAAGTGTCGTAATTCGGTGATTCCTTTTGATGATAGCTACGCGAAAATTTGCCACTCGATGAATGGTAAAGTAAACATTGTTCTATTGGTGTGAATACGAAATACTTAGACGCTAGATACTACATTTTAGAATAGCTTGGCGAAATTGTTAAGACATTGAAAAGATACTTTGAAACTGAGTTTTTTTCCATATTTACGGGAAAATATGTATGTATTAATAACTGGCATTGGATTGGTCTGACGAGTGTTTTATGATCCTATTCGCCAGGATTGTTTTGCGACTGGGTACTCCATTTCGTTTAGCTTTTCAATCCCTATAGGTGACAGAAGAGCTGACGAGATGGAGTATTTCATCGTGGATGTGAGACAGTGACGGAACAAACACGAGGTTTGGGATATATCCGACGTAGGTGGTTAAAAAGTTAAAAAAGAGAATAGCCAGGGATGACAAGGTTACATCTAGGACGTAACGAATTTTAGAAACTGTTAAAGTTGATGCAGGCTTAATTCTATTTGAAGATCTCATCAGCGTACAATAACCTGATTTTCCAGGTGATAATGCAAGTATTTTTTTGCAGTTGTTTCGGTTGAAATTATAAATAAAGTAATTTCTTGATTAATTGTTGATTAAATGATTATTTTTTTGATTATTGTGCATGGATGGAAACGGAGAGAAAGGCCAAAGAAAATATGGATGGTGAGGAGAGATATGAAAGAAAACGGAGTTAGTAATAGCATGATGGGTGACAAAAAGAATGGAAGAAAAAAACTTGTTGCGCCGATCCCAAATGACACGGGACAAGGGCAGAATAATGATGAGTAATTTCTGATTATTTATTTTGCAACAACATAATCATCGAAGGTAACACATATGACAATGATAGTTTTAAGTAGAGCATTGTCATCTTATTAGCCTTTCGTATCAATCAGCTTCGAAGGTCTTATCAACCTTCGCAGTTTCTCAACCTAATGTGTCAGATTAGTCACTGTTGTCACATCTCTACATTGTGACAGTTCTCATTGACTATTGTTGTGTATTGTCGTCAAATAACCTCTTTGTTTGGTGATTAGATGAGCTATATTAGGTGTTGCATCAGTTTTAGCCATGAATCTTTCTTCATTTCCTTTTTTAAGGTTGGAAATCTAAAAAATGACTTCTCCCTGTCTAGGGCAAAGCGGGTGTGTCAGACTATCACTGACTAAATATTGTGTTCCTTCAGTTTCTCTTTGCGCCCTAGGACCACAGGACCCTGTTTGAGAAGACCAATGACACTAGTAGGCTTTGGCCCTGCTAGGCCCCTAGGGTTTTGGTAACATCTCTTTGATGCTTGTGTGGAATAATCGAGTTGTTTATGACTGGAGTTCGGTCCGGCCGGTTACCGGATGATCGGACGGCCAGTTCTCCATTGGTCTTCGTCTTCTTTTTAACCACTCAAATATTAAGTTGAAGACGATACTGTATGGGAAGACTGATATCAGATTTCCTGTCTTCCAACTACCCGTAACGATGAAATAGCTTATACAGAATAGGTACTAGACTAAAAAAATGCAATCTTCAATCGCAGTAATTAAGCTACTACACACAGTTTGTAGTACTACAGCACTACGAGATAATTATCGTGTATTGCGTTAAACTGTCGTAATAGTAACGTAACAAACAAAGCGATCTCGTACATCTTCCGATTTTTTACTAATATTATCATCGCAGTTGCTTTGTTTGCGAAGCTTCCTATAACCCGGCCACGTTTCGGAGTACGAACGTTTAGAGCACTTAATTGTGTTTTTAGAGATCCGCAGGAAAGAACCAACAGTCTTTCCCATGATTTTTTAATCTACATTAATATTATAAAGAGGTAAAGTTTGTTTTTTTTTTGTTTGGAGGAGGTAATCTTTGGAAATACTGGTCCGATTGCTAAGATTTTTTCACTGATAGAAAGCTGCTTTATTTTTTAATGGCATAGGTTATATTGTAGGTACGAGGCAAAGCAGCGTGCAAAAGCTAATTAATAATAAGCCTGTGATAGAAAATGAAATCGTCTGACGTTTTTCATTTAAATATAAGATCGAGAGTTATAATAGGCTTGCTGCTGCCAGCTTGTGTGAGAAACTAGAAAACGGTTCTGAAAGACTATTACATTACTGGTATCAGCAACAAAAAGGATCTTTGGCATCCCTACATAAACGCACACTGTCGGAAATGTATGCATGTAGGGCTGCCGGACGACCTTTTCCTTGCCGATGCCGATAATGGGCGCCGGGCCTTAGGAACAAACTCCCTGAATAAAAGTGCGAGAGTGTGAAATCCTATGTGTTATTCTAGGACATGGTCTCTACGCATGTGGCAAAATTACTTTTACATACGGTCTGCCGTTCAAGCGTAAAGACGTAACAAACATTCACACAATTTTTCGCCTTTATTATTTTGTGTGATTACTTTTTTATTAATCCTATCTGGTATCGTGTGTAAGTTCACTAACATTTAAACTAATATGCAACGATATATTTTTATAAATGAAATCATCCTATGTTGTCTTCTGCTCTTGGACAGAACAGGAGTACGTGTCAGACTTTTACTGACTAAAACTTGCATTTCAGGACCCTAGCTATCCCCAATTTGGCTTTACTGGGCTCTTTTTTTTGACATCTCTTTAAGGTTTTGCTGACATCTCTTCGAGGCGCGTGTGGAAAGCTACACACCGTACATACATACATGACATACATACATACGATGTACGGAACTTTTCTTTCACGAACAAACGCACTTGGTAATTTTAATTGTTTATCTCAATTTCGTGGGGTAACATACATACGATTGTAACTTACATAATGTGCATTGAATAACAAATTACATAGCTGTAATTATATATCTCAGATGTATGTAACCCATAATTGTATGTAAACGTGTGTAAGTAAGAGTATATTTCTGAAGTTGTTTGAGAAACAGATAGAATTGTTCACGGTTTTGTAGCTAAGAAGGTGATTTAAAAAATCTTTTTTTTTTTTCAATAAATAAAATAAATTGCGATTGTAAGATTACGTTTGCATATAAAATGAGTTAATTGGTGGATATGCATTTTTTTTCTATTTAGAACACACCAACAAAATTTTAATTCGCGAATTTTATTAAAACTAGCTTCGCACGCATTAATTGTCCAAGGGAACATACTAAGGGGTAAAAAGTATCCTGTGTGTTATTCCAGGATATGATCTACTCGTGAGCCAAATTTCATCCAAATCTCTTTAGCAGTTCCAGCGTGAAAGAGTAACAAATATACACACATACTCACAAACTTTCGCGTTTATAATATTAGTGTAATTTTTGATGCGCTTACACTAACTGCTATGAGATGCAACGCTATGTTTCTTTACCAAATTCATTTTTATAATTTAATTGGAATTGTTCTTGCAAATAATATTATAGATGAAAAAATGTTAACGCCCATCCACGAGTGAATTCTGTCCTACAAAAAGCTTTTTCACAAAAATCAAAATTTTTACTGCTGAATAAAATCGATGTAAAAATACATTTCCTAAAACTTAACAATAAGAATCTCTTAGGAAAGAGGTTCTGAGAATATCTACGTATCTATAAGAAGTTTGATCGTATTAAAAACCGGTCGAGTATGAGTTGGATAAGTTGGAATTGCTCATGAAGGGTCTAAACTTACCTAGCTAAACAGTTCGATTCCCGAATCGAGTCTAAAATTTTTCATCACAAAAACTTTTTGTAAAATATAAAATAAAAACGGTTTTCAGAGTTTTTCTATAAGCAAGGTAAAGCAATCTGAAAACCGTATTTTCTAAATTACAGGATTCTAGGTCAACTGGAAGTACCCTATAGGTTATGATTTCAAGGAGCATAAGCTTAAACTTTAGATTGCGTTGACTTATACGTTTATTGGTAGCCTTGAGTGATTACGCTTCTTCATCATCATCACTTCACTATCATCATTACTAATATAATAAAGAGGTAAGGTTTGTTTTTTTGTTTGTAGGAGATAATCTCGGGAAGTACTGATCCGATTGCTAATATTTTTTTACCGATAGAGAGTTGCTTTATACCTGAGTGACATAGGCTATATTTCATGTACGCGGGTGAAGTCACGGGCAAAAGCTAGTCTGATATAAACCAGTGCTTGACTGCAATACAACCTAATGCTAAGACAAAAACTTCAAATTAATAAACTACGCGTACCAGACAAAAAGGGGCTTGACAAACGGATAACAAAGTGATCCTACAAGGATTTCATTTTTTAAAACTGACGCTCGGAACCCCAAAACATAGGGTGAGTTGCACCATTTAATTACTATAACCATAACAAAGCCGTTAACAGTTGTCAAATCGTCGAATTGATCAATAGGCGGCCGTTTCAAAGCTGATTATGGTTTGGTTATCATTATAGTTAAATAGTGCAACTCACCCATAAGGTTATAAGCTTAACTTTATCTTTTATAACTCGCCTAGCTTTAGTCGTGCTCCATCATAAACTTACACATTATGAAATGCATCAAACTGTACAGCGTATAGTCGCGTGTGTGTGGCATTGTGTACGAACCTCACACAATCTAGTTCAAGGGTGAGGCGCACCGCACATCCGCCATTACATAACAAATGGCTGTTTGCATTCGGGCTTGATCTAGTTTGAGAAATGACGAAGAGTCGCGGAATTTCCCGAGTCTACACGATGCTGGCTGCTTATAGTTGATCAGACTCTAATGCCTTGATCACACTTACCGAGTAAACGGGCGAGATAGTGCTCTCGGCCAAGTACTCGGTACGTGTAAACACAGCGCCGAGTGCTCGGCCTACCACTTATCTCTACAACTCGCTTACATCACTGTCTCGGCCGAGCAACATTTTACTGTCTCGCCCTTTTACTCGGTACGTGTGATCAAGGCATAACGGTCGCCACACACGTGCTACCACAGCCACAGGTCACAACAACAAAAAGGCCGCCACATAATTAATCAGCCTTTTTATTAATGCTCCCACTGCTGGGACTAAAGCCACCTCTTTAGGAGAGGGAATGGACTGTAATCCACCACGCGGGCCCAGTACGGGCTGGTAGATGTCACATGTCTTCGAATTTTTGGTTCTAGAACATCCCGGTTTCCTTACGATGTTTTCCTTCACCGTTTTGAGAGCAGTGGCGATGAAATAAATTACACAAAGTAATGCGCCTGGCTGGGTTTGAATCGGCGACCTACAACTCGTTAATCAGGGCCGTTATCAATCGGCCACCATTGTTCCCCATAAATTTTATATGGCCACCGGCGTCAACTGTGTGCGGTGAACACAGTTGACGCTGGTGGCCCGCACTGGCCACTACTAAATGCTGATACAAAACGCCGTCACACGCCAAAACCTTCTTCGTCAGAGTCCATTATGGTACTGCGCGTATAGGTAAAAAAATAGCATCCACGGGGCACAAGTGGCTGTCGCGCGCTTCAGCTTCCTTTGTGGCCGCATTTAGCTGCTCGTGGCGTCGTTTGTGGCTGTGGCATGTGGTCAATGTGCGGCCACACTAAGAGTAAACACTATGAACAGTGCATCTGCGGTTACACTTATACACAACACTATTTCCCAAACCGTATGGCTGCGATGGCTTGATTCCGCTTAAGGCCGCTATAAATGAAATTCGGTCTGGAGGTTTTAGTCGGTTAGGATGTATCGGGAAGGGGTCAGAGTCCAAGCTACCGGCTCCAGAGAAAGGAATCTTCTAACTTTGGTGGGGGAGATGGTTTCTCACCCAAAAACGATAGTCGGTGTCGGTAACTTAAAATAGATATAATATAAAACTAAAAAACAAAACACATACAAATCCGCCGTCCTAATTCTAGGAGAGTTGCCTAAAAACACGAACCGTTAGAAAGTAGTCGTAACTCACTTTATAACAAAAAAATACTGCAATAAACACAAATCAGAGTGAAATCTGCCAGATAACATCTGCAGCAAGTTAGAATACCAAGTTACATCCTTGCTGTAGGCCTGTGGAAACACACGGGGCTCATTTTTGAACGTGCTTACGTGAAGTTTTGTGGTTTATAAAATCGAACCTAAAACTTACCAGTAATGATAGTAGCAATCAGGACATTTTAGGTGTTTAATTGTTTTCACTAAGCTGATAATTTTCGAATGTTTCAACACATTCCTAATCCATACGATATATTATTATGTGCTTTTATACTAATACTTATTTTTATACTAATACTTTTTTAGTATTTTTATTTGTAATGAAGAAATTCAAGGCTTGTACTATTGATTGAAGTAGGCGTACATATTTTCTAATTTCACGCGATAAAATCCGTAAAAGTGTAAGGGTGAGTTGCACCATTTAACTATAACGATAACAAAGTCGTTAAGCGTTTGTCAAATCGTCGAATTGACCAATAGGCGGCAGTTTCACGGCTGGTTATGGTTTGGTTATCGTTATAGTTAAATGGTGCAACATACCCTAAGCTGCTAAAGCAATCTTTCTCTCATATACAATTAAAAATCTTTTCCCAGATAAAACTTCGTTCGTTCCGAACCAAGGCCCGGCGCGAGAGGTCTCCACCGCCGATCGTTCCCACGAGGGCACGGCGATGCACCGCTCAAGCACCCCTCAATTGTGTGCTCCACCATGTCCTCTGGGCGTTCCGCACAATGGCGACACCCGGGCGTCACTTCCGCATGAATCCGGTACAGGAACCTCCCGAATTTGCCATGTCAGCGAGAACCTGCGTCATGCGGAAGGTGATGAATGAGACCCTCTCTGTTTCAAAGAATCACCCACAATCTTCGTACTCGGACAAAAGGCAGCGTAACCGCGCCAAAAGTTGCACCGTATGTTTCCACACCAAAAACTCCTACAAGTAGGATCACGTTTGACTTCGCTTTCTAACTGCCAACATTTTTCCGGAAAACTGACACTTGTCACATTTCATAGGATGTGTCAACATTGCAGACGAGTCACGGACTTAGGAAGATTTGTCATCTGGAGAGTTTGTGACCCGGCTCAAGATAGAAAGGTTAAAGGTTGAAATGGTGACTAGTTTGTGGTTTTGTTTTGCAAACATGGCAGGTTTAGAGACCTCATGTGTATTTTTAATTGTGCCTCACGAAGATTTATCAGATCGTCACTTGACCAGAGATAGCGCAAGACAGAAAGGATTGGGATGAGAAGTGGGAGGGCTTTGCTCAGCATAAGGATACAATGTAGCATAAGCATAATCATTAATCAGCCTTCTAATGTTCCCACTGTTGGGAATCAGGCCTCCTTTCCAGGAGAGAGTGGATCCACCACACGGGCCCATTGCGAGTTGGTGGATGTGATATGTCTTCGATTTTTTTATTCTAAGACATGCCTTTTTCCTCTCGATATTTTCCTTCACCGTCTTAAGAGCAGTTGTGGTGAAATAACTTACACAAAGTTATGCGCCTGGCTGGTTTTGAACTCGCGACCACTGGGCCACCACTGCTCTGCACAATGAAGGACCTATTACACTGCGCTGAATATCGCGTGCGATATTCCGACTCGTACTATTTTTCATTCGTAGAAAGACAGTCTAACCCTTATTACACTACGCGATACGTCGAACCATAGACTAGACTGTCTTTCTATGAATGTAAAATAGTATGATCGCACGCGATATTCAGCGCAGTGTAATAGGTCCTTGAAGGCTAATAATGAATTATTCTTGAATAAAAGAAAGTTTAATTAAGGAGCGATTCCCTACCCAAGTCTGTGTTCCCTGATAACTGTAATCTAGGCATCTTTTAGTCAAAAGTGAATAGGTTATTTCTAAGCAAGCGTGCTCCATCGTCGGTGATATATCATCGCTTACCATTTTAAAAACAGGACTTTTTAAAAATAAATCAATAATACCTACTACGGTCAAAACAATAATCATTAAAATAGGCTGCTACTAAACAAATTGTCTATGTTGAACAAACATTTTTTATTCCAATATATTTTACGATAAAAAAAAACCTTCGCAGACCAGTTTTCGGTAGGCATCAACTATTTTATGTGGGTTGGTGGTAGGTACTGTTAATACAGCAAAAAATCGTTGTCAAGCGACTGTTACTAAGCACACTCCTACAGTGGAACTAAACTCTATGCCTATCTGTACCTAGTATTTGGCAACGTCATCCCTTTCATACGGTTCAAGGCGATCTGACAAAGATACGCCAAAAAACTTGTCATTTTAAAAAACAGCGTAGTAAATAATGAAATCTGTAATCTGATTAGGAAGTAATTTGTAATTTTAGCCTGTGCTTGTCACATGGCGTAAGGAGTAGAACAAAGATTGGGCAGGTGGCGCATATTTTTTAATATTTGTATCAAAAAGTCGCAATTTGAAATAATTTTTTAAATGTAATAAACATTAGAGGTCGCCGTACATGGGCCACGGGGCGCAACAACAAAACGCCTCCATCAGCATATTTCCTGTAAGTTTCATACATTTTATATGGATTCGCCACACACGGTTGTCGCAGGTGGCCGCCACATGCTACAGAACGCCGCTTCATTCTTCTTGTGGCCCGAACCGGCCACTAAATGACGATATAAAACGCCGCCGCACGCTATTCGCGTATTTAAACATCTTAGTCCGAGTCCATTATGATACTGCGTGCGGCCACAAGGGCTTGTGGCCGCTTCTGGCTTCTCGTGAGGACGTTTGTGGCGTTGGCATGTGGCTCTTATACGACGACTACTAAGTAAGTTAGAAACCTTTCAAATTTGATAGAAGGGGAAACTGTCAAGTAACAGAATAAGGATACAGACACTGAAATGTGACGTCACCGCCATTAGGTTACGAGTGTACAAGAGCGATAGTTGGATATGTCCTCACCAAGCCCCCGTTCTTCATCATACTAATGTTTGAAATTACAAAAATTAATAACCAATGGGGTAGTTTCCAGGATCAAAATAATTACTACGCGTTCCAAATGAGAATAGGAGCGCCAGCCATGTTGTGACGTTACGTCTTACTGTCAAATCGAAGAAATTGAGTAGGGTGAGCAAAAAAATAAATTAGTTAAATTTAATTTATTTACGAATCATGAACGAAAAAACTCTCATTAATATCCAGTTCTTCAATTTTGCTGATCTTTACGTAACTGTGTGAAGTGTCTGAGTAGTGGCGTCATCACCGTCATCATCACTGTTGCTTTCCCTTATAATATAAAACATGGATAATAGAGGTTTTTAATATTTATATATATCACGAACAGTTGTTTTAAATCAAAATAGGCATTATTACCTGTATTTATAACAAAATTCAATCTAGATACTCAGTCGCATGAAGAAACACCAACAACGACGATTAAATGGCAGCTGGCAATTTGAACTTTGAATTTGAATGATTGAATTTGAATTTTGAATTTAAAATACAGCCAATAATGAAAATAAAAAGAAAGTATGTAGTATAATTTGTTAAATAATTATTATGAATACTTAACTTTTTTATCTATTTCTTAATATGACTTAACTAAGGGTCAGTTAAACAAAAACAAAATCATTAAAACGCAAATAAGTTTTTTTTGTAAACCGTACTTTTCAATCAAAATTTGACAGATCGAGTTTATTGACTTTCCTATTCTCATTTGGAACGCATAGTACATTTTATTTAATCCGTAAAGTTACGTGTGACGTCACCCCGTGCGAAAAAATCCAGCACGGCGTGACACGTAACTTTAATAGGCTTCTTGGCAATCTTTGTCATTTTTGGCTTAATTTACAAATAAAAAATACGTATCCCTTATTTTTGAATAATCTAAAGACGGACTAATTACATTTTTTACGGCAGCTAGCCTATTGTGATGCTGTTTTCAGGAAAAAAATATGTGTTATTTGTTGTGTTAAATATATTGTACACTAGCTTTTACCCGCGGCGTCCATAAAATATAGTCTATGTCACTTAGGAATAAAACAGCTTTATATCAGTGAAAAAATTTTACCAATCGGACCGGTACTTCTAGACAAACAAAAACACTATAGTACATTTGCATTAAGTCCCTTCACCGTAACTCAGTGGTGTCCAAGATTATCTTAGAAAGTACATATTTGAGAACTAAAAAGGTCATGTTGAATACTATGTCGATTGAACTATCTGAGTTTAAGTTAAATAGTTCAAATCAACACGGGTGGGGGTACTGGGAAGGTTTCGATCCACGGTGTTTGCGTGGCATGCCTCCTTAAACCATATCTCATTTTTCTATATGTTGCGTATAGCTTAGGAATAAAATTACCTGTTGATTTTCAGTGTTTCTTGATAGAAATCAATTGAAATCAAAATTATTACATAAGCTAACGCTTAACCACTACCTCATCGGCCACCTGAAGAAGAGTAGCGATGTGGCTGATGATGGCGCTAGCCTAGAAGTAACCTATTCACTCTTGACTTAAAGAACTCTAAGTTGTAGCTATCAGGAAACACAGACTCCGGCAGGGAATTTCAGTCCTTTGCTGCACGCTCAATGACATTTTGTTACATAATGGTTTTTGCTTCATTAAAAAAGTAGAACAATTCAATGATTCTATTGAAATAATGGTAAATTGGTGACAGTTCAGGTAAACGAGACAAAATAGAATGTTAAATTATGTAAATATATGGATATGTATTTATAAACTTGGGTATTTTATTACGTCAGTTATCAAATCGTAAATTATGTTTCACTAATTTATTATGATACTTGAGCATAATTGATATACATATTGACATTGTTTTTACAATCGAGTACAGATGTAGTTGCAAATAACTTAAATATGGCCTTTCATTTAACATATTTGTAAGATACTAGTTTCTACCTACCGGTTTACCCACGTGAAAGTAAATACATATATTCATTCAAGGAACGTAATCTCGGAATATATCCCATGTCCTGAAATATAACATGTGTGTGCCAATCATCCACACTAACTTTCACCTCTATATTATTAGTGTGACTACATTTGTCATACGACTGCGTTATTTCACATGAACTATCCCATGAGTACATGGCATTTTGAAGGTTTTTATCCTCGAAATGTCACGTAAGTCTATGGTAGTCATCAGTCTTAAAGATATTGTGACATTCGGTCAGATATTAGGAACCAGTAATTATTGAAACTAGTATTCACATTATAGCTAGAACTACACTGCGCGCACGGCGGGGATCTGGGACGCGTCGGTCTTCAAACTAGACTTGTAGATCTACACTTGATCCACGCCATTCGACATCGTTCTAAGTACAAATCAGGCAATTTGTGCATTGTGCAGTGCAATTTAGCTTCACTTCTCTGACTGACCGACGTTTTGACAATTCAAAAGTGCTTGTAATTGGTCTATTTGAAATAAACGTTTCTGATTTCTGATTTCATCGCTTACCTTCAGGTGAGGTAATGACAAAGTGACAGCCTAAAATATTATATAAATAGTTAACTCTTTGTTATAATCGAGTTACTAATTGGATGATTATAAAATTTTAATCTTAGGAAGGATATTGATCTCTTACTTAATAAATAAATTATTAAGCTACTATACAAAGCGCCAGATAAACTTAAAATAAAGTACAATGACCTTTCCCTAAATATCTCTGCGTAGGTACTCTAAAAACAAACATTGAACTGTTTTTCGTTACTAGAAAATGTCAAGGGTCATAATATAATGGTTCAAGATAGATTTTTTGTCTTTATTTCCGTTTTTAAATGTCAATAAATGTAGGAGGGTCAATGAACGTTTTTTAAAACTTAGTTCCATAAACCATCTGGCCGAAGTTATGTGAACGCAACTCTCGCACTCGCCTAGGCGGCAGTACGCTAATCTGTGCATTTATTTGCGGCCAGCAGCGCCCGGAAAGCGCTTTGAATCCATTTTCTCTGCGAGATATTGATTCATTTACATATGCAATGTTCACTTTGAAGAATATTTAACCACCAATTTTTATGTGTAAAAATGTTTCTAAAGGTCCAAGCCGTTTCGAAGGAGTAGGGAAAAGTTGCGAAAAGTTGCGAAATTGATAAAAAAAAAATTTGACAAAAGTATTGATTGCACGAAAAAATCAAATGTTGATATTATTGTTCATGAATCTATAATAAACATATATTTTTTTCAAACCAATTGACCTAGCCGTTACGGAGGAGTAGGCCTCAGAAAATCACTGTTTTATGGCACTTTTCGGGCGCTTGGCCCTTAAGGGGCCGGCGACGAATGAATTTCCATACAAACGTAATACCACGCTCATTTGCAGTTGGAGCATATTTCCATCATATTATTATGATATTCAGTTATAGATAATATTTATCTAGGTTCCTAAATCGAGAATATTAAAAATGTTGTTATTTTTATTTTATTACAGGAATAGCCAAATGGCATGTTTTGCCATTTACGCTGTAAAAAAGTGCGAAATACAATTCGCTTAAATTTCTTTTTATTAAAAAAAAAAAGAAAGACGTAGGAACCTAGATAAATATTGTCTATAACCGAATATCATCATAATATATTGGAAATATGCTCCAACTGCAAATGAGCGTGGTGGTGAATGTGCGTGGTGGGTATGGAAATTCATCCGTCGCCGGCCCTTTAAGTGTACATTTTATTTGACCGTTTGATTTTGCAGAAAATATCATCTCTTATTTTAGATAATAAGATAGAAACATGTGTTTTACTAATTATATACTATCTTTATTTCTCACTCTATAAATAAATTGACATTAGGTTTTTTTTAGATAATAATTATTAGTGTGATCCCTAGGGAAGAAAAGCATCTTTATCTTTGTATTTGCATTTGTTAAAACAATATTGATCCAATATATTATGTCACAGGAAAATTGCAAACGCCACGAGTTATCGCGAGAAATTGTATTGTTAACTTTCTTTTCCAAATAGGTCACGGTTATGTTGTATAAAATATATAACCTATGTTGGAAACTAATGAATTTGGGTGTTTATCGTGTACAAGACGAATTTATTTGTTTATTTTATTTTATAGAAGGGTTAAAGACTAATAGAGAAAATATATAAAAAGTGAAAGATTTTACGAAAAAATGATTACAATCATACGGATTCTCCAATTTTCTAGTGACATAAAGGCACATTACCACACAACGGCTTTATTAAAACCGGACCAACAAAAGAAATTCTCAAAACAGTTTTTGTTGTTAGACAGGAACAAATCGTTAAGCAACGCACACTAGCTTGCCGGAACACCCGGCCTCGCTCCACTTGCATACCATTAGAACGACAATAGTCCGCCTGTTTGCACTGCCAGCCTACAGACAGACCGACAGACAAAACACTGCCTACTCACGCGCTTGTTCTTAACCGATTTCAAAAAAGTGAAATTGTGGGATGCGACATAGATTAGTGAGCGGTCGAAATAGTCGATTGTTTGTTTTGAGTATTTGATGTTTATCAATTAATTTTATTATTTTTGTACATGTAAGGATACAGTAAAAATCATGTGAAATATTTATTGGTTAAGGAACATAATTGTGATTAATTATTTTTTATTATTAGATATTTTTCTTTTTGTGTATTTAAGATTCATAATATTATACTAGTTGCTGCCAGTGACTTCGACTGCGGGATTGTAAAAAATTTTGTAAACCCAACTCCCGGATTAAAAAGTGCTCTTTGTGCTATTCCAAAATATTTATAATGCTGCATGTTTACAGCTTATATAGCAACTTACATGTAAGTCACACGGCATGAAATATTAATCACCATCATATTAACCGAAAGACGTCCACTGTTGGACATAGGCCTCCCCCATGCGTCGCCACAACGACCGGTCCTATGCGTAAGCAACTTAAGTGGCAATGGGCAGAGCACATTGCACTCAGAACAGATTGGCGATGGGGACGAAAGGTTCTGAAGTGAGGACCACGTAACGGAAGACGGAGCTATGGAAGGCCTCCAACAAGGTGGATCGATGACCTGGTCAGGGTCGCGGGAACACGATGGAAAATATCAATACTAAATTATTATTAAATTTAAATATAATTAATAAGCATTATTTTGGACTACCGACCTGCTATATCTGCGCGTTGACCTTTCAATATAGCAGTAATGCTCGCTAAGGAGGAGGCCGATCGCATCAGGCAACGGCGCTCTCGCCGCCGCCGGGATTCCGATCCCGATTTCCAGCCACCGTAGGCGCGGGCTTGCGGACAGTGAGCTCGCTGTCCGGCTGTCCGGTAACTGTCCGGACCAAGCCCAAGTCGTCGACGGCACGAGCTGTTCCCGCGCGCCTGAAGGAGTTTTCAGCAACAGCAGGGACCCAGCCGGGTCAAAGCCTACTGGGGCCAGGGTTATCCGAAAGGGCGCTCGAGCCCCGGTATGAAGGCTTGAAGGAACGGGATGGGTTTTTTAGTCAGTAAGAGTCTGACACTATCTCCCGCTCCGCCCAAGAGCGGGGGTTATCATACGATGATTTTTCCCAACGAAAAAAAAAACCTTTCATTATAAAATTATGTTTTTCACAATTTTCTTGTCAAGACATGTACTGCTGGACAAAGCAGTATAACCTCGAAAAGATAGAATAAACCAAAATGACTATTTATCTTACTCATAAAACATATGATTGACACATGACGATATTGTGTTAAGCAGTTTACAAGTATTTTGTAAGAGAAGCTACTATTGTAAATATACCAGTACTCACTGTAATATTTTTCGTAACACCAGACATGGCACTTCACCCGCGTAATAGTAGATAATAGGGTGGTGTCCAGGGTCAAAATAATTACATTTTATTTAGTCCGTATTTGAGATTATAAAAAAATTTTGGACACGTATTTTTTTCTTTTTTCGATTAAACAAAAAAGTAACAAAGATATAGCCCATTAAAATTACGTGTGACGTCACCCCGTGCGAAAAAATGTAGCACGGCGTGACGTTTCACGTTATTTTAATGGGCTATATCTTTGTCATTTTTGGTTTAATTTACAAATAAAAAAATACGTGTCCTTTATTTTTGATTAATCTAAAAGACGGACTAATTACATTTATTACGGCCACTAGCCTATTATCCCAAGGAAACTTACTTCTGGGAAAAAAAAAAATAGTATGTGCTATCCCAGAGTATGGTCTACCTGTGTCCCATATTTAATTTAAATTCTTCAGTCGTTTAAGCGTGAAAGAGTAAAAAGACATACACGTTACTTAGAATTTATTTATTTATATATTTAACAATTCATGTACACACTTAACTTACATAAGAAAAGAAGACAGAAACAGAAAAATAGGTACATAGGTGATGCTTATTTCTAACGAAATCTCTTCCAGCATACCCGCGAAAGGAGAATTAGAAAAAAAAGAGAAGTAGACACCGTGTGTAAAAGTGACAGGAAAAGAAACAAGCAAAACAATTATTATAAGAATATACCTACCACATAAATATATATGTATATAATAAATATATGTAATATATGTGTATAGCATAATCAGGCTTCTAATATTCTTACTGGTAGGATTCAGGGTTCCTAACTAGGTGAGGGAATAGGCAGTAAAGTTAAAACTGGGTACATAAGACCGATGCACACATGGACCCCGTCTGATTTTTTTTACATTAACTTTTGGTTTTAGGACATGCCGGTTTCCTCACAATATTTTTATTCACCGTTTTGAGAGCAGTGATGATGTAATAAATTACACAAAGTAAAGCCTGGCTGGGTTTGAACTCGTGACCTACAACTCGTAAGTCGAACCGTTATCACTAACTACCACTGCCCTCTCAAAAACATATGTATATTCATACAAACTTGAGCTTTTATAATAATACTAGCTTTTGCCCGCGGCTAGACCTGCGCACATAAAAAATAGCCTATGTCATTCGAAAATAAAGCAGCTTTCTATCGGTGAAAAATTTTAGCAATCAGACAAGTACTTTCAGGGAACCTCCTACATACAAAAACTTTACCTCTTTATAATATTAGTTAAAAAGTGTAGAGATAAGTGTGACATTGTGATTTTTATGTAGTAAAAACGAAATTGAGCCAATTAGCGTGGTGGTTAAGTGGAAGTCATTGACAAGTATAGTGTCATAATGCGAAGTTAATTTATATGTATCAGTAGACTAGTGTTATGTTATGAATATTAATGAAACAATTAATTTATCATTCTACCTTCGTTTTAACATATTTACTGCTCATGTAAACTGAGAATTCGTATACTTTTGAGTTTTATACCAAGACTAGCTGTTTCCCGCGGTTTCACTTACGGATTTACTATAATAGAAGCAACTAGAAATAATATGTAACCAAGATTATATGTAGGTAACTCAATATGATTTAAAAGAGTATACTATCCATGGAGTTTCTTGCACGTTCTTCTCCTCGAGACCTCTATGGTCTACGCTTTAGAACGTGCAATTTAGCTTCACTTATTTGGACAGACCGACATTTGACTATTCAAAAGTGCCTGAAAATGGTCTATTTGAAATAAATGCTTTTGATTTGGTTTTGTTTTTGGTTACTACTCCCGCTCCTATTAGTTGTACCACGATGTTATAATCTGTAGCCTCGATGAATTGGTTATTCAACACTAAAAAAGTTTATTTACATTGTTTAAACTGAGCTATAACTATACGACCAGAAACACAGGACCAAGCGTACTGTGTTTCGGAGATATTATCAATAGGTTAATTAAACATCATCATCACCTTCCTGCCCTAGTCCCGCTTTATTTGGGGTCGGCGCAACACGTTTTTTTTCTTCCATTCTGTCCTGTCACTCGCCATGCTATCACTAACTCCCTTTTCTTTCAGTTAAATTAAACATCAATCACAAATTATATTTATTTTGCAAACAGGGTTTTACGCGTAAATTTTTCCGTAAGTTTAAACTACACAGTATCAACGCATGCTATATTTACAGTAGCAAACAAGCTATTTTATCAGGCTCTTTGTCATTTCTTATAATAACGTCATACAAAAATAACGTAGTGCATGTTCCTACAAAACATTTACTGCGTCGTTGGCCGTATTTCAACCAACTCGATCAATCCTATTACTAGTGATATTACAATTAGCTAATAATAAAACAAGTCTGTTGATTGATTGATTGATAACGTTGGCCCAATGACTTGTTATTGTAAGTGCCTTATTTGTTAGACTTAACATTTATAACAATGTAGAAGTCGGTTAATAAAGCTTACCTTATTAACCGACTTCAAAGGAAGTTACAATTAAGATCTGGAAGCAACAGTCCTTGCACACATGCACGATTTGCGCGTGGAGTTGCAACGCCGGGGCGAAAGTTCCGGCGGGATCTCATGGTAAAATGGCGTCTCCTCTTTGAAGCGTGGCTGGAAAGACCCCACGGCGTCCTCACCTTCCGCATGACGCAGGTTCTCACCGGACATGGTAAGTTCTGGAGGTTCCTGCATCGAATTCGTGCAGAGGTCGCCCGGGTATCGCCACTGTTTGGACAGCCCGGAGAACAAAGTGGAGCACACGACTGAAGTGTGCCCCTCCTGGGCAGAGCATCGCCGTGTCCTTGTGGGGGCGATCGGCGGCGGCAATATCTCGCGCCGGGCCTTGGAACAGGCTATGGTTCGGAACGCGGAGGAGTGGCAGGTGGAAGACTCCTTCTGCGAAGCAGTAATGCATTAAGCAATAGCGCTCACGCCCCAGCCGCCGCCGCGCCGCGTCTGGATTCCGATCCTGATTTTTGGCCACCGTAGGCGCGGGCTTGAAGACGGCGAGCAATGGGTAGGTTGCTGTCCGATCGCCCGATGACCGTCCGGACCGAGCCCAAGTCATCAACGGCACGTACCTACTGTTCCCGCGCGCCTCAAGGAGTTGTCAGCAACTGTAGAGGGTCGTGGGTCGAAACCTAGTGGGGCCAAGGGTCTAGTTCCGAAAAGGAGGCTCGGCCCAGGTATGAAAGGCAACGGAGGAACGGGGTGGGTTTTTTAGTCAGTAAGAGTCTGACAGTATCTCCCGTTCCGCCGAAGGGCGGGGGATGTCATGGGGATGATTTTTACCCACGGAAAAAAGAAAGCACTCGTCTTCTCGAAAGATCTTCCCTTCTCAACGGAGGTTTTCGGGACTTAACACCAGCTGTTCTGTATAAGTTTTGTTCCTAGTTAGTATGTTTGAAATGGACTATAAATAATTTTACCTTGAAAGTAACCAGAAATAGTCGCCATTAGATTCGATTGTTTTTTTTGAAGTGCACTAAGTAGTTACCTAAGGTTACCTGTGGTCAGTTCTAAGAATGAAAACTAAACAAATTGTAAATACGATTGTTTTTTCAGTTGTGTCTAAACAACTTACTTTATTGATACTAACACGATGCTAGTCTTAGCATCGTGTTAGTATCAATAAAGTAAACACAAAATGAATTTAAATATTTTGAAATTGCGTGAGCAGTAGTAGCCTAGTGGCAACGGCCCCGACTTACAAGTTGTAGGTCGCGGGTTCAAACTCAGCCAGGCGTATTACTTTTTGTAGGTAATTCATTTCATCACCACTGCTCTCAAAGCGGTTAAGAAAATCATCAGTCAGTAGGTAATCATGGCATGTCGAAGACAGGTTGCATCCACAATGTATACTGCGCCCGCGTTATTTTAGGCTCGCTTTTGACCACCATCTTACCTGATAGTAAGCGATGATGTGGTCGACGATGGAGCACGCTTGCCTAGAAGTAACCTATTCACTCTTGACATCAGGAAACAGACTCCGGCAGGGAATTCCTCTCCTTGGTTACGCACAATAAATTTATTCCCAAAGAATACGCGTAGCGTAACCGTGTGTTAGGTTACGGACTATAGCCCATTCCCTCTTTTTAAGAGGAGGCCTAAGTCCCGGCAGCGGAAATATTATAAGGTCGATTTGTTTTATTTAAATTTTGTATTTTTTTTTCAAGTTACACTAGGCTTCAATTATTATCAGTTAATGAAATCTTGTTTTTCAACAACCTACAAAATCATACCGTTCTGCACCGTCATCACCACGACATCTATTTAATCACTTTTCCACAAAACATTACTAAAACTGCCTATCAGACCTCCACAATTCAGTTACTGGGCAAAACGATACTCCTTAGATAGATTGATATCGAACTTTTTGGCGTCTGACTACCCGTTACGACGACTATCAAAGACAATAACAAAATAATTATGGTAATCTCAGAAATAAGTAAAGGCCTAAATTTTTTTTACTTTTGTTGTAAGCCTTAATTGTCAAAAAACAAAAGCAAAAGAGAGGTGGTAAGTCTGTTCCACGTCAGTGCTGCCGTTCAAATGCGACTTAATAATAAACATACACTCAAAAGCTTTCGCCTTTATAATATTAGCGTTTTTAGGGTTCCGTAACTCAAAAGGAAAAAACGGATCCCTTATAGGATCACTTTGTTGTTTGTCCGTCTGTCTGTTGGTCTGTCAAGACCCTTTATTCCAAGAACGCGTGGAGATATCGAGTTGAAATTAAAAACATATCCTCAAATCTGGGATTGTATCCCTTCAAGCTGTGAAAAAATCAAACTTCTATGTTTACGAATAAAATAGATACGGTCGTTTATGTTGCAAAAAAACGTATATTTTGATACTTTCAAAGATCGAAATTCATAAGGTACTTCCCGTTGGCCCAAAATCCTGAAATTTGGCACAAAGTCAGGTCTAGGAAAAGATCTGAAAACAGTAAATTTGTTGTACCTACGTCACAAAAAAAAAAATTACAATTCGGAAAAATCTTCGAGACTTCATTCGAGACTTGTAGTTAGCACGGAACCCTCAGTGCGCGAGTCTGACTCGCACTTGCCCAGTTTTAGTCCCGCTGTAGGGCAGACTTCTCATTGGGAAGTCATCCCATGGCCCACTGGGGCCACTGGGGAGGAGACTTGCATGGCCGAAGTATAAGCTAAGCTTCTACGGCTTTGTTGACATCTGTTTGAGGCGCGCCAACGCCGTCCGGCCGTCCGATCCGAGTTTGGACCACTACGTGCCATCAACGACTTGAGCTCGGACAGAACCGCGGGCTTGCGGACAGTGAGCAATGGGTAGCTCGCTGTCCGGCCGTCCGGTAACTGTCCGGACAAAATGTAAACTTCTCTCATTGTTTAATTCTTTTAATTTAAAATGTATTTTTAATAAAGCTACAAGAATAACTCCCACTTCAGCTTCATGCATAGATAATATTTTTACTAATTGTGATATAAAAGAGTCATCCCTGATTAGTGGAGTGAGGTCTGACCATACGGGTCAACTTGTATCTTTTGAGTTAGTCAAAAAGTTGCAAATAGATTCAACTGCAGAGTTTAGACCGCTTACTAAAAATAAGTTAAATTATTTTAATAACAATGTTCTTAGTAGTCTTTCAACAGCTAATTTTGATTCACAAGACCCCAATGTAAATTATGGTACATTATTCTCTACAGTGTGTCAGGAATTTAATAAGGCTTGTCCAGTTAAAAAGGTTCAAGTCAATAATAAATCCAAATTTAATGACTGGGCTACTACTGGAATTAGAAAAAGCAGAGATACTTTATATCAGCTCTACCAGGAAAAATCATTATCGTCTGATCTTAACTTGCATAACCATGTTAGAATGTATTCAAAGATGTTCAAAAGAGTCTGCGCCCAAGCCAAATCTAAGTCAATAAATAACAAAATTAAAAATTCTAACAATAAAATAAAAGCTGTCTGGAAGGTGATAAACAAGGAAACTGGAAAAACAAACCAGCGAGATCGTAATGAATTGTCCCTAAAAATTGATAATGAAATAATTTCAGACAGGACCGAAGTGGCTGAGAAGCTAGAAAACTTCTTCACCAACATCCCAATAGAAGTTACGAAATCTCTCCCTTCTTCATCTTTGTTAGCTGAATCTTTTTTAAAAGAAAATTTCACAAAGGATGTACCAACCTTTGAATTTAAGCGTATTTCTGTTGATATGATTAAAAATACATACAAAAGTCTTAATATAAAAAACACTGAGGACTTATGGGGTATATCCGTTAAGGTTCTTGGAGAAATTATTGATACAATTGCTCCTGTCCTAACGGGCATATTTAATCAATGTCTAGACAGCGGTACATTCCCTGATTTAATGAAACATAGTAAAGTAGTACCAATTTTCAAATCAGGTAGTAAAAGTGATCCCTCTAATTATAGACCAATATCTGTGCTTCCAGCATTGAGTAAAATCTATGAAAAAATCATGCTCGACCAGATGTTGTCTCACTTTAATTCAAATAGGATTTTGCATAGTCATCAGTTTGGCTTCACGAAAGGAAGGTCAACGACGGATGCAGGAGTGAAACTCATCAGTCACATTTTAGAATCCTGGGAGAAATCCCAGGATGCTATTGGCATATTCTGTGACCTCTCAAAAGCATTTGACTGTGTTGACCATAATACTCTGATCTGTAAATTACATCATTACGGAATTCGTGGAAGAGCTGCTGATCTTGTTTTTTCCTATTTATCTTACAGGCAGCAAAAAGTATCCATAAATGGGGCGACGTCCTCGGGGTCTTTAGTAAGGATGGGCGTGCCCCAGGGTTCAATTCTTGGCCCTTTCCTTTTTCTAGTTTATATTAATGACCTTCCTTACATGATGGCTAATTTATCAGATATAATTCTATTTGCTGACGACACTTCTCTTATTTTTAAAGTGGATAGAAAAGATGCGGATGTCTTGTGTGTTAACGAAAGTCTGGCTGTTCTTTCGAAATGGTTCGCAGCCAATAATCTTTTACTAAATGCAAATAAAACTAAATGTATAAAGTTTTCATTACCGAATGTTCCTCAAGTTGGCGTCAATCTAATTCTTGATGGCAAAAAACTTGATTTAATTACAGAAACTGTGTTCTTAGGTATAACTGTAGATTCCAAACTGCAGTGGGGTGCTCATATTAGAACTCTCTCAGGTAGATTAAGCTCAGCGGCATATGCAGTAAGAAAAATAAGGCATTTGACAGATGTCGCCACAGCTAGGTTAGTTTACTATGCCTATTTCCACAGTATTATGTCTTATGGCATTTTACTGTGGGGATCTGCAGCTGATGTAGACTCGATTTTCGTATTGCAAAAGAGAGCAATCAGGGCTATTTATAAAATGGGTCCTCGCGAGTCACTCAGAAATAAATTCAAAGATATCGATATATTGACACTGCCTTCTCTTTATATCTTAGAAAGTATTCTGTATGTCCGTAAAAACCTAGGACTTTTCAAAATTAGAAGCGATTTCCATAACATAAATACTCGTAGTAAACACGAAATTATATTACCCAAATGGAGATTAGTCAAGACCAGTAAGTCATTTTTAATAAATAGCATACGCTTTTATAACAAGCTACCAAAAGCGGTGACTGAACTTAGCGAAGGAAAGTTCAAAACCCATATTAAGCGTGTCTTAACCAAAAAAGCTTATTACAAGGTTAAAGACTATGTCGAAGACACACTTGTTTGGCAATGACTACCTCTGCACTTGTGGCCCCCTGGTAACTCATAATATTGTGTGAATGTATCTATTAACTGCTCCATCTTTGTTGTAACATTTTTTTTTTTCTCCTAACACATTGCTTTTGCAATATTTTTATTTAATTTTATATTATCTGACTCCAACCACATTAAATTCGTTAGTTTTTCTTTTTTGGTTGTTAACGTCTCATTTATTGACATCTTTTTTTTTTATATAGCCTCTTTTTACAATGTAAATGGAAGAACACTGTAGACTCCACGAATTCTTAGATTACTTCATATTTTGACTCACTTTTTTTAAATGATTATTTTGATGATTTTATTGTTCTTTTGAGTACACTATAGACCGGTTTACACTGTTCTTAAATAATACCTATTAATACTGTAATATGGAAATATTGTAACTACAACCACTTTTTTAAAAGAGTAACCATGGAGTTTCTTGCCGGTTCTTCTCCATAGGAAACGACCAATTTCGAACCGTGCACTAGCTTCTGACGTTTTATAAGTGCCCATGTAGGCCTATGTGAAATAAAAAACTTTTGACTTTGACTTTGACTTTGGACCAAGCCCAAGTCGTCGACGGCGCGCGCTGTTCCCGCGCGTCTTAAGGAGTTGTCAGCAACAGCAGGGGCCCAACCGGGTCGAAGCCTACTGGGGCCAGGGTTATCCAGGCTTGAAGGAACGGGATGGGTTTTTTAGTTAGTAAGAGTCTGACACTATCTCCCGCTCCGCCCAAGAGCGGGGGTCGTCATAAGATGATTTTTTACATCGAAAAAAAAAAAAAGCTCGGACAGGACGGTTGGACGGTGAGCTACCTATAGTTCGTCGTTCGCAAGCCTAAGTATACGGCGAAAATTAGTGTGATATTCTATCGTAGTATAAAATAATATCTAAACACAAAGGAGAGACAGGCTTTAAGAACCTTCATATAAATTAGAAGGCCCAGATTTACACTGTCTTGTTAACTAAAGATAATATTTATGGCAGCTAGAAATTCGCGTGGAATAATTTAATTTAATCAATTCTAATCGAATCGAATTTGATCTTGTTGAATTCATAAATATTGTTCAGTGACATTATTATGTCAATTTATTTATAAATTGTTGGAATTTCTTGATATTGAGACAGTTCAATTTATTGGCTTGTTAATGTAAAATGGACCAATTAAAATGGATAAAGCCTTTAGATGTCAATATAGTGTAGGATTTGATTACAGCAAGGAAAATACTAAAGTAAATACTCATTGCGTCCATTATCGACTCGGTTTTCAATTTATTGACAGCACGACAATGATTAAGCGATTAGCTGCTGCTCTGTGTCAGGGTTTGATTCCCTACAGATAGTTGTACCGGTTCGGGTGTCTTGTGTGTGTGAGTTTACAATTACGATACAGGAGTTATTTCAATTGTAGAGCATCGACAATAAAAAACGAAAAGGAAATAAATCAATGTCAATAAAAGTGTTTTAAATAAACCACCTACTTACATGCCCAGCAATATTTGACAAATTCAAATATTTCGCCAATTTCCAATATTAAAAGAAGTCGGTTAATAAGACAAATTCCCTATAACTCTGTTTACTTGGAGAAAACTGAACTTCGAGTTAACCTCTGTTATCACTATATGTCATAACATGTTTGGCAGTAAAAAAAATATATAAAAGAAAAAACTAGTGAACTGTGCAATACAAAAGGTACACTCGTTTGGGAATACGGGTGGTATAACACAAACCAGAGCTAGAAGTCATTTTATGATTATCCACCTTAAAAAATAATATTTTAAAGTTAGTTTGTACTTAAGCGTAAACCCACAGTAACGGACGCGTAGCTTCATAGAAGCGTATTCCTCATTATACGCTTGAAGTACGCCTGCGTGAAGCTAGAGCTACATTAGACTGACGCACATGTGTAACACACTTGGGCCTCAAGTCTGCTATAACAATAATGTCAGAATGGTCTATCATTCATTTCATAATTGTTGATTTTGACAAATTTTGGTAATCTACTAATATACTGGCGTCATTATGACTTTTCGATGGTCAACCACTGACACTCCAATGAAAGAAATGGCATAGGATGGTAAACTCGTACATAATGACAAATGAATATCTGACGTATGCGGTAATCTGCAAAAATTTTGACAGTTTCTTTGATGAGTAACCTACCATTACGACGTCATTGCGCAATTAGTGCTTTTAATAAGCTCGATATTGTCATTCTACCACAATTCGATTACAAGACCATAGACCGATCAATGATCGATCATTATGAATTAGCAGATTACAAACTTTTAGCAAAATGACAATGGGATCGTGTTGGAATGACGATTTATAATAATAGCAAACTTGGGGCCCTGGTTGGTACGTAGAACGACGTCGCGTGGCGTGGGTCTAGTGTAGCTCTACAAGTCTAGTTTCGATATAAAATGTATGGAGACCGACGCGCCCAGATCGGCGTGTGTGGCACACGTGTGCGCAGTGTAGTTTTACCTTGAAGCTTACATACAAAACTATGAAATTCTGTCGACGAAGCGGCAACGATATGTCGTGCTGACATAATATGTAGTCATTCTATGCAAGTAGTTCTGTACAAAATTAATCAACAACATTTCTACAACTACAATTGATTGCGTGATCTTGATACGCGTGTCATATTTACGATTAAACATTATCTGATTGTAAGTCTGTCTGTCTCGAACTAGTTACCGAGTAATCAAGCGCTGACCACGAGGAAATCCGTTTGTACCGGCAGTAAATTAAATGGTACAGTCGGGTGCACAAGTCATAGGATTTTCATTAAGATCTAAGTATATATAAAAAGAGAGAGAATCTGGTTACTGACATATCAATCCCCAGATGAAGCTACGGGGTGTGAGGTACTAAGTTTCCTTTTATGATGAAGGCGAAGAGTAAGGCGAGGAATTGCCAAAATTCACCCCCTTATGTGAATGTTATGGAGGTCAAAGTTTATTTGGAGAAACCTACTTTGTAAGCTAGTTATTTATGAGTTACATACAAATATTATTTATATATATATATTTCAAAGGCAGGCAGGGCGGGTAGTTTCCAGGGTCAAAATAATTACATTTTAGTTCGTATTTTAGATTATAAAAAAATATTGGATACGTATTTTTTCTTTTTTCGATTAAACAAAAAATTCCAAAGATAGGAAAGGAAGAGATTCCCGTGCGAAAAAATGCAGCACGGCGTGACGGTGCACGTAACTTTAATGGGCTATATCTTTGTCATTTTAGGTTTAATTTACAAATAAAAAAATACGTGTCCCTTATTTTTGAATAATCTGAAAGGCGGACTAATTACATTTTTTACGGCAACTAGCCTATTGTATAAGCAAATCCAACATTCATTCTTATTGTGTGAAAGTGTAGGTATTTAATTTTATATACACATAACTAGCTGACCCGGTGAACTTCGTACCGCCTAATAGTCAATGAATGTAGTATATCTTTCGATTTAGTCAACCGATTGTGATGAAACAAAGCCTAAGTAATATAACAAGTTACACACAATTTTAATGTATAAAAGTTATTTACATCGATTTCGTACATTTTACGTGATGCACACACAACTGAAAACTTATACAGATTTGTTACATGTATATATATATATATATAAATAGATTACCTGTCATATCACATTATGACATAACTCGATTAAAATGCATCCTCATATATATAATATTCATACCTTCGTAGATCTATCGAACCAATCTTTTTGGAACTTTCACAAAATGATTGATATTCTCTACTAATTGACAGTTTGATTTCGTATAATTAAAGGATTGATTGCAAACTCTCAATTTTGAATGACGAATGCGACTATGTGTTGAATCTTATTTCAAAATCAATTAATTTCTATGATTACCAAAACATTCAAACATAAAAAAAAAATTGTAAAACCGGTCAGACTACAGGGTACCTTTTATTAACAATGCGGATCTATTTAAGAGAGTGTGCAGAAATTGCATGATTCATTGCTACTATCGGACAACCTGCACGGAGAGTATCAACTCTTCATCATCATTATCATCATTTCAGCCGATAGACGTCCACTATTGGACATAGGCTTTCCCCAAGTGTCGCCACAATGAACGATCCTGCGCGTCCCGCATCCATCGGATTCCCGCAACCTTCACCAGATCATCGGTGCACCCTTACGTTGTTGAAACCTCTACGGTCCAGATGAAGCGTTTCGCCTCGTCGTTTAAATCGTGTACGTCGAAGGACTATAACAATTTGCCTGCTGCGGTCTTCCCGTTCAATTATACTTTACATAGGTGTCTTAAAAGCTAAAGTAAATAGGCTTTTCATAAACTTGTGCACCACACCATTAACAATTGCATCGCTGCTTACCATCAGGTGGGATCGCAGTCAAGTACTAGTTCATATCAATAATAATTTAAAAAAAAAATGAATCGTAAAATAAAGACAATAAACAAAGGTAGTAGCCAAACTAGCCTCAGGCTATCTTGAATAATCGTGACTTAGAAACACGCACCAAATGAATTCAACAAAAAATAATCATAACAAACATTATCTGTCACCAAAACTTTTTGCTAATTATGAGACAAAGAACGGAACAGGAAGCAATATAACATTACATAACAATATTTTAAGGGTTCCGTACCTAAAAGGTAAAATTAGAACCATATTACTAAGACTCCGCTGTCCGTCCGTCTGTTTGTTTCTCTGTCCGCCTGTCACCAGCCGTAGCCAAGTTACAACTGTTTCGCTTGCGCCGACCGCTTCCAGTTGACCTTGCTGCCAATTCTTTTGTTCTGACCACGTGACTGAGCGTTAATACGACGTCATTCCCGTACATTTGAAGCTTTCTACAAGCGTTAACTATTGCAGATTAGCAACTTGGATAGCGGTACTGGCTGTATTTTATGGACCGTGATAGTTACACAATTGAAATTTTCACAGACGATGTATTTATGTTGTCACTATAACAACAAATACTAAAAAAAAAAAACAGAAAGAAAAAATTTAAGGGGGCGTCCATACAGAAAACGTGATTTTTTTACCGTTTTTACTACCGACGCGATGAAACGGAACCCTTCATGCGCGAATCCGACTCGTATTTGGCCGATTTTTTATTATTGACAATGATCAATGACAAAAAAAAATTGTTCGCAGGTGACTGTGCGTGACTGTACCACAACGTGATTATCCAATGGGGACAATATTAGTATGCAGATATTCCGTGTTATTGATTTATAATTAAACTGTAACAATATATACCACGCCCTAGTCCATTCGTGAGCGGGCTATGAAAATAATTATTAATGCCGCGTAATAAAATGACAAATGATATATTTTTGCAAGGCTAATCGTTGGAATATGCGGCTTACAAAGATAGTTGAAGTTATTATGTTTTTTTTATTGCTCTAGTTGTGATTATGGCACGCCTGGGGCTAAATCCTGGAAGTGATTGACAGGCTGACCAAAGGATAGTTTGATAAAATTGATCACTAAAAAAACTCTTTGTTTTTGTTGAATTACCTACTAATGTTTAAATAACTCTGAGTCAGCTCATTGTATTTGGTAGCCAATTATGTAGTCCTTTGTTTTGTAATTTGGCTTTTCAGGCAAATTTGCCTGAAAATTGCTAATTATCTATATATATAATTAGCCATTTTTTCTGAGTGGTTGCCAATGTTTTACTGATTATCTATACTCGTATGTATAATTAGCAATTTTTTCTGAGTGGTTGCCAGTGTACAACCACCACCACCCAACCACCCAGGACTTTGTTACTAAAATCATAAACAACCACTTTTGTTCTGTGTTAACTGTTGTGCCTACCGTTTGTAATTTAGGTGTCTTCAAGGCTAAAGTGAAAGGGCTCATAATAAACTAGTACACTTCACCATCAACGGTCGCATCACGGCCAAGCATCGTGTGAGATCGCAGTCAAGCACATGTTAATATAATTTAAAACAACTAATTATTATACATTATACACACAATACAATGTAATCCTAATAATTTCGGTTTAAAGTAAAAGTTACATGGCCGAGCGTAGACATGTTGATCATGACTGTACAGCACTATAGTTAGTTTAGGTATTTTTGGCAAATTTCGTGGATTTTGTGGCAATAATTTGACTAAGTTCAATAAAATAGAACGTCTGATTTTAGCAAATACCATTTCCTTGACTTAACAATGCTCCTAAACAATAAAAATAATTTAAATTAAAAATATCTAGTTCAGCGCCATTTATTGAGAATATGTTGAGTGTATCAATTTTTTTATTTAGTTTTATTTATTTATTTATTTTTAAAGTTTTTTTCAGTTTGCAGGTTTAACTTGTATGTTGTTCATTAAACCCCAAGCGAACGCCGGCGTTCGCGCACCTATTTCCTTTCAATTGTGTCTGTAATTATCACAATTGAAAGGTTAAAATATGATTTACATAATTATATTTACCGGTTAAAAAATTCGATTGCAAAAATGATACGTACAGGTACCGTGTTTGGTATCGTTTGAAAAGATTAAGTAAATAAATATTTTGGTAATAAACCACTGCGCTTCTATACCTATTTCTGTGGGTGCGCAGTGATTCAACACCACGTTTAAATAATAAAAAGAAAAAAAAACTAAAACCAGACTACGACAAAAAAAAGCACGCTGAATGGGCATGAAACAAGATTTGCAGGTTGCTGAAATAAACAATGTTACTGGAAAAATAAGAACCGAACAAAAACTGGGCAAGTGCGAGTCGGACTCGTGTACGCAGAGTTCCGTATTTGTTTACACCAAACCACTATTTGTTTTTTTTTTTACCACTATCTCGTCTGATGGAAAGCGACGATGTGGTCAACGATCGAACAACAGTAGAAGTAACCTATTCAATCTTGATGGCTATTGCATTCCACGGCCATGGTAACTCATCGAACAATCAAGCAGCAACGAACTTTTACCAGCACATGTAGAAGTACTCCTAATTGTATTTCTAATTACGGCTCACGATTTTTCCACCAATCAATCTGGACATATAAATAAAATTAAAGTGTCACTTTAAAAAAACTGGGCAAGTGCGAGTCGGACTCGCGTACGCAGGGTTCCGTATTATTTGTTATTATTTATTTATAACTTTATTGCACACTTTAGCTTATCCATAGAAAAAACGGCAAAAAAATCGCGTTTGTTGTATGGGTCCCCATTAATTTTTTTTTTTCTTGTATTTGCGGCAACAAAAATACGTAATTTTTCTAGCTATCGCGGTTCTTGAGACAGGCAGGACAGACAGCGAAATCTTAGCAATAGGGTCCCGTTTTTACACTATTCCTACGGAACCCTAAAAATGAAGCCGTAGTCACACGTTACACAGGTACCAACAGTAACATTTTAATAACTTCTAAGGTTAAGCTTTTCTTTTTGTTCTGTTCTTGTTTTTTTTACTTTAAAAGTCGCAGTTTTCATAAAACTTATCACATAAAACATTGTCCTTAACATTAGCACACAATTTCTGAGTACTGTGAGATAATTTGGCAAGACATCTGCAATTTATTCAGCTGGTTATAATACAATAGGATTAAGGACAGCGCTCATTACACACACAAGCGTGGGGCTCCTAATTGTGATGACATTTTGTATTACTAAATGTGGGAGTTTACAGGTTTTCCCAAATGCTTGAAACTATGTGTTATGGGACAAAATAATTTCTTGTAATAAACTATTTTTTATCGACTTCAAAAAGAAGGAAATATATAACATTCGTTTTAGTATACAAGGTAAGGGACAAACTTCCACAATTTTTTTTTTCAGGAAATGAAAAAAAAATCGGCCTCTCCACACAAACTGTCCAATCAAGTTTATAATTTTGTATGGTGAGGCGGATTTTTTTTTCGTTTCCTGAAAAAAAGTCTTGTGGAAGGTTTTTCGGTTTCGTCTATTGAGCAAGCCCTTAAAGTTTGTGGAGGGCTGTCTCTTACACCTTGTATATGCGAAACCTGATACATGTTTCTAGTATTTTTATGTAAAGAATCTATGTACAAAATCTCATAACTGTATCATAAAAAATAACAAAGTTATAAGCTTGTTATGGTACCTGGTTGTCCGCAAAAATACATGGTCACCGAGCCATCTGAGTGACTGAGGGGTCGTTTTGCTCCCGCACCCTGCTGTGCGCTGGTACCTAATGTCTGCTATGGCCTTCCGTGACCTTTTTAAATATTTTTGGGAAAAAATATAAAATGGTGTAAAAACCATTGGAATCCATTCAGTTATTGATTCTGAACAAACTATATTCACGTTTCGCATAAACTCAAAATTATCTTGTATATTCTGTGCATAAAAGAAACTATTTTCTTCTTATGCATTATTTCCTAAAGTTATTTACCGAGTCTTGAACACCTGTCAAGGTCGTTGGCCCCTCATTAAACTTCAAAAGGTGTCTTTAGGTCAAAAGACAAACACCATATTCTAGGTCAACACTTTTTATTTTATTATTAGACATAAAATAAAATTCTTGAATCTAAATCTGTATGATGACAGTAATAATCAAACCGGCTCCCGGTATTTGGAAACGACATTTTATGACAATTTTTATTTACCAAAGCCAAACACACCAAACCACTATTTGTTTTTTTTTTTTACTTTTGATAGGCTCGCGTTTGACCACTATCTCGCCTGATGGAAAGCGACGATGTGGTCAACGATAGAGACTCAAGGCATTCCTGTTGGAGAAATGCCCCTACTCCCTAGACGAATTGTAAAATATATATTTTTTTATTAATTTTTTTATTTATGTTATTTATGTGCCTTTTTTTGTATGGACATTGTTATCATTTTTTTTATTACTATAATTATTTATTGACATTGTTATTATTAAATTATTCATTGACATTATTATTGCTAAATTATTAATTGACATTTTTTTTTCTTTTCTTTCTTTTTTTTGTGTAACTTTTTTTTTGATCAATCAATCAATCAAAGCATTTATTTCAAATAGACCATTTACAGGCACTTTTGAATAGTCAAATGTCGGTCAGTCCAAGAAAAGTGAAGCTAAATCGCACGTTCCAAAGAGTAGGTCTCTATGGAGAAGAACGTGCAAGAAACTTCATGGACACTCTTTTAAATCATATATGTGTTACATATAATGCTTAGTTACATATTACTTGTTGCTTCTATCATGTGAGCACAATGTCGATAGACATTTCATTATTATTAGTCATTACTGTTTATTGCTATGTATTAGTTTCTAAGTTTAATATTCGTAAACAATTGATTGTTCAAGAATAAATAAATCAAATAGAACAACGGTAGAAGTAACCTATTCAATCTTGATGGCTGATGCATTCCACGGCCATGGTAACTCTTCGAACAATCAAGCAACAACGAACTTAATAACCAGCACATGTTGAAGTATGTACCTACTCCTAATTATATTTCTAATTACCGCTTACGATCTCTCCACCAATCAATCTGATCATATAAATAAAATTGAAGTGTCACTTAAAAAAATTGGGCAAGTGCGAGTTGGACTTACGCACTGATTGTTCCGTACAAACTTACCTCTGAAAACAGTTCAATTCTCGAATAAGTTACGAAGATTTTTCTGAATCGCCAAGAAGTTTTTTTTTGTGACGTAACTACTTTACGGTTTTCAAAGTTTTTCCTATACTTGTACTATGAGATCTTGCTTCATGCCAATATTCAGGTTTCCGGGTGAACAGGAATTTTGATTCCTTTATAGTGTCGAGATATACTTTTTTGCGACATAAACGGCCGAATCTTTTTTATTCGTTCACTTTAAAGTTTGATTTTCACAGCTTCAAGGGACCGCTGACCTGAGTATATGGTTTAATATATGGTAAATTCAACTCGATACCTCCACGCCTTCCCGAGATAAAGTGTCTTGACAGACATACAGACTGACGGACAACAAAGTGATTGTTTTTTCCTTTTAAAGTACGGAACCCTAAAAAGTGATTTTTCCAAACAACCAAATAAATCAATACATCGTTTTATATCGGCCGTGACCTTGTGACATGACGCTTTCTTTGCGTCAAGTCGCGTCGGGTAACCTCACTGCGTGTGTATTATGCAATGCACTATGGCGCGGTGGCGTCGCGTCGCGTCTCGCTCATTTGTTTATGGTTGTGTGCTATGGATCGGTCGTCTCGGCGATAGAGGCGATAGAAGATTAAATCTAGAACTATTTTAGACCGACTCACACGTGTAGTACGTCTGATTTGTACGTAGAACGACGTCACGAGGCGTGTATCAAGTGTAGCTCTACAAGTCCAGTTTCCAAAAATGTATGGATATCGACACGCTCAAATTGGCATGTATGGCACACGTGTGAACAGTGTAGTTCTACCTTATTGGAGAGAAAAGAAAAAATTGAAGGAAAACACGTTTATTTAGCACACAAACACACAATGAAGAAACAAGTACCAATAAACTTAAACAAAAAATAAAAACAAAAACTATGTCTCACGACTGCGCTAAATCCAGCTAATCCAGCTGCGCTAAATAGCTGTTACCTGATGCTGGTTTTGAACTGAATCTTATTATAAGTGTACGAATGTAGTTCCGCATGACGCAGGACCTCACCGGACATGGTAAGTTCAAGAGATTCCTGCACCGGATTCGTGCGGAAGAAACGACCGGGTGTAACCAGTGTGTGGACCACCCGGAGGACACGGTGGAGTGGCAGAGCACTGCCGTGTCCTTGTGGGGGCGATCGGCAGCAATAACCTCTCACGCTGGGCCCTGGTACAGGCCATAGTCCGGAGCGAGAAGCAGAAGCCAGGCTAACGCCTTCTTCTGCGAAGCAGTAATACTAGCGAAGAACACTTCCTTCGCTAGCATCTTCTCTTCTTCACCACCGTCGTACGCCTGAGGTAACGAACTTCCTCACGCCCCAATCACTGGAATCCCGATTTCCAGCCGTCGTAGGCGTGGGCTTGCGGACAGCGAGCAATGGATAGCTCGTCTCCGGTCTTCCGGTAACCGCACCTCAAAAAGATGTCAACAAAACCGTAGGGGCCCAGCAGGGTCGAAGACAACCGGGGCCATGGATAGTGTGAATGAAAACCCCGGGGCTCTGGAACGGAGGCAAATTAAAGAGGTCAGTAAGATTCTGACAGACCCCCAGAGCGGAGGATATCGATGTGGATTTCCACCTCAACAAAAAAAGGCTTAATGAACAAAACATCGTATTTATGATTTTACACCATCAAAGTGACTGGTCATCTTTGTCAACTTACCAAGCATGTTTGCTTTAAATTAGGTTGCGTGACGCTCAACGGTGTGATAAGTAGCCCACTTGACACTTTGGCCAACAATTTCTGGTGTTATGAAGACATCTCAAGTGTAATACCTAGATAAATAAAGTCTTACTACATCTGTATTAGCCGTAGAGGTCGATTGCAAACGTTTAGCGAGAGATTATTCCATACTAGATCCTTTGCTTGGAGATCAATGATTTTATTTCTTGGATTTTCGAGTTCCGTACACGGATTCTGTTGCTAATGCCTCCGTCCATCCGTCTGTCTGTTTTACCGTCTGACAGCGGGCTATATTTCTTAAACTGTTAGAAAATTGAAATTTTGCACTTAACGTTTATTTCTATTGCCGTTATAACTAAAATAAAAAATAAAGTTTAAATCCGACAAAATTGTATGTGTTGTTAACGAACACATTTAATTTTGTAAATAATTTTATTGTTCCAATTATCGATATATGTTCCACGCACTAGATTACGCGTGTCGAACACTCACTTCAATCGACTCAGATGTAATGTGGACTACATTACATCTGAGTCTATTGAAGTGAGCTGGTTGAATACGGATAGCCTTTCATGCAGGAATTTGAAGGTTCGAAACGGTCAAGTGACAATGTGACTCTTTCGATCCATATGTACTTTTCAAAGCTTATCTAGAACATTCTAACACTCCTTGAAAGCATTTGAAGACTAGCAGGGTCGGAGCCTACTGGAGCCATGGGTTCGCTTCTGAAAGGAAAACCCGGCCCTAGCATGCAAGGAAACAAAGGAAGTAGGAGTCAGTAAAAGTTTGACATGCCCTCACACTGCGCCCAAGGGCAAAAGATGTCATTGGATAATTTTCCACCTAAAAAAACTCTCAAAAAAATAAATAACAAAAAAACTAAACAAAAAAGAAATACATAGTGCCAAGTATTTAAGTTTTGCTCATCATTAATGGATTAAAATAACTAAGACGTGAATGATTCAATTGCAAATATGTACTGCAATTTCCAGTAACAGCGTTTACTAAAATCAGTAGACTTTATGAGTCTTTCTTCATAATTACGATAACTACAATTCCTTCTTTTTTTAATTCGACACTTGATTGATGGGGTTTTCAGGGTTGCCAAATATTTTTTTTTTTGTCACTTTACTATTTTTGTACGCTGTAGTTGAGTTTTTGCTTGGTGCACTGAATATAGTGTTTGATTCCCGCTCGGAACTAATAATGTATGGCCTACAGATCGGTATTTTGGGTCTTGTGTACATGAGTTTACATGTTTGTGAATGCGCAAAAATGGTTGAGAGACTTTTTTTGGTTACGGCACGAAGGAAATGGCCTGTTGATGTATGTGTACGAATTTTTGCACACATCAGGGCCCCTGTAGACCGGAGGCCCTGTGTCATTAATACTGTGGTAGCGTATCCTTCCTGCATTAACGGAGTGTGATTTGTTTGTTGTGAGATGGATAGTGTGTCATAAATGTCTAAGGTTTTGTGAGAGGATGGATGAAAAATACATAAGTAGACATTTGATTTATTTTATTAATATTTTTTTTTTTTTTTTTTTTAGGTTTTATTGTAGAGCGCCTTAGACATTGTTTGTAATGCTCTACAAGTACTTGCTTGTAAATAAATAATTTAACACCGTTATGAATTTTATCCAGTCAAAACTAGAAACTAGAAACTGGCAACCCTAATAGTATGTGTGTAACGAGTCCGGCGCCGAATTACATTAATATTAACATTTTAATCAATCAGTCTGAAGCCTAATGAATGCGCTAAAATTTTAAATTTTATCGTAATTTATCATTGCTAATATATTTTTGCTTTATTAGGTTTATGCAATATTGAATCACTCAGAATGTTGAGAGAAACACTGCTACAATATGTAAAATAAACCATCTCTCAAAACTAACATACCCCATACACACATACCGACATATGGCATATACAAACTGACTGGCCTGTTGGTCTAATGGTTAGTGGCCCTGACTGCTATGCCGGAGTTCATGGGTTCGATTCCCACCCAGATCAAAATTAAATGTTAGTGTGATGAGCACGATCGTTTGTTCTGTATCTGGGTGTAATTTATCTATAATATGTATGTTTTTAGAAATATATAAGTATGTTTATCAGTTGTCCAGTACTCATAACACAAGCTCTGCTTAGCTTGGACTAGACGGCAGCGTTGTGTAATAGTTGTGGAATATTATCTTATTTCATTTACTAAACATATAACACAAAGGGTAAATGAAGGGATACTGGTGGGTTTTAGTCAGTTTGAGTCAATAATGGTTTGAAAGTTAGTCTATAATGTATTTTACTGTTCCCAACAGGGTCCACAATTGTGTCTATTAAATTTTTAACTTACCACCTAAGCATGTACATTGTGGAATGCAATAAACAATTGAGTATTGAGTATTGAATCATCTTCTCGCTCAATCTTAGAGCGGGAGAAGTCAATTTATCATTTACCTCTGCCTAAAAAAAAATGCACCCAGGAAGTCATATATCATACACGTAATATAATCACCACATAAAATATTCTACACATACTCATAAATTATATACAAAACTAGTTCATTTCCTGATACAAATAAAAATCAAAATGGTAGCCTTGTTTATGACAGTCAAATTAGCAAAAATTATGGCGGCTGCTAAAACCTATTAAAATTATTGCAAACGGGATACATACATTAAAAAAAACGGCAAATTGCGAGCCGGACTCGTTCACGAAGGGTTCTGCACAAAAAACAGCAAAAAAAAAGTCACGTTTGTTGTATTCAGCTTTTTAATATTCGTAGTAATAGCAGCTACAGACATACATTATCTGTAAAAAAATCAACTGTCTAACTATGACGGTTCATGAGATACAGTCTGGTAACAGAAGGACAGACAGACAGACAGACGGAAGGACAACAGAGTCATAGAAATAGGGTCCCGGTTTACCGTTTGGTTATGGAAACTTAAAAAGGGGCATGTTTTTTTAACGAGTATACGTTTGTAACTAGAAACATGGAAAATAAATACTAATATTTGTATGTACTTAGAAACTAAGCAACATAATGACTAATGGTTCGTTTACAAATGATTGTCTGACATAGTTAGGTTTTTTTTTTTCTTTTTTCGATGTGAAAAATCATCTTATGACAACCCCCGCTCTTGGGCGGAGCGGGAAATAGTGTCAGACTCTTACTGACTAAAAAACCCATCCCGTTCCTTCTAGCCTTCATACCGGGGCTCGAGCGCCCTTTCGGATAACCCTGGCCCCAGTAGGCTTCGACCCGGCTGGGTCCCTGCTGTTTGTTGCTGACAACTCCTTGAGGCGCTGACATAGGTCATTGTTCAAGTATTGTTATGTTACTAGCCAATTGAATGGGTAGATAACCTCAAGATCGCTACTGCACGATCATGTAAGATTTTTCTTTTTACCTAGGCATACAGATATAAAGAAATTCTTAGAAATTAATGCTTATTTGCTAGCCAGTCGATTTTCTGCTGGTTGGATTTAGGGGAGTGTGTGCCGGAGTTATAACTTACGTAATTTCGCCAAGCCTATATCATCATAGAACCAACAGACACTACCGGCTAATTGTTTTTTTCGAGAGTGGAGCAGGACTTTTTCTCACAAAAACTGCACCTGAGTCCTTCAGTTACCATATGCGTGCTTCACCATGCGTCTCCTTTTCAGACATTTGCCGTGACCGTCGCAGACATCGGCCCTGCTAGTCCCCAACGGTTTTTTTGACATATTTTATGGCGGTTATACACTCTCGCCCGAGAGCACTCGTTATATCTCGCCCGAGGCGCCTCGCCCGAGACGTGATGACCAAGTACACTCTCGTCTGTTTAGCTACGGTTACGGCCGCCGAGAGGATGGACGCACTGGAAATTAAGAGGCTGCTTTTCCACTCGCCTATCGTAAACATCGAGCATAGTTTAAAAGCTTTTTGATTCATCTAACGCAATTCAACGTGATGTTTGACAACGTGAAAAAAGAGTGATAATACCTGAATACTCTGTTGGCATTCAGTAATTGCGTGATTTACTTGAAAATTATACAAAATTTGTTCCAGGAAATACTTGTTTTTTTTAAGCCCTTAAAAGTTATTAAAAAACATTATCATTATTTAGAATCTTGATAAAATTTACTAGGCTTGTATGTTGTACTTTTTTCATTTTTGAATAAAATATGAAGTGTCAAAGTTTATGCAAAATAGCAGATTTTCAGAGGTCTTAATCAGATTAGTTTTACACAAATTTATAAATTGATTTTCATAGAAGCTTAGATAATATTCAGAAGATACTGTGTTTCCAAAATATCGGATGAAAAATGTGTAATGACGTCATAATCGCGTAAGAGCGGTTGTATGAAAAACAGTGAAAATGTATGTCGAGATACATCCCTTTAACCTCAAGCCCTGCACCAGATTTCAAAGAATTTAGAGGCGCGCGTGGAACACTACGCGCTGTCGACGACTTGAACTCAATCTAGGCGGTTACCAGACGGACGATGAGCGACCCATTGGAAGTTGGTGCGTTGAGTTGACGGACAGCGACATTGCTTTTTGGCTACTTACTAGCAAAAGTGATACCTTAGCGATATTTTTTTTAAAAGGCACTATGGTCCTGGAACGCAAAGGGCAACTGAAGGACACATACGGATTTTAGTCAGTAAAAGTCAGACACACCCTCTCGTTCCAGCGGGTAAAGTCATAAAATAATGTCCCAACTCAAAAAAACCGGAGACAACACTGCTATGTCATCCACATCGCCGTATGATAACTTGGCGAAGTATTGTCCATAAGAAGATTGAATATAAGGCCTTTTTTTAAAGCATTTATACCCAACATTACTCCTGTATCGTAG
This sequence comes from Mythimna albipuncta, assembly GCA_929112965.1. NCBI lineage: Eukaryota > Metazoa > Arthropoda > Insecta > Lepidoptera > Noctuidae > Mythimna > Mythimna albipuncta. The sequence continues at coordinate 21,465,580 of OV815961.1, read as the reverse complement.
GTGCGTTCACAAACATATAAACTCGCATACACCATACACCCAGACTCGGAATACATTTGTTTCAATCGGGAATCGAACACGCGCCCCGCAGCACAGCAACCAATCGCTCAACCACTGGACCAATCGTACCGATTCATTCATCATTTGTATAGGTCACGACCCTCAGCATTGAGGACAAACGACGCTAGGAGGCGGAACTTGTATCTAGCCAAATATGTTTAAAGTAGTTAAAATTAGTGAAATATCTAAAAGAATGTGTGTAAATTCTAGCCTGATAGTTAGGTAACCATAGTACTTTCATTTTTTTTTTATATTTCAAGGTAACGAAGCCTTCTTTAAACGACAATTTATAAGGATTATGTTATAAAATAAACATTAAAGTAAGCTTGTTTATTTAAGAGTAATGCCTTCTTGCGGTTAAAAGTTTGGCAACGTAACTAGTGTTGAATTGATAATATGAAGATTGAATATGGTTAGAGACTGATTTGGTCTGCCCAATTAGTATGTCGTTGCGCTGGTTAACATATTTATAAATGATATTTATTTTGCAAATGGGTTTTTTGGATATTTTGGATACAGAATTTATTCATACTGTCTACACCTGTTCACTGCTTGCCAACGTACAAATGAAAATCATCAATAGGAAACGAAAAAAAAAAACTGGGATAAAAAATATCTCATGTTCAACAGGCCATTTCCTATTTCAGGAAATGGCCTACCCGGATGCTAAATTTCTTCTAAATAGGTTCAGCCGTTTGAGCGAAGCAGTAACAAACATACATTTTTTTTTGTAAATTTGGTTTAGGTTTTTTTACATCTCCCGCCCTTGGGCTGAGCGAGAGGGCGTGTCAGACTTTTACTGACTAAAGCCATTCGTTTCTTCTTTATTAGCCTTGCATTCCCGGTCCCCGGGATTCGTTTTCATTTAACCCATGGCCCCAGAAGGCTTCGACTCTGCTGGGCCCCGAAAAATTTGCTGACATATAATTTAGGTGTACGTGAAACACTACGCGCCGTTGACGGTTTGGGCTCGGTCCGAACGGTTACTGGACGGTCGGACGGTGAACTACCCATTGCTCGCCGTCCGCAAACCAATGTGTATGTATTCTAGCCATAATGCGGCATATAAAGAAGAACCAGATTGTTATTTGTTCTCCCATTCGTTTATAGGTAGGTACGTGTGCAAAGTTCATTAGCACGTATAATGTTGTTTGTGAATCGATAGCTACCTACTTATTCTATTTTAAACCTAAGCTTTGAAACGCGATGCGCCTACGCACGGACATTAAATCGAAACAACATAAGTGATTTTTGGCTACGGAACCCTTCGTGTGCGAGTCCGACACGCACTTGGCCTGTTTCTTATTGTTTCCAGATCTGACCTGGTTCTTAATCTTTTTTTTTCTGACGAATGCCAGCTTTCGGGCAAGACAATGTCTGCCAGGACCGCTAGTATTAATCAAAATATGATGATAACTATTCAAATCAAATCAAAACAAGAGCACTTATTTCAAATAGACCAGCGTTTTCCATCTGGTGGGTCGTGACCAGGTACCGGGTCGCCAAAAAAAAATACCGGGTCGCAGCATTGCCTCCATATTTTAAATAAGTACTGGGAGATGGCCGATTTTAATTCTTGACTAACGATCTTGTTCTCGGGAATACCCAATTGTAGCTAATCAAGCTATACAATTTTTAATGCCTTTTGTGACAACCTATGTATGTGAAGCAGGGTTTTAAACACTATTTACCTCAATAGAAACCGACTTGAAGTCGAACCAGACCTCTGGATAAAATTGTCATCATTTTTGGCGGATTTGGATGCCTTAGTCAAAAATAAACAGATTCATACTTCTTACTGAATATCGTAATACATACATGTTAGCAATAACTGTGTTTTATTTTACCTAATACCTACCGATTTCAGTGGGTCCAAAAACTGGGTCACGAAGGAGGGGTATGAAATTTACCGGGTCACAGTAGAACAATGTTTGGGAAACGCTGAAATAGACCATTTATAGGCAATTTTGAATAGTCAAATGTCGGTCAGTCCAAAAAAAGGGAAGCTAAATTGCACGTTCCAAAGCGTAGATCTCTATGGAGAACGTGCAAGAAACGCCATGGACACTCTTTTAAATCATATTATGAGTTACATTATAATCTTAGTTATAGATTTCTTGTTGCTTCTATTATGTGAGCACAATGCAGATAAGTAATAAAAAATTAAACTAAATTGAATTAAGGGCCAAGCGCCCGAAAAGTGCTATAGAACATTGATTTTCTGAGGCCTACTCCTCCGTAACGGCTAGGTCAATTGGTTTGAAAAAAATATGTGTTTATTATAGATTCATGAACAATAATATCAACATTTGATTTTTTCGTCCAATTAATACTTTTGTCAAAAAAAAAAAAATTTAGCAATTTCGCAACTTTTCGCAACTTTTCCCTACTCCTTCGAAACGGCTTGGACCTTTAGAAACATTTTTACACATAAAAATTGGTGGTTAAATATTCTTCAAAGTGAACATTGCATATGTAAATCAATCAATATCTCGCAGAGAAAATGGATTTAAAGCGCTTTCCGGGCGCTGCTGGCCGCAAATAAATGCACAGATTTGCGTACTGCCGCCTAGGCGAGTGCGAGAGTTGCGTTCACATAACTTCGGCCAGATGGTTCAAGGGACTATACGCCTTAAGCCACAGGCAGCTAAGACATGACCCGTCTCAACTGGCGGTACCCATATTGATGACTAACACAAGCGTCTCGCATATATCAAGAATTCAAATGAAATGGTCGTCGCGTGGAGATAGCGACGTGCCAAACGTGTTTTTAAGACCATCATACTAATTAATTTATCTTGTCTACATATATATTATGTCACTTAATTAGCATATCTACATAATTTTTGCACTGGTTTGTTACGTCACATGCCAGAGGATATGCCTGATAAAGGGTATGGTCCACCATTCACACAAATTTGTCCACCGGTGGACATATATTCAGACAACTTTTATTCATAGTATTCGAAATAATAAACCTGTTACAACTATTACAGGTTTAACCAAAAGTTGGAGGAAATGAGTTAAATCAGTTTTAATTGTTATGCATAAATATATTTTTTTTAATATTTATGTTTATTACGTATATAAAATTTAACAGAAGACGAAGAAGTGTTTTAATTATTACATTATTTTATGGTTAGATTCAAGATGGCGGATTTAACACAGCAATTTAAATTATACCAGATTATTTCATTTGTAAAAGAAAAAAAAAATTAATCATTTGGTTAATCAGTTTCTTCGTCGTTTAAAATTAGAACAGAATCTAAAAAACATAATTTAGTTCATTAAACCCCAAGCGAACGCTTCGCGCATCTATTGTCTTACTATTGTATCTCAAATTGACGGTATCTGAAAGTTTAAGTAACTTCTAAGTATTAGCTTATTTATTCATCAATAAGTATCATTTAACGTCAACATTTGTAGTCTTTTATTTACAAATTTTTATTATTTAAGTATTGGTGCAATCTAAATAGTTCTTACCTGCCGTGGATAAATCCATTCTTGTATCACAGATCGGATGACAGCTACTTCTAAAGAATGTCGTCTCATATTAGTAATATTTAAAAAGCACAATCAACACAGCGTTGGCTTCTGCTGGTCGAAATATGGTACATAGGATCGGTGTCCAGACAATAATGATTGGTTGTTGGTGCTGCCTAAATACTGCAGTGCTTTGGGCATGTTTTCATTACTGTGTGTGGATAATTTCCACGTTATAAGGAGAGAGAGGGCTGCCTCGTTGCTAAGCAGATCTAGGGCCAGCTCCAATAGTGTTCTTTGAGCTTAAGCCGATAAGCGTGATTAGTCGGCAGGCCTGTTGCACTAGTGGTTAGTGACCCTGACTGCTATGCTGGAGGTCGTGGGTTCGATTTCCACCTAGGACAAATGTTTGTGTGATGAGGACGATCATTTGTTCTGTGTCTGGGTGTAATTTAAAAATATTAATGTTTATCAGTTGTCTAGTACTCATAACACAAGCTCTGCTTAGCTTGAGACTAGACGGCGTTGTGTGATACTCGTAGTTGTGGAATATTATATTACTATTATGATGCGCCAGTGATGATGTGTTGATGTGATCAATGGTTGCGATTGCTGGTGCGGCAGTAATTTAAGCTTTTTATGTTTTTTTAAGTGTTACTAACCCCTTAGTTGATAAGTTGTTACTGATCATTGGACCAATGAAGTCTTTTAACTTATCGAATGCCTTAATTAGAGACACAATAGAAAGACAATTGCTTATGTCGAACTGTGTAACTTAAGACATTCGAAAGGTTAAATAAATATTATTATTATTAAATGTTACCTAAAAACACTTGTCCATTTACCTATGAAGAAAACTGCGATTCAACTGTGGAAGCATTGGCAGTAGATTAAATCAGACAATGGAATGCTTATGTCTTACTGACCTATCGCGTACCACCCACATACAGTTCATCAACCTTTACACTACATTATTAACACATATCAACAAAACTCAAAATGCAATTTTGCCAAAAATAATCCGGTTTATAAGGTCTTTGCTGATTATTTATTAGTTTAGACTCCATTGCCGAGTTTGATTGGGAGTTAAGATTATGTGTTTGAACTAAGGGAGCAATGGTCATCGTATTGACTAGTTCCGTGTCACCGTGGGTGGGTTTGCGTAAGCGCAGAAATGGCGTCGCACGTGCCATCAATTTCAATCGAATGCGATTTGTGTGACACTAGAAAGGATCTAAATTATAATGTTATGCGTTGTAAGTATTAATGCAGTACTTCATGAGTGATTTATTGTGAACGATGCAGGATAGTGATTCTGATTACCACTTAGCGTCTTTACCAAATATCCATAGAGGTACAGTGTTATTTGTAAAACACTAACAAACTTCAAGATTTCGTTGTTCTATACATCATGCTTTCGTTGCTCGTTTCAACTCTCTATTTTGCTAAACCTTTTTTTTATGGTGGGAAAAATCATGCATTGACATCCCTCGCCCTTGGGCGGAGCGGGAGATAGTGTCAGACTCTTACTGACTAAAAGACCCAGGCGCGCGGGAACAGTGCGCGCCGTCGACGACTTGGGCTTGGTCCGGACAGTGAGCTACCCATAGCTCACTGTGCGCAAGCCCGCGTCTACGTTGGCCGGAAATCGGGATCAGAATCCCGGTGACGGCGGCGGCGATAACGCCGTTGCCTGATGCGTTTGTTTGATTTTGCTATACCTACCTACGTCTGTATGATGCGACGCAAGCGCATCAAGCATCCCCGCCGCCCAATTCCCGCTTCCTTCCGCTATTGTACCATCGCTTGCTTCGCATAAACTTTGTAATATTTAGATCTTCAGTTTAAATATTTTTATTTTTGTATGAAAAATTGATGAACAAAAAATTTGATACTTATTTTTTTTTTTAATTATGAATTGTTTTAATTATGAGTTAGAACAAAGTGGTTGTTTAGGGTGTTAGTAACATAGTCCTGAGGGGTTGAAAGTGTTTTACAAATAACCCTATATAATCTACTACATTTCGTTTCTCTTTCATTCTCTCAACGTAGTCGGTCGTTATTTTCATTATAATAGCGCATCTATGATCTTGTTTTGTTTTCTTAAAGTTACTGAAATGAAAATGACATAATTATCCAATCTTTACAAGGAAGTTGGACCGAGTACGAGTGCTGCTCAAAATGAGCACATAGTCCTCTTTGTTACTCAGGTCAATACTAATCAGTGGACTGAAGCATTCTAAAATCTGTAAGATTTGTCAAAAAAAAAAGTATTTTGTTGAGAATGATTTATTTTAGAATAAAACTTAATAATTATTTTTATTGTAACTGATTACTGGCTACGTATTAGTTATATTTTTATTATCACTAATATCACTAATATCGTTATATGTAACACAAATATACACGGATATACCTATATATATCCATATCGCGCCACTTTACCTAATGTATCGTGATCCTGTAACGCAAAGGGTATCTGAAGGAACACAGGTGGATTTTACTCAGTAAATGTCTGACACTTCCTCGCTTCACACAAGGACTCGTGAAAGTAAAAACGTTCAAGTTTGTTAAAAAAGTGACAATTTTGAAATAAAAATTCCGACCACCATACATGAGTTTGTACGAGCCTTAATTCTAACCCTGCAAACGCTATGCGCATCACAAAATGTGTCAACCGCCACACTGTGTCAAGTGCGCGCGCGCATGACGCAAGCGACGCACGCGCAACGTGTAATGCACGGCTAGTGAAAGAGCATGCGTTCTAGTGTTGACTGAAGTTTTCCTGCTAGTCGTGTTTACATAGAGCGGTCACAAATTGGTTTGGTTGAACAAAAATAGATGTGTAATTTTTTTGTAAGTTATCTTTTAACTTGCGGTAAATGTTTTAATGGAATTTAGATTGACTGACTTGTAGGGTAATGATAGGAATCCTTCTCAGTCCGAAGAAGGCATTTACTCACACGTATTGTGTGTGAGCTTCACAAATGGGATAATGGGGCACATCTCCAGAAACGAGGATTCAATGCAAAGACTTGTGATTCACGGCCGCGTTGAAAGCAAGAGAGCCCGCGGTCGATCTCCGACTCGTTGAATCGGTCTTATCACCGGGGCTATCCAGTCGACTGCAGTATAGTGTTCACGTAATGCCAACAACCGCCAAAAATGAAAAGATATCGCTAGACATGTCGCTGCCTTTGAGATAATCCGCTGTCCTGTTCATCATCAACAGCCACGGTTACTCTGACAAGAGTGTCCCACTAAGAAGAAGAGATTGTAATAATTGGCTCAGTTGGCGCTATGGTTGAACAAATGGCTGCTTGCCCTGCGTGCCGTAGGTTCGATACCTGCACGGAAAAAAAATTGCATGGTCTACTGATGGTGGCCGGGTCGGGGTGTCTTGTATATGTGAGTTTACATATTAAAACAACAGTGTCTAGGAAATACAGAAGCCAAAAACTGAATTTATATGACTTTACGAGCTTTTCTTTTGGTAGGATAATCTTCCAATGATATCCCCCGTTCTTCTCCTCTCTCATCCTATGACACCCAGGCCCCAGTAGGTTATGACCCTGCTGGGTTCCTACGATTGCTGACAACTCCTTGAGGCGTGCGTGGAACTCCACGCGCCGCAGACGACTTGGGCTCGGTCCGGACGATTATCGGACGGTTGGACGGCGGGCTACCGATTGCTCGCCATCCGAAAGCCTGCGCCTACGGTGGCCGGAAATCAGGATCGGAATCCCGGTTCGGTCGGTTGCCTCGCGCATGAGACGTTACGAGCTAAGTATAATTTGCTCGCTTTTCGACGAGGACCTGGCCCGGTTCGATAGCGCTTTGAGTTCCACGTGTGCCTCAAAGATGTTGTACTGTCAATCCCAACATGATTGACAGGGCTCACCAGACGACTGCGTACCTGATCTTCACAACCCACTGGGCAGCACGATACTCCTTGGATAGACTGATGTTCAGACTTTTTGACGTCTGAGACCTATGAATGAAACCGGGACCAACAGCTTACGGGTACGTGTTTTCCAATACACGAGGTGTCAGTAACATCAAATCAAATCAAAGCATTTATTTCAAATAGACCATTTACAGGCACTTTTGAATAGTCAAATGTCGGTCAGTCCAAGAAAAGTGAAGCTAAATTGCAGACATCCTAAGTAAACTTAGAATCTTTACCATCAAACGCTTGTATTACTTCCAAAGTATATTTTTGTTTTTAATGACCTCTACAAGGTCATTTGTGGATAACTGTACGGTTAAAGTGATATACAGAAACGATTGATCTAAACACAAGATTCGTGGGGGGTCGCTTGTACAGTATTTACGTTCCTAGTTCATGTTTGACAACATTAGTATAAATAGATAGTGGTCACTATAGAAATTGGTCACAGACCATTTGTTAGGAGTTAGTTCCACACTCCTGCTGTGTTCCAAGGAGTTAGTCGTTGTAGGAATGGAAATATTGCAAAGTTTTAAGTTGTATTAGTAACTGATAAAAAATTAAGGGCAGTTTTGTTTTAATATTTTTAGAATATAAAAACTGTGGTTCAATTTTTTTCACTTTACATTTCGCAATTTTAGGATAAGGTGGATAAAGTAGCTCATAGCTTCTAATTGAAATATACCTAACCTATTATGAAATACACTGTGATACAAATTATACGCATTCTTAAAAAAACAAGAAATCAAATCTCTTGAAACGATGTAATTTTGGCGAAAACGGCAAAATTGGCTATCTTTGGGCCTCTGGGAAGCAAACAATTACTAGAAAACTATACACAATTAATACAAATAATTTCAATGAAAAAGACATTTGTTCTAAAATAATAAAATGCTAAAACATACGCACTATTAACGTAATTTTTTCCTAAGTTTTCGGGCCCTAAAAACTTAGCCTAACTTTTCCATGTTTTTATTTATGAATTAATAACATATATGAAATGATGCCCTACAACAAAATGGCTAATTTTAACACGTAATTACTTTAATTGCCTATCCTTAAATTATTTAAAGTTAAATAAAACAAATTAAAACTTACCAAAACAAAACTCTTCAGCTGACAACTAAGCCGTTTCATTTTTGTCGTCATTGTTTAAACCTGAAAAAAAAGAGGATCACTTTATTTATCTTCCTCTATTATTTTATCTATTACTAGCTGTGCCCGCGAACTTCGTACCGCCTATTTTTTTTTTATTATGAAAAATAGATGTTGGCCGATTTTCAGACCTACTCAATATGCTCACAAAATTTCATCAAAATCGGTCAAGCCGTTTCGGAGGAGTATGGCAACGAAAACTGTGACACGAGAATTTTATATATTAGGATAATCTGTCGAAAAAGTCAACCGACTTGGGAATTTTGATATATTTTTTTTATTTTGAATATTTAATTATTAAAAAAATGCTTAAATTCGATACTTTTTCTATGGTTCTTCTAGTAGTAAACAATGATCAGTATCTCTTAATCAACCTTGATTATTGAACCAGCGTTGACTACACCAGATTTCATTATACCTTAATAATTACCCAAGTCGGTTGACTTATTAGACAGACCCTACCGTCGTCTTATTACCGTCGTCGTCAACTGTAATAAGACCCACAGTTTCAAGGATAGTCCCATCAGTCAGGGTTCTATTACAAAACTGACAATACTAGAGTAAGGGCGCTCGGTAAGGTAATGTGCCATGCGTTATGGCCATCACGTACTACTGCGTAATGTCCATGGCGTGGTGAAGGTCTGGGAGATAGGAAACACCATATAAAGTGGGCGATGTCAAGATTGAAGATGGGTTTTGGAGTGTCTCGTGTCGTGAATTGAATGGTGTATTTTTAGTGACTTGTACTAAGAGCCAGGGAGCGAGAACTGTTCTGAATTATTAGATGAGTTATGAATGGGCGTAATATGAATGTATGGAACCGTTTGAATATAATTGTACTGTAAGATCAAAGTGAAGGTGGAGAGATGAGTTTGACAACCGGAGAGACTGGCCCGCAATGGCTGAGTAGAGACATGTATGGAAAACGTAGGCCTTGGTCCAGCAGTGGGACATAATAGGCTAACAACAACAACAGTTGTTCTTGGTTATTTTTATGAGAAAAGCCTCTGAAAATTGTTGACTTTTCCATTTTTAGGGTTTCATACCCGAAGGGTGTCAAACCCGTCTGTCTGTCTCTCTGACCATCGGCCTGACAGTTGGCTGTATCTAATAAACCGTAACAGGTACAAAGTTGATTTTTTTACAAATTTTGTATTTCTATTACCGCTACAACAAAAAAAAAAATTCTTTTCTAAAAATATCCTTTCGAATGTCTTAAGTTACACTGTCCGACATAAGGTAATTGTCTTTCTATTGTGTTTCTAATTACGACATTCAAAGAGTTAAATAAAAGGACCTAACCTAGACCAGAAACGATATTAGCTTGGCATTTTTTACAATATTTTAATATTGTGGTACGAAACGCTTCGCATGCGCGTCCGACTCGCTACTCGTACTTTTTTATTAAAAAAAAAAAACCTAGTCAAATCTAGGTTTTTTTTTTAATAAAAAGTACACTTAGTTCAAAATTGACGGCTTATTAAATTCACTATATTGTTGCTCAAAATTTTAGAATATTGACGTAACAGCAGTAACGTAGTTGGAATTACCATCGACCTCATAATAAAATAAACATAAAAGAAGTAATCACGATTATTACAGTCTGAGATCGACCTGATTCTAAGCATTGTTTGGGTGATAAGGATCAACTCGTGACTTAGCGAAAATTCAGAGTTTATCCAAGTTTAGTTACAAAAAATATGATTCATAACAAAATGTATAAAGATTTAGAAAGAATTCATTGTGGGTTGCATGTTACGAAACTGAATGAAAGGATGTGTTTATTAATATTAAAGATAGATTAAGGTTAGGTTTTTTTTTATTTTTTTAGGTGTGAAATCATCTAATGACTACTCCAGCTCTTGGGCGGAGCGCGAGACTTTTACTACTACTAAAATCCACTTCCTTTCCTTCTTTGCCTTCGTTCCAGGGTTCTGGGGTACAGGTTAGGTAGGTTCATGAAATCGGGTACATATATAAAAGGAGAAACTGACTGACTGATATAACGTAAAGCCAAAACTGCTGGGCCTAAGAACATGATAATTTGCACAAGGTTTCCTTTAATGACGTAGGCGAGCAGTAAGTGAGGATTTTTCAAAATGAACCCCTAAGAGGATGAAAAAGGGGTCCAAACTTTGTGTAGAGAAACCTACTTTCAGGTGAGAGAAACCACTGGCAGAAGCTAGTTTAAAAATATTATCATCGTCAGCCTTTTTTTTTTAAATGTTCCCACTGCTGGAACTCAGGCCTCCTCTCTAGGAGAGAGAATGGGCCGTAATCCACCACGCGGGCCCAGTGCGGGTTGGTGAATGTCACACGTCTTCGAATTTTCGGTTCTAGGACATACCGGTTTCCTCACGATGTTTTATCATTTTGAGGACGATGGATAAGCTTAACCATTCAGAGAAGTATAACAAAACCATGACCATGATCGTATTTTTGGTGCAATCGGTTAAAAATGTAAGCAATTTTTTTAGAGAAAAAAATAAAAACACAACGATGTAGTTGTTACTTGGTACTCGTCGCAGAGCAGAGGTTAGAAATTTATTTAATTAAGCTCAAGTAAGTTTAAGTGGTTCTCTTTAAAAAAAAAAAAATACATTGTTTAATAAATAACCCGAAACTTATCACGAATCTGTCCCACTATCCTTGAAGCAGGACAATGAAATACCTTACACACAACAATAGGCACTCGCTAAGGCTCCACACACATTGATGCAGAGTCGGAGCGTTGCGTCGTGTTCAGTTTTTCAACTACTCATATTTGTACAACTACTATCCTATTTGTACACCTACTATGCGATAGCGTAGGTAGTAGTTAAAAAGTTTGTCTAGAAAGGACAAATTCGCCGTGATTGTCTCGTGTGTAACTCGAGCAATCGTTGCATCCAAAAGAACTAACGTGCAAGCATTTGTGGACGAATTTAGTCAGTAGGAAACATGGAGATGAACGAACTGATCATGATCGCGTTTGCTTTAGAGTTGAGGAAACAAGGCATCTCTAGTTTTTCTGAATCTATTATTGTATGCATTATATTACCGTCTAGCCTCTCGCTAACGCACAAATGTATTCACGCGAAACATTTCGCGGCGAATTCACCCTCTCCCTTCTGGACAAGGTCTTTCACCCGCATCATAGCGCTGGACCAGTTTAGAGGCTTTTGCTTGATAGCTGACGCGTCACTGCACGCAAGTACAGTACGATGACGCACGATACTGCTCGACTGTAACCTTAAGGCAACCCGCGATCCAATATTTGCATAACAGAATTTGGAAATAAAGATATTGGTGCAAAACACGATGCGTCGCGATGCTTCGATCTAAGAATGGAAATCATCCAATGACTTCTCCTGCTCCGGGTTTCCTTTCCAGAAAATCCCCGTTACTCTAGCGGGCACCGGCCCTGCTGGGCCCGTATTGTTTGTTAACATCTCTTGCGGAGCGCACGAGACTCTGCGCTAATGTGAGTTAAGCCTAAGAAAGGCTGCACAATGCTGCATTTCTCACAGTTATCGGATAACGCGTTTTCTGTTTGTTGCCTCATATAGTGTGTGTATTACAAGCGTATGCTAATATATGTTTAATGGTTTACTTGATGGGCTACTGTATTTTTTGTCAAAGCTACTGATTTTTTGTACGTTCTTCTAGTTAACAACTGATATGAATGAACAGAAAGTCAATGATAGTTTATCGCTTGATAGGATAGAAATAGAAGAAAAAACGTGCCGAAGTAATATGGGACAGCGGCAAAAAGATATTACACAGCAAACAAATTGACGGAAGTATATTGACGGAAGCATAATTGACGGAAATAAAACTGACGGAAGTAAAATTGACGGGAGTATAATTGACGGAAGTAAAATTGACGGGAGTGAAATTGACGGGAGTAAAATTCAAATAATTTTTATCCCAACTTACTAACCCTTGATTATCACGATTACTAACTTAATTATTATGAACAAAAATTTTATGACAAGTGAGCTGTACAGAGTGTTGTTAGTAATTTGAATAATAGGTAATTAAATAAAAGACACACCTTGACGTCCAGTTTAATTCCTTTTTTTTTTCCCAAAGGCAGTAAAATTTTAAATAAGTAACACGATTAAAAATTATAAAATTTTGTTAACTTAAATAATAAAAAAAAACAAGCTACCAAAATAGTCATAAGCGATCTTAATCGTTTGCACGTTGAACCTTGAATGCCTTTGATTTATATTTGCTAACTACAGATAATGTACATAAATATGTTAGAATATATATTTAAGCTAACATTAGCTAATTGTCTGTCAATACATAAGCTTATATTAATGTGTGCTAAGAAATAAATTAACTCATATTTTCAAAACTGGTTGTTTTTAATTTGTTAGTCAAATAAATTACTATACTTTATTAACATCATCATCAGCCTTTTTAATGATTCCACTTCTGGGACACAGGCTCTAGGAGAAGGAATGGGCCATAATCCACCACGCGGGCCCAGTGCGGGTTGGTGAATGTCACATGTCTTCGAATGTTTGGTACTATACTTACTCGTACTTACAAAGAAATGTGGTCATCTGTATATGTCTATACTTTTCAAAGAACTGTTTAATATTGCACCTTCCACAAATTGTTTCTGCATCACCCCAAGGTTTGGGTGGTAGAAAATGCCTAAAGGCATTAAGTCCGTCTCCAAACTTTTGTGGGCAAGAAAAATAAATAAATTAGACGGCACAGTTGGCAGAGTGGTTGAGTGATTGACTGCTGCTCTTCCTGTCGCGTGTTTGATTCCCGCCCGCATTAAAAATTTACATGGCCTACAGATAGTTGTTCTGGGTCTAGGTTTCTTGTATATGTGAGTTTACAGGTTAGTGTACAGTAAGGAGGCAAAAGTCCATAGGAACGTTAAAGATTACATTGCTATGAACCGAGCGAGCGCGATGCGTATGTGTGCGCATGTATGAGTATCCACATTCCACAGATAACACACACTAAGGAACTGTCGTCGCACTGAGCAAAACATTATTATTTTTCTGTTCTTACCTTAGCATTGATAAAATTCGCGCAAATACGTCATGTGCTGGTAGCCGTGTGAACTAAGTGTTGGATTCGCAAATCACGTAACCCGAGTTCAAATCATGGTCGGTCCGTTGCAGTTATTTCTTACTTTGAAAATTCCCAATCTATATTGATATAGTCTTTTTTTTTAATTTCTATGAAAAATACTATTGCATTTTTTGCACTAAATAGTTGCAAATTACGAATGTGATCTATTAACCACAAGAAGAATCACATTCGTAATTTGCAATTATTTAGTTGTTACATCTTTTCGATGTTGTAAGGTGGAAATAAAAAGACGTGTTTAATAAAAATGTTTATGCTTTATATTTACAAATTAAACATTTATGAGAATTGTGACGTCGAATAGCAAAAAGTTATCTTGTAACCGTTATCTATGTTACACTTAAGATTGTTTGTTGGAAGTATACCCACTTAGACCATTCATATTATGAATAACGTAACAATGAACGGATATTCAAATTTTAATAAAATAAAATATAGGTAATTGTTTATATCCAGTTATTTATTGAAAAGTGATTTATGATTTAGACTTTGTAAACATTTTATTTTTGTGTAACGTCACAATTAATGTATTGAGGTCATAGCTTAATTGTTCATTTTCTTGACGAAAAGAAGATTGAAACTAAACCTCAATTTCTGTTAAAAGAACTTTAGTTCTCACAAGATGAGCAAAATAAAATGAACTATAATATTATGTTATAACAGTGCGGGTAGAAGAATAAAAAACGAAATAGACTCATGATTATTGTCAACAAAATTGATAGCGAGTTCACTGCATTCTTAAGATGAGGCGATGGCACAAATTAAAAGATATAGCTGTTTTAAACGAAAGTAAACACAATATAATACAGTGTTTGTTAACGAATAATCACAGATATGTTAAAATAAAATGGTAGGCCCTTTAGTTTAGTTAACATTAAACATTTAGTGCGAAACGTAATCGTTCTTGTTTGTGCCTTTCTGTCAAGTACGGCTTTTTAGCAGGTTTTCTGTGATGCACGCCTTCAGCGTGAAGTGCACGGCGAACAGTATCCATCGAGGTGTCATATAATTCCGCAAAATGTCTCGTTGGTGCGAAACCATTCGTTTCGTATACGTCCACCATATGTCGTCGTTGCGCCTCGCTAATAAGCTTCGGTCTCCCACTTCTCTTTCGACTAGCAAGGCTACCTTCTTCCTCATATCTTTTTAGCCAAAGATTTACAGTATTTTTCTAAAATAAAAAATAAAATATATATTAGGCAGCTATACCTACTTCACTTCATTTTCATTATATAAAATGTTAATAATCATAATTATTGAATATAATTTTAAAATAAAACTGCATTTATTAATCCAATAACCAATCCAATAAACCCAACGATTTACGTATTTCTCTTCTAAACCTCTTATAGATACGATGAATGGATTCATAAATGGCATACGTTTTAATTAGAAGATTAATTTGTAATAAAGTTACAATTCATTAATAGCTATTATACTCACATTCAGTCCGGTTTCTTCAGATATTTGTGTTTTATTAAAACCACTTTTATGCAGCCCAATGATAGTCGCCCTCACTTCAATACTAATATTAGCCTGCATTTTGCGAATATTACAATACTGTCAACCACACGTCACTAACCAACAACTACAACCAAACGACAGTTCATTTCGGTCAAGTTAAAACTCATAAACCTCGTCTACCTCGCAGAAATCTAATTCTTTATTTAGTTTTTTTGTGATCTACCTTTCTAACTCTAAGAAATGTGTGAACAAGTTAAAGAATAATTTAATATAATATATGTAATGCAAATACATAACTTCCAATCGGGTAAGAACTTACAAAAAGTCAATAATTGCGTGGGATTTGAACTTGCGGCACACTGATTTGCGCTTCAATCTGTGTGCCTATACCACTGGGCCATCTTGACTTATGATAAGTTGATGAAATTGTGAATTTCAATCATTTGTTGGCGAAACTTGAAAATAAAAGGTCGTAAGTCAAACTAAACGTCAAACGAATACGTTTTAAGAATTCCTATCGACTTTTGGAAGTGAGTGTACATATCTATAATACAGTATTTCATAGATTGATATTAAAAAATATATATAACTATATTCTTGTAATCAGAAATCAGAAACTTTATTTCAAACAGACCAATTGTAGAATTGTCAAAATGTCGGTCAGTCAAAAAAAACTGAAGTTGAGTTGCATAGTTGTGGCTAGTATGAAAAATTAATTGAAACAAACAAATTTATATAGTAAGTAACCAGTACCTGTGAATATAATTTGAATACTAAATAGCTAACAAAGCCAAAATTATAATTTTCCTCTGCACTTTTAACTAAAATGTCCAAAGAAATATAAATCTCCGAAGGGGTTGTGTAATTTCGCCAGTTAGAAGGTTGCGCGCAAACGTCTTTCTAAGACATTGCTCTGCGGATCAGGAGGTCGGGAGTTCAAATACTCGTTTGACTAAACACATTTCTCGCTATGACATGTGCGACATGTCACAAGAAATTCCTTGCGTCACTCGGACACAAAATTAATGAGAAACCTATCTCTATTCAAATTGAATTCAATCCAAAACATGTGCAGAAGTGATTTTACGGCTTCAATTGGTGGTTGTCCTATGGGAAAGAAACGGCTACAAATACTTTTTCCAAAAAAAAAAAAATGTAACCGACTTCAATCTAAACAACACTGAAAAGTACAAAATAACTTTAATTTCGGAAGTCGGTGTTTTTTTGTAATAGATAGTTTTGTCTCTTCGTCATTTAACACCGACTTCCGAAATTAAAGTTATTTTGGACTTTTCAGTGTTTTTTATTTAGATTGAAGACAGTTAATTTTTTTTTTTCACTTTTTAGTTATGGCACTGCCATTAAAAAGTACCCCTCAGACTAACTTAAATACCTTATAGCCAGAGTGCATCTCATAACGATTCTGTTAATCCCAAACATTAAATTACTTTCTGGCTTTATCACCAGATTAGTTCGATACATCCCCCTCCCTTTCTTTCAGTCAGTCATCGACTACACGTATAAACAAAACAATTTTACTTGTTACGACAATTCCGCTGTGATCCTATGAGGAGTTCTGTTCCATATCTTCGAAGTTCATGATCAGATCATAACAATATTTCTATGGGACTAACTTGGAAGCATAAGATTTCAATCAAAAAAATAATTTTCAAAATCGATCCACAATTGACCGAGATATCGATGAACATACATTAAAAAAAACACTATTAGAAGAAAGAGCTGGTTTATGTTTTAGAGGAGTTCAGAGAATCATCTCTCAGGATTGAAAGAATGAAGTATTCTAAGTATCAAAAAAACATTTTACAAAAAAAACCGACCCTAACGTAAAAAAAAAAAACGGTAAGATGTGCAAAATTAATTTCGGAAGTCGGTGTTTCTGTAATAGTTTTGTACCTTCGTTATTTTACACTAACTTACGAAATTAAAGTTATTTACTCGTATTTTGCAAACAGGTTTTAATAAAAAATACGTAAATAAATTTTGTTTTTTCATCAGTTTAAGCTAGATGAGGCCGGTGTTTCCTAGCTGACTACCCTGAGAAGTAACACTGAAACAAACTCAGGGGTTATATATATTTGTGAGTGACGTAGGCAATATTTTATGTTCGCTGGCGAAGCTGCCAAAAAAGCTAGGGTCTAATAAACAAATGGCGGTGTTGCAGGATACATAAAAAAAAAAAAAACTAGATAACAATGTAATTGACCAACGTTTAAATAGGATCAAAATAATAACATAGCTGCTAGTTGAATTTCCTCTGATTGTTTGAATGTAACCGCTTGTTAAGTACGAGCCATCAGAGGGGAACGAGATAATAAAACGTTAGTAAACGATGAGTTAGCAGGTTTTATTGTTATTACTGACGTTTAGAAGATTTGCAATGATTGAAAATTTGAAACATGCTATTATGTTATTCAGTTTTGTCTTTTGGTCTTCAATTTGGTTTAAGAGATTTAAAACTTAGCATGATAAAAAATATAACAACGACGTATCTTTTTTACATTAATTTACAAAAAAAAAAGTCTAACCCTCTTCGTGGGGGGTTGGTAATATATGGTACAATATAATTACAAAATCTCTGGTATTTATATCGAATGACGCAGCGTTGGAAGACCTCTAACAAGGTGGACCGATGACCTGGTGGAGTATAGGGAGTTTCGGGGATCCGATGGATGCGAGACGCACAGGACCGTCCATTGTGGTGACGCTTGGGGGAGGCCTGTGTCCAACAGTGGACGTCTTTCGGCTGAAATGATAATGATGATATGTCATCATCATCATCATATACTGGCCTGTTGGTCTAGTGGTTAGTGACCACTCTGCCGGAGGTCGTGGGTTCGATTCCCACCCAGGACAAATGTTTGTGTGATGAGCACATTCATTTGTTCTGTGTCTGGGTTTAATTTATCTATAATATGTATGTATTTAGAAATATATAAGTATGTTTATCAGTTGTCCCATAACACAAGCTCTGCTTAACTTGAGATTAGACGACGTTGCGTGATAGTTGTGTGGTATGTTATGTATGTTATGTTATATCAGCCGAAAGACGTCCACTCGTTTACTCTGACTCCAATCATGTAATAAAGCTACTGCCGTAAACAAGTAAGAAAAAAAACATAAAAAAACACAGTATGTCTTCGATCTAGGGAATGCAAAAACCGCCAAAATTACAAACCGGTTTTTTTTTCGGGTTTTCTAAAAAAAAAACCGGTTAACCGGGTAACCGGTTTTAAAATTAGTTAATTTTGAAATTTATTTTTGAGTGAAAAATTTAACTTTTTTGCTTGTGAAATTCTAAATAATTATTTTGAAACTTATCTATTGAAAAAATATACTGTATACTTAATATGGCCCTGAATTCTGTCAAAGATAAAAAAAAAAAATAACTTCATAAAAACGAATGTCTCAGAATGATGTTATATATAGAGATCTAAGCCAGAAGTTAATTTAACTTCTACTCAAAATATCCACCGTTACCCTTAACACAAGTTTTTAGGCGTTCAGGCCACGCGTCATCGATTTACGCACGGTGATCATTGGAAAGTTGTCCACTGCTGATTGTAAAGAATTTTTAATTATTGTTAGGTGAAGGCCATGCCCTCTAATATAGTAGATCTCAATTTGTAGTTCAGGGGTTGAGGTCTGGGCTAGTCAAAGGTCAATCATCAGCCTTAATAAAGTCCGAAACACTCGTTGTAAGCATCCTGAAAAAACCTAGTATGTTATCAAAAAGAGAGAGGCTTTAAGAGGCTTTGCTATGGCGTTTAGGATAGTATCTTGATACTCTTTAGCTGAAGTTAGAGTAGCCCATTTTCACGAAAATGAACCATTACTGATGCCGCATGATGATCATTCAGGACTCTGATAACTGTTGAGAGTGTTCTTTGGAGTTACAAGCTTACACCCAATTGTTTTGCTTGTTGTAATTTTCCTTGATTATGATAATTTTCTCATCGGTAGCAAGAATATCCTTTTTATGGTGGGAAAAATCATCCAATGACAACCCCCGCTCTTGGGCGGAGCAGGAGACGGTGTCAGACTCTTACTGACTAAAAGCCCACCCTGTTCCTTCTAGCCTTCATTCCGGGGCTCGAGTTCCTTTTCGGATAACCCTGGCCCCAGTAGGCTTCGACCCGGCAGGGCCCCTGCTTTTGCTGACAACTCCTTGAGGCGCGCGGGAACAGTGAGCGCCGTTGACGACTTGGGCTCGGTCCGGACAGTTACCGGATGGCCGGACAGTGAACTACACATTGCTCACTGTCTGCAAGCCCGCGCCTACGGTGGCCGGAAATCGGGATTGGAATCCCGGCGGCGGCTGCGAGAGCGCCGTTGCTTGATGCGGTCAGCCTCCTCTTTTGCGAGCATTACTGCTTCGTAGAAGTCGGCGAACGCCTGCCTCTCATCCTCGCTCCGGACCATGGTCTGAACCAAGGCCCGGCGCGAGATGTCTCCGCCGACGATTGCCCCCACGAGGGCACGGCGATGCTCCGCCCAAAGCAAGAATATCCCTGAGTTTTTCATCAGTGTTACGAACAAACAAAGATTTTGATCTTTTCACTCTCTTCTTTAAATGCGACTTGTTTAAGGAGATGATATTATGATGAGGCTTATGAGAGATAACAACGGTGGGTATTCCATCTGTGCATAAGAATTTCTGTGTCCTTACGAGATTTTAATTCTGGCCCTTTATTGTCTGTTCTCACAACACGTGGCCGGCCCGAATTTTTAATGATCGTAAACAGAAAAACTGTACAGTTGGTTTCGCTATCACTATGGCACGTACATATAAACAAACCTACGATTGATATCAAGCCCTAACATAGTTTTAAAACAATATTTAATAATAAAAAAAATAGTGTCATTTGAAAGTAATAAAAAAAAACGAAAAACCGGTTACTTGAAAAAATAAACCGGTTTTTATAAACATTAAAAATATGCCGATAAACCGGTTTTTCGGTTTTCGAATTAACCGGTTTGCATTCCCTAATTCGATCCAATTAAAATAATTTAATGAAGTCTTTCACATTCTCAAGTTATTTTTGGAAGCCTACTCTTAACATAAAATGCATCTTGTTTTTAAACCACTTGCATTCATACTCTGAAAACATGTATTTAAATATTGAGGAAAATGTAGAATTATAGATTGGGTTCTTTTATTTCGTGATCTCCACGTTGTCTCTCAACCGACTATCCTGTGGCAGGATTGATGGAAGAAAATTTATTTGAAATTAGCTGACCCGGCAAACTTCGTACCGCCTAACAGTCAATGCCTTTTTTTTAATGTTCGACTCAGGCCTCTTCTTTAAGAGAGGGAATAGGCCGTAATCCACCAAGCGGGCCCAGTGCGGGTTGGTGAATGTCACATGTCTTCGAATTTTTGGTTCTAGGACATGCTGGTTTCCTCACGATGTTTTTCTCAATGCCATTTTTTAATTTTCGACTCAGGCCTCTTCTTTAAGAGAGGGAATAGGTCGTAATCCACCACGCGGGCCCGGTGCGGGTTGGTGAATGTCACATGTCTTCAAATTTTTGGTTCTAGGACATGCTGGTTTCCTCACGAAGTTTTCCTTCACCGTTTTGAGAGCAGTGGTAGTCAAAAAATATACCATATAGATAGTTCGTCACCGTGTCACACAATCAAGAATTCAAGAGTGATATGTGTTTCTTCAGAAGCCCTTTGCGCTCCAGGGCCACGGTTACACCTTGCAATATTCCTGCAGCCCAATTTGGTTTATCTCGATATCTACTTCTAAGTCTCGCATATCGAAACGGTATCACGAAGTAACAGCAGCCGTAGTTTGTAGTAACGAGGTAACGAGCCACGATCGGCCTTTCACACTCGATCGAGAATAGATCGCGGCGACCCGACCGAACCCGTGGCATTTCCCTGTACACTCAACCACTGTTACAGTAGGTACTAAAATATCTACAAAACAAGTGATAGAAGTTTTCAATGAATTTTTTTTTTCATAACAATCTTTTTTAACGTGGAAAAGTTCGAAAACATGGTCATACCACAAAATGGCGGCTATTCTGTTTATTTTTCAAATAATTAAATGTATATTTCTTCTATCCTTATACATAACCGTAAATACATATGTAATATGTACAGTGTAGTAAAGTTTCATTTTACAATAAAATAAATAAAATGTCAATCAGGTCATTAAATAAACCGAAATATAAAAAAAAAATATTTTCAGCATCTTTGTTTTTTTTTGAGTATGGCAAATTATCAGAAAACTTATCCCTCTCTGGGTGGAGTAAGAGGCAGTGACAGACTTTAACTGATTAAAACCCACGGGTTTTCCTTCAGTTGTCCTTTGAATTCAAAGGCCACGGTAAAAGTCACCGTGGCGGTTTAACGACCTTTATTCTGTCACTTCATATTCATAAAATCGACTACATGTGTTAAAATTTACTCATAGCCTACACAGCTATTTTTTTGACTCGCCTTGGAGAACGATTCAAAAAATAGGCTTAAACATACATATAAAGGGTGTAAGGGACAGCCCTCCACAAACTTTAAGGGCTTGCTCAGTAGACGAAACTGAACAACCTTCCACAAAAATTTTTTTCAGGCAACGAAAAAAAAATCGGTCTTTCCATACAAACTTTCCAATCAAGTTTATAATTTTGTGTGGTGAGGCGGATTTCTTTTTTCGTTTCCTGAAAAAAAGTCCTGTGGAAGGTTGTTCAGTTTCGTCTACTGAACAAGCCCTTAATGTTTGTGGAGGGCTGTCCCTTACACCTTGTATAGACATACTCTCGAAAAACATTACCCTTTTTCTGGGATAAAACACTCTTACTGCTACGAAATAAACGTGATTTTAATATATGATTATTTTCATAGACGTGTGATTGACTGTACTAGGTAAAATAGCGTTTTGTTTTTGGTAAATGGCTTGTATTGACTAGTTACGGATTGTTAGAGTTTTGTACTATTTGACGTCGTTGGAAGGCTACTTATTTTGTAACGTACTTATATTAGAAAACCTTGTATTTGTTACTTTCATCCGACCACCAGACGTACGGCAATGCGCCTCTGATACATGGTACCACGCCCATACCCACAAAACGTTTTGGGATCATATTCATAAGAATTGGGACTGCCTGCCGGTATCTATGTTTTCCGTCAGCTAGTTACTTCTAGGCAAATGTGGTCCACGAGACATATGACTGTAGATAAAAAACTCCTCTATACATACACTTTTAGACGCAATTTTCCTAGGTTGAATTAATTCTTTAGATATTATATGAAATAGAATGGTAGAGAAGGAAATGGAATACATAAAAATACTTGTAATTTCTGGACAAAAAAAAAATACTTGGGAATGTGAATAATCTAATTGGTTAACATAACATAATACTGGTATCCAAGAAATGTCCGCAAATAGATCAAAACAAGACCAGTATTCTATGAAATATCAATGCATATTTCATGAATTTTCGCGTAACTTGTAAGGGTATTTAATGCATTCTTTGAAATCTATTTATTTTTTCTAATAATTTCATACAGTTCATTAAATAAAAAAAAACTACTGCAGGACAAAATTATCATCATCATCATCATCATCATATCAGCCGAAAGACGTCCACTGTTGGACATAGGCCTCCTCCAAGCGTCGCCACAACGACCGGTCCTGTGCGTCACGCATCCATCAGGTTCCCGCGACCCTGACCAGGTCATCGGTCCACCTTGTTGGAGGCCGTCCAACGCTGCGTCTTCCGGTACGTGGTCGCCACTCCAGAACCTTTCGCAGGACTGCAGGACAAAATTATATAAGTTGAGAAATAATTAAACTAAAGCAAAGGGAAAATAACAAGAAATATAATTATCTAGATTGACTTAATTTAATACATTACTAAGACCCGGGACCTATACAATGCTATGGAAGGAGGCCGGCGCAATAGTGAGGGAACGAACATCTTCACGCTCCAGCCACCACGACAGGAGACGCCTCGGAACTTATTTTATTTTTTAACTCATTTATTGTGTGTACAGCTAAGGAGTGAAATCCCCTGCCGGAGTCTTTGTCTTCGGATAGCTACAAATTAGGGGTCTTTAGGTCAAGAGTGAAGAGGTTACTTCTAGGCAAGCGAATCTATCGTCGGCCACATCATCGCTTACCATCAGGTGGTATGGTGGTCAAACGCGAGACTCTTAAAGATTACTATTAAAAAAGGAATCACAGAGCGATCTGCAGCCACTGTAGGCGTGGGTTTGCGGATGATTAGCAATTGGTAGCAACACTACGTTTGCTGAGTGGTTGATAGCGTGTAGTGTTCAACGCGTGCCTCAAAGAGTAGTCAGCAAATCCTTGGGGCAACTGAACGAACTGTGTGGTTTAAATCAGCAAAATTCTGACACGCCTTCCCGCCCCACCCTAGTACGGACAAAGTTCCACAAACGATTTTCTACATAAAAAAAAAAAAAACAGAAAACTTATTGCTTTTCATTCATTAAACCCCAAGCGAACGCCGGCGTTCGCGCACCCAATGTCTTTCTATTGTGTCTGTAATTCTCACGATTGAAAAGTTAATGTACTCGTAATATAGGTACTAATAGTAATCATCTATTAATTAGAAATTTTCATTAAGATACCCCATAAGTGTTGACTAGAGAGTTAAAAGTTTACTAGTCGATTTATTAAATCCGTCAGTCATTAATTAAAGAGACTCCATCAAGCTCGTTAGCCTTTCGAAATCTCCGCCCACAATACGAAAATAGTAATATAATATTCCACATCTATCACACAACGCCGTCTAGTCCCAAGCTAAGCAGAGCTTGCGTTTTAGTACTAGACTACTGATAAACATACTTATATATTTCTAAATACATTTTAGATAAATTACGCTCAGACACCAAAACAAATGATCGTGCTCGTCACTAAAACATTTGTCGGGCCACTAACTTCTAGACCAACAGGTTTGGGTAATAACGTTTCACTTTCTTTTGAATTAAGCGTTGACCACATTATAACATGTCATCAGATGAGATAGTAGTCTAATGCAAGGCTATCTATAACAAAAAATAAAAAGACGTGTGGCACTCGGGGCCTGCCGCGGTAAAGCTATTGCATAGCATTTTTATCAACTTATGCAATTATAATTATTTATTTATTTTATTTATGCAGTATTTTTTTTCTTTTGTTTTTTTTTCTTTGATATTAATTGAAGTTACACTTTCACACATTGATTTGAATTTTGATTGATTGTTCACTCATTTGTTTTCTTATCGGTCACCACGCTCAAAAAACAAATGAGTGGGGGGTGTTAGGTTATTTTCGTTACGGAATTTCTGGATTCGGTCTCCACGCTCAAGGGCCGCGATATAAGCTATGCCATAGCTTAAAAAAAAGAATACAGATTGCACGAAATACACCTCCTTCAAATATTTTTTTTGTACTGATCAGTCTGATCTAATTAGACCACTATGTCATACTACTAGGCGATGGCCTCTCCATTTTCCACACACGTCTGTCTTCAGTAATTGCGGGCCAGTCCCTCTGGTAAGACTTCTCGTTGAGGCGCGCTAGGCTTGGCCTATATAATATGACATTGAGGTTATCATAGTGTAATTTTATTCGTATAAATAATAAGCATAATTAGCTTTATTATGTTCTCACTGTTGGGATTTAGACCTCCTCTCTAGGAGAGGGAATGGGCCGTAATCCACCATGCGGGCCCAGTGCGGTTTGATGGATGTCACGTCTTTGAGGCGTATAAAAATTGTGGCTTAATCTAGTGATACCGTGACGAGTGACATGACAGAATGGAAAAGAACGTGTTGTGCCGACCCCAAATAAAATGGGACAAGGGCAGGAAGAAGAAGAAGAATCTAAAACATACCAAATATTCACAAAAAATTGGTGTAACCGTTTCGGAGGACTTTGATAATACACATGATTTTTATAAATGTTGGATGGTTTTAATTAAGACCACCATTGCTTGGCACTTTATTCGACCTAGGGGAAATAAAGCGTGTGTAAAATGACAGTTAGAAGCTAATTCCACGCTCATTAGTCGCAGTCACCACCACTAGACAATGTATAAATGGTTTTACAAAATAATTTAATTTATAAATTACAATATTAACGAACCATTTCATGAAATAATCCTTTAAATACAATTCTCACGGTTATTATTACGCTAAGAAGTGGGTATCAGCATCCGTGTCCGAATAATTACATATTCAAATGTTGTAAATTATCATACGTGAGGTATCTCGCTAGTAAACACCGTGATGTCTAATTTGTCAGCATTAGTGATATAATATGAGAGATTGCGAATCTTACGGCGCCTCCGGCGAGCCGAGTAATGGCGGTAATTTGTCAATAATAACTTAACTGTCGTTTTACACCGTTATGTGAATTGTATCTAAATATAGATATATAAAAGTTAATTGCTGTTCATCGCGCCAAAATTAAACAATATCTTCAGTGATTTCGATAGTGTTTTTAATATAGGGTTTTTGTAGGAGCAAGAGAGCGTGTCAGATTTTTCTGACTTTTTGTAGGTGGGTAATCATCCAGTGACATTTCCCGCCCCTGGGTGGAGCGCGAGTTTTTTGACGCCGTTTTTTTTTATGGTTTAAGGTGTTTTTTATGGTTTTTGTTATCATATTTTTATTTTACTGTAATCATTTTATTATTGTTAGTTAAGTATTTTTTAAATGTAAAATTATTCGTTGAAATAAATAAATATAGATAGTAGGTACTAATAAGTTTTGATTAACGTTTCGACAAACTAAACTGCACAATTAGCATGCTCATATAAAAGACATCAACGCGCTAACCTTACGTCGCGAATAGTAAAGTAATTTTGTTTGCGCCTTCATTATTATTTCTTAATTTATTCAGTTATGTTCTGCTACAGTATGTGCATTTTAGGATATTATCCTTTCGACTGCTTTCACTTTAAAAAAAGTAATTAAAATTGTGAAGGATGAACTATTTCGTTCAATTTAAATGCAGGGTGATTCTTTGAAAACGAGAGGGTATCTCATTTGTCTGGCCTAGATTTTTCTTTACAATTTGATATTTTTACTTGCATATTAGTTTTTCCTAATCAATAAATGTATCAAGGACACTCTTTTGTATCCAGTGGCTTACGAAACAAATTAAATAGGTACGAAAGCTAGGCCAAAAGAATGAGACGTTCTCTTGGTTTCAAAGAATCAGCCAGAAGTCTTTTATAACGTGAGCCAATGGTGCTCACTCTACAGAAGAAAAGGTATTAATGCACTATTTCGTGGTGTTACAGCAGTAGTGGCCCAGAGGTAGCGGCCCTGACTTACGAGTTGTAGGTCATAGGCTAAAACCGGGGTAGTCACATTACTTTGTGTAATTTATTTCATCACCACTGCTCTCAAAAACGGTGAAGAAAAAACGGTGTGAGGAAACAGGCATATCCCATAATCAGGCCCGTAATGTTTCTACTGTAGAGACTCGGCCCTCCTCACTAGAAAAGGGATAGGCCATAATCCATCACGCGGGCCCACTGCGAGTTGGGGTATGTCACATTTCTTCGATTTTTTGGTTCTACAAATGCCGGTTTCCTCACGATATTTTACCTTCACACTTTTTAAGAGCAGTGATCTAGTAATAAATTACTAATGTGACTAGCTGAGTTTGAACCCGCGACCTACAACTCATAAGTCGGAACCGTTCCAACTGAGCCACCCTGCTTAACAAATCACTCGCATGGTAGTAATAACTCATTTAGAATTCTCTAATCATGTGTAGATTCTTATCAGTTTATTTTATTACATGTTTGATGTCGTAAATGGTTCATTAATATCACTTTTAGGTTATTTATTTGTTTTTGTTTGAATCATTTTTGTATTGTGGGCGAAGTTTTGAATAGAACTAACGATGATTGATGAATGAAGTCTTTTTAATTAATGATTGACGAATTTAATGAATTGACTAGTAAAGTTCTTACTGTTTCGTCAGATTGCTCGAGCCCCGGTATGAAGGCTTGAAGGAACGGGGTGGGTTTTTAGTCAGTAAGGCCCGTCTGACACTATCTCCCGCTTCGCCCAAGGTTGTGATTAGATGATTTTCCCACCATAAGAAAAAAACACTTATAGGGTATAGTAATGAAAGTTGGTAAGTTATGTTTTACTATTTGTTTATTTTACCAATTGAAAAAAATAAGCCTTTTGACATTGGGATTTATTTGTTACCTAAAGCATTTTGTTGAATGAATGCATATACATTTCTTAGATAAAATCTATCCAATATACTAAGTATAATTAGTCAACTATATTTGGATTTGTTTTTAAATAGTTGAAATAATAGAGATAGAGTAACGAGTTTATAAACTAATTAATAGTTTATAAACCGTTAAGAAATAAAAGGCCCGTTGATATTTGAGAAAAACCCTAGAAAGTAACTTGGAACGAAACTGAAAGAAACAATTAATTAATAGTTAGGGGTCCGGTGTATTAGTAGCTATTTTAGTAGTAGTTACACTACACCGGACAAGCTGCTAAGTAGTCAAAACACAAATGTCAAAACTGACCTTTTATTTTTTGATAACTCTAATGTATAAAGTTTTCTATGGTTTAGTATCTACAGGGTAACTATCTGAGCCTATATGCCTATATGCTGTGTGTATGTATTTCCACTGTCTGTTCATCTGTCCGTCTCCCTGTCTATTAGCGGGCTAGATCTCATGAAATAGGTAAACAGTTAAAAATTTCACAGGGCATATTTCTAATGCCGTAGTAACAACAAATAATAATTTTCGTACGAAATGCTTCGTTTGTGAGTCAAACTTGAACTTGACCGGTTTTGTTTTGTTTCACGATAGTGAAAAGAAAAATTGTAAATGGAAAATTACCTACTTTAAAAATACCACAGTTATTGCAAAAAGACTTGTGATGTATCCTTCTATTTAGGATCATATTTCACGTCAACAATACGTAACCCTGACGATTTATATGCAGTTCTAGTTTTAAAACAATGCCCAAAACATCAGGCCTTTCAGATAATATGTCAAGGTGTACATTTTAAGTTTGCAGTCCAAAATATTTACACAAAATAGAACATAATATCACCGAACAATAAAAAGTACGATTTAGAAAATATGTATAATAAAAATAACAAAACACATTAGACCTACCAATTTCTCCAATCCACAAACAAAAGATAAAAACTGTTTTCTAAAACACCACTTCAAAAACACAACACAAAATTCGTACTTAAATATTTTCGCACGCAATATTTTACGTACATCATGCGTTCGACGCGTCGAAAGCGTTGCGTTACGTACGTCGGACGCGTGCGTACTGCGTCGCGTCGCGTCGCATACTAGTCAGCTGGCCGGCCGGTACAATGTGCTAATAGACATCGCATAATCAAGTGAGAGGAAGTCTATAGAGGTGATAGAGGGACTATTTTATAATAAGCAAAGGCCATTGGATAGATTTGTCGTGATATACGAGATCGTGGAGTGGTTTACTTGTTTTTCTTGATGTTTATAGAGCTGTCAAAGCTGTTTTAAGGGATTTACTCAGTTATTGCCAAGAGAGATAATTATTGAGATGATGACACGTGGAAATTGGCATCGATTGAGTTGTGAAAACATAAATTCACATGATCCCAAAGTTATTGTCAATAGTTCCTTTGTCTGATGAGTGAGACATGGACTTGGAGACGGCAGACTTAAGGCTTCAATTTCAAAAACCAAGTTACAACTTTCAGTTCCCTGACTTTCCCGAGAGATCGAATGGGACCAAAACCCTAGTATTACAAAATAACATTTCATCAGTAAGGCCTGTAAATTACAGGATGTTGGAGTTAGAATCTCAGATAAAAAATTGTTCATGTTACATGATGCAAAACCATATTACCCTCATAATATCTGCGGCTAATCTTGAGTAAATTTTCAGTATTATAAAAATCCTGTACGAAAACTCGAAAATTATACAGTAAAATCATTGTCACACCAAAACAACACCAGTCACACTCGTACAGCTCTTTTAAATTTTACACCTGACATAACCAAAGCAACCTACTTACAAGGTAAAGAAAGCAATATTCCGCTGACATTATTGTCCTCCACTTAGTTTATCGTGTTCTGTCCTTTTCACACACGGTCTCGTGTGGTATGAGAGAGCAGGACAGATGTATGGTAGGGAGAAAAGTGGACAGGTTTGGGTGATCGCTCAATAAATCGCGTTGTGATCGCATTTTACATATTTGATTAAAGTGACCATATATCTTAATTCAGTGTGAATAAATTTCAACTTTATGATTATTGCATGCAAGGTTGAAAATTAAATGAAAGAAATTACATGAGCTTAAAGTTTCGTAATTTAGAGAATTTTTTTGACTATAATAATGATTGGTGTGAAGATGAAATTATGAGAATGGAATTCTATTGTTATTCTTTGTATGGTGTTATTTTGACCCCGTTCTTCGAATTCTTTGGATTCTGATGCGATGAGTGAAGCGAAAATTTGAATTTTCACATTCACTATACAGCGGAATAGTCATTAGAATGAAGTTGATCGATTTTTTCATTTTTCAAGACAAGCGAAGATCAGTTATTTGTATAAAATGTTCATGTTAAGATGGTGATAAAGTGAATACAGTTCAACATTTTTGCCGTAAATCGGCGTACAAAAATAATAATAATAATAAAAAAAAACATTTTTTTTTAATCATTTAAAAATTTATATACCTAGTGATTATTTTTACATTATTAAATTAATTAAATATTTAAATGATTAAAAAAACAATTGATTAAAAAAGTATTCAAATTCAGTCAATTCAATAATAGTCAACATATAAAAATATTCAAAATTCAGTCATTTTATAATTGGCAATATATAAAAGAGTCAAAATTCAATCAATTGAAATTACAGTCAATATAGAAAATAGATAGAAATAGAATAATAAAATTGAATTAAATATTAAAGTCATGATTCAAAATTTTTCGTTTAAAAACTCAGCAACATTATAATAAACCTTACTGAGTAGCAATTTTTTTAGTTCCCTCTTATGGCTTATAGTCCCTTGAACCATCTGGCCAAAATTATGTGGACGCACCTCTCGCACCCGCCTAGGCAGAAAGAAGTACGCAAATCTGTGCATTTATTTGCAGCCAACAGCGCCTTTTCGGGCGCTTGGGCCTTAAATGAATTAATATTCATTATTTTAATGGTATTGGGAATGTTATTGTAAATTATGGGAGCCATGCATAAATACAGTCTTTCTTAGAAATGACGTTTTGGCGGGGATTGATTGCACCCAAAATCTGTACTTTTCACGCCTTTGTCTACTTGTATTATTATTTAAGACGGGAAACAAATGCGGATTAGATTTTACAAATAGAATAAATAAACATAAATTGTGGTATTTGTAAGGTTTTAGGCAAATGAAATATTGTTCTACCATCAAATCAAAAATGTTTATTTGTCAGAATATGGTACAATAGATGTTACAATTTTTGTTCCAGAATATCCTGCCATACTATGGCGTACAAATATTTCTATATCGTATGGATTAGTTAATAAAATATAAATATTATTGTACTAAGATTGAAATTGTATTGAATTAATAATTACATCATGTCAAATTAATTAAGGATCATCAACAATCAGGATCGGCGGGTGACAGCAGTCGGATTCTTTTCTCTCCTCTTAAAAATGCATATTTTGTCCTGTAGTCATTCTACTCATAGAATGTAAAAAAACCTTAATTTCTCAAAATCTAGTTTTATTTACAAAATATACATTTTTAAAGTCAATATAACTCTTACACCCTCGCGTTCCGCCCAGAACGGGAAAAGACTGGATAATTTCCCACCTTAAAAAAAAAAACTCTTGTTGATATTTACAGCTCTAATAGCGCCTAAAAATAACTGGAACGAGTTTCATTTTTGTCAGAAGGCCCTTGAAAAATTATGAGACAGCATAATCAAAGGTCAAGAAGTTCCAATCCTGAGTGTTATCGGCCCTTTCACGATCTCGTTCGGCGGCCTCCCTCTGAACCATCACGGTCTCACAGAAGGATTACAACTTCCCTCCAGTTTTCTGGTTCCACCTGTATAGTCGTCGGTCAGAGCGCCACGCTGGTTTTCCAGCGTGTACTGTGCAGAATCCGAATTACCTTCACAATAATAATAATAATCTTTATTAAATATTTTACACAATGGTGGCAGTTTGCCGTGGTCTCTCGCCCAATCCTATTCAGGTACTTATGAAGCAATCGTGCGCGGTCTGCATCTGAGAGACGCCTCATTACCTATTGGTTTGGGCTGTGACGGCTAATGACGTGAAATTGTGAATTGTAAGTTTTGAGCTGGTTCTTCACGTTGGTGTTTTTTTAGGTGGGAAAACCATCAAATGACTTGATCCCCTCGGTGGAACTAGAAGGCGGGTCAGATTTTTACTCAGTGTAACCTACCTATGTCTTCGGTTACTTTTTCTAACGTTCCCGCAGCGTAAGGAGGCGTCTCTCAGGTGGAGACCGCGCACGATTGCTTCGTAAGTACCTGAATAGGATTGGGCGAGAGACCACGGCAAACTGCCATCATTGTGTACAATATTAGAATAAAGAAAAAAGCAAAAAAAAAAAATAGCAAGATTTGATTATCATTTGTATGGACGGGCAAAAAACAAAAACCTATCGTAACCTGTTACTTTGACGTCGCCTTAATCCGAAACCTGTAACGGTTTCAATTACGATTACGGATATTTGTTTTATTTCGGATATTCGATAGTTTCGGTTACGTCATTACATCCCTGGTATTTAGTACTGTTAGGGTTTATTTACTGCACGCAGTTTAGTTATGTGACAGACAGGGAGAAAGTGTCCTTAGAGGAAGTAGACTGGTAATATACCTACAATTTGTGTTGGAACATACGCGTGGGCAAAGTATCAACAATGTTACAATGTAAACTAGATTATAATAAATTCCTATTTAAGCACCAATAAATCTTCCTTGATTTACTGGTGTATAAATAGGAATTTATTATCTTGGCATTTATATTATTTATATCATCAGATTTAATTTAGTTTTGTTTCTTTTTTTTTAAAAAAAAAAAACACATTAAACGCACATACTGAAAGTAGTATGTTCGGAATCGGCCACTGAAAAGATATTAGGTAATTTTTGTTGTTATTATTGTGTCTTTGTAATTTAACTGGTTAATTTATCGATCACTAGCTACTGCTATAGTTTTGAAATCCTAATGTTTATTTTTAAGAATGTATTAGTGAAATAGTCTGGAAAATGTCGCCATAATTTCGAGGCTCAAAATCCAGAATAAGAATGTTTCAAGAAGTCGTTTAAGGGAACAAAGAATTAAAACCATACGACAATAGTTGTCACCTTTTCGCCAAGTGGTCTAAATAGCTGTAGACATAGGTAGTTACTTCAATCTGGTCCAATAGGTTCGTTGCACCCTCCGGTCTCCGCTCTAATATTGGAAGGGACTGGTTGGCCGCCAGCTAATAGAAACCACTGTCTGTTCTAAAACTTATTAATTATGACGAAAAATTCAAAATGTTTACGAATAAAAATCACGTGCAGTTCTGATCGAAATTCTACCCAAGTTCTCAGGGTTGTCGTCAAATAACTTCTTTTGCTCTGGCTGGAGAAGAGGGGCTATCAGACATTTGCTAATTGAGACTCACCTGTGTTCCTTCAATTATCCTTTGCATTCCAGGGCCGCGGTAACATACGCACAATCCCGTAGCCCCACCAGGGCTGTTGTATGTTCGTTACTTCTTCACGCTCAAACGGCTTATTGGATTTTAATGAAACTTGGTAAGTACACGGGTAGACCATTTCTTAGAAATGCACATTATATTACTTTTAGCCTCTGTGAAGCCGCTAGCAGCTAGCTAGTGATCTATAAACAGTATATAAAAGGAGAAAATTACCTACAGCTAAAGCTACTGGATCTAGGAACGTGAAATTTTGCACAAGGTTCATCGAGCACTAGGAAAGGCTTTTCCAAAACTGACCCCCTAGGTGGATGAAACGGATGTTTAAATTTTATATGTAGAGACCTACCTGCATGCGGGCGAAATCGCTGGTCTGTCAGCAGCTAGTAATAAATAAATAAACCAGTAACAAAGACGTCTTCGTAATTTTATAAGTCTGACGAAACAGTCCTCTTCAATTGAATCACCAAATAGAGGCATCTATTCTCTTACGCACGGATTAGCGCGTAAGTTGCGTGACTGCGTGAGACAGTGAAAGCGTATGACTCACAGGATTTATCCAACTAATCACAATCAGTATTCACGACGTTATCTCCGTTCTATATAGCGTCGGATCTCACCGCGGATTTCTTTTATCTACTAATAAAACTTTACTGTAAATGGTATTAAGTGATTTCGCTTTTATTCGGATCGCAGACGGTTCGATGCGTTTAGAATTACAAATGTCATCTTTGTAATACTCCCGTTATGGTGTGTTTCCATTGTGGCGTCTATGTTAGGGCTCATTGTGCTAGCGGGGGTATGTATTCTCGTCGGTTGTAAGACCGTCTTGAAGGAATGGCTGGGTACTGGGCATGGCGTCTTTTTCTTCCGGCTAAAACGAACGGTTCTCTTTATGAATTTTAGAAACCCCCTAGCCAAGTTACAACCGTATCGTGTCGAATTCCGTTCTCCAATCGGTAACGCTTCGACGCTTCGGTGTCAGCAATTGTAGAAAACGATAAGTGGCCAGCCATATTGACGCACCTGCGTCGGCCGCTCGTTCCACAATGTAGCGTTTGTTTATCAAAGGATGTAGCGTTAAACGTTGTAGAAATTCATTCTATTATTTTGAACGATGTGAACTTGGCTACGAATTTTCTAGTCGTTTGTTCCGACCACGCGACTTTACGTTGAGATGACGTCATTTGAAACGCTTCATCACTCTTCGACAGCGTTAACGATTGCAGAATAACAACTTGGCTAGGCGTGCTGGTGAAGGTTGACTGAATCCGATGGATGCGGGACGCGCAGGATCGTTAATTGTGGCTACACTTGGAAGAGGCTTATGTCCAATAGTGGACGTCTGTTGGCTGAAATGATGATGATGATGACATAATCGTGGTGCTTTCAGCTGATTAGCACCATTGTGGTAACTGCCTCAACGATACGGTGAAACACACTTTGAAGGAGTACCCGGCCTGCTGCTCACAGTTGGTACTGCGTGTAGCCCCTGCTTGAAGCGACCAATTGCCAATTTACAAACGAAGTCACTGCATACATGAACTTTAATTAGGTATAATAGTTTTTTTCGCGTAGCATAAACTATTAATTAAGATTATTCTGGTAACTTTTTGCCAAAATTTACTAACACAACACCAGGGCCAGCTGCTTTGTAGTTTGTATGAGAGCTTTCAGTGATAGCCTTTTCTGTTTAAAGCTAATTTAGTTAACCAAGCATTAGCGTTGATTCCCGTTGTCCAAATTACTTGGTTATTCAACTTGCTTACTGTTTATATCGCAGTTTGAAGTTTTTTCATATTGTTGTTTTCTTGTTGATGAGACTTCGGTTTTTTTTTTAAGTTCAGGTGTCTTAAGTACAAGGAATCCACGCAAATAAAGTCACAATGAGTTAACGTTTGTGTTGCTACGTATATATGTAGATATGTATTGAAGTACCTGTTGGACTTTTCTGTAACTTTTTTGGTGATGGGGATATGTAGTTTAGTTAGTTATTAACTGTAACAACAATTTCCTTTGAAATGGGTGTTCAGTAGTGTACACTGTGTTGATACAAAATGGAACTCAGTACTGACCCCTGGGGTACTCCTGTTGCTATGGGTAAACTAATGATCTTCAGATTTAACCTAGAACATACCGTCGTCCACAGCACGTTGTCGGCTTAATCAGCACGTATTTAAGCAGTGTGTGACTTACAAATTTCAGTTTATACAGTAGGCTCTTGTGTCATACTCGATCAAATGCTTCTAGTATGTCAAGAAGCAAAAGTTGGCTTCTCTTGCCGTACGAAATCTTGGACACAAACGCAGTACACACAATACAGAACAAGATTTATATTACGCAAGCAGCGCGTGGGAACTGCGCACGCGTTCCTACTCTCCTCTGTATGCAAAAACTAGACGATCGATGATCGGAACACACTTCCGTATGATTATGTTGTACAGGTGGGCTAGCTGGCTTAAGCCTTATTAGGTAATGTTGTATTTCTAAGGCTTTAGAGTTGTCATAGGTCTGCAAAACCGTTGATTTAAGGCTATTTACGTGCACGGTACTTATCGTTTTGCAGTCTACCCCAATTTCTAAGTCACGTGTAGAATTTAAATTAATATTAAATAAGAAGCTTTTTCCTTTAGCGCCTAGAATAAGATGAGCTCGGAAATATAATTAAGTAAACAATTTGATATCAGGGATTCCCAGCGGTGGAAACATTAAAAAGGCTGACTATCCTATACAATCTAATAATGGTTAATGGTGGTTGCTACAGTAGCACACTTGGTTCAGGTTTTCAAGACTTGTCAAGTCTTGGCATAATGTGATGGGTCTAATGCATCTCCGAAACGGCTGGACCGGTTTTGACGGGATTTTCACTGGGATAATTGAAACGGTGACGAAAATAACCTTACTTATCCTGTTTTACGATCCTAACGAGGACGAAGCCACGGGCATTAGCTAGCTATAAATAAATGAGCCAGTGATAAGTACCTACACAAAATAGTAATTTGATGGGAATAAATTCTAGTCAACGCCCATAAGCGTTTTCATTATCTCTGGTCCTTCCATATTTAATATGAATGCAGTTGTTTATGTCTTAAAATACAAGCTTCTGCCTCAATGACAGGATGTCGATTTCTACTTAGTGTGAATTTTGAATAATCCTTTCTTAGCGCTCGCCTACGTCATAAAATGAAAACTTGCACAAAATTTTTTTTTCAATCTCCTCGGCCCTGTCGATTCGGCTGCTCGTTGATGTCAGTCAGTTTTTCCTTTATATATTATTTACTTATTCAGTTCATTTTCAACGGCCAGTCGAATTAAAAAAGCTAAACAGGAACGAGAATACCGTCACCCCCTATATGGGCACCAACTCCCACCTGCGCGATTGAAGAGTCGTAAGTTTTTTAAGATTTACGACCTCTTTTGAGAATTGCGTTTCGAACCAGAGACGCAAACTGTGGAGGAAAAGATATCTCACTCCTCCAAATTTCATTTCTCCGGCAGAAAATCTGCCACTAGGACACGAACTGCAGTGGGCAATCTGGAAATCTCTAAACCGATTGCGGGCTCAGGCTGGACGCTGCAGTCTTTGACCCATCGCAAATACAGTGGCAGTGTGGAGCCTCTTCTCAGGATCTGCGTCACCTCCTTTCCTGCCCAGCTTGCACAACTGACTGCACCTTCCACGACTTATGCGAGGCCAACAATAGAGCGGTCCAGGTGGCTAAATATTGGTCGGGCCAAATTAGTCAGATCGACACGAAAGAAGTTCATAGAATGGAATAAACTTTATTGTACACCAAAACAGTAACAAAACTTTGTTTTTTGTTAATTTATGTATTTATTGCTTTACACACAAAAGCACAATAAAATTACAAACATAAAATTTTATTGTGCTTTTGTGTGTTGATCTTGTTGCATCAAATAAATGTTTTATCTATCTTATCTATCTAACTTTTGAAATAATTTATATCTATGGGTATAACGGCGGTGTTATCGCTAACAGCGATTTCTACCACCAGACCAGTGTACTATGCCAAATCGAATGCCAAATAATCGAACATCAATTAATCGAACAGTTTAAATCGAACATCTATTTAGATGTTCGATTTAAATTGTCGAATCGAATGTTTAGGTATTGCATCGAGCGGCCAACGTTTCGCACATTCATTCTATCGAAATACTTTTTTATATAGAATGGCCGCTCGATCAAGTACCTAAACATTCGATGTTTTGAACAATAGACATATTGAGTGTTCGATTTATTAACCATTCGATATTATAAATGTTCGAGTAAATAGATGTTCGATTATTTGGCATAGTACACATTCCCTACCAGACAACCTTAGCACGGATTGCAAGAACTTAAAATAAATAAAAAGGGGATCCGGATAGTCTGCTTCATTTTAGTTACTTACCTATTTTTTTTTTTTCAGAAGAATGACCAAGTTATTTGTTTCTGAAACCGGTATTCCACGCTATAATCCGTCGTGTCACGCACAGGATGTGGTCGCAGTCACAATAGGAAAGGACAGGCCTTCAGTGACAGAAGGAAGCCCGCTGCAATGACATTTGTATTGAAACGAATTTCATAGCAAATCGACCTTTGTAGATTAGCTCTGGTTATTTGGTGATAATGCTGTTCATGGTTTTCTATACAATTGTTTTAATGACCGTCACGTCTGTGATGCTTTGTAATTTTAAATTTCCTTATCACGTAGCAGGCAGTTGTAAGATCAACAGTGCTACCACGTGCTCTTAAGGCGATCCAGTTTACGACCTAAACTGAACTGGGGATGGAGCTATACAAGGTGTAAGGGACAGCCCTCCACAAAGTTTGCCTTGCTCAGTAGACGAAACTGAACAACCTTCCACAACACTTTTTTTCAGGAAACGAAAAAAATAATTCGCCTCATCATACAAAATTATAAACTTGATTGGACAATTTGTATGGAGGAGGCCGATTTTTTTTTCGTTTCCTGAAAAAAAATTTTATGTAAGGTTGTTCAGTTTCGTTTACTGAGCAAGCCCTTAAAGTTTGTGGAGAGCTGTCCCTTACACCCTTTATAGGGCCTGTAGCCCTCTTTTTCGGTCGCACTCCTGAAATTTTAACACGTCATGATGAGTCCAATGTTAAGAACTAGATTTTATAAATCCACACTAATATTATAAATGTAAAACTAACTCTGTCTATCAGATACGACGGTTAAACTACAGAGCCGTTTATAATGTTTCTCATACATTAGGTAAACTGCAATAGAGTTAGAACGTTGAAGTAAACACAGTAAGTTACCCTACCCTTATACCCTTGACATGGGGTTGTGTCGCTTTTTCAGAAAATATGTAATCTTGTTTTAATAATGTTGAGATCTTTTAATTACGAGTAATAATTTAATTTATAATTCAACCAACATAACAATTTAATTTTATAATACATATTTAAAATTAGGCAATAAAATAATTTAGAAGCAAAATACAATTTTAATAGAATGAACAGTATTGAGTGTGAGCAGAGAGAAAAATCTCGACATTTTTTGTTTTTGGTCTTAATATTTGCTGAATTTCCTTTATTTAAATGTTTCAATATGTCTATCATTTGTGTGATTTTGTAGGTTCCTTGGGTTTAAAACAGTAAATAAAAACCAAACTGACACCTTTAGGATTCCATTTATTTTACCTTCACATATCCAATAAATAATTTATATCATAAAACACATCTAGGTCTACAATACAGACACTATAATTATCTGGTAGGTACGCAATTACTCATATAACATGTTAGAAACACCCATTACTTAATTATTTGTATTTATTAGAACGAATCCATTAACAAGAAATGGATATGTCACCGAAAAATTGCAAAACCAGTAAGATTGTAAAAAAATCGCGAGAAATTGTAAACTAAGTAAATTTTTCTCAATGGGACACGATTATGTTGGAAACTAATGGATTTGGATGTATCGAAAAATTATAATCAAATAAGGATTTATTACAATCATACCGAGTCAGCAATTTTCTGGTGACAGATTTAATGGAATATGATTGTTTGAAGAGGAATAAAAAATGTCTATATTCCACTTCTATGTATTAAACTCATCTATATTTGCATTGAAGTAAGGGATGTTTATATCACGTTAATTTACGATTAAGAGTCATCTTTATTTTTGTGACAATTTTATATATCGACTCTTTACGCTATTACGGGCGTAAATACCATTTTTGGAAAATTACTTTTGATGCAATTTTTCACGCTCTTTCGATCGGTACATTTAAAATTGGGCTACGAAGGCCTCATAGTTGTAAAACACTAGTTCGTAAATCTTTTTAGTTTTTATACTCGTATGAAATTTAGAGTTACGCCCTTTGTAGCACAAGGAGTCTATGTTTTATGGAGAAGTGCTGATAAGACATCATTTGGTAGGTGTGGGCAGAGCTAACAATATAATAAGTTGTCCATAATTATCTAATATTGATGAATATAAAAAAAAAACTGCATGGAATCTGCCCACGCGATTTTGGAACTATTAGGTTCATTTACTATTAACTCATGTTTTTTTGCATTTTACAGGTCAGTGTCATTGCCAAATTATATATAGTTTAAAATATGATCGGCGGGCATAATATTTATTTATTTATTAAAACATTATGCAACACAAAGACGGACTTAATGCATTAAGAATCCTACCAATCAACCTACGGTGGTTTAAGGTTTTTTTTTTTACTATAAATTATAAATAGGCTCGCGTTTGACCATTACCTCATCTGATGGTAAGCGATGATGTGGCCGACGATGGAGCACGCTTGCCAAGAAGTACCCTATTCACTCTTGAAAAACACAGGAGTAGCAGGGGATTCCACTCCTTAGCTGTACGCACAATTGGACAGCGTTATGTAAGAACGGATTAAGAGAATTTGAGAAAATGAACGCTGTGCATTATGGACAGCGTTTATTTTTTCAAGTTCTCTATAGTGTCGCTTACTCTCTTCTTACATAACGCTGTCCAATTAATGTATTCCCAAAACGCTTAATACGTGTGGGTGGGATGTCCCTAGATATTTATTTACGGAATTATAATCAGCCTACAGAATTATATAACCCTCTTAATTCGTCTTACCCTATAGAATAGTTACTTCATTGAAAAGTCATCCAATAGGGTAAAACGAACTCAAAGGGTTTTATAAATGATTAAAATTTCGTAAATAAATACGTATTACACCCGCCAATCACATTTTAATCCACGACAGAGTTCTGCAAAATGCTAATAACTTAAAAAAAAGAATTTTGCAGGCTTTCCTAGATTACGCCAAAGACTGACAAACGGGCAAACTACTTAGTTCATTTCTACTTGTCGTTATTTCTACAATAATTTTGCCAAGATGGCGGTAATCAGAAGACAGATACGCTTCTTATTTAATCATGGAATACAAAGCAAGATTGTTATGGATGAGTTACAGTATCATTAGCTCTTTATTAAACATAATTATCACATACGCTAGACATTTAGCACGATGCATATACACAGCTATCTTAACAATTAACATCAATACTTTTAATACTATTACAATATAGCAACACTACGTTTGGGTGCTGTGTGAGTGAAATGTACGGATTTATTATACTTATGAGTATACTAGCGACCCGCTTCGGCTGTTAAAAAAATCTTGTAAATTCCCGTCTTTTTTCTTTTAATAATATGTGATGCCATCTAGCCGATTTCGGCCACAGCGACCGCGTTCTTTGGCTCTTTATAGTGGTTGTGAGCTCAGATCTGCTGCTCTGTCATGTGACTTGCATATCCATCTTTGGCCGAAAATCTCCGAGCACAGATCGGATATGTTAGGACACCATTAACGACATAATAAATTATATTTGCATATACTTTACAGCTAAATCTTCCTCATAAATCCCACCGTTTATTGGTGAAATCCGTATGAAAATCTGTTCAGTCGTTTTTGAGATTATCTCGAACAGACAGACAGACGTGGAGAGATACTTTATTTTATAATATCCAGGGTTATTAGTAAAACATTAACAACCTTGCAGGTAAGTATTAAAAATGTATGTAAGTCACTCTGCAGAGTCTGAATAAGTCTGCATTGTGACTGAATGATGGAATGAACGGATTTATTTTTATTGCTTTGAAGTACGTACATTTCATTCACACTCGCACACAACATAATATTTGAATACGTCGTGAATTATAATAACGGCAAATAATTCTACATCTAAATACATAGACTATCATAAAACGAACAGTGCAGTTTGTCCTATGGCAAATAAACTTTAATAAATAGCTTGTTTTTATAACAACATATTTTAATCCATTGATTGGTCCGTACTTGTTCAAGCGTTTTGGTAGGTACTCGTCAGGTTACGTACTTTTGGGAACTAACAAGGCATAATAATTGCATATATTTATTAGCTATAGCATTGTTTGTTATGTTCCCAGTGTAATTTAATAAAACTATGAGCTTGGGGCTGTTTAACTGTTATATTTATTTAGGATACGAATCTAGAAATCATAGGACACTTTAAGTGGTGTTTTTCAACACTGCACATTTTAGTCTATAATCTAATAATTTCTAGATTCTTTACTAAAATACCTTCACCATTTGTGGACAAAAGTTGTAGGGCTAAGTAAATTTATGAGTCCAATTTATACGGTCCGGATACCCTAAATAGAGATACACTCAAACATTTTACTGTGTTAGTAAATAATGATTCACTAACATGGTAAAACCCAAAATATATTCGCATTAAACTTTGACATATTTATAAATAATCTTTCTACAATTCCGTTGACACCATAATTTATAGAATAAGTGACACTGGAGAGACTAAGCAGAAATACTCTCAACAAAAATATAACTATATCGCTGATGTCAAAAAGAAAAGCCTAAAAACTAACCTAACAAATGCTAAACGACACTAAAAGCTAGCGAACGAGCATCAAATCAACACGTAAA
This sequence comes from Mythimna albipuncta, assembly GCA_929112965.1. NCBI lineage: Eukaryota > Metazoa > Arthropoda > Insecta > Lepidoptera > Noctuidae > Mythimna > Mythimna albipuncta. The sequence goes on along the minus strand of OV815961.1, from coordinate 21,423,700 downwards.
GCGATAAATCAACATGAGAACACCAACGTAACTTAAAATCACAATAAAAAAACATCACCAAACTTAACAAGTTTCATAGTAACGCTGATAATTTTTTTATTATAATAATTTTAAATAATCCTTTATATTCATCTTTATTAATAGTAATTATGTTTATTATTTGTTATAATGCTATTTTCGAATAACCAATGGATTTTTAAAAGCGTGCAGACTGTAAGCCATATTGCAGACTTTTAATGATAAGTGATATTGCAGACTTTCCTCATAATAATTCATTTCCACTCCTTTTTTCTTTTAATCCCCTTATCTTTGCTGGTATAATATGTACCATATTACTTATAATTTCTAACTATTTAAAGAAATTTTAATTAATTCCAAATTGCCAAACACGGTCAAAAAGACATTACAATCAAATAATAAGGCCCAAAACCTATTACTAATCAATAAAAAAACAAGTGTAGGTATTTCAATCAATTATTAATTTATAGTGACATTGTAAAAGAGTGGCCTAAGTGATAATTAATTATTCTGACAATTCGTTTACGTACCAAAAAGGAAACTCTCAAAAAGTCTTTAGCACATGTAACAGTCGTTCGTTATTCAGTCTAAAGCATAAATACAAATGCATTATTCCCTGTCTAATCCAACAAAAACTTTAATAAAAAATATACACTACTGAACTAAGCAATTAGGGAACATTTTTTCGATATTGTTTTTCCTTTTGTGAATCTTTTCTTTCTAAACTTGAGTTTGTAAGGAATACTTAGTTCAGCGGTAAACATATTACATTTACAAAATAAAATGAGCTTTACTGTTATCTAAGCGCAATACAGGCCCTTTAGGCCAACCTAAAGCAATCCGACTATTTCAATACATTTAAATTAAAGACAACTAAAAATAAACTATAAACAAAATAATAGATTCAATACAAACTGTATGAGGCATTTGTTTATACTACACATAAAAATTCGAGGAAGAATTATACTATAAATACTTATTTAAATATAGTAATGTCTTTACAGACTTTTATAAATCAATTTGAGTGGTTTAGAATAAAGAGGACACATGTTTTTTTTTTTTATAGATTTTTCAGTTTTTTGAAGACGAAGATAGCTATGCCCTTATTATTAGCACAAAAACCACATTTAATTTATTTTTATTATGTGTATTTAAAGGCGGATACAGACTTTGCGAGGCATGCGTCACGCACGGCGCACGGCCAATGCTACGCAAGCACAAGCCTCACCACAAACATGAAGACAAACAAATGAAGCATTTGCTTCGCACGCCATAGCTTGACCCGAGTTTATGTTGATACATAATATTGTTTACACTCACACTTCAAGTAGAGGCATTCGCTGTGTGCCGTTCGCGGCGCATGCCTCGCAGTCTGTATCCACCTCAGCACAAACAAGTTTGAAAGAGATAATCAGACGATTTGTCCCTAAGTTTTTTACCATGTATGCCAATAACCAATCTTACTTTTTATCAACCTCTTTCAAGCTTGCTAGTTAAATACACAACTTACATTTATTATTAAATGACAAATAATAAAGATTAAATATCATTTTATTTATCATTTAATAACTCTACACACAAACATCACTATTTTTTGCTGTAGATATTATTTTATAATTATTTTAGCCTATATTACCACTATAAAGTAATTAAATTCAATATAATTATAATATTATATCTCCCGAAGGATAATGCTATGTAGTATGGGAGATGAATAAATTATTTTCTATGCATATTTCTATATATGGACTGAGTGTATCATTCACTTTGATATTTTTTCTTTGGTAGTTGGAATAACGTATTAAATTCTATTCTTTTTTTTTGTAAACCAACTCGTGGCTAGAATATTATTTTTTTAAATTGAGATAAACTAGTGCTTGACTGCGATCCCACCTGATGGTAAGTAGCGATGCAACCTTTGATAACACTGAATAGCTCGATCTCAGAGATTAACCCTTGAACCGCTTACGTCGTCGAGTGTTTCGTGTCCTAATCGCCAGAGTCATGTATACACGACTGGGTACTACATCTCGTTTAGCTCTTCAACCTCCATAAGTGATAGAAGAGCTGATGAGATGGAGTATTTGGCGAGCCTGACAGAATAAACGAGAGAGTATTCGTCAGATATAACAAACGACAGTTTATAGAAAGGTGACAATCTATTGTAGATTCTGTTGATTGCGGCTGACACAGGGGAAAAAAATGGGTTGTGGAGGTCTGATAGGAAGTCGCCTTGTAAAATACTGGTAGTCTGCTGCGCCCGATAAGATTGGAGCCGAATCCCTCCACAATCTAGTAGCGAAAGGGCTGAGCAGATATTATAGATACATCGCGTAATAAGGTACTACTCGATTAAATTGACGTCCAAATATTGATTACAGACAAGTTTATAAACCAAACATCGATAATTCGATCTAATATAAATAAGGCCTGATTTTTCAATAGTCAAATAACTGCCGTCGGTAACCCTAACGTGTATGGCTACCTTAACGAATAAATATGGCGGTTTGACATATTTTCTATACAGAAATTGTCAAACCACCATTTTTATTTCTGAGTTAACAAATAAAAATGACTACCGGAATATCAGGCCTAAGAATATCATTTCGCAGGAATGATTTAGTGTCACCAAAATATTTGCGTCAATTTCAAGAGGGGATTTGTGACCTTTTGCTTCTACATCAAGACGTTCAAAACGTTAGGTTATTCTGAACTGGTATTTATGCACAACAGGCTTAGGTAAATGAGTTGTCGTTCCCGCCAAACGTTAACTACAAATGTATAGTAATGAAATTTCCTGCAGAGAAGTCACGTGACAAGTGACATGACAGGTTGTCAGCCATTGATTTTATATTAGTGTTTGGCAGAAACGCTAACCAAATATACATTTGTCTAAACCTCCTGAACATAATGTTGGAGTCCGTTTATCAAAGTAAATGACAATCACAATTTTAGACTAGAACAAATGTATTCCTTGCAAGGTACGCGGGATATGTTCAACCTTAGAGAACATTTACACTATACGGATAAGTCGCTGCGTTTTTAGCATACAATTTCTTACAATATCATCTCGCTTTTATCACTCTCACTCTCGTTTCTAAAAGAAGATTCATTTCGCTACCACGTGACAAGACAACTAGTGCTTGACTGCGATCCCGCCTGTTGGTAAGCAGTGATACAATCGTTGATGGTGAATCGCACTAGTTTATTAAAAGCCGTTTCAAGCTAAGCTTAGTTTAACTTCAACTCTTCATTATAGTAGGGGCTTCAATTTTTTTTTTCCAATATCACGTGAGTACTGAGATAGTGAAATTTAGTTTAAACGTTCTTTAAATGAAATATAAAAAACAAATTTACCTCTCACGGACTTAAATAGACACAAAGGAACTTTACAAAAGTACCTAAGATTGCGTAATAACGTTCAGCAATTCTTAAAACTGTCACACTTTCCAATCACGACTAAACCAATTTCACTATAACCTAACAAAGACATACCCGTATATTTCATCGACCACCAAAAACGCAGCGATCTCCGTCAAGTGTAAAGTCCACCGTATGCCTGCTGTGACCATCTAACATTACCTGAATTGAACTAACGCACTGCGTCTAAGGTACCAGGTTCAGTATATTCCGGTGTTCCAGAGATTCCTTCAGAGCGTAGAACAGTTGCAGCTGCTGTTCGGGTTTCAGGTTGTAGACCTGTGAGAGAAAGGAAAAGTCAGCATTGTTCTTCCGAACTACACGACATGTAACCAAAGTAATGTACATCCTTATACACCCCATTTAGAAATAAGATAATTAGGAATTAGACTATTTGAGTTCAGAATTTTGCATGTTTTTTTTTTAATTAGTTTTTTAATTGTTGGCAAACAATATAAGGAATCGAAAATATGGTTTAAATCAATTCAGTAGTCTATTCTGAACATGCTACATTCAGGATGTGTGTTTATAATTTTTATTTAGTTATTTGACATCACATATCAACTCAATGTATTCATAGATAATATTTACAAAACCATATAATAAATTAATCAATATAATATTATACCATGCAATTAAATTTATACAATGTAAAGCAATCAATACAATATAATTATTTTATTTATTACATTATACTCAATCTCGTTCAACTCTTCAATTCCCTTATGGGACAAAAGAGCTAACGAAATGAAGTATTAGGTCGTGAATAGGCGATCTTGGCGCAATGGACACTAAAATATTTGTCAGATTATCCCGACGTAAGCAGTTAAAGGGTGGTGACTTGCCTGCTGCAACAGTTTCTGCGGCGTGGCGGTACGTATGAAACTGGTGATGTACACGTTCACGAAGGTGGCCATCAGGAATTGGCAGTCGAAGCGGTCCATGATGCCGCCGTGGCCGGGGATCACGTCGCCGAAGTCCTGGAGTTGAGTGAACATTGATTAGAGGGATCATCAGCTAATATTAAGCAGTTAGAAAATCAGCCTGAAAGTTTTATTTAAATTCTGGTTATGGAGTAATGGTAACTCAGTAGTATCGGCTTCGACTTCCGAGTCATACATCAGGAGTTCTAACCTAGGCGGGTCCTTTACTATCTGTGTAATTTATTTCTCCACCACTGCTTTCGAAATAGTGAAGGAAAAGATCTTGAGGAAACCGGCACGTCCCTAGAACTAAAAGTTCGATTAAGTGACATGCACCAATCCGAATTGGACCCGCGTGGTGGATTATGGCCCATTATACCTTAAGAGGAAGCCTGAGTCCCGGCTGTGGGAAATTGTAAGGCTGATAATGCTAAAGCTTTTTGCCTTCAGATGTCTAATGCTAGTGAATTACCTTGATCTTGAACGCGCGTTTAAATCCAGAAGCGAAGAATCCTCCGAAAGGCCCGATGACAGAGCTGAACGTGCTGAGACACAGCGAGTGGATCATGAAGGGGTAGATGTTCATCGTCTCCAGGCCCAACTGGAAGTAAGAGAAAATGGAGTTAAGGGGATGCATCTCGACATACATTTTCACTGTTTTTCATACAACCGCTCTTACGCGATTATGACGTTCTTACACATTTTTCATCCGATATTTTGGAAACACATTATCTTGTGGATATTATCTAGGCTTCTATGGAAATTTACTCAAAAACTAAAAAAGTACAACCATACAAGCCTAGAAAATTTTATCAAGATTCTAAATAATGACAATGTTTTTCAAAAACTTTTAATTGTTTAAAAAAAAAACACGTATTTCTTGGAACAAGTTTCGTAAAATATTCGAGTAAATCACGGAATTACTGAATGCCAACAGAGTTTTCAGGTCTTGTCACTCTTTTTTCGCGTTGACTTTCCGTCAAACATCACGTTGGATTGCGTTAGATGAAGTAACAAGATTTTAAACCATGCTCAATGTTTACGCTATGCGAGTGGAAAAGCAGCCTCTTAAGTCGTGTAGTATCACATTAATATTATGAAGGTGAAAGTTTCTGAGAGTATTTTTTTTTAGGTGGGATATCATCGAATTACTTCTCCCGTTCTAGAGCGGAGCGAGAGGGCGTGTCAGACTTTTAGGGCTATATTTCACGGACACCATGGCGGCGCCACCAGTCGCCGCTTCCAACAAAATGTATACAGCTCTGTAGAGAGTTACTCACCTAGTGTCCGTTTAGTTGCGCAACCAATTTGGTGGCGATTAACTCGGACGTGTGGCGACTCTGGTGTCTGTATGGTGTCTAGTTTGGTAGATGACCCGGTGAAATATAGCTTTTACTGACTTTAACCCGCACCTATGTTTCTTCTTTGCCTTGCGTACTAGGACCTCGGAGTTCCCTTTCGGACAATAAATGGCCCCAGTAGACTTCGGCCCTGCTGAGGCCCTACAAAACCGTAGGGCTGACATTTTTTTGAGACGGCCGTGGATCTCTACGCGCCCTCGACGACTCAGGTTCGATCCGGACGGCGAGCTACTCATTGCTGGTCAACCACAAGCCCATATCTACGGGGTCTGAAAATCGCGATAGGAGTCCCGGCGGCTGGGCTAGGGTGTAAGGAAGTTCGTTCCCTCACGCTTGCGGCCGCTTCCTTTACTAGCATTATTGCTTCACAGGCGACCGCCTGCCACTCCTCTTCGCTCTGGACCATAGCCAACCCAGCGCGAGAGAGTATATGTGAGTATAATGTTGATGTGGTTCCCTCTCCTAGAGAGGCCTGAGTCCCAGCAGTGGGAACATTAAAAAGGCTGATGATGATGATGGTTACTAGAACCTAACCGTGTCCTTCAGTTACCCTTTGCGTTCCTTATCTATGGTAGCACGCATATTACTTTTACCAATATTTCAGGCGATCACTTATCTATATTTTACGTGCGTGGAGTACTGATTATGTTGACATAATCAGCGCATACTTCGCAATCATAACAATATTCTGTGATAAGGATTAATCCTTACTACAAAACATTGCCATGATTTTGGAAAGCTTTCCACAATTTCTAATCATAAACTACTCGACTAACTGAATACTACCGAAATAGTTTGTCGTCAATCACTTATTCGACCTTATTTCCTCAGCATTAAGGTTGTAAACTGTTTAAAGTTACAAGCCTCTATTTTAGTTTTATTTTCCTTTAAGTCATTTCTCTCAAACACATACATTTTTTATTTTAAATTAAAATGTTGTATAGTTACTTACTCCCAATTTCTGATTTAAGAAATTAAAGTTGAGTATTTCTTAAACTCTACTTTAGCCTGAAAACCTGTCAAAATTTGGCTCTTAAATATGGTTTGAGACGTTCTTAACTTAAAATACTCAATTCCAGAAACCCGCACTAAATCAAACAATTAAAATAAATCGAAAAAAAAAAAAATTAATGTGGGAAATCATCTAATGATTTCTTGCACTCTAGGGCAGAACGTGAGGACGTGTCATACTTTTACTGACTAAATCTACAACTATGCTCCTTCAGTTGCGTTTTACGATCTAGGACTACGGGAACTTTTCAAAAGTCGACCAATAAACGACTGGTAAAATTGTCACAATCAGCCTAAAACCCCTATAGCCCCTAAAACCGATTTAGTTTCTAATCTACAACTATTCGATCTTATTCCCTTAGCATTAAGGTTGAAAATAGGTTGGCTAGGAACTTTCGAAGCATTTACAACAAAAAAAAAAACTAGTTATGTACTTACAACTTTCATAAAAGGCTGCATGAACTGCGGGGGCGTGTATTCTTGCAGCCGGAACAGCAATGAAGGCTCACAGTCCATAGTCATACGGCCGAGGGAGTCCGAGTATTCGATGGGGCACACCAGGTAAGGGTATTGACACATCATGTAAGACATCTGCGGAAGAGAAATGACACTTTTCATTAGGAACAAAAGGACTTTTTGTATATAAATTGTAGTACTTTCTAAATGTTGTAGTAGGTAATCTTAAAGAAGTAAATGTCGTAATAGAACAAAATGTAACAGGAAATCTTGTAGTAGCTAATCTTGTAGTAGAAGAAATGTAGTAGTTATTGTTTTAGTAGAAAAAATTTACCTAATAGTAAATTTTGTAGTAGGAAGTTTTGCAATAGCTAATCAAATAATTTTTGTAGCTATCCGATTAGTATAACATTAAGAAATAATAATTGTTTTCTATAAAAAGTATACAGTTATTTCTTATGCTATCTCATTCTCAGAACACCGTCAATCTTAAAATCAATCTTACCGACAGCAAAATCATTTTCAACATTAATTTGTCACTTACCACCAATCCAAAAGCAACAGTAGATATTCCTCCACCAATGAACCCTTCCCAGGTCTTCTTAGGACTCAGCTTGATCAGTGGTGTCTTGCCGAAGAAGAAGCCAAACACGTATGCCATGACGTCATTGCATATAATCATGGAGACTGGTACTATGAACCATATTAGACCTGGAACAAGAAAACAAACTATTAGGTATGCAATTTACTGTTTTCCGCACTACTGTGGAAAAATTCTGGCGTTAGCTCAAGCCGCAATTTAATATTTTTATCGTATCACGCTGGTCGCTAAGCGGACTCCTCGAGTCGGGCGTCAAAACCCATTTATTTATTTCTTTCTAAGTATAATGAAAAGCGTCGTTTGATACACGCGGAAATTTGTCTTTGCAGCACTCGGCTCCATAACACTCTCGCCAACGGCTCGGGCGAATTCCGCCTCGGTCGCAATGACAAACTTTTTCCACTTATCAAACCATACGTCGGTGAAGTCAATTATACCTAGTACGGAAGCTTGAGAACGGGTCTAAAGTTGTAATGACGTCACATTACTTTGACAGTCTGGGCTGAGTTGAGAGTTTGCAGACTTGAACTGATAAAAGTTGCAATTGCATGGATGTGGTCCCCTTTTCTACTGCGCGGCTGCAGACAATGAAGGAAAACATCGTGAGAAAACCGTCATGTCCTAGAGCCAAAAATACGAAGACGTGTCATTCACCAACCCGCACTGGGCTCGCGTAGTGGATTACGGTCCTTTCCCTCTCCTAAAGAGGAGGCCTGAGTCCCAACAGTGGGAACATTAAAAGGCTGATTATCTTTTTGGCTGCAGACAGGGCAGCTGCGCAGCTGGTGCAGTTCGCCAGTAAGAAACTAAAGTAACATCGTTTTGAGTTCAAATACCGTCTTAAACAATCTAACCAATTTGTTTTGGCGTTTGCAGTGGCTAGATAGAAGATGCCAATTGGTGTAATTTACTCGTATCTTTTTCTTCAATTAATGTTCATTGAACTTAGCCATAGATACGGCCGACAACAAATGGTCTCGTAGATTAACCGACCATTCTTGGTAAGGTAATAAATAAACAGAATCTGTCATCGTTCAGAAAATAATGTCGCTGAACAATTTCATTATCAAAAAATTGATATAACTTAGTCTGTTTATTTGTTTTTACACGCTGCAGCACGCCCAAAACACTGACAACCCTAAATCTATCTCCTTTCTTTTAGTCCATCCATAGGTTGTCTGTAAGAGATCGCCCTGTGCGATAAGACCGCCCATTGTAAACCTTTTATTTAAATGTTTTTCCTGTATTTTTTGTGTACGTGGTGTAGGTACAATAAAGATTAGAATAAATAAATAATATAATAATAAATAAATATTTTTTTTAATATTTTTAAATGTTTTATTTATTTTATATTGAAATATTTAAAAATGTAATTTATAATATGTAATTTTGAAGAATAAATAAAACAAGGGAGGTAGTCACACAACGCAAAATACTACTCCAGTGATTAGTGTACAAAATTTCTTACAGTGGTAGTACACAACATATTATTATGTCAGTTGGTTGGTAGACTAGCGTGGGAGCTCTCCAACCAACCGTATTTTTACTAAACTATCCACCTCCCTGCATCGTTTATCCTCCATGCTGAGGGTCATGACATCGACGAATAACTTTTTTGTGGATGCCACTGAGGACTACATTTTGCCATGTAATCTTATCTACGGCGATGTTATGGCGTCGCAGACTGCCGTCGGCAGGATTTGGTCTGACCAACAGATCCTAGTAATTAGTTTAATTCTCTAGTCCTGCCTCTGGGTCTTTTCCCATCTACTTTTCCTGTGAGCAATAGCTTTTGCAGGTTATTATCTCTCTTCTGGCAATGTTACTAAACTAACTTTTGGTGGGTAAATCATCCAATGACATTCCTCGCTCTTGGGTGGAGCGGCAGCTTGTTGGGCGGGTTAGACTTTTACTGACTAAAACCCACTCCTGTTCCTACGTTGCCTGTCATACCAGGGCAGAGTCTTCCTTTGAGAAGCAGTCCCTTCGCCCCAGTAGGCTTCTACCCTGCTGTGTCCCTACAGTTTGCTGATATCTCCTTGAGGCGCGCGTGGAACAGTACGCGCCGTCTACGACTTGGGCTCGGTTCGGTCGGTTACCGGACGATCAGATGGCTACCTATCCATCGCTCGCCAACCGCAAGCCCGCGCCTACGGTGGTCGGAAATTGGCAAACTGTATCTACCAATAAATATAACGTTTAATCGTTTAACCGATCTAAATGCTCTAAAAGATCATTTCCAGTCTACAAAAGCGCTACAATTTACATATCTATCCAGTCATATCACAAACACATCCGGTGGTTACCGCTGTTAGCCGTTACATCGTTTTAAACACGATACATCATAATACACACACTACGTTCAAACTATGTTATTGGTGGACCAATCAAAGATTGTGTAACTGTTGTAGGCATACCGCAGAAATGGCCATTTTACGATGTGGCTATATCGTTTTATGTTTTCTTTATTGACGTTGAGTGATAACATTAAAGAAGGGTCTCTTTACAAATGGCTGTGGGACTGTGAAGCAGTAAAGATTTAATATATTTTTGATTATACTTTGGTACGCCTATAATCGTGGGCTGCGGAAATGTTCTAAAAAGTCACCGCAGCCCTGGAACGCAAAGAGCAGCTGAAGGAACACGGGTGGGTGTTAGCCAGTAAAAGTCTGACACTCTCTCTCGCTCTACGCAAAGCGGGAGATGTTATTTGACGACAACCCAAAAAAAAATCTTTAGATTGTAGGTAAACTCTTGCAATGTTCTACAGTTCAGAGAGCTTTCTTCGTCAGTTATTACATAAGGTATTAATTGCTTTTAAAGCAAGATAACTGTTTACCGCCGTCATGACGCATCGCATAAACGTGTGACAGCAATGAGAAGACCATCAAACTATTTCACGATACCATCATATAACGTTTTTCCTGATATCTACAAACTAGGTAACTTTAAGTCAAGAGTGAATAGCTGACTTCTAGGCAAGCGTGCTCTACCGTCAACCATATCATCGCTTATGGTCAGGTGAGATAGTGATCAAGTGCGAGCTTATCAACCCATTCTAAGGTTGTCTGGTAGACATCGCTGTCAGTATAAAAACCGCGCAAAAATCCATAATAGCCGAACTCAGGTCACCCATGAGACTCATCACCATATGCCAAAGAAGAATATTTGATTTCTTTGGCCACATTGCCAGAAAGAAAGGTAGATGACAGGAAAAGTAGATGGGAAAAGACCCGAGGCAGGAGTGCGTTACGTTGGTCAAACCAAATCCGTGTTACACTGGAGAGCACAGTCTGCGACGCTATCCACATCGCCGAAGATAGGACAACATGGCGAAATATAGTCCACAAGAAAATTATTCGTCGAGGTCACAATCCTCAGCATTGAGAATAAACGACGCAAAGAGGATAAAAACCGCCATTGTACCCATAGATTTAAGTTGATGTCTAAGTTGTGTCACAATTATAATAAAAAAAAGCTTTGGCCATATCGCTCGTATAACTTTGTACTTACATTCAATGAAATTACCGGTCATTTCATGAAAAGATCAATTTCAAGTATCTGACTACGACACAGACGTAATAAAAGTGACCCATTTCTGTTAAATGGCTACACCGAATGGATACGGTTATTAGTTTTATTACAAGAAACAATACAATACTAATAAATGATAGGTGAAATGTGACGTTTTTTTGAGATTTATTGAACAGGAATAGGGTTACAGAATAACAGGTTTTTGTAGAAATAAGGCACAAATATATTGGTAACTAGCTAACCCGGCGAATTTCGTACCGCCTAACAGTCAATGAATGAAGTATATCTTTCAATATAGTCAACCAATTGCGATGAAACCAAGCCTAAGTAATATAGCAAGTTACACACAATTTTAATTTATAAAAGTTATCTACATCGATTTCGTACATTTTACGTGATGCGCACACAACTAAAAACTACAACAGATTTACTATATGTATAGATTTCTGAATATCAACAACATATATTATTGGTAATTTCTAAATATCAACAATCACAGACAGAGAATTAAATTCATCCTCTTTGAGTTTTTAAACACGTATCAATCTCATTTTTCCCAATTATTTTAATAACTAACTTTTGCCTGCGACTTCGTCCGCGTACATAAAATATAGCCTATGTCACTCAGAAATAAAGCAGTTTTCTATTATCGGTGAAAAAATTTAAGCAATCGAACCAGCACTTCCAGAAATTACCTACTACATAACAAAAAAACAAATTTTACCTCTTTATTGTATTAGTGTAGATTTAATGTATTAACAAACTCAGAAACTATATTGAGAAAATATTTGGATATGATTTTTAAATATATCCAGTCCCCTCTAAATCTAAATTTATTAATACCGGATCTTATAACCTTAGCAACCAACCAACGCCAGGGAAATTAATGAAACCCCGAATCGATTAAGCCTCGATTTTAATTCAATAAAGCCCTAAAGGATTTTGCCCCTCACGCATGGCCTTTGGGAATAGACATTGAGGCTATTCATTAATGTCGGGTAGGATCAATATTTACATACAAGTGGAATATGGATTAAATTTTGATATTCGACGAAGCACTGTACCTTACTGTCGCGTCGTGTAAAGACACAAGTAAAATGTTGATTTTTTAGGTAGGAAACCGTCAATCAACCCCTCCCGCTCTGGGTGAAGGGAGAAGGAGTGTCAGAATTTTACTGATTAAGAGCCGGGTCACATGTTCACGATGAGCGGCATCGTTAACGCTTTTTTTTATGCGATGGGAAAAATCATCCTATGACAACCCAGACTCTTACTGACTAAAAAACCCATCCCGTTCCTTCAAGCCTTCATACCGGGGCTCGAGCGCCCTTTCGGATAACTCTGGCCCCAGTAGGCTTCGACCCGGCTGGGCCCCTGCTTTTGCTGACGCATCGTTAACGTGGAACGGGAAGGTGCCTGACCGCGTGATGTCGCTACATCGGGTAGGTTAAACATACCGACATACCGACCCGTGTCTTGTTGAGCGGATCCACGGCACGGTAGTCGTGTGCCATGTAAATGTGCGTCAAGATAACATCGCAAAACTTTTGACTACACAGTGTCATGGTAGGTCACCACCGAACCATACCGTAGACATAGGCAAGCTCTAAAAGTGAATGCCATCTTTAGGCTCATACGATCTTCTTTAAACAAAATTAAGAAGGTTCCAGTAGTTTAGAATTTGTGGTGACTCGTTACACTGAGTGATCATTTATGTTCATCCTTTTTTTCCAGAAATGAAACCGATTGTCAAGCAAGCAGGCAAATATCTTCAACACATCTGGTGGTTGAAATAAAGCATAACTTTGGTCATCTAAAAAAACACTGTGACATACTTTCTGAAAATACTCGACTACATATCCAGGCGGTAAATGTCGCAGAAAATGTAGTGAACTTAAAACAAAAGGCTTCGACCTCAGCGTGGCCCCGATACGTCAGGCTCGGTTTACAGCAATCTATCAACAAGTTTTTGCAAGCAGGGAAATACGGGATTTCACCTAAGTTCATGTGAATGTTTGTTAAATAAATAGAAAACATAGGTGCTCTATTTCTATACCATAAGGTTTTAGAGGTATGCTGAACAGGGTATGTCCCACACACCTCTGTTGAAAATGGAGGCTACTCCTTCCCTCCTCAAATGAATGTTATGTCTGGTCCAGGCAACTGTCCGATAGTTGATTTCTATCTGTTGGATATGTTCTAATCAAGAGGGAAAACCCGGCAAACCTTCGAAACGGCTGGACCGATTTTTCCGGGACTTTCTCTGATAGACAGCTGATGTTTTAAGGAGTAAATTAAGGTCCCGCACAAAAAATTAAACTTCAGAAAATTATGACCAAATAGCATTTTATTATATTACGAGTCTGACATGAACGTAGTCGCAAGCACTACCTATTCAATAATAAAAAGAAACCTTTAGTACAGAATATATAAATATCAATATTTTACTGCAAAATCCTTAGACTAAAGTAAAGCCAACCAAATACATTGGCAAAACTACCACAAGCTCTTACATAGGTACATCGGTATTAATCCTATGTATACCTATGTGCCTATGTCTATACCTAGTCTGTGATTCGTATTGATCGGCCCTTCGCACCGTCCCGTCCACTACATACATACAATCGCAATGATTAAACCATTCCTCAGTAAAATCAATATATAGGCACAATATAATCTATTGTACGTAAGTGTTCTGTATATTTTTACATACATTGTTGAGTTGCAAAGCGTTCCAGCTGTGAAAACAATGCCGAGGTTAAAGATCAAAAAAGCGTCTAATAATAAAATGCAACGTGTTTTGAGAAACATTTGGAAGTATGTACGTTTGGATATGGTACGGCTGTGTTTATGTGGTCGGTGATATAGCGAATCATCATCAACATTTCAGGCGAGAGACGACCACTGCTGGAGATAGGCCTCCTCTAAGTGTTGACATATCAAACGGTTCTGTGCGTCTCGAATCCATATTATCCATCGTACCGCAACTCTTACCCAGTCATCGATCCAACTTGTGGGCTACCGAAACCTGTGTATCTGTGTTTCATGTAGTTTCTAGTCAAACCATCATCATCATCTTCCTACCCTTGTACATTTTACTTAGGGTTCACAACTCTTTTAGTTTTTTTTTTTTTAACCGTCACACAACGTTGTCTAGTCCCAAGCTAAGCAGGGCTTGTGTTATGGGTACCTACTAGACAATTGATAAACATACTTATATATTTCTAAATACATACATATTTTAGATAAAATACACCCAGATACAGAACAAATGATCATGCTCATCACACAAACATTTGTCCTGGGTGGCATAGCAGTCAGGGCACCTCTAGATACATGCGTTCTATCTCTCTTCTTCTCATGACTTTTACAAGCTAAGTTTGACTCTCTTTCAACTTTTCAGTCACTGGCGCTACTTTCAAATCATTGTTCATTGCTGCCCATCAGTTGAGATTATGAATATCAATAAAAAAAGAAAAATAGTTGATTTCATGCTTTCTATAGGTACAAAATAAAATATCAAACCTATGGGATATAGGTAGTTACTGGAGCAATGAATGACTATGAGGCTGGTTCAAACCCTGATAAGTTAAATCGAAAAGTAAGTAAGCATCTAAGCCCTCAAGCAGTGATGGTCAAATAATTATTTTGATTATACTTTAGTACGCTTATGGGATGGGACTCGAATGTTTAAGTACGGATTGCAGGCAATTCTTTGATGATTTCACACCACCAAAAGAGCCAAGCTATTAAACATTCTGCATGAAAAACTTAAAAATTAATAAACAGCCAAATCATGAAAGTGGAACCAACAAGCTCACTACTTCATTAAATCAGTATCGAAACTCGATTATAAATCACTTGTTTACTCATGCATATAAAGCGATTCAGATCGACAGCCCCACAGAACACGGAATAACGACTACGCCATTCACGCTAATCCTTACAACATCAATTCAAAGTAATATTATAAAGGCGGACGTTTTTGAATGTGATTGTATGTTTGTTACATCTTCACGGCTTCCGAAGGCTGTGGTAATTTGCTAACAAATGGCACAGCATGAGGAAGGTGTTAGAATTGCAGTAGGAAGGTTAGGAATAACCAACAGGCTTTTAGTTGATCAACAAGCCAATAAGGGCTGCTCATACGCGAAGTCACATTGTGGTTTCCCAGAAAAGAGAGAAGTGAAATTCATTAGTAGAGAAGGGACCGGAGAATGATATGTGTGGAGTTTACAAAACACTTTGCGGTAAGCAAACTATAAAGACATACGCAGTCACACAATTGTCGAGCGCGTCTTCAATGGTCCCTATGCCCCAAGACGGGTAGGACCTACAGCGGTGGGAGTTGAACAGATTCAGATGAAATTTGGCGAACGGGTAGACCATGTCCCGAAATTGTAAGTTCATTGTGTCCGCTGGCAGCAGTCAGTGTACAACTTCTCCCGCTCTGGGTGGAGCGAGGAGTGTCAGACTTAGACTAATTAAAACGCAACCGTTCCGATTCAGTTGCCCTTTGCGTTTCAAGGCTGCGGTGACTTCGAACAAATTTACAACAAGTTATTTATTTATTATTTTTCCAATGGTTGTTTTATCAATGTTCGTATTTAATTATTTATATTTTTTTTTTTTTTTGTTTCGATACCAATTAATTATATTGAACCTCCGTGAATGTGACCGTGGCATCACCGCGGGCCCTAAGAGAATACCAGCGCTGCGTTATTTATCTTTTTAAATATCGCAGCATATGCTGAGTTAGGCGCCCTTTTGGCCTTGCACAGATTTTAAAGTGTTTCTTATTATTTATATTATCGAATTCTACTGTATGTGTGAGGTACGAATAAAAGTTTTTTCTTTCTTTCTTTCTTCTTTCAACAATCCTGCAGCCTTAGTAGGACCCACTGTCCCGCTTGGTTGCACAAGACGAGTTGAAATATCTCATCTAAGAAGAAAGTCTAGCGACAGCCACTGATACGTATCAAAGCTCTATGGAAACACAAAACTGCTTCATACCGAGCGAAATATATCGATCACCAACCTGCTTGCGTGCCACGCGAAAATAAGCTGGGAAAAACATTGTAAACAGGTTACGGAAAATTGTACCTAATGATTGGCTCTTTAAGGTTAAATGTTTGTTTTTGCTATAAGTGCTGTTTTTGCTGACACTAACCAACGTACCTAATCTATTTTAGCGACGTCGACGGCTTCCCTCGTAATGTGTCTCGTAGCTAGGTTGTGGTTATATTGTGTAGGCGTTAGCGATTTCCTTTTGATATCTACATATATTTATTAAGCTCACACACACATTATTAGAACGATAACTTTTATTAGGTTATTTATTATATTTAAATTAAAAATATCTATAGGAAAATTAATTTGAAAAATTCGATAGCTTTTGGTCTTTTTCACTGGGTAAATCATTTAAATGACATCCCCCACCCTTGGGCGGAGCGGGAGATAGTGTCAGACTCTTACTGACTAAAAAACCTACCCCGTTCCTGCTTGCCTTTCATACCGAAGCCGAGCCTTTCGGAAACAGAGCCTAGTCCCAGTAGGCTTCGATCCAGTTGGGCCCCTACGGTTGCTTACGACTCCTTCATAGCTACTGTGACTGGTTGAATAGATATGAATATTTGACAATTAGTCAATCGCATCACACCCTGGATCGCAAAGCGCAACTGAAAGAAGGGTTTTAGTCAGTAAATGTCTGACTGTCATTCCATACAGAGCAGAAAGGGTTGTTTGATTTGTTTCCCTTTGACAAAAAAGCATCACTAGTCTACCGTTTAATTCGACACGCATCGATATTTTTTTAGACTACTCACAAAACGTATTTTGATCATTGTCCGTCTGGGTCTCTTGTTTAATTTAGTTTGCATATAGTTAGTAAAATTTCACCAGACTGAATAATTTTATTTATATGGGCTATAAATTATATAAGGTCGCGTTATTTGTTAAGTTGAACCCATTCGTACCAAGTATGACGCAAAGATGATAAATTGAATGAAACGTTGAATAGTTTACATGACTAAAATCGTACGATTCTATATTTATATCATTAGTAAAGTGATAAATATAAACAATATTAATATGGCGTGATAAAGTGAAAGTCAAATCACATAAAGTAGGTAAATAACAGTTAATGAGTACTGATAACAGGATTTATACGCAAGAATTAGGTTATTTGTTATTGACGTCTATATTTACATTATTATCATAATAAACTGCTTAAGGGCCAAGCGCCCGAAAAGTTCCATAAAACTGATTTTCTGAGGCCTACTCCTCCGTAACGGCTAGGTCAATTGGTTTGAAAAAAATATATGTTAATTATAGATTCATGAACAATAATATCAACATTTGATTTTTTCGTGCAATTAAAATTATATATATATTATTAATACTTTTGTCAAAAAAAAAAAAAAAAATTAGCAATTTCGCAACTTTTCCCTACTCCTTCGAAACGGCTTGGACCTTTAGAAACATTTTTACACATAAAAATTGGTGGTTAAATATTCTTCAAATTGAACAATGCATATGTCAATCAATCAATATTTCGCAGAGAAAATGGATTTAAAGCGCTTTCCGGGCGCTGCTGGCCGCAAATAAATGCACAGATTTGCGTACTGCCGCCTAGGCGAGTGCGAGAGTTGCGTTCACATAATTTCGGCCAGATGGTTCAAAGAACTATACGCCTTAAGAGCAGCCAATCCAATCATTTAGCTCAAAATGTTAAAACCCCGGAATTTAATAGTCATGTCATTTGTTTCTGATTTTGAAAGAGGTATTACACTATTTTAATTATTTCTTACTTACTAAAATGAACTTAAAGCAAATATACCTTTTTCGACCTCTGATAATAATTTTAACGTGATCCATTTGACGTCCTAAACTGAACTGTTGTTGTTGTTGTTACTGTACATTTGTAACTGAACTGTAGCCTGATTCACGTAAAATCAAACAAGCCTAATATCGTTGAAGTTCTATACTCGTGCGATCGAAGTCCTATCCAAAAGCGGTATTCACGTGTTCCTTAATCGGGATCGGATAGAACGACAACTCAACTGGCTCGAAACTAAACAATCTATCGACTACTTATTTCCAGTTACACTAATAAGTATTCTACCAGGATAATGTAATACAGATTCTTTTTTTTTTTAAATCGACTCTTCGACTAAACTACTTTAAAATCGGTGTCGTTCAAACTCGATTGATGGATGTGAATACGGACTAAATCGCTACGATATCGTTACGGTTTTTATTACGTGACTGTTGTATTGTTGTTATTCCTTCTCGCTCGCACGCTTGTCATTTTTAACACATCATAGTAAACCTTTCTACCATTTAATCGCTTTACAAACACCCCTATACGCTATTCCCTGGTCACAAACACCCCAGCTTTACATCTACGCGGCCTAGTTACACTAGCTGCGTTGGAAAGGCTTCCCTTGTCCCTGACAATGTTGACTTGACACCGTTGTGAGGGGACGTTATCGATGATATTGTGTTAGAGCATAAAGCAGTAAACTAAATAGGAGAACGTATGTGTGTTGAAAGGAATTGTGTGTGGTTGTTCGTTTGTAAAGATTGTGACGACGCTAATAGGGAGACCGTTTAGACTTAAGGCAGCATATTGTACGATTTAGTTCCAGTTTCCTTTTTAACCGTTTTCATAAAGAAGGAGGTTGTATGTACGGCTGTTTTTTTTTTTTTGACACCGAGTTTTCGGTCATTTCTGGACCGATAATGAAAATTACCGAGATATCGGTGAACATACTTAAAACAAAAACATACATTCAGCCGAACATAGAACCTCCTCTTTTTCGAAGTCGGTTAAAAAAAATAACCTATAAGAAAAAAAAACACTAAAACGGTCAAAATAACTTTAATTTCGGAAGTCGGTATTAAATAACAAACAAATAGTACAAAAAACACCTCTGGTACGACTTATTTCAGCTAGTAATGAGGCAATTAAAATTAAATTCATGTAAATTCAGGCAAGGGGTCGTGTGACAGTGTTGAATTTAGTCTGGTCAGCTTGACCTTCGCATTTACCAAAAATTTTTTCAGTCAAATTCATTTATTTATGGAATTTTTGACGATATCTAATATGTATTTTTATTAAATAGTGTAAAAAGCTTCATAAATAGTAACTAAAGTTAAAAGAGTGTACAAAAAAAAAAATGTTTTCAATAAACATGCAAAAAAGTTATATTGACAGTGAAAAAGATATGATCGAAAGGCATCACTGCTTACCATCAGATGGAATCGCAGTCAAGCACTAGTTTAAATCAATTAAGAAAAAAACACTAGTTTAAATTATACCCAGTTGTGGATTAAGCTCGTCTATGTACATCAAATGTCCTATTTTTTTGTTGTTTGTTAAAATTTTTGTGTACAATAAAGAATACTTAACTAATACAGAAAAAAAAATCTCTCGGAAAAACACAGTTTTCTATGATTGTGTGATGCACTATTTGCACGATGAAGTTATTTTTTATAATTCTACATAAATAATATTAGTTTACCAGGTGTAACTAGTACTTTATCAAACAAAAAAAAAAATGTGCATCATATTCCTTATTACTCCGCCTTACCACAAAATAGATATACCTATCTATCAGAAGACAATCTCATGTATGTACTTCAATTTTTATACCTACGCTCGGTGGATGCACACTAATGAGCGTTTGAGCCAGAACTGTTCGACGAGTGAGCCGAGACGCGACCGAGATATCGTGTCAGTGAGCGGTGTCTGTGTGCGTTGCTCGACCGCGCTTTGTATGTAGATTGACTTCTGTACCTATCTATTTTGTGGCCTTACTCCCCAGCCAGCAACTCCAGTTCCCACGCATGTCATAAAAATTCATGACATTCAGTGTGGCTGCACACGGGGCCACTGTCCACTACCACAAAACGTCGCCACCGGCATGTTTCCTGTAATTTCATCATACATTTTATATGGACTCGCGACACACAGATGACGCCGGTGCCCGCCACACGGTACAAATCGCTGCTGCTCGCTTCTTGTAGTCCGCACTGGTCATTAAAAGCCGATACAAACACGCCACTCGCGCATTTAAACCTTCTTCGTCAGAATCCATTATGATACAGCGCGTATGACGACTATTACACGGTCATGCAAGCGTCAATCAATTCCATCAATCATGAATGATGGGTTTCGTCAATCAGTAATAAAACACGTCAATCATCGTTTTAGACGGTAGGTTTTTCGTCAATCAAAACTTTGACTGTGGCAAACTGACAGCAAAACCTACAGTGCAATGTTCGCTTTAGGATTAAAAAAAAATAGCAGCTACAGGTCGCGCGGTGTATCAAGATCGCTCGGCAAAAGTTGAAGGGGCATGCGCAGTATTCAATTCTAAGGTCTATTTGGCGACGTGCGGGCGGGTGTGCGCTGTCGGCGACACGTCATTGGTAGATAGAGTCGCTCTTCAATTCCCGCGTTGCGTTCTCGCGTCTCATTGGATACTGTTGTACTTGGGTACTGTTGCGTACAGCTTGTGTTATCGTATTAGTAATATATAGTCGTAAAAAAATGGTTAAAAATAAAGTTTTAAAACGGCAAGTCAGAAAAATGGTTTACGACGCGAATTGTTACGTAAAGAAAGAAACTAACGAAAGTTTTTTTTTTTTAATTTTAATTTTTTATGAATTTACCTACTTACAAGATAAATTACAAGCAAAAACTAGTGTTATTATAAGTTATGTTACTAAGGTTCAAACATACGAAATTAAAAATAAAATCCTAACATACTAAGAATTTCTGTGCGCAATTGTACACATGCGCCGATTTACCCCACTACTTTCACCGAGCGATCTTAATTCACCGCGCGACCTGTACCAGCCACAAGTGGCTGTCGCGCGCTTTGATTCTTTTGTGGCCGCTTCTAGCTTTTTTGGGCGTGGCGGCTTTGTGTCTGTAGCGTGTGTTCCGTATGCGGCGACCCTTAACATCCTTATCTGTCCACTGTTACTGTCTGTTGTCATTATCACTCTACATGCATACTTGTCATTAAGACAGTCGAATTGTCGTTCAAGTTCAACGTCTGATAACACTATCTGTTATGTAGTCTATGTTTTTTATACTGTCTTTATCTTGGCAGTTGCACGTGGGTCTTGGAGATGAAAACAAATGAAGATCACGCATTCTTCATTTGTTGTTTTCTAAAAGGAATAGCCAGATAGCTCTCTTTTGTGCCATGCTTTCCTGGTCTACGAGTATGCTTGGCTCATCGATGTATCATAATACCGACGGTCATTAGTTGGTAATTTAATTGTCTAGCTTTTGGTCTGCTGACACTTTTTCTACCGTCTTTCAGCAACTCTTCAGTTCTTCTTCGTGTCGATGGATACTTCGTCATTTCCTTAAAATAGGGTAGTATCCAGGGTCAAAATAATTACATTTTATTTAGTCCGTATTTGAGATTATAAAAAAATATTGGACACGGATTTTTTCTTTTTTCGATTAAACAAAAACTGACAAAGATATAGCCCATTAATGTTACGTGTGACATCACCCCGTGCGAAAAAATGCAGCACGGCGTGACGTCGCACTGGGCTATATTTTTGTCATTTTTTGTTTAATTTACAAATAAAAAAAATACGTGTACCTTATTTTTGAATAATCTAAAAGGAATAATTACTTTTTTCACGGCCACTAGCCTATTGACTTTGTGTCGTGTGGAGGTTTTCGTAAACGGAGAGCATGTAAGTAGATAGACAGACGTATTCTGCAAAGTTCCACATACCTCTAAGTAACGATATAACCAAGTAGATAAAACTTATGGTCACCATTACATGGTAATACAACAAGCAATTTGACATTTCGTAAATTAAAAAAAACATTACGTTTTTCCTTTGCGCTTTCATAATTGTGCGGTTTACTACTTTACCTCAGTAAATCGCCAGAGTATACAGTTTAAAATTCAGTAGGGCATCAGATTATTCGTAGCATAAAATTAACCCTATGTTCCAAGGAACCAGTGCAGTGTAACACGCCATGCGAAGTCGGTTTGCCTGCTGACTTGCTGTGAACTAGTTCACAGGTCATGATAGTAAATTCTGGAATGTACAAATGAGCAGTTAGAGCCGCTACTTTATGCTGTAAGCGCTAAATGAGCGATCTCAGAGCCGCAATAATAGTTTACTATTAACATTCAGAATATGCCTTATGGTTGCCTCACACAGGCTCGAAGTGACGATGCGACAACCTTTTTTTTATAGGAATTTGTTGCACGGATAACTGTTATAAGTAGATTCTTAAAACATTTAATCAAAGGCAGGCGGGGCACACTTGATGGTAAGTGGTCACGGCAAATGGGCGTTTTTGTGTTGCGTCTGTATTTTCCTTTATGGAAATCATCCAACGAGGAACTCGCTGTAAGGCTTAGGAGGGCGTGTAAGACTTTTACTGACTAAAATCACACCTATGTTCCTTCTTTGCCTTGCGTTCTAAGACCCCGGGTGTCCCTTTCGGAAGTCCACCCATGGCCCCAGTAGGCTTTTTTTATTGTGGGAAAAATCATCCAATGACAAACCCCCGCTCTTGGGCGGAGCGGGAGAGTGTCAGACTCTTACTGACTAAAAGCCCACCCCGTTCCTTTTAGCCTTCATACCGGGGCTCGAGTTCCCTTTCGGATAACCCTGGCCTCAGTAGGCTTCGACCCAGCTGGGCCCCTGCTGTTGCTGACAACTCCTTGAGGCGCGCGGGAACAGTGCGCGCCGTCGACGATTTGGGCTTGGTCTGGACGGTTACCGGACGGCCGGACAGCGAGCAGGCTTTAGCCCTGCTGGGCCCCTATGGCCTATTAGGGCCGATGGACTCGGGCTCCGTCCGGACAGTTGCCGGATAGCGAGCTAACCTCTAATAATAATAATAATATTTATTGTTTCTCTCATAAATTCTCATAAGTTTCTCTGCTCATCGTCCTACGTATATGACCTCTAGGGGCGTCTGTCTATGAGAGCCTTTATGCTGCAAACGCTAAATAATTGCTGACGTAACTGTAATAATAGTGTATCATTATATCATAACCTCATGCCTTACTAAGACATTGAAAGAGGCAAGAATTGCATGATAGCGCCATTGTCCCCACGTATTATTAACTGTGAGCCAGTATATTAACGTGCTCATTGTTTTCAACGTACGTATTGTTACTTAGATATGTGACAGTCACAATTAGGTTTTGTTGACCAAGGACAGGTTTAAATTAAAGAGGTTACATCAAAATGAAGAGCAAAGTTTTTAAATCAACAATTTAGAAGCCTTTGTTTTAATTTTAGAGCTTGCGGACGATGAGCAACAGGTAGCTCTTTGTCCGGCCATCTGGTAACCCTCCGGAACGAGCCCGATGATAGCAAAGCCGTAGGGGCCTAGCAGAGCCGATGCCAACTAGGGCCATGGGAAGACTTCTAAAAAAAGGTTCTCCTGTAACTCAAAGGGCAACTGAATGAATATAGTAGTGCTTTTAGTCAGTAAAAGTCTGACACTCCCTTTCGTTCAAGCCTAGAGCGGAAAAGTCATTAAACAATTTCCCACCTCAAAAAAATCATTACTGATTGTCAAGAAGTTGTCAAATCGTTGATCTCTATGGAGAAGAATGTGCAAGAAACTCCATGGACACTTTTAAATTATTTATGTTATATCTATTCAGATTCAGTTACAGGTGGAAAACGCATATAAATACCATCGAAACAGTTTGAAAATCCCGTATGAATTCTATGTGTTTTACTAGCAAGATACATACGTGAAACGAGCGCTTTATTATTTTTGCTGTACATTCATAGCTGTTCACGCAAAACTACGGGCACGCTGTGCTTGCAAACATTTATTCGTGAAAAACAAAGGGAATTCGTACAGTTCCAGTAACCTAAAAGCGGTCAGCCATGAATGCGTCTTGCATGCAGGTTTTTTTTCCAACTCTTCACGTGAACAAGTTCATATTCAAGTCGTTTTCATAATTGAATTCAGAAGCTCTATCACGAGTTCTTAACGCGTTCCATTTTACGACCTAAATTGAACTAGAGTTGAAATTGTCCAAATAGTATTAGACTGAGAACTACTAATTAATTTTTTTGGGTTCTGTACAATCGCGGTCATTTCTGCCTGATCACTTAAAACAATTTTGTTTTAATCTTGCGGCACAGCGCCAAACCAAACCCTTTGAAGTTTTGTTTCGAGTGCAAGAAATGAACTTAGCGGTGATCAGGCGGAAGTGTCTTTAATAGTACTTCAAAAGGAAAAAACGGAACACATAGGGTCACTTTGTTGTCAGTTTGTCTGTCTGTCAAGACCCTTTATCTCGAGAACGCGTAGAGGTATCGAATTGAAATTAAAACCATATTCAGGCTTGCGGTCCCTTGAGGCTATGAAAACAATCAATATTCTAAGTTATCGAAAAAAAGATACGGCCGTTTCTGTCTCATAAACGTATATATTTAGAAACTCTTATGGTACTTAATCAAAATTCATGGAGTACTTCCCGTTGACCTAGAATCTTCTTTGGCACAAAGCAATGTCTTACAGCATAGGATAGACCTATGCTATAAGACATTGCTGACAGTGACAGTGAAATAAAATAATTTTGAGTTTTCGAGTTTGAATGAATCTCAAAACGTTTAGACCGCTTTCACACAAACGCCGCAACAGCGCGACGCCTACGCCACGCTGTCGCAGCGTATACGTCTATCGAGCGCCTACGCTGAACAAACGTTAGTGTGAAGGCACTCTTAGTGTGTAGGTATGTCATACGGCATTTCAGAAAACTTTGGTGTTCGTTTGATATTTGGAAATGTATCAAGAATCAAGATCTTCGCTTCTGCCAAGCCCTTTCCTACTAACGTGACGATTGATCGGCATGCCAGCGATGCCTGTCTTTATTCGGATTCCCGACAAGATTAATACAGATAGGGAATGATGTTAAAGATAAGCAAGCCCATTCACCATCGTGATATCTTGGTTAACCCACATTCTGCTGTAGATTGGATGATAGGCAAGTGATAGAATTTCTTTGCATTTCATGAGAATATCGCATTATTTTAGGTATTATGGTGCCTCCATTTTTGATAAAAATAAAACTGCAGGATTATTGGCGACAACATCGTCGCTCTTTATCAGGTAAGATAGCGGTCAAGCGCAAACATATCAACAATAATAAAAAAAAAAAAAACGTGTGGCACTCGGGGACTGCCGCGGTAAAGCCTGCCATTGCATAGCATTTTTATCAACTTATGCAATTATAATTATTTATTTATTTTATTTATGCAGTATTATTTTTCCTTTGTTTTTTTTTTCTTTGATATTAATTGGAGTTACACTTTCACACATTGAATTGAATTTTGATTGATTTTTCACTAATTTCTTTTCTTATCGGTCACCACGCCCAAAAAACAAAAGAGTGGGGGGTGATAGGTTATTTTCGTTACGGAATTTCTGGATTCGGTCTCCACGCTCAAGGCCCGCGATAGAAGCTATTCAATAGCTTAAAAAACTGCATTGAAATATGTACATATCCAATGCACTTTATTTAGATAGAAAAAATAATTCTTGGCTGCCTATAAGTAAAATAGGAAATGGGCGGGAAGATGATGACATAAAGCCCGAATAAACTGAGCAAGTAATAGATTATTATTTTTGAAACGGTGAAGGACAACATTGTGAGGAAATATCCTAGAACCAGCACTAGATATCCACCAATTAACACTGGGCCCGCGTGGCGGATTACGTCCCATTCCCTCTCCTAGAGATGAAACTTGAGTCCCAGCAGTGGGAACATTATAAGGATGATGATACTATGTTATGCATCACATCACCGTGAAATTTGATATATGACAACCCTGATCATAGACTGGCTATCAGAAAATTGATCAGGGGTAGAAACCCGAAATGAATTAGAGCACGCATAAGCCGCTGCTTGAAAACTGGAAACATCACTATCCGGCCAAAACCGACATCGAACTAAACGTATCTAACAACAACAATGTTGCTAGGTACGTTTAGTTACCGTGTAAACTAGTTGTTAGTCAAAAACAATGGTTTACGTTAAAAGCGTTTCATATCTTCTGAGAATATTCAAATTTTGATGAGTTTCGTATGCGTTTGCGCTCAAAAGTAGGTCATAAACAACTCTCGGTATATGTTAAATTCATAGTTTTACGCAACACTAGCAGCTGTTAGCGGCTTTGCCCGCGTGATAGTAGAAAATGATCCTGAGAAAACCTACTCACAGGAGAAGAAGTGTACCTTATGTGCAAACAGTAACAAACATACACACACACAAACTTTCGCCTTTATAAGGATGTTCTGAATATCGTGCGTACAATTGCCGGCATGGATCTTGAGCGCAGGCTTCAAGTTGCGTCTGCGCAAGACGGAATATTTGACTTCTGAGTCAAATATTCGGTCTCTTTAGTGGTGCGAAGTGAGACGCGGGGGACGCGTGTCAGTGATTGGCTCGCCGCGCCATCGCGTCATAGACGTCACCCATGATTCGTTCCTTGCTCTTGCTGTATGTGTCTAACAACGACGATGATTGGTTCGCCAATGTATGGAATGCGCCAAGCGATCCCCACTCTGACGCCGAGCGCTCAAGATGCATGACGGTAATTGTATTTATAACGCATGCTGAATTGGTCCACATGCGGGGCTGGTGCCCGTTATTACGCGCCACCTCTCGGGTGCATATTCCACGCATTACAATAAATATTTGTATGAAAAGGACATTCGCGGGGACTACGCGTGCGGAGCAATCCCGAATGCATGATGAAGTCCACTGCAATAGCTTCTGAGGTTTTATAAGTGCCCATGTAGGCCTGTGTGAAATAAAAACGATTGAATTGTTTTTTTTATTCCACACGATATTTAGCGCCCGCGAGTTTGAAACCAATTTAATCAGCAGTGTGAATTTTTCAATTTATAGTGGCCTTTTGTAAGTTTATCTCGGACATTACTGATACGCTTTGCTTCGGAAAACGCTGAAAACCATTGGTCCCAATATGTGTTTAAAAACATTCATGTGCGTAATACTAGTAATATAGTAAGTACCTAGCTCTTATATCATATCAAAATGGCTGCTGCAAATACATTGATGGCTTCTTTCCACAAAGTGGATAAGTGGCCTAGACTCTGTAATCCATTTACGAAGTGTTACATTGAACGCATTATTGAAATCTAAGCTTTAATTAAGAGTCTGATCCAAAATAATTCTGTTTATTACGTATGTGTTAGTTCTAGTTATGTAGTTTAATTCTGTTTATTAAAACTACTTGGTAACCACAAAGGGGCTCATCTGGACCTTATTATCACAGCGGTCTTAAGACACCCGAATGAAACGGCAATGTTCGACGTCTCCTTGAGTGATCGCATCAGAAATGGAATGCTTTTTTAATTGGCACCAGATTTTGCTAGGCAACCTGTACGGCATGGGTGGCCAACAGGTCGACCGGTCGATCGCGACTGTTAGTCCATTAGATCGTGACAAAACAAAAAATATTATGCTAAACTAGTGGAAGATGCTAAGACGCAAAACTCACACTAATATAAAAGTAAATAAGTACCTAGTTACTAAGAATATTTTTCACATTTATGTTTTCTCTCTTAATAAAAAATAAAAAATACTACATGGTTGTGTACTGAACTATGCTGTTTCATTCATGATTTCAATAAGTATGTAATTGGTTGATCGCACAGGGTTTCAATATTAAACAGTAAATCTTGGGTCTAATCAAGTTGGCCACCCCTGCTATACGGAATGTTTTAGTAAACGCATTATCCAGCAAATAATATTTATCACAATCGAATAATAGATGAGGTAAGAGATGTCTTCTACGGATCTCGTACTAAAAATATGTGCAGGAGAGCCAAGGTTACCGGCATAGCCCTAAGAATCGCCAAAAAGTGGCAGTCGGTAAGGCGGACATTGCTCGCAGAACAGATGGCCGACCAGGCCGAAAGGTCCCGGAGTGGCGATCAAGTACCAGACGACGCGCAGCGTTAGAAGCCCTCCCACAAAGTGGATCAATGACTTAGTGAGGGTCGCAGGAATCTGATGGATGCGAGACGCTTAGACCCGGTCGTTATGCCGCCACTTGGTAGAAGCCTATGTATGTACAATAGTGGACATCTTTCGACTGAAATGATGATTAAAACCATAATTAAAACTAATTGTTCCTCACGGTTTTACTCCTCTTTGGTTAACTACTACTTCGCTTTCGTGGTTCGTAGCGTGATGTTATAAAGCCTATACTGTTCGCCATAAATCTGGCTATCAAAACCAAAACATTTTTTTCCAATCCGACTAGTAAGGATTCAAGAAATTAGTCAGTACATTTTAAACGTTGCGTGAAAGAAATCTATAGTTATCATTAGCTTTCATCGATCCACGTGTAGTTTATTATGGCATCAATTTAATAGTTTAATGGTTACTTTACTACAAGGCCCGTTCAATAAAAAGAACATCAATGAAGCCAAACGATCCCAAATAACGTCATGAAAAAGAAAGAAGAGGGTAGAAATAGGGTTGGCATTGATCTGACTATAATTTATTTTTATTTATTTTTTTTACCTGTCGTTCCAAAGGGAGAGCTATATCTACTTATTGTAAAAATAAGGTTTTTAAAAGTAGCATGTGTTTTCTTCAGATGAAGGATCACATTAAAAACTGACCAATTGGATATGTACACTAGCTTCGGACGTTTATAAGTGTATTTGCTTATGTAAAATAAAAAAATAAAAACATTTTAAATTGAACTGATCCTCGTCTGGGAATTTTATAACGCGACTATGATGATATCCGACGAAAATATAAGATCAAAATCTTCAAATGTTTTTTAGGCTGTTTCAACTAAGCGACGCATGATTGCGCATACTAATTACAATTTTGAACCATACAATAATTTGGCAAGTAAACAGCTTTTCCCGTCAAATTACTGGAAAAAATGTTCCAGAACTGACATTTACTACGATTCATTGCGACAGTGCTACGTATGGCGGGTTTGATTCCCGTACGGGATAAATACCTATTTTTATGGCTTCTGGGACTGGTTGTCTTGTGTTAGTGTAAAAATGTTAGTGAACTCACCCACGATAAGATTAATTCCTAGCGCGAGGTATTTTTTTTTCAAAAACAACAAATCTATATCTATACTTATATAATATTATAAAGCTGCAGTGTTTGTTTGTTTGTTTGTTTGTACGCGCTAATCTCTGTAACAACTGGTCCGATTTGAATGATTCTTTCAGTGTTGGGTAGTCCATTTATCGAGAAAAGCTATAGGCTATGTTTTATTTTTTCAAAATTAGGGATCCGTAATAAAATTGCTATTTTGTAACACAAGGTGTAAAATCGAAAACCTATTTTTGCGTGCGCTGCAAAAACTATTGACAATAGAACAAAATGATGTACTACGGGTTTGTAGATCCCATTAAGCCCTACAAAAAATCCGCAAAAACATATATCTAGCTATCATGGTTTAATCACAATAACCGATTTTGTGTTAAAATAATTATTAAATCGTCTGAAGAAAAAAAAACTACGTTAAATATGTATCGTTATATTAATCTTTATCGAAATTAAGCAATAAATGTTATCAAGAGTATCTATGTAGAAGTAAAATACTTTTTGTTTCATCTCAATCGGATATTTCGTTTAAAAGTTATCACGTGTGTAAGATGTTAAGAGTTGGTACCTATTAATGAGTTATGGGCCATAGAGTTTTTTATCAACATAAAATCATGTAATAATCTTTTTCGAAATATATTTGTTGATGATTATAAGTATAAGATCTTTGAAAAGTATAATAAATACATTTATGAACGCGGTAATCTTGGGAAATACTGATCTGATATGAAAACTGTTTAAATATTCAATAATCCATTTATTGAGGGAGGCAATTATAGGCAATATTTTATCTCGGTATTTCCCCGGAAACGAGAAAAACGCGGGTGAAACCGCGGGGCACAGCTAGTTTATAATAAAATACGTTTCATCCATTAAACAGACCGGTGAAGGTCGTTCTTAATCGGATCTTAGACCAATAGGATCGACATCCTATGATATTTCTTTTCGCAGGATAATGTTCCCTGGGGACAACTTTTTACTTTCACGCAATCAAAGCTGTTGGCAGCTGCTAGTTTAATTATAATACTAAGGTTGCCACCATAGTAGGAATGATTGCAAAACTTAAGTGGCAATTTGCAGGGCACATTGCTCGCAGAACAGATGGCCGTTGGGGCCGAAAGGTTCTGGAGTGGATGCGAGACGCACAGGATCGTTCATTGTGGCGACACTTGAAGATTACCTATAACTAACAGTGAACGCATATCGGCTGAAATGGTGATGATGATGATGATAATTATTATCAATCAATATAGTCATTGACTGTATACCGGATAGGATTTGCTTCTACAAAATGAAGCAAGTTTGTCTACCAAATATAAAAAAAAGTTAAAAAATAATAATAATTTAGTCATTAGGATGATTGACACCTCAGCCCAGCCCCTAGCCAAGTTATAAACGTTTCGCTAGCGCCGAACGCTTCGAGTTGACCTTGCCGCCAATTCTTTTGTTCTGACCACGTGACTGAGACTTTCTACAAGCGTTAACTATTGCAGATTAGTAACTTGGCTAGGGGTACTGATCAGGAGAGTACTCGATTCCTTTTCTACGGTTTTCACGTTACAAATTTGTCGATCGATGATGGTGTATTTTTATTTTCAGAAACTGTCTGGAAGTTACGTTTACACGCCGTGGGTGAACGAAACTAGGTTTGTAGGTTAATTTAAAAGGGGTGCGAATAACTAGGGCTCCCGCCCTATGATGATGACTATTATTGAGATCATTAATCACAGGTTTATAAGTTAAGGAACAACATGATCGAACTAGTAACGTAAGTAGCGTCCAACCGAAATAAATTTTTACGGTCGAAGCCGAAACCGAATTTCGGCTTTCGTAGATGTCTACACTAATAGTAGTGAAAAAAAAGGTATTTTTTTTTTTTGTTTGTAGAGGGTAATCTCTGAAAGTACAGTAGCCCGATTCACGTAATCAAAACAGTAACGATATCGTAGCGACTTAGTCGTTTTTGTTATTTCGGTATTCACATTCATCAATCGAGTTTGAACGACACTGATTTTAAAATCGTTCGATCGAAGAGTCGTTGAAGTGTAAAAATAAATCGGGATTTTAGGTTTGAAATCGGGACAAATAAAAAAAAATTACCGAGAGAAGTCTCGCTCTAGGGTGGAACTATTTTCTTCTGTTGCCTTTTGCGTTCCAGAGCTACAGTCACTCTTTCAAACGTTCACGCGCTGCACTATCAGGCATCGGGCATACTTGGCCCCTTCAGTTTTGCTGACATATTTCTTTAAAGAACGCATACAACACGCCGCGTGTTCGGCTCGGGCCTGGTCCTTTCTGGACGGGCGAACGCCGAGGTTCTCATTACTCATCGTCCTCAAGCTCACGCCTTCTGTGGCCGGAAATCGCTTGCAAGTCCCGACGCAGACCTACTTATAATTATGTGGATTGAGTGAAGCATTGCCGTGTGTCATTTTGAACGAGAATGATGCGAATGCGACTGATATTTATGTTACTTTATTGTATGTAATAATGGCTTGATTTATCGGGACATTTAG
This sequence comes from Mythimna albipuncta, assembly GCA_929112965.1. NCBI lineage: Eukaryota > Metazoa > Arthropoda > Insecta > Lepidoptera > Noctuidae > Mythimna > Mythimna albipuncta. Next base: position 21,391,723 of record OV815961.1, on the reverse strand, counting down.
CATCTCGATCAAGCGCAAATCGGGACGCGTCCCCAGACCCCTCAAAACCGGGACATCCCGCGCAAATCGGGACACCTGGCAACACTTTGTGTGGCACACGTATGAACAGTGTAGTTCTACCTTTTATCATTCTAAAATTTTGCCCAGACGCCACGGCATCTTGGTCGGTCGCTTGCGCTGGTTCCGACACCAGAACGCTCTTTTGTTTTCATTATCCAATATCTCCTAGTGTATATTTTAAATTGTAACAATACAAAAAAAGGAAAAACAGCTTGTTAACAAAAATTTGCAATAAAAACACAATAGCCAATTAGTGTTGATTGGAGTTCAGAGCTTGATACATACATAACTATGTTTACAGTTATATTAAGATTTATATTGAGCTCTAGTTACCTCTTTTTTAAATTAAAGTATCGATAGAAAAATAATTCAATGAAATTAATACCGAATATATTTTAAATTGTTTTTAGTTTATTTTAGGGCATACATACAGTAAAATGGAGTGAATAGAGACTTAGGGGTAAATAGAGACAAAACTTTAAAGGTTATTTTCTCGATATTTGAATATTTTTTGCAGCATTTAACTCTATCAATTTATTAATGAATTATTATTCTAAAAAATCGATGCTTTGTTAGAGGCCGATATTATAGTACTTATCAAAGTGAAAAACCAAACCAAAGTTTTGTCTCTATTCACCCCGAAGTCCCTATTCACCCCGTTTTACGGTAGTCATAGTTCATTTAGTATTTTATAAATAAAAGTAAATAGTTTATAGAAATTTTAAAATAAATCAAGGTCAAGTCAAAATATTTTATTTCACATAGGCTACATGGGCCTACCAAAAAAAAATCTAAAAAATCAAATCTTCTCATATTTTTTTTTTTTTTGCTATATGAATTGATTTTCTTATGAACTTTCTTTCAAGGTTATTTACTCAAAAGTACCCATCATTATGTAAATATTCAACTGAATTGCAAATTCAGAACTCTAACCTTTATAATGTGAAAGAATATTCCTTCTAGTTACAACTTATGATTATAAATAAGCATTCAAAATGTTTATGTTTAAATGTATTATGCGATCATTACAAAGTAAATGTTTAAAAATAAAGTCTGTGTAATATGTACGGTAATAGTAAGTTGAGTAATACAACATTGAGGATATTTCTAAACATGCTCGTACGCATACGCATAGTCATATACAAATTGGTACTTTATTTAATGTGCCCTTCTCTCTCTTCTTTAAGAAAATAAAAAGGTATTAAAAAAAATGCACTCAACCACGCTCTTGCACAGAGGCGTAGTATGGACTAATTTAGACGAAGGCAAAGGCACGTCATCGAGGCCTTTTTCTTACAAAAATTCAAAAAACGAGACAGCTACTGTCGCAACCCAGTGTTCGATCACATCGTCGCTTACAGAGGTTTCCGGCGATTGGGACCGCAATTAACTAGGACCGCGGTCCCAGTCACCGGATTCGTAAAAATTAAATATTTTTCTTCCAGCGACTGGGACCACTAATAGATAACTTTAAAATATCTATTATTCAAGCCAAAATCGGTACAGTCAAATGAAAAAAAATCTAAATTAATTATACGACTCTTTCTAGGAAAATTGTTGATTATTATTATAAGCACGATTTATCTTATTTTTTTTTTTATTATTGTTAGCATGATTTTCGTGTATGTTTTTATTACGAAAGTTTTAAATAACAGAACTGTAGTCAAAGGCTGTTTTTTATATCAATAAATGATGTTTTTAAATCAAAAAGGATTTTTCTTCAATTTTTACATTTTCGTTTGACCGTACATTTTTTTAATTTCAGTTATCATTTATGAGTGGTCCCAGTCGCCGGAAGAAAATTATTTGATTTTTACGGATCCAGCGATTGGAACCGCGGTCCTAGTTAATTGCGGTCCCAGTCGCCGGCAACCTCCGCTTACAGTTGCCAAAACGGATCTTAAGCGCTCGGCGTCAAAGTGGGGATCGCTTTGCGCATTCCATACATTGGCGAGCCAATCGTCTTCGTTGTTAGATACATGCAGCAACGCAGGGAACGAATTACGAGTGACGTCTATGACGCGATGGCTCGGCGAGGCAATCGTTGACACTACCCGCCCCCGCGTCTCACTTCGCACCACTGAAGAGACGAATATTTAACTACTGTACAACCGCTCAAGATCCGTGATAGCAACAGTACCATCACGTAAAACGGTCGGACGCGAGCCATCAAAGTCTCGTTCTTGAAGAGCCCTCGCTTGTACAAGACACTTTTGGATGCGAATCCGTAGGCAAGGGCCCACTTCACCCACTTCTAAAGTAAAGCAAATATTTAATACTTGTAGTAGACTGTCTTACACTACAACTTTACTTACTGCCACAAACACTTTTTTATTTACAAAACATCGAAATATATGGACATGTATGTCATCATCATCATATCAGCCGAAAGACGTCCACTGTTGGACATAGAGCTCCCCCAAATGTCGCCATAACGAACGGTCTTGTGCGTCTCGTAGCTTTCGGGTTCCCGCAAACTTCACCAAGCCTTCGTCCACCTTGTGGAAAGCATTTTCCTGAACATTGTCGCCACTCTAGAACCTTTCGTTACCATCTACCAGCGAGCAATGTGCTTTGGCCACAGCCACATGAGTTAAATGATTCTTCGGGCCATTTCGGTAACCTTGGTCCTAATACATGTATATATTACAATCATAAATCTTTCTGAATAAATTCTCATAACAATGGATCAAACCGTATAAAAACTATTGCGTAGTTTAGAACAATGCGATCGTACAAACAGAATTAGAAGATTTAGCTTCAGTGCGCCGAGTGCGAATTGTTTTTTAAAAAACGTATACCGCGTTTACCGCTCTCTAATTGGTTAAAAGCTTGGAGCGGGCCGATCAGAGCGCCGAACGATCCCGAACGTTGATCGCGTTAACGTAAAACAAAATTGCAAAAGGCACTCTGGTTTTGGACAACCTTTTCTTGGGCTGGCCTTGACTATCTATGTTATCTATCAATCCAGGCAACCCCCGTCTGTGGAGACTACCAATATCGATTAATCTTACCTATATATAAAATTCTTGTGTCACAATGTTCGTTCCCGTACTTCTCCGAAACGGCTTGACCGATTCTCATGAAATTTTGTGAGCATAATGAGTAGGTCTGAGAATCAGCCAACATCTATTTTTCATACCCGCAAAACAACGTTTGCCGGGTCAGCTAGTAATAATATACAAACGCTTTCAGTTCCTTTGTGACACACATTCTAAGTCCTTGAAATCATAGTTAAATCTGAAATTAATTAACTCGTATGCAATCCAAATCATTTTTTAACAAATCTTTTACTGGTCAAGCAGCTCGTCTGTCGATTGAATTATCCATAGAAGTAAGGCGTGCTCAAACGCTACCGACCTTTAAAACAATGGTGATGGAACATTACCTTTCACTGTAATATTTCTTTATTTTCCTTGCTCAATTTTATATTTATTAGTTTATTTATCGATATTGTATATAGGCATTTTTTCGTTTATTCAGATATATGTACATATGTACATATAAATTATATTATTAAATATTCAAATATCCAAGCTACCGGCGGTCAGGGCTCCAGAGAAAGGAACCTCTTGACTATACGAGCCGTGACCAGCAATACTGCTTTCTGAATCAAGCCTCCTAAGGTGTTGGTCCAGGCTCTTGGCTATTAAGCCATTGGCTGAAACACCTATCGGAACATCATTGATCGCTTAATCCACTTCCCGCATGTCGACAACCTCGCGAGCCAAGTCAATATTAAGTATTTTTTTATTATTATGTGTTATTTATTTTATTTATATTTTTTGTACACTGACGGCCCTAATCTATCTCCTTTCGTTCAGTCCATCCTAAGGTTGTCTGTAAGAGATTACCCTGTGCGATAAGACCGCCCTTTGTACACTTAGTTTTTGTATTTGTTTATCCTATCCACATTATGTGTACAATAAAGTAAATAATAAATAAATATCCAGCAGTAGTAGGTCTGTCGTTTCTAGTTATGCAAGCGACAAAACTGATATGACTTTTGTTTAAAGATTTTTAAGTTAGTTCCGCGAAAATGTCACCATGGTTTGAAGAAAATAACCCATTATTGTATGGTAATTAGCGTGAATACAACTCCCAGTAGGTTTTATTAGAAGTCAGTTGATGAGGTTCTATAAAACTAACGACACGTTTACGACCTTACAGCTGTGAGCTATGCGCGAGGCGGCGAGCGGTAATATCCAATGTATGAAAATGTTTGAAGCACGCCACGAGACGCACAGGATCGTTCATTGTGGCGACACTTGGGGGAGGCCTATATCCAACAGTGAACGTATATCGGCTGAAATGATGATGATTATTATCAACTAGCTTTTGCCCGCGGCTTCGCCCGCGTGGCATTCGGTTAGTACTTAAGGAATCGGGATAAAAGGTAGCCTATGTTGTTTTTCATGTCAAAGGCTACATGCATGCTAAAATTTCATCCAAATCCGTGCAGCCATTTTTGCGTGATTAAGTAACAAACATCCAAACTTTCACATTTATAATATTAGTTAGGATCAATATAGTCATTGGCTGTATACCGGATAGGATTTGCTTCTACAAAATGAAGCAAGTTTTTCTACTAATATAAAAAAAAAGTTTAAAAAAATAATAATTTAGTCGTTAGGATGATTGACAACCCTGGTCAGGAGAATACTCGAGCAGTGGCGTGCCCGCCATATAAGCCAAAAAGCCCGGCTTGCCCTACCAAAACCTCACCTAATTCATAGAACACGACCAACCAATCCACCACACCAATCAATTAATTATCACAAAAATCTAAACTTTAAAATTCGCGCGCTTACGCGGTTACGCTAAGTTGCCACTGTGTTGTACGAAATTCAAAAATGATTCATAAGACGATACCAGGGCGAAGCGAGGATGCCATTCTGAGCGAAATCTCTCCGATCTCACTCTAACACTTAACAAAAGAAAGAGATGAACACTAATGTGTTGTTGTCTTTTTCTGCCTCAAAGGCTTTTATGAGGCTTTATCTTCTATCTCTACTTTTGATATAAAGACGTCAAATTTTGAGTGTGTGTGGGTGTATTTTGTTATTGTGTGCAAATGCTCGTCGAACATTTTGTTCTAAAAAAAGCAGGGCTTTGGTAAATTTATGAATGGGTTTTTTTTGTCAAATTTTTACGCATATTATAAATACGAGGCGCCCTCTATGACGCGTAAAGTTGTACGAACTAAAAAGTATTCAGTTCAAATTTGCTTTGATCGGTTATCGTGTTGTACGTAATTATTGTTTTGATTCTTTTTTTTGTTTTCCGTCATTTAACAGTTTATGAATTCGGAAACTATACTTGTGGTTGTGTGTGGATATTATTATGTGTGGAATTGATATTGGCCAGGTAGGGTTTGATTTTTAAAGATAAATATAATCTTGTAACTTTACTATTTTGAATATTTCTCAGAAAATTTCATCAGGTATGACTCAAATAACTTCGCTAGTGCCATGAAAATTCTCAAAAGTACTTGAACGCTGTTATTTCATTCTATAAAAATGGCTTTGACTTTGGTAAACCGCCAATAGAAAGTTGTTTCTTTTTCTCGACAGTTAAGTGATAAGTGTGTTTTAAAAAAGCAAACAACGAAAAGCTACCGCTGTTGCAATTGTGAGTATTTGCCAATAATATTACTTATTATTATAAAGAAAAAGTGTTTGAAACACCAAGATTTCAAAAAAAAAATGTATTAGTTACACATTCATAACTAGATGGCGTTGGCGTCCAAAAGTAACATTAGATCAGTATCTAGTACTCGGTTGTTTTATTTCACACTCAACTCAACCTTACATTAGATATTCATTAAGTTAAAATTAATAGTTGTAATAGTATTGGCTGACCATCCCGGCCGGCCGGTACTCGACAACAAGAGCGGCTTTCCGAATTATCTTTGATTGCAATTGAAAATCAGCTGTTGGTAGAATTAAAACGTTCACAAACTTTTTACGCTGGTGTAAGTAATAAAATCATTTTTAAATAAAGATAGACAATTTAAATTAGAATACATTTTTTTTTTTCTATTCATGTATTCACTATTATTGGTATGATGATAAAGTTGTTGTGGTGAAGCTTTTTTTATCATTATTTATTACTTACTATTAACATTATATTTGTTAATAGTAGTGTAGCAATTCAGAAAAATCAGTATTACTGCACTGATGACACGTGGTAGCACGAGTTTTTTTTTTTAATAGGTAAGTAGTAGTTAGGTCAAGATTCCTTGGTTTGCCCCATGTTAAGGCATCAGGCACGGCACTGTACTCGAGACGCCTTTCATAGCGTCCTGCGCCCGCTTACCGTTGTCGCACCGCTCGCCGCTTAGATCGCAATTGTGACCAGATCGTAACGGAGTCAGGTTCAGTTCCAATTGCTGCATTAAAAATTTTAGAACCGCTGGTGTAGAGGCTATAATAAAAGTAAAACTCACCTTCAAAGATGTTCTGAATGATGAGATAACTCTGGGTGACGACGATGAGCAGAGCGACGTGAGTCCAGGCGAAGAGGCTGAACTGTCGCATGTAGTACTTCTTGACTAGCGACAGCACGAACCACACGAAGCCGACACAGTAAAGACTGAAGGATATGAAGCGGTGGTAGGTCACCAGGAACTTGAGGTAGTCCTGTTGAGGGAGAAGGGAATCTATTAAATTGGTGTTATTAAATTTTTAAATTAGCGGATGAAAATACAGAATCATTGAAACAATTTACCTATAGGTAAGCGTCATATGGATATTACACAAAATAATTCGTTGAAATTTCAGTGGTCATGCTATCGTTTGAACGCTCATAACGATATAATATATCTACATGACGATGAGACTTAATAGTAACTGCGTAAAAAATATGCGTTGGAAAATTGTATAGGTACTTTCAGGCTAGGGAAACTGATAGGAGAACTGTTCTTGATCTGGATTATTTTTTTATAAGGTGGGAAATTATCAAATACCTTATTCAGCTTAACTCTTTTTTGAACAATCCTGCAGGTCTTAGGTCTATATCTCACTAAGATGCCAGGCGCAGCCAGTTACCTTGCTGACCAAATATAAAAATCAGTTTTGCAGAACCAAGTGGACACCAGCTGAAGTACACTCTACAGGGCTGAATACATCTTGTTAGTATTGCAACTGGCTCCGCTATAAGTGGCCTCTCTATAGACTGATCTTTAAAAAAAAAGTGATATTTAAAGCATCCATCACTCCTTGTAAAAATGTGCCCTGCCAAAATATCTTATCTATAGTGTGAGTAGGTATACTGCTATTTTTTCCGAGCGCAAAGGCCACTAGGTCAACAAGGTTTGGGCAGTCTGTAGCCCACGAATGACATTTTTATATAGTCTGTGGTTAAACAACAGAAACGTCATGGATAATATTCGCCATGGGTTTTTTGGCGGGATTTTTCGAGTAAAGTTCAGTTGATGTTTTAATTATTCACAAATCGATTCCTAGTGCACATTGTGTTGTAAAATTGGTGTAGTTTTGTATACCAAGCGATTTCGGCAAAATGAAGCTTTTTTTATGGTGGGAAAAAATCATCCAATGACAACCCCCGCTCTTGGGCGGAGCGAGAGATAGTGTCAGACTCTTACTGACTAAAAGACCCACCCCGTTCCTTCTAGCCTTCATAGCGGGGCTCGAGCTCCCTTTCGGATAACCCTGGCCCCAGTAGGCTTCGACCCGGCTGGGTCCCTGCTGTTGCTGACAACTCCTTGAGGCGCGCGGGAACAGTGCGCGCCGTCGACGACTTGGGCTTGGTACGGACTGTTACCGGACGGCCGGACAGCGAGCTACCCATTGCTCACTGTCTGCAAGCCCGCGCCTACTGTGGCTGAAAATCGGTATCAGAGTACCGGCGGTGGCGGCGAGGACGCCGTTGCCTGATGCGTTCGGCCTCCTCCTTTGAGAGCATTACTGCTTCGGCAAAATTAAGCTGAGAATTTTATTGTAGTGTTGATTATCTCAGCGAAGTTTACCGAGAAGGTTGATTTGATGCATATGCTGCTAAATACTATAAAATACAATAGAATATGTACATCCATATTCTAATGTTAAACAAATGAACTCCTTACAATGACATGGCTTAAAGGACTTAGTATGCCTACAAGCCAAAAAATTAACAAAAAAAAATACGTGAGATAGTACAACGACGATGCATAAGCGAGCCAAATACGTTACAATAAACTATATACTAAAATGCAGGAGAGGAAAGTACGCGATTTCCTCATTTATGGTTAGTTAGAATTAGCAAGAATTAATCTTTTTACTTGTTTTACACTTAATAATAATAATAATAATAATAATAACGTTTATTTAGCCAAGAAAACAGATTGATACAGAGATTTTAAGCTGTAGTTTTATATTAACACATTCACACATTCAGAGTTTGAGATGCAATCCGTCCAAGAAAGGTTCCTCTACCTCTTAAACTAGGATTTACCTGTATCTTAAGGGGTAGTGTTCGGCTAGGGTAACAATAACTAAAGGACAACAAAAACAGAGTCTGACAAATGGACTGAGCGGGCTCGCCGTTTGGCTTACAAACGTGTAAAAACAAGGAATATAGAAAAAAATAAAATAAAAGGAAAAAGGAACTTAATTAAATAAAATAAAATAGAAAGAAGTGTAATGTATCCCTGAGTGAGTGGGTTTGTGCTTGAGAAAGTGAGCGTAGGTTGTGGATACAGGGTTGTGTTAGAGCGTGTGAGAAGGTAAGTGTGCTGTATGAGTGTGTGGGAGTGTGCGTGTTGTTTGGTTTGAGTAGAGGGTATGTGTGTTGTATGTATGTGTGTGAGTGTATGGACACTTATGTACATACATATATATGATGTGTGTACCACATTGAATGTGTGTGGGTGGGTGTGAATGTTGGTGTCAGGCATTATATGCTAGTAGAGACTCCGTGTACGAGTAGTCCTTCAGTAGGAGCCAGTCTGTTAATTTAGATTTTAGTTTTACTTTACAGAACTCTATTATTTCCAAGCCAGCTGTTACACTAATTTCCTTAATGGACTAATCGTTACAAAACGCTTTGATTGGCGGAAATTGATGACTGTCTGAGCACACTGAATATTGCAATGAGGTCAACCAATTAGTTGATTGCTTGTTTAACCCGATAATGCAATTTAGGTTAACATATTATTTTTTAGCGTTTATTTTTAACGTAATTTGTAAGGAAATTCCATTAATAGACACTATTTTTTTTTAATTGATATAAATTAGTGCTTGACTGCGATCCCACCTGATGGTAAGCAGTGATGCAATCTCTGAAGGTGACGCGCACTAGTTTATGAACCTATTCACTCTTGCCTTGAAGACACTCAAATTATAATCGGACGGGAAGACCGCAGCAGGCAGATTCTTCCAGTCCTCGACGTACGCGGTATAAACGACGTGGCAAAACGCTTAGTCCTTACCATAGAGATATTTATTAACAGGTGTCTTGTTACACATTATTAATACTAACAAATACGACTCGTTATCGGTTTTATCTTAAGGCTAGCTTAACATGTTTCTCCAAACAAACTGGACCCCGTTTCATCCCCATAAAGGGTGGATTTTGGAAAATCCTCTCTTAGTTATTGCTCGTTATCCGCAAGCTCACAGCTAAATTGACCAGGGATCGCCCTGCGACTCCCGAGTCGTCTCCTGCAGCGGCGGCTGAGGCGTGAGGTCTGTTCTCTCACGTTTGCGGTCATCTCCTTCACTAGCATTACTGCTTTACAGGAAGCGAACGTATCCTATGCCTATGCCATGGCCTGAACCAGACCCGGCGCAAGGGGTCATTGCCATTGGGGTCACGGCGCTCTCTCCGCCGCCGGGATTCCAATCCCGATTTCCAACCACCGTAGGCGCGGGCTTGCGGACAGTGAGCAATGGGTAGCTCGCTGTCTGGCCGTCCGGTAACTGTCCGGACCAAGCCCAAGTCGTCGACGGCGCGCGCTGTTCCCGCGCGTCTCAAGGAGTTGTCAGCAACAGCAGGGGCCCAGTCGGGTCGAAACCTACTGGGGCCAGGGTTATCCGAAAGGGCGCTTGAGCCTCGGTATGAAGGCTTGAAGGAACGGGATGGGTTTTTTAGTCAGTAAGAGTCTGAAACTATCTCCCGCTCCGCCCAAGAGCGGGGGTTGTCATAAGATAATTTTTCCCATCGAAAAAAAAGGGGTCATCGACGCCGATCGCCTCCACTAGGCTAAGGACCTTCAGGTGATGATGACGTCACTGATCGCCACCATTAAGAAGGACACTATTTTCCACTGACTCATCTTAGGCGGTTAATCACACTGCCACGCACCACGCAGCGTAGCGCGTGAATGTGTGTCTTAACGCTGCTTGTAAGTATCTCCGTTTGTATAGAAAACACGCACAGTCCAACACATTGAAAATGCATCCACGCGCGCGGCGTTCATGCAGACCACGCGTCTACACGCGGAGAAACATGCACACACGCGCGTGGGTGCGGAGCGACACGCAAGGTATGGCACACAGTCTCGTAGTGCCGTGCGTAATTTTGTATGACCTGAGCGCGTGCCTGCGTGAATTTACAAAACGCACCTACGCGCGTGAGTGCGTAAAAAGCCCGCACGATGATGCAGATCTGCACTCTCGCAAGTACGCGCGTCGGTGCGTTGACACGAGCCATGCATGCATGATAACCGCCTTATTGTTTCGGTTACACTCCATTAAAGGCTGATTTCAAAAAGGCATCTAATCGTAGAAAGGTCAGATGTCACCTAATTTGATCAAGGTCTCTCAATTCAACGGAAGTCCAAACTCACAGTTTCGTGATAATTTTATCACTTAAATGAATAATTTAGTAAACATCACTAATGAGTATGACCACGCATGACTCAAACTCGGTCATTTAATGAGACGTTTATCGTAATGAAGTAGCGTGTCGTCTAAATCACGCGTTAGAAATTGATTAAATACGTACAGTAATACTATACAATAATATCAGTCCGGCGTCAAATTTTGTAGAACAACATACTCTGCCTGCAAAGAGTTCAAAATAGCATCTTCTTAATGCGTCTTAGTCTGCTAGGAACGACGAAATCCATGACTATCAAATGTGCCAGTGACCTTGGAAATTGAGCGATTATGATTTTGTTTTTGTTCTGTTCTTGTTTTTCCAGTTAAGTACCTTGATTTATTTCAGCATCCTGAAAATCTTGTTTCATACTTTTACAGCGGCGTTTTTTTTTGTGTGTTTTAAGGCCCTGCGCTCATTTCCCCAAGGAAAAGGATCTATCGGCATAATGCATGCCAAGTCATAGTTTCCGACAGTGTGCGCTTGCACGCAGGGATGCCGAAGGATCCTATTCGTTGCCGATGCTGATAATGAGCGCCGGTCCTAGGTCCCAGCAGAGGGAACATTACATAAGGCTGATTATATAATCAGTTCAATTCAACCTAGATGCAAACTGTGAAGCGATAATCAATGCAAAATAATCTAATCAACGGATCGTACGATAGTTGATTACCAATAGAGTTCGATGACAATGCACTTAGACGAAATAAATTATTCAAAGATAAGATTTCGTTAATCATGAAGCGTTTACATAAAGCGTTTGTGATTAATCAAAGGCAATCAGACTTTACCGAGGATTATTTAAATCGATATCTCATAATGATGTGAAAAATTAATGTTTATTTACGTGAAGAATCTGTTAGTTTGTAGGGATTAGGTATTGCTACCTATTCCTACGCTACACGAGAATCTAGCCCGTACAGCTATGCTAAGGGCTTCATCACACGTACCACAACCAAACCACGTCGCAACGACAAAATGCTGTCAAGCATTGATTACGTGTGAATAGTGTCGATGCAACTTTTTGTAGTAGAGCTAGGGCTGAACTAGTTACTAAAACCAATTCGTGCAAACTATTTTTGCAATTTCTAAAACAATTAAGAGTAAACTGTCCGAACCCCTTTCTAACGCAGCTGTCGCTGTTTGTAAATTAGTAAGGTTTTAGAACCCTAATAGGTAGTTGATAGATTCAAGGTAGCTTTACTTGTATAAGGTTACGAATCGTAACTTACGATGGGTCTGGCAAGGTCTTACTGTGACCAAAAGTCCCTAAATTTATAAAATAACTAGCTGTGCCCGCGACTTCGTTCAAGTGGACTACAGAATTTTGAATTTATTTTTTCTAAAGTAAAAGTAGCCTATGTTACTCCCTATTAAATCAGCTACCTGCCAAAAAAATCCCGTCAAAATCGGTCCAGCCATGGTGTATGTACAGTATATATATTCACATGCATGTAGTAAAAAGCAGTTATTTCAATATTACAAACAGACACTCCAACTTTTATTTACATGTATACATAAAAAAATACATCAATTAAATATTCTTTCCATTTCAGTAGTTATGATTTTTTCATGTTATTCTTGAGCTAAATCAAACGTACTATCGTTGATTTCAATCAGCGTTTCCGTACCTACCGACCGTTCCGGACGGGAAATTCGGTGAATGGAATTATATGTTTGTGGCACTATACTGTTACGTAGGAAAGTTAAATACAAATGATTTCTACTGATGCGAGTTGTAAAAACCCGTCTGCTTTTCAATATTATTTCGTTTTTCCGTATACATTTTTTAGGGCTCGTACACAAAGGGTGAAACAGGACTCTGTTATTAAAACGCCACTGTCTGTCTGTTTGTCTGTATTTCCGTCTGTCACCAGGCTGTATCTCATGAACCGTGATAGCTAGCTATTTCTGTTGCCGCTATAACAACAAATAGTAAAAACATAATTTAAAAAAAAATAAGGCTCCCATACAACAAACGTGACTTTTTTGCCGTTTTTTAATCTTAACGGTACGGAAGCTTTCGTGCGCGAGTCCGACTCGCACTTGGCCGGTTTTTAAATCTTATAATTTAAAAAAAGCCGTAAGGCACCTAATTTGCATTACATAGTAATTAAATAACTTGATGGATCGATGAGAATGGTTACAGAGCTGCGTTTAAAAACGCTTACCCAAACAAAGGCCGCTGGGTTTTTGTTTATCAAAATAGAAATTAATAATGAGACAAAAAATAATCAGTCATAAGATGTTCCCTATGTATGTTGGGACTCAGGCCTCCTCTCTGGGACGCGGTGCCAGGGCGGGTCGGTCATACCGTAGTGTAGTCACATATCTTCGTTTATTTTTCGTTCTAGGACATGCCGGTTTCCTCCCGAAGTTTTCCTTCACAGTTTTGTGACCAATGGCGATGAAATAAGTTACGCGAAATAAAACGCCTGCCTCGATTTGAAGCCATGACCTACAAACTCGTAAGTCGAGACCGTTACCAATAGGCCACCATTGCTGCAAAAAGTAAAAGGAAAATATTCATTCATCACTCACCGTCCTATTAATGACGACTCCAAAGTAGTCGATGAGGTTCTCTCCGTAGAAGAAGTAGTTGGAAGTCAGCAAGAAGTACCAGGAGAGGGAGCGGAACCACGGCAGGCCGTGCACGCGGTAAACCGCGTAGCCAATATTGATGATCTCTTCGAAGCACTTCACTTGCACGCAGAGAACCTGGGTGGAAGAAAGACAGAGTTACAATTTGATAAAGTTAATTTTTTATTATTATTGATAGGCTTGCGTTTGACCACCATCTCACCTGATGGTAAGCGATGAGGTGGTCGACGATAGAACACGCTTGCCTAGAAGTAACCTATTCATTCTTGATTTAAAGACCCTAAGTTGTAGCTGTCAGGAAACACAGACTCCGGCAGAGAATTCCACTCCTTGGCTGTACGAAAACACTTTTTGCGTACCTATTATAAAGTAAATATGAGCCGATGTCTTGTTCTCGCATTTTGTTTTCCCAGACCTTAAAATCAGTCTTAATGAGCCTAACAAACGCTCAAGTTTCGCCCCCACGTGTCCTCCGGGTGTTTCTTCCGCACGAATCAAGTGCGGGAACCTCCCCAACTTACCATTACCTGTGAGGACTTGCGTCATGCAGATGAGGACACCGTAATGTCTCTCCAGCGACTCTTCAAAGGTCCCCTCTTTGAAGAGTGACTGGAGAGACATTACTGCCATGATTATGGCCTGTATGAATTAACCACACGCGCGGTGTTTCGAGTACAAACAAGTCTGCGCAGGCAAATATGTGGTAAAGCTTGTGCGTGTGGTAGGCCTCTACGGAAGAAAAAATGCAGGAATGCTTTTTTTTCAAGTTTTGCTCACAGTACAAGTTACTTCAGTATCGTGGGTGCATTCACAGACATGTGGGTAAACTCACACACACAAGACACCCAGTTGTCTGCCATAAACCAGCAGCAGATATAAGCTTAGTAGATAGCTTTTCTTATAGTGTGATTTAGATTTAGTTCTCCATCCGAAAAGATTATCACAAAAATTTTCTTTTGTAAAAGTGTTAGTGGGACACACTAAATTACAGAAATTATACAGTTGGCAATACTTTTACGAGTCGTAAATGTTGCTAGCGAGGGCATCAATAAATCACTAATTTTCCATTTGATAGACTGTTGACCTCTACTTAAAAAAAAACAAACATCAAATCTTTTTTTGGACTCTTCTTAGTTAAAGTTGTCAAAAAATAAAAGGACCGTTCTAACATTGTCAAAACAAATAGGCACTTAAATAAGCAAAAAGAATACTCGCAATATATTTCATCACATTATGTATATAACGCGCAAAAAAAAATTATGTATTTTTTTAAAATCCCATCTTCATCATCATCATTTCAGCAGAAAGACGTCCACTGTTGGACATAGGCCTGCCACAAGTGTCGCCACAATGAACGGTTCTGTGTGTCAAAAACACTGTACAGTAGGCACAACGGATCTTGAGCGCTCGGCGTCAGAGTGGGGATCGCTTTGCGCATTCCATACATTGGCGAGCCAATCGTCTTCGTCGTTAGATACATGCAGCAACGCAAGGAACGAATGAGGAGTGACATCTATGACGCGATGGCGCGGCGAGCCAATCACTGACACTCCCCGCCCCCGCGTCTCACTTCGCACCACTAAAGAGACCGAATATGTGACTTCTGCGCAACCGCTCAAGATCCGTTGTGCCTACTGTATGTAATTAATTATTTATTTTTATTGATTTTTAGTTTTGTTCCAAGTTGCATTCTAGTCTTTCTCAAATGTCAAAACGGACCTTTTATTTTTAACGAGTATATGAAACAAACAATTTTCCTGCTTTACTAAAAATTTTGTTAATAAACTAAATTGGGGTACCTACATAAAAATATTTTTCCAAGCCTAACTAATGCTTGGAAAAATATTATAATTACAAATTTCCAAGCATTAGTTAGGTAACATAAACGTGTATTTTGGAGGTCGCATGGCAACCGACATTTGCTGCGGCAAGCGGCCACGCGCTACGGTTGGCTGGAAGTAGTTGGTCAAACTTGTACATAACAACATTATTTAAATTAAATACTGTAGTTTATAAAATAAAGTAAGCGTCATGTTAAGGACAACGCTTGCGCAGTTTGTTTGGAATTAAATACGAGTTGTAATACTCCACTTTACAATTGCCGCCATGGATCTTGAGCGCTGGCTTCAAGTTGCGCAGAAGTCAAATATTCGGTCTGTACCTAGATGTCTTTTATCAAGGGAGAAGTTTTATACAATACTACACGCGTAATATTATTCACTTAATAAGGAAGTTGAAATAAATATTCATTGAATATCTATACATATTTTGAATTGATAATGTTTCACACATTCATAAAGCTTGCAACTGGTAACCAGAAAACTTAATCTAAATCCAAATGTCAATGTTTTCGTTGAGTCATCTAGGCACAGTTACTCTCTGACATCATATTTTATGAAATGACACTTATTTTGACATACAAACATATGGTTGAAGGTTACTCTAACAGGCAAGGTAAAGTTGCGAGCTAACTTTTTAGGGTTCTGTACCAACTGCTAATAGGCCTCTGTCTGTCTGTCGGTCGATCCGTCCGTCAAAATGCATAAGGTTTCCCACACAAGGAACGTTATTTATCGGCGTTTTCACTATTTTTTAAGATTCCATACTACAGTATGGAACCCTTCGTGTGCGACTCCCGACTCGTACTTGCCCAGTTTCTTTTAGGGTTCCGTAGCCAAATGGCAAAAAACGGAACCTTTATAGATTCGTCATGTCTGTCTGTCTGTCCGTCCGTATGTCACAGCCACTTTTTTCCGAAACTATAAGAGCTATACTGTTGTTTGTAAGTAGATGTATTCTGTGAACCGCATTAAGATTTTCACACAAAAATAGAAAAAAAGCAATTAATTTTGGGGGTTTCTAATACTTAGAAATGAAACTCATAAATCTTTTTTTTCATCAAACCTATACCTGTGAGGTATCTATGGATAGGTCTTCAAATATGATATTGAGGTTTTTAATATTATGTTTTTCTAAACTGAATAGTTTGCGCGAGAGACACTTCCAAAGTGGTAAAATGTGTGTGACCCCCTCTAACTTCTAAAATAAGAGAATGATAAATCTTAAAAAAATATATGATGTACATTACCACGCAAACTACCAACGAAAATTGGTTTGAACGAGATCTAGTAAGTAGTTTTTATTTAATACGTTATAAATAAAAAAAAATACACTATTATTAAAACATCGATCAAAGTTACAACGACTACAAGAACTTTTATATTACGTTACTTGCTGCTACGGAACCCTCCATGGGCGAGTCCGACTCGCACTTGGCCGGTTTTTTTTTATATATATATTGTATTGCCAGCTCGGCAAAGTAGAACACTCAAAAATCAATTCTACTGATTTAATTTATTTGCACTCTTATTCACACATGGACTTCAATATGTAACACGATTTTAATTTTAGTGGTAGGTATCTATTAGTATTTATCACGACCATTACTGTTGGCTGCCTACCTATATGGTTTCTTTGGCAGAGACATTGAATCCTAGAAGGTGGTAAGTACTACAATAAACTCCTGCAAATTAAACCTGACGGAAAGAGACGAGGTGGTCTATGATAGAGCAAACTTGCCTAGAAGTAACTTCTATACTCTTGATTTACAAGATTCCCAGATTGTAGTTATCAGGAAATACATTAATAAATGCTTACTTTACTTTATCAGTCTCATACTAACAAAAATACAAAGTATAATTAGGAACTTACTGTGATCATGAGCGCTAGCGGACCACCGTAGATGAGCAGGCAGAATGCAGCAATCATCAACCACGTGAAGATGCCCCGGATTACCCAGTTCCTCCATCTTAACAAAAATATTACTTAAATTAATAATTATTCTAATAGTTTGTATGTTCATTCAGTCAGTACCATAACTAGGGCAGTGTTAGCTGTGCTCAGGCATGGGTGCAGACCCTGAAGAGGAAATTATCAAAATACGACAAAAAAAATTGGATCATGCTTGGTAGTTTGTAGCATACATACAATATGTATCTATATTATTATGTCTATGCCTGAGTATGATTTCCGCACTTAGTCCTGTGTGGACCAATGTACGTGGGCCATAGAGGCCACAATCTTAGGTGGGCTTATTACAGCCAGCCCACCTCTCTCCAAAAACAGATTAGGCCTCTCAGGTTTTTTAGGGCATCTATAGGGAATTCGGGGATCCTAAGGTACGTGTGCATATTTAAGTCACACCCGTACAGTTTCGGAGCACATGCGCATCTATACTATTAAACTTATGCACCTAATACGTTATTAGATGCACCCACGCAGCTCCTGCAGTGCTATTCTCTAAGAAAACAGCCCCGAGCACAGCGCTGGCCGTGGCGACGAAATCCAAATAGGTACATTGATTTAGGAACAATGCAATATACCTATTTGGATTTCGACGCTGGGGCCAACGCTTTGCTCAAGGCTGTTTTCTTATAAAATAGCACTGCTACAACCACAAGAGGAAAATCAAGTAAATAGTGCATTAGAAATCAAGTAACATGTGTGTGGGTATGTGTTTATATGTAGTAATTTTTCTTTGTTTGTTTATTTATTATTACATTATTTTAAACCTTAGCTTATTACGGGACAAACATTTTAGTCAGTAAAACTTTTTAAGCTGGTGGCATTTTCAGAAGCTGTATTATAAATAGCTAATTTATGTAGCAAAAAGTGCTGTACTTTATTAAACAATATGAATCCTAAATTTTATGTTGCAAACTCTAGTGATATGATGGTTTTATTTAAAGATATACTTTCATTAAATTAATTTTTTTAAAAACTTTTTTAGTACAATTTCTGAAAACTTGTAAATAACGATGTAAGTCTAAGGCGGTTCCTTTCTCTGGAGCACCGCTAGTAGCCTAGGCACTGTTCCCAATACCAGTGGGATACAGATTTTTAATATCTTTAACAAAAATATATAAAATATAATTTATTAAATATGTAAATATTAATGAATGAAAATAGAATAGTGTTGGTCTCAATTTTATGCTTAAAACCAGTTACATATCTATGAAAGCATTCAAACTGACCTTAGACGATAATGGTATGCTACCTTAAAAACCTGTTTGGTAAAGATTATGTAAAATTAAGAATATTTTATAATAATCCTAAAGATTTGGAGTAGATATACAAAACGGCTAGGAAATTATCTCCAACGCAATAATTTTATATGTGATGATTACTATTTTGGTGATTATTTATAAAAAGTTATAATGATTTTAGCACATCTTTGTCGGTTCAAACTTTGGAATTTACTTATATAAAAAAAAGTTTAACAACATTTTTTTTTTTTGATTATATTTTTTCTGATAAGATAGCAATTATAGAGCTGTGACAAGCATGCACGACACCTTCTTCAAAACCTACAATAAGAATAACAATGGATTAGCTCAAATCCCATACCACAATTTTTAACAATAGACCATCCTCTTAATCAGTTTTATAAATAGAACGTAGCTATGTAAAAAAAAAAATAACAGAAAAACTGCTTTATTACCTTGACGATAGTCCCGAAAGCGCAGAGTCAAGGATTTCCGGAGTTTTATCCGTTCCCTGAGGTAAAGACTTCGCCATTTCGTCCACATACTTCTCCTCTATATTCTTCTCTTCCTCCGAATCAACCTATTGAATAGGCGCGCAATTAAAAATAAATAGGTATTACATTAAAAACTGGTTTTTATGTAATAAATAACAACTAAATTGATGCAAATGCACGTACATGATCAGATTCGCCAGCGTTTTCCAGTTTGTCGTTTCCATCACCTTCTCCGCGCCGATATCTCAACTCACTCATATTTATACTTTATTTCCAGTAATTTTACACAAACAACAGCAGATTTTACACGGAAACACTGCACTATCGAGTTTATTTTAATCCATTTAAACGAGAAAAATAAAGACTCCGAGAATGTTTTCCAGCGACTTGACTTGTCAAACGAAAAATCAATAATGTTTTTTTTTTAATTTGGTGTTGCCAGTCTCGGGAAACATCAAGAATGGTAGAAAACACAATCAGCCAGATTGCATATTAATAAATATATTGTTCCAACTTTCAACGATAATTCATTTTATTTTTTTTAGGATTGTAAACTTTAATTAAGAAATGGATTGACTATGGAATCAATAGTATCATATGATCATGAAGTGTGCCACTTTTCTCAACTGCAACAATGTAAAAGCTGATTGATAAAGGATTATGCATGAAAATATTTAAAAGAAACATTGGGCCATGAAAGAGCCTAAAAAATAAAATCTTCAACCAAAATTCACAAGTCCAAACTAAATAATATTTTCCAGCATGCTAGTAATGTATAAAGTTCAAATCTCGCTCCATAGCACAAATCACTGAAAATACTTCTAGCACAAATCATTTATAATACTAATTGAATTGTACTGGCTACATGCTTCATAGGACTAAGACAGGGTTCAAATAAATAATAAGTAAAAGCTAGTGAGACTAGTTTGACATTATGACGAGTAGTAGACTACATTAGACCGTGACTGAAAGAGATAGTAATCATAAATTTTCTTGCTTCTCATTAAATTGATACACATCAGCAACAGATATGACTAACCAGTAATTTAAAGACTGTTATAACAAAATTACACTTGTTTATAAAAAAAAAAATTGCATCTATGTACTAATATTATTAAAATTTCAAGATTTCATTGTTATAGCTTAGTTAGGATATTTTTTTTTTTATAGCAGTAACTGGCTGTCAAAGTTAAAAGACAACTTTTGTAAAAATTAAGTCTACCCTATCGAACCCTCTTCAGCGAGTAAGTTGGGTAAAAGTAAGTAGTTTTTTGGAAAATGAGTTTCGGCAACTTTCTAATAGGAAACGTCAAACTTTCTAAACGTAAACATGGCGAGCGATTCGGATGATTTTGATAAAAATATTGAAAACGTAAGTGTTCATATATATAAATGTTATATTTCTTTATAATAACACCATGTTGATATTATGTACTTTTGTTTTCAGCTTAGAAGCAACGTTAGAGCGTCCTTCGCGCGGGTGTATGCATCTCTAAAAGCCAGGGAATTAAAAACTTTACGACAATTGGATGCAATACGTAAACAATGCCAAGACGACAAAGACTTAAAGATTAATTGTGTTCAAAATATTCGTATAAGTTTCGAAAATGAGTCCACACTGTTAGAAAATGTAAGTAATTATGGTGTTATTGATTTCGGGAACCTTAACTTTGATAGCAATACTTTTACATTAGAAGATTATGTCAGTCCTGAAGATGATCACATGTACTCATATAAAACAATTGGAGAAGTAATAAAGGGTGTTGAAGAAGGTGATATGGACCTGGAGGCTATAGAAGAGGCTGCTCTGAAGCAGATAACAGCTACAGAGAACTGTGTGTGTCATGTAAATATTAAGTCGGACGAAGTATCAAAAAAATTCAGAGATTTAGAAAGTAGCACTTCACCAGTCAAGGCATGTGAGAGTAGTCGCAGTAGTTTTGATAACAATGAGGTTGAATGTCCAGAGAGTATAACGGAGGATGATAAAAGTGACAGTTCTGATCCCGATATTAAAAAAATTGATCCGACAGATGATTGGCTAAACTCGATTAAAAGTCAGACTGAAACTGAACCGTCACAAGTAACCGATGTAATGGAACACAGCACTATAGCTTGTTTATAGCAGAATGTAGTGTAGTATTGATATGAATTTACATTTTACCAATTAGATAATATTGTAATAAAGTTTTATATTTTGAATAAGAGATAGTTTTATTGGTTTATGAATTTTCTTTAGTTTTTTTTTTTATTTTTTAATAATTTAATTCATTAAACCCCAAGCGAACGCCGGCGTTCGCGCACCTATTGTCTTTCAATTGTGTCTGCAATTATCACAATTGAAAGGTTAAAGTAAAGTAGGTGTCAGATAAATGTAGAATAAGGTCATTGACCCTCCTACATATCTGCCTTTTTAGTTAGAGGACGGCAGATATGTTTGTAACATTCTTAATTTAAAAAACGGAAATAAAGATATAAAGCTGTCTTAAATCAACATGTACTGTGATCCTTTACATGATATAGTAAAGAAAAGCAGAGTAATTGTTAGATTTTTGGGTACCTATGCAGAGAGATATTAGGAAAAGGTTAATGTACCTTATTCCACAGTTGTCTGGCACTTCACAGTATTTATTTATGTAAATTTATTTATAAGCACTTACATACAAATTATATAATATTACTACTTATAAACACCTAAATAACTATAATTACAGTAAATTAAAAAAAAAAAAAAACCCTACGCTAGTTGAAACTAAAATATGGCGTCAAAAACTTCCACATCGCTGTCGACTGGTAGTATGCCCAAAACAGCATGTGGAACCCACTATCCGAAACTTTTAATCCTAAACGGTTCGAAATTATCCAACAAGGTTATATTTCAATTTAAGTAGAATTGCATTACTCTACTATTGAAGACACTTAAATTTTAATTGAGCAAAGTTATAAAAATTAGTTATTTGTTTTGTCTTTTTTAAGTTAAAAAAAGGTAAAAGATTATACCTTTTGCTAAGGCTTATTCGTTTTCATTTTTTTGGTGGGAAGTTGTCTAATAACCCCTCCCTAATCTTTCAATCGTGGAAATTACTGACACAATAGAAAGACAATAGGTGCGCGAACGCCGAACGCGTTCGCTTGGGGTTTCATGAATTATTCAATCTTTTTTGTATGACCAAGAAAGACTGATTGAAGATTGTCAACACATACATCAGACACACGGACAGAGAACCAGGGTAATTTTATTTAACCGCCATGTCAAAAAAGCCAGAGCGTGCTATTGGGGCCAAAGGCCAACTCGGCGATTTCATCCTTTCTTATCATAAATAAGAAAAAACAATCATCATATAAATGATTTCTTAGCTTCTACCAGTAGATTCACTCTCGTAAACGTAGATTTCTCCAAACTGGACCCTCGTTTCATCCCCTTAGAGGGTGAATTTTGGAAAATCCTTGCTTAGTGCTTGCCTACGTCATAAAAGGAAACCTTGTCCAAAATTTCACATACTCCTGTGTTGATATGTCAGACAGTCAGTTCCTCCTTTTATGTATGTACCTAGACTAGCTTCTACCAGCAGCTTCGCTCTCGTGAAAGTAGATTCCTCCATACAAACTTTAGACCCCATTTCATTCCCTTAAAAAAAATCCTATAGTATGTGCTTGCCCACGTTATAAAAGAAAACCCTGTGGAAAATTTCATGCTTCTGAGCCTTATAGGATCGGCTATGGGTTGATATGTCGGTCAGTTTCTCCTTTTGTCTTGTAATCGTGACAGTGGCGTCCTTGACACTGACCAAAGGTTAACATATATTTCTCCTTCAAGGTAAATAAAACCACATTTTAAAGCATCATCTTATATTGTTAATAAATTTTTACAAATGGCGTTATTACTGAATTAAACTAATTGCGATATGACTTCAGATTATGTTCCCTAATGAATAAATACCCATTGCATTTCATACACAAATACAGCAAAAATTCTTAGACATGTAATGATCAATCAAATACCGCTTCCCATTCCATATTTCGCCCGCATTATGTAATACTATGGTTTTATGGCACTTAATACATGACATACATTTTACAATTCATTCCTTTAAATTCCCATTGTTGGATGGAATCTGTTTGGAGTTAGGTATTCTAGTTTGTACTCGACTTTTCACTGGAAATATTGTGATGGCACGAACAGAAGTGCTGTGGAGAGGATCATTTAAATACAGATAGCTATAGCGTGAGAGCCGCATTACTAGGGGATAGTGAATCTAAATTATGGCTACAATTGAATTACGATTCTATAACGATCGAATTAGGCACTAAATTTCCATGTAGTTAGGTAGTTTTAGGCCACTCTTTGTTCTCACAGATGTTATTTATTTTATTTTTATTGTCTCATTACTTTCAAAGTGAGCTACAAACTAAGAATTTTCCGATTATTCATTAACGATTACATTTATGAATACTGTGTTAAATAATTTCTACATTGATACTTTCGATGATAATAAGTTAGTAAAGACAAACAAAATTTTAATAATAGGGGATACAATGCGTTTAAGAGATAAATTCCGTAAGTAGGGAGTACAAAATCTTAAACAAGTTAAATTTTTGAACTTAATATACGTAGGTATTGCGTATCTAAAGCGTGTTACAATGTAATTACGAATAAGTTATACAACTACCTTACATCATACAGTGTTATGTCTACTATTGTACATTTTACAACAAAAAATATTGTATGTTAATTGCTATACAAGGCCAAAGTCTGTGCATACTGCGGCGACATCACGATTGTTCTGTTTCTCCGAGTTGTTGGCGGCCATGTTCAACTCGACCAGCGTGTCCACGCTGTTGATACTCACGCCCTTCAGTATCTTCTGTGCCGCTAAACTAGTGAAATTAAAGCTCAAGTCGCTTAAACTCGGAAAATTGTAAAAATCCTGGTTCTCTTTCTTGCTCTCTTGACTGAGGCTGTACCTCTTCTGTTTGTTCTCCAAGCAGTTTATCTTTTCCGCCGACGTGTTTATGTCCTTTATCTGCTCTTGGTTCTTCAGCGCTAAGTTCGGCTCGGACCCCAGCACCGTGGGCTTCTGGTCGATCGCTTTCGTTAACAAATTCGCTATGGAGTCCGAGCTCACCCTGTTATTTACATTTGGGAGTCCGTTCAGCATTTGTAGTGCGGCTGCCTTTTTCAGCAGATCGACGCTTTTCAGCTCACTGTTCGAGTTTATATTTGACTGTATCCCACTGTTGGCTGATGACAACGAGTTCTTCTGGTACCTCAAACTTCCCAACGATCCTATAATATTATCGTAACTTTTAGTTGGCGTCGACGGAATACTATTTGCTGTAGATTCCAAATTATTTATGTTATTATGAATGGCCGGAGAGGCAGGATTGGAAGCTACTTCGTTTGTATTGTTTAATTGGTTTTTGTACACAAAACTATTGTTATTAGTCGCACCACCTATTTGCAATGAAAGCTTACGATTATTATTCATGCCCGTATCGTTAATTGAATTCTTATTGAATTTGTTTTCTTGTACTTTAATAGGTTCTTCCTGATACATCTGCTTATTCTTTTCGACACAAACATCGAATGAGGTTTCAGTAGGGTTTTTTGCCGTTTTGTTTTGGACTCCGTTTTGGGATACCGACACCACCTGTCTATCATCGTTGATTATGTAAATATTGCTTCCGTTTGAAGTCTCGGTGACTTTACCATTCTCAAAAGTAATAACAGACCTTACTGGCGAATTTTGTACATATACTTTGGTGTTAGTACCACCACCGTTCTGAGAGATAGTATTCGTGGTAACTTTTAGTGTGATAGAGTTGTTAGAATTGGAGCTGGCCAACATCGTCGTCGAAGGGTTTTCTACTTTAGCCCCCAAGGTTTTATGCAGCGGGGTTGCGGTTTTTTTGGGTGTGTTTGGACAGTTTTTTGGCGAACTTTTGGGTGAAGTGTTACCGTTTTTTACCGTTTCGCCACCGACCATGGGTGGTTTCGTTCTGTATTTGTGCAGGCTCTTTGGCGAGCTCTGTAAGCTCTGTACTTTGACGAGTGACTGTGCTCTGCTAAGGCCGGGGGCTCCGTGCGGGTTGCTATGACTAGGCGAAGGCTTTAACGTGCGGTCTGATATGTGGGACTCTAAACTGGAGTGTCCGCTACTCCCGCTAGTGTGGTAGCTCCTTTTCATTGATGAATTCAGGTCTGACTGACCGTTTTTGGCGTCCTTCCTTGGTGTGCGAATTGGGGTGGTACTTTCTAAGCTGGAGGGTCCACTTGTGGACATGACGTGATCTGAGTAGTCAACTCTTCTGAGGCTTCCGCTTGGACTGTCTCTTAGTTTGGGGTCGCTGCTTCTTTGTGGTGACGAGAAATGGTCAAGAATAGTTTTGTTGGTAGAGCTTCTGCTGAGGGTGGAGCGTGGAAGACTGCCGGAGCTGGGGCTGGAGTGCCGGACGGGTGAGTGGTCGTAGTGGCCAGTAACCGAGCCCGCCAGCCCCGACTCCGTGGACAGGTGTCGCTTGTGCCGCCGCGGCAGCGTCGACGACCGATTACTGATCTCCGAACCGTCGTAGTACGATGAGACGAAAGATGTTTGACTCTGCAATGACTCCTGAAACAGAAAATTTAATGTTAATTTGATACACTGATAAATCAAGCGGTTTCTTTTTACATGACCAGTGCTTACTAAGTAGATCATACTTTTTGTTGTGATAAATTAGCCTGCCATTCGTCGGTTAATTTTGATAACTTAAAAATAAATAGGTAGGTATATGTTTTTCGGACTGATTGGAGAATGTAAATTGGTAATTTCCTCGATCACGTAAGTAAGTTGCTTTTTACGGCACTATACTTAGTCCTAACACCTTTCCTATAGAAGTTTGCTTTCTTTTTCTATTGTAGTATTTACAATTTGATACTGCAGTTAGTTACCTTGGAGTTGGTCTGCGTAGCGACGCAGTGTAAGTGCACCGCTTTGGAGTTGAACCACTCGGTGGGCGGGAACTGGGCAGAGAATGTGCTCATCGCGCGCGTCTGTTTGCTGCGGCCGCTTCGTCTGAATAAGCGGGACAGCAGGGACACTTTCTCTGGAAAATGAACGAGGAACTTTGTTAGGCATCTTCTTTACAATTGTTTTATTTTGCATAGAACATATAGGTACCTACGTAAAAGCGTATAAGTGTTGAATGAGATTGAAGATTATCTGGAAAAAATATGGTTGAAAGAGTTCTAGGATAGGGTACTATTAAGGTTTTGAATGAAAGGAGAAAGAAGTTTTTTTTTGGAAGTGAAATGTGAGTGTTTATGCTCCCTCGACTTTAGACATAATCACACTAATAATGGCGAAAGTGTGACAGTGTGTATGTTTGATACTCCTTCAAGCTCTAAAGGCTGCAATTATATAAATTAATTTAGGACATATGTAGAGCAAGTCCTATAACAGCACATTTATGATATCTATATTGCATACCAGGAGTATGTTACATTGAGATTAATTTTCTACTTTTACGCGAGCAAAACTGCTGGAAGAAGCTAGTGAGTCAAAGGCGGCTTTGTATAAGGAAAGGAAGCGATTTTAAGTTTAAATAACTATGTATGTATTAAAGGGCCCATTATACAACTAGGTAATAAATCAATGGCATCTAAGAATAACTTAGAAAGTACTAATGAAATTGAATAAGTCACATTGGTACTTGCCAGGTTTCGAACCCACATCCCCTGGCTTTACATGCGGGTCCTCAACCTCCGGGCCAACGCGACAATCTCCCTGTTCAGAACCCTGTAGAAAATCTAATCTCAAACGTTAGAATTGTTACTTTTAAAATAGGGAATATACTCATCAGATCTCAGTTCTAATTTCTAAGCTATAATCTGTCGATATATCAAAATTCTATAATTACTTAGATCCATCCCATCGATCATTCAAATACCTGCCTACTTTGTTGTGTGTGGGAATCGAACCCACAGTGCAGTTTTGTTAAGATGAGAAATCATCCAGCGAATTCTCGCACTCAGACTTTTAGTAACTAAAACCGCACTTATTTTTCCTCCTGTCATACGCCTTATGGAAAGCACCGACCATGACTCTTGTTCGGCCCCGACCGATTGGCGAGCAGGACGGCGAGCTACCCATTGCTCGTAGCCCGCAAGCCCCACGCCTACCGTGGTTCGGAATCGGGGTCGGGATCCTGAGGGCTAGGGCGGGAGTAAATCCATTCCACCACGCGTGCGGTCGCTTCCTTCGCTAGCATTACTGCTTCGCAGGACGAGGCGACCGCCTGCCATTCTTCCTCGCTTCGGACCATGGTCTGTACCAAGGCCCGGCGCAACCTACAGCACATAGTGCACCGCAAAGCCTTTGTTATCAAAATATCAGAAACATATCCCTAAACCCACGTCATTTTCCTATAGGAGTAGGCAGAAATCAAAAAGCATCGTCCTTGCATCATTGTGCTTTTGAAAACTACTAAAATTAAAGGCCAACTTACTAGGCGACGCAGATTCGACGCTCGGCGGGTAATCGGTGGACGACGAGCTGTCGGTGGTGTTCACGTTCTTGTGGTGCAGGCTCCGGGTGGAAGCACACCTCTGCAGGTACTTGCTGGACGAGCCGAAGATGCGCAGCGAGTTCCGTCGGTCTAAGGAACGAGGGGCCGGGAAGGAGGCGCTGCGTCGCTTGTTAGGTCGACCGTACAGGATTTTGTCGTTGGGATTGCCTGGAATTAAAAGAAAGGTCTTGTTTAATAAAGGTTTGCTTCTATGCTAAAATAATACCTATATTCATTCAAAGACATGTGACATTTACCAACCCGCACTAGGTCCGCGTGGTGGACTACGGCCCATTCCCTCTCCTAGAACGCAGGCCTGAGTCCCAGCAGTGGGAACATTAAAAGGCTGATTATGCTACCTACAGTTTGTTTATTTATTTATTTATGCACATATTACTGTACAAAGGCGGATTTAATGCCATAGGCATTCTCTAGTCGACCTTAGGGTTAAATTGCATTTTTTTAATCGTCTAAAATCATCTTTCTAATAAAACTGAAACGTGAGGGTCCCGGAGACGTCTCAAGGGTTGAATGTTGCAGGACGACTACCGGCTTGTGTAATAAAGTAGTAACTATGTGAGTTTATATGTTTGTGAGTGCACCCGCGATACCTGAGTAATTCCTGGTGTAAAACGAATCTTAAAAAAAAAAACTCTTCATTCAGTCACGGTAAAGGGGTGATCTGACGGTTGAAAACCAACGTCCCAACCAAGGTGCCCTTACTAGTTTCAATCCGAGTAGATAGCAGTTGTAATCCATGATCTTCAACGCCCTTGGTTGGGAGGCGCGTTTTCCCAACCGCTAAACTTGTTGGCACGTGGTTTACATCCATTTAGCCGCAACACAAACTAAACACATAAACCAAGGTAAACTTGGTTGGAATGCTAGTTTACAACCTTCTGGTCCTCCCTATACTCATCTAGCTTCAAAATAAAGTTTGTGCCTGATAACAGCCGGTCTCTTGCTTCTACATTTTACTTAGGTGTGGTCCAAAATCAAATTCTTAAGATACCTTTCGCCTTTGCTTTTATTTAGTTACAAGTCAATAAATAATCAGACCAATGTTTTGTCGACCTGTTTGATTACATTATCTAAGGAATGCGCCACAAAATACACAGTTAGTTTCACATAATTGTCACCTATTTAGGTACTACAACATTGTTTAGTATTGTTACTACCCGCATTGCAAATGTTATGTTTCAATGCCTCATTTTGTATGGAAATAAATTCCGAGGGTATTTGTTAGTTTAGACTCAAATTGTACAGGCATTAATGCTTTAAATGTTGATTTGTGAGCGTAATAAATGGTTTCATAATGTTTGCTTGTTAACTTTTGTTAATCGGCTGTGTTGCGAATGTGATACAGCTTTTAAAATGGCTGGGCTTTTGAAATATTTGGTCTTTAGGTACACTGTTTGTGATTGCCAAGCTTAATGCAGTGATCACTATGAAACTAACTTTACTATGCCATGAAATTTCTGTATCGAGAGATTTGAGAGATATGAGGTCTAAGCCTTCTCAAACTTAAAGTATCTACATAGGTACCTGTTTCATGTAGGTTATCCTATTGATAGAGAGCGAGATCACGAAATGGGTCGAAGGTGGAATTTGGCGAATAGGCTCAAAAAAAAAAATATATTAAAGATCAACATCATCTACCTGCCCATGTCCCGTGTTATTTATGGTCGGCACAACACGTGTTTTTCTTCCAATCTGTCCAGTCTGCCGTCATGCTATCACTAACTCCTTTTTCTTTCATATTACTCCTCACACAAACCATTAATCTTTTATTTGGCTTCCCTCTTCCTCTGTATCCATCAATACAATGAAAGGTAAGTTTCGGATTTAATTTTACAAGATTTTTGTAACACATTACATGATCATCGCATCACTGTCAAGCACTGGTTTATAAAATATTATTAAAAAAAAATTAATAAAGTGCCATAGAGATCGACACTTTGGAACGTGCAAGCTAGCTGTATATTTTTTTTACTTAATTTGGAATCGTTTGTTTTGCATGTCTTAAGTTCTGGGTCAAAAGACAAAAGAATAAAGTAAGAATCAAAAAAGAAAACAAAATGTGTTACAGTTCCCATTTCTCGGCCCACATTTTGATTTTTAGCCGTCAACATTTGACAGGACACAGACAACTCATTAAAAACTGCAAAAGCTCATAACTCTTCGGGCCCGTGTGCGCATACGCATGTTGTGAGTTGTGACGCACAAAGAGCGAGCCGAACAGTTGCTCGCATAAATCAAGAGTGAACTTGACAGATGCGTGAGTGCGAAATGTGTGTACGGTTGGCAAAAAAGATTTGTGATAGGCGGATTGAGTACGACTACTTTTTAGATTTAGTCCAAAGGTACCTATTCTTGTCCCATAGATTAGTAATAGCCTACGAGCCATACGACAAAACATTCTGATTATTACAATTTATTTTTAAATTATGTTTCACTGCATTTGCTACGGGTGACAACTGTCGCATTTATAAAATGTAGCTACCTATCCTTTTCTCTCATCTTAAAGATTCATATTTTTGTCCTGCTGTCATCCTACTCAGCATAGGTAAAAAAGACCTAAGTTCCTGTCCTGATGCCTTTGCTTCCTATTTATGCTTGTCCTTTTTAGGTACCCACTTGGTTAAATCTATGTCATTATTTGTCTGATTTCAACTTTTGTTAAACAAACTTTTTAAATGGGCTTAGAGTCTTCAATCCAAGATTTTGATTAACAGTGGATTAGTTTAGTACTTTCTATAATAGTCAGGATGCTAGTGAGCTTCATGATGAGTTTTGTCTTTAATCGACATAGTAATTAAAAATATACTGCGTAGCTATTTGCTAATTTCTTTTGTTGTCTGTACATTTACTTATCTTCATCTTATAAACACGCACACATCTACAACACTCGTATATGAACCTCGTCTTGTGCGCTTGTGTGCGTGACGCTCTCTTTTTCCCTAGATGGTAACTAGGATTTTACGTAGGCGCGAACATGATTGATTGTTAACCTATTTACATGCCTAAAGCTTTGGTCCAAATTCGTGACAAAGTTGCAATTGCTAGACTCATATTTTGCTTCATCTAACACATTCATTCTTTTCAGTTTCTATTTTTTTTTTAAATGACCCTAGTAAATGCGTACTACCCTAGTAAATAGGCCTGCTCACTACTACTCATTTTCTACATCAATAAAGATGTCGCAAGTTGGAAATTTTTAAGCCTCATTAAATGAGGCCTAATAATAATTCCTATGAGGTGGACTGATCAAATAAAAGCGGGAGTAAATGGCTCATCATCACTGCACGAATGCACGAGGAAGGCGGCCAGCAGAGAGAAGTGATGGTATATTGTGAAGCTTGCCACCAACCAACAACTGAAGTGATGACCACGACCACTCTGTCAAGAGTGAGAGTGACAAGGAAGAAGAAATGCTTGGCGGAGAGATGAACTTGACTCTTATTGAAGAACTGGGCCGAATGAGTACAGATGCAGACAATACGTGAAAGACGCTGAGGAGGTGTCCAACAGTGGGACACAATGGGCTATATTAGTCTAGCTTTAGCCAGCGACTTTGTTCGGGTTAATGCCGATTATTACGAACGCGAAGTTGAAGTCGGAGCCAGATAAAAAGTTAGTCTATGTCCTTCTTTGTGGTTTAAACTTACTGCAAAATCGGTTTTGGATGCGTAATAGACAGATTGAGTTACTTCTACATTTAATATTTATTATTTTTAAGGATAGGACAGTAGTTTGTAATCGGTACTCATATTTATTCAATATTTTATATGCCTCTTCTTTTAGTCTACTGTAGAATAGATTCTAGAAGCATTGAAAATAATAACCTATACTGCCCTATTTGTTACTTTTTGGTGTACTATAGATATTATTATATTCTATTCTATATTACTCCTAAATGACAGTTACAATAAATTGAATAAGTAAATAAAAGAAATATGATGGATGCGAGATGCACAGGATCGGTTGTTCTGGCGACACTTGGGGAGACCTTTGTGTAGCAGTGGACGTCATGATGATGATGAAATAATGTGTAGGCAGCTTCTTAATAATTAACCTTAATATCCACTGTAGACTGTAATCCTTTTGCTTAAATATACCTAATTATAGAGATGTAATGTAAATGTTTCTGAACTTGACGTGATCCTTTTACAAACAGAACATCGGTAATGAATACTGGTATTTAATTGAGTTTAAATTTACCCAATGTTTGCGCAAGGTCGTAATTTTAGGGTTTTATTGCTTTTTGTTGAAGTTGATGGTGAATTGTGTTGGTTAGTCTTTAGTACTGTGTCTAAAGGCCATAAATTGTTGGGCTGCGGAATGTTGTGACCGACATAGTCTGAAGCCAAACTTTAATGGACTGCTACTTGGGCAAGGCACAATGCTCGTGGAACAGATGTCGGTGGTGCCGAAAAGTTCTGAAGTGGCGATGGCGCAGCGTAAGACGTAGCGTTGTAAGGCCAAGTGACCTGACCCAAAACAAAGTGGACCTGGTTAGAGTCACGTGAATGCGATGGATGCGAAACGCACAGGACCTTTCATTGTGGCGACAATTGGTGGCCTATGTCCAGCAGTGGACATCTTTCATCTATAATGATGGTGAGGATTATTCGAAAAAGAAACGGCGGCTGGAACTCAAAGGAACTAAAAGATCATGGGGAGGTTCTTGTTAGTAAAAGTCTGATATTTCAAAGTCTGGCGGACCAAACTTACGTTGAGTCACGCTCGGCCTTGGTACGACTACGGACAGGCCCAAATCCGTCGCACTAAGTTCGAGCATAAGTAGCGTTACTAGTCCAAACAAATCGACTGTTGTTTGTTTACCAAACAAAATTTAAAATAGCATTGCCTCAGAAGTTCAATAACGCCACGAAATAAACTTCAAACGTGTCGTCCTTCAAGCAAAGTTCAGTACCCTCCCGAACCTGACAGGCTGACGGCCATCTCGCAGCATCCGACGTAGCTAAACAAGTCATCTGAACGATCAGCGTAATCTCCAGGATCGGCATCCTCGCCCATTAAGATGCCTGTTGCTAAACTTGTACATAACGCAAATAGGACGGTATGCGAGAAGTACGGTCAGCCGCAGGCTCACATCTATGATGATAGTGTTATGATGCAAATGATAGAGTTAAGTTGAGAGGGAATAGGTTACTTCTAGGTAAGTGTGCCCCATCGTCGACCACATCATCGCTTACCATCAGGTGCGTGTCTACTGAGGCCAGGTCCAAAAGGGCGTTAGAGCCCCGGTATGAAGGCTAGAGGGAACAGGGTGGGTCTTTTAGTCAGTAAGAGTCTGACACTATTTCCCGCTCCGCCCAAGAGCGGGGAATGACATTGGATGATTTTTTCCCACCATAAAAAAAGGTGCGTGAGTGAGATAGTGCTCAAGTGAGGGCCTACAAATAATAAAAATAAAAAATAGTTTGTCAGCGTCTGTTTGGTAGCAACTAAAGCCTTTTTTTTCAGGTTGATCATCAAATGATTTCTTAAGAGCTAGGGTGGAGCTCAAGAGCGTTTCAGACTTAGGCAAACCTACTGACTAATACCCACCTATGTAATATGTATGTTCCTTCATATATGCTCTTTGCGCTCTAGAGTCATAGCACAAAATAGATAGGTACAGAAGACAATCAACAAACATGTAGTTCACTTTTTTATACCTACGCTCGGTGGACGCACACTAATGAGCGTTTGAGCCGGAATTGTTCGACGAGTGATCCGAGACGCGACCGAGACATCTTGTCTGTGAGCGTTGTCTTTGTGTGCGTTGCTCGAGCGCGCTTTGAATGCAATGTAGATTGACTTCTGTACATATAGGGTGACTGGCAATTAGTGTAGGTGATTGTGCTCATGATAACAAACAATTTTTATTATGGGAGCAAAGCCGAAATCGCGAAAAAAATATCAGCTGTTCAGTACATTAGGCAAACATAAATGTATCTACTGAACAGCTGATTTTTTTTCACGATTTCAGGTTTGTTCCCATATTGAAAGTTGTTGGTTATCATGAGCATAATCACGTGTTTCAGTATCGTACACTAATTACCAGTCACCCTATATGTATTTGTGGTCATAGTAACTCTTTCATACGTTTCCGCATGTTTTGTAACACCTAATGCCGTAAAAAGGAACTACCTACTACTAAAATAATGCCTACATAGGGGCAGTTTGCAAAATTCTTATGAAAAAAAAATATTTCATCTGATCTGTTTAATTAAATAGACTTTATTTAATTAGACATTTAAAAAAATGCTAATATTTAAACGTTCCGCGCTCAGACTTCTCAACTAGGCATAAGTATAAATATTATTGTTTTTTTTTTTAAGTGGCAAATAATCCACTGACTTCTCCCGCTCTAAACGCGATCAGCAACATGCCAATAACATGTCTTCTGCAACACAAAAAACTCTTGCTGCAACAATGTTTTCGATGACCACGAGAGTGCTGTTGACCGTACACATATAATTTTAGCGCATGCGCACCTTTATGACTGGATGCTTTTCAGGAACCGTAGTAATGTGATGATATTTAGATATATTTGGCTCGAATGGGAGAAATGGTCCCTGATCTCTGCGACCTTTTGGGTTTGTATGGCCGGAATGCGATATGGTGCACCTATTACGATTACAAGTGTGCTAGAATACAGTTTGGTATCACAGTGAAAGGGTTTCCCTACCGGAGTCTGTTTCCTGATAGCTAAAATCTGGTCTTTTAGTCAAGAATGAATAAAATACTTCTAGGCAAGTGTGCTCCATCGTCGACCACACCGTCGCTTTCCATCAGTTGAGATAGATGCTTGACCATCTCGAGCGTATTTATGTCTATGACTAGTAAGTTGTAGACAAGTGAGCGCCATCGTTGACTACACCGTCGCTTTCCATCAGTTAAGGCGTATAGTTCCTTGAACCATCTGGCCGAAATTATGTGAACGCAACTCTCGCACTCGCCTAGGCGGCAGTACGCAAATCTGTGCATTTATTTGCGGCCAGCAGTGCCCGGAAAGCGCTTTAAACCCATGTTCTCTGCGAGATATTGATTGATTTACATATGCAATGTTCACTTTGAAGAATATTTAACCACCAATCTTTATGTGTAAAAATGTTTCTAAAGGTCCAAGCCGTTTCGAAGGAGTTGGGAAAAGTTGCGAAAAGTTGCGAAATTGCTAAATATTTTTTTTTGACAAAAGTATTAACTGCACGAAAAAATCAAATGTTGATATTATTGTTCATGAATCTATAATATACATATATTTTTTTCAAACAAATTGACCTAGCTGTTACGGAGGAGTAGGCCTCAGAAAATCACTATTTTATGGCACTTTTCGGGCGCTTGGCCCTTAAGATAGTGACGCGAGCCTATCAATAGTAAAAAATACTGTATAAAATCTAGTAAGTCGAATACAACACTTGCATAGAGAAAATGTCGCTTGAATAAAAGAGCGACTTCACTATTTTCTATTTAACAGCTGTTTGATTGTAAATGGCCGACGTATCCGCTAATATGTAAATAGTATACAGCATAATCAGCTTTTTAATGTGCCCACTGCTGAGACTCAAGCTTCCTCTCTAGGAGAGGAAATAGGGCGTAATCCACCACACGTGACCAGTGTGGGTTGGTGGATGTCACGTGTTTTCGAATTTTTAGTTCTAGGACAGACCGGTTTCCTCATAATGTTTTCTTTCACTGTTTTGAGAGCCGGGGTGCTATTCTCTAAGAAAACAGCCTTGAGCTCAGCGCTGGCACAGCGCTTGTTAATTCAATGTACTGCGCTCACGACTCGTCGCTGTGCCACCGCTGAGCTCAAGGCTGTTTTCTTAGAGGATAGCACCCCAGTACCGATGAAATAAATTAAATAAAGTAATACGCCTGCTTGGTTTCGAGACCTACAACTCGTAAGAGGAGAAGACTAAATGTAAATCATAATATGATTTAAAAGAGTGTCCATGGAGTTTCTGGCACGTTCTTCTCCATAGGGATCTACGCTTTGGAATGTGCAATTTAACTTTTTTTTGGACTAACCGACATTTGACTATTCAAAAGTGCCTGTAATTGGTCTATTTGAAATAAAAGCTTTTGATTTGAGTTAAGACTGGGCCACAACTGTGCTTGTGTGTGTAATGTGAAAATAAAAGGAACTATTTGCCGCCTTAACACTCAAATCGTAGTCATTCTCTAAAGAATAAGATAGTAAAGGAATTACGCGAAACGAAAACATGTAAATTTTCACTTCGTGCCTTTGTCTGATACAGATTATCTTGATAGAGTACGTACTTGGTTAATGTTGAATTCTAAAAAGTCGCTGTAATCTGCAGACATTTTATAACAAACGAAATTTTCAACGTGTCTGTTTGTTTAGTTAGATTGATCTTAGAAACTGCTGTGCAGATTTTATTAAGATTTTCTTGGAGGTACTTTATCGCCATTTTTTTTTTCTTTTTTAAACTAGTACTTGACTGCGATCCCGCCTAATGGTGAGCAGTGATGCAAGTTGATGGTGAGGCGCACTAGTTTATTAAGAGCCTTTTCACTCTAGCCTTGAAGACACCTAAATTATAATAAAAAAGAAAAGTAAATCTATAATGTGAGTGGTAGACAATACTTATTAGGTAGGCTATTTATTTCTTTAATTTATCTACACTAAAGTTATAAAGGGGAAGCTTTTTTTTTGTTTGTAGGAAGTAGGTAATCTCTGAAAGTACTTGTCCGATTAAATTTTTTTACCGATAGAAAACTGTTTTATTTCTGAGTGACATAGGTTATATTTTAAGTACACGGCCGAAGTTGTGGGCAAAAGCTAGCTAGTCATACTTTGTAACTGAAATGTAGTCTTCACTTTGAGGGATAAAACTCTCTTTATTCCTCGAAGTGAAACCTTAGTTAATATCACAAAAGATTTATAACAAGTAGTCAGGATTGCAATAATAACTCACAGAATTTAATTACTACCTAACTAGCAACTTTAAGCTATAAATTTCTTACACTTCACAATAATTTTGTTAACTTTTAAGACTCATGCAACTCGCTAATATAATTTCATAAAATTTAAATCTGTTAACAGCAATTAATAAGAATTTTAATGATCTATTAAGTGATACATTTTATTGATGACATTAAATGCACTATGAAAGATTAAGCTTAGACAAACTTGCGAGTTTCATATGATTTACATAATGTTAATTATGGGTTAGTACAGATCTGGTGCAATGAGTTCTACTTGAAATTGTGTAAAAATGACTATGTGCTGTTACAAGTTTAACGTGGACATCATCGCGGACAACAGCTAATTATTAAAAAAAAAGAGAGATCTACAAGTCAGGTTTGATGCGTTAGGTGAAAAGTATGAATTTCAAAAATATCTCATACAAATCAGAAACTTTATCTCAAATAGACCAATAAAAGTTTAAAAGAAACTTACGCAAGTCAAAAAATGTGAAGCTAAATAGCACGTTCCAAAGCGTAGATCTCTATAGAGAAGAACGTGCAAGTAATTCCATAGACACACCTTTAAATCATGCTATGAGTTACAAAAATCTTGTTAACATATTTTTTGTCGCTTCTATTACTGCACTTTGTTAATAAGTAATAAAAATAATCTACACTAATATAATAAAGAGGTAGGTAATCTCTGGAAATACTAGTACGATTGCTAAAAAATTTTCACCGATAGAAAGCTACTTAATTCCTGAGTGACATAGGCTATATTTTATGTACGCAGGCAAAACCGCGGAAAAAAGCTAGAAATAAATGAATTTAGATAAGTCACAGTTAAGAGATAGGTAACAACTCAACAGCACCCGTAAGAAATGATTCACTAATAAAGTCCTGCGCTCTCTGAGGAGACAGCCCTGCTACTAAACTTGCTTACAGATCCTTTTACAACAACATGAACTATTGCCATAACAGCAAAAAGAACAGCAAAACATTTTGCATAATATGTGCACTCAACTTTATGATATACCCCACGATCCTGCAATCTCCATCTGTATTCCAATAATAACTCTGGACGTCGTATCTCCTAAGTGCATTCTTAACTTTAACTAAAATACACGTCCTGCCAAAGAAAAGCAGTCACGAGCCGACGGCGTTAACCGACTACTATGTTGAGAGGAATGTACACATTTGCATGCCACCAAGTGTACCTATGTATTCTGGATGTACCCCATCTGCAGTATTATTGTTGCTGCTACTCCTTGCATCTGCTACTGCATTAAGAACTTTATCTATACCACTGAAAGTAGGTTTAAAGTTTTTCTTCATGGTAAATTATGTGATGCAAGATTTAATTTAATGATAGCACGACATGTAAGCAAATTCCTCTGGTTAGGTTAGGTTAGATACGCGTGTAGTTATTATTCCACACTTGATTCCTGATAACGATACTATTTTCACTTATATCTCGGTATTTTTGCGTCGCGAATTTATTTTTAATCTCTAGTCATTTTTTATTATGGAATTACTTCGGCTTTCATTTTTGCCGACGGCATTGTTATCGTTGCAGAACTAACCAAATTAAAAGTGAAAAAGTCTTTTGTTACATTGTTCGAAGTGTTATCTGTTACGTTAACTTTGTTTTTATTTTTTTAACCATTGTTATTTTTAGTTTTGTTCCTTTCAATAGCACCTACTCGTATCTTGTTTTCGCGAGGTAACTTCCGGAGAGTCTATGTACACTTCCTTGAAGATTGAACTACGTTATTTCCGGTTGAAAATATCACTGAATATCACTTTAAGTCATCAATCAAAAATTAAAAACATAATTACGGAAAGAAAATGCCATATCACCATATAAAGGGTATCCATGGTAATTAGTGGATAATGCCTTCCTTCCTTAAGTTAGAGAATCCTGCGCATTCCACAGTTACGGCATACGATTGAATCACAAAGTTTACTTTCACGTCATGCATAATGGCTTGAGAGCATGGTTTGAGAGCTTATTTAGGAGGAAATCATTTTCCTTAATTCTTTGTGGTACACAATAAATCTTAATATTGTCACAGTGATTTCATAAAGCTTGTACAAAGGTGAGCTTTGTTCAACAATGAGTTTTTTCCAACAAAATTTTGAGTGAATCAAAACAATCAAAATGAAATACACACTAATAAAAACCAAGAAAAATATCAATATTACGTATACTGTGAAAATACTCCGATTGTTTTTCATTTTGATCTGCATACAATATTTTTTTGCGAGATATTCTCATCACGTCTGCACTTTTTCATATCAATATTTGAAATGCTAATTGCTGGTTTTTTCAACTATAATTAAAAAAAAGGATTTTTTACTTTTGATTTAGATTTCTTTTTGTGTTATTTGCTATTAATAATAACAATTAATAACAATAGGATGTAATATGTAGACGTGTTCTGGAAGACGCAGCATTGGACGGCATCCCACAAGGTAGTCCAATGATCTGGTGAAGGTCACGAGAATCCAATAGATGCAAGACACACAGGACCGTTGTGGCGACACTTTTTTTATGGTGGGAAAAAATCATCCAATGACAAACCCCGCTCTTGGGCGGAGCGGGAGATAGTGTCAGACTCTTACTGACCAAAAGACCCACCCTGTTCCTTCTAGCCTTCATACCGGGGCTCGAGCTGTCTTTCGAAACTAACCCTGGCACCAGTAGGACTCGAGCCAGCTGGGTCCCTGCTGTTGCTGACAACTTGAAGCGCACGCGCCGTCGACGCCTTGGGCGTGGTCCGGACAGTTACCGGACGGCCGGACAGCGAGCTACCCATTGCTCACTGTCCGCAAGCCCGCGGTTGTGGCGACTCTTGAACTCATGATGAAGTAGACATGCCACAACCAATCATAATAATCTTACATACCGACAAAGATGCAGTCTCCAGCTGCTAAACTATTTCGGTTGCATTTCATAGCTGCCATTTAATCGCCGTCGTCGTCGCCGCCTCGTTCCTTGTAACACGTGCGACTTGTTAACGGCGCTGATAATGCGAGCGGTATGCGCACGCGCACCTCTGTGAGTTAGCTTTAGGAGTTTGATCTCTTGGGAGTGTGTGCTGATATGAGTTATGGCGCCTTTATGGTTTGTTATGGTATGTGTCGTGTAATATAAAGGAGTTTTAGCTGTGTCTATGTTTGTTGTTACTGTACATATTGCTGCAACATGTCTAATAGTCATAAACCAAGTTCTTCTTTTTTGAATTCTTAAATTTTCACATTTTAACTTACATATGTGAAAATTTATACTAGCAATTTCGTAGAAAATTATCCCAAAGGTACTCTCGGGATAAAATGAATTTAAATGCCAAATTTCACCCAAATCGCTTCTGCTATTTTAGTGTTCTTAATATTTGCTAGCACTGCACTTTATCCTCTTTTTTAGTTTAAGTTCTTATAGTCCATCTTTAAGTTATCTCATAGCTATCGTTTTCGGTGATAATACTGCCATTGTACCCATAAATTTAAGTTTCTATAAAATTGATACTATTTTGGTTTTAATAAAGTTTATTCTATTGTATTCTTAGACTGACTTCAAATAAAAGATAAGAATAAGGCGATGAATAATGAAAAGGAACACTTTACAGAAAAAGGACCACTGGCTAAAATTGTTAACAAATATTGCGAAACCATTAGGGGGCACGGCAGTGCACGGCAGGCAATCTAGATCATCAAGGTCCTTAAGTACGGACTGAATAAATTAACCGACTTGGTATAAATGATAAATAAATGATAAATGATCTTTATTTTGCAAGTAGGTTTTATAAAAACACTTTTACTCGTCAATTTTTTTTTTTCGTCAATTAATGCTAGATGAGGCCGGTGTTTCCTACCTGACTACCCTGAGAAGAAACACCGAAACAAACTCAGGGGTCAAATTACATAGATCTCACCACTTTTACAGTAGAAGAATTGAGTAACAAGCCTTGGTTTTTTTACTTGTTATGTTTTTGATGGCATAATTTATTTACACTGACAGTATAAACTGCTACAACCTCCTTCAAACAGTCATGTTGACGGACGGCCAATTGCGGTAATAATATTGGATGCAGTCACGTATTTCCTGACCAAACGACTCCAAAAAGAACAAATTATATCAATGACACTGCAGCTAAACTAATATTAACAAACAATTGTAATTGTAGTGAAAAAAAATAAAATACTGTAACAAGAATTACAAAATCTTTAGTTTTATTTGGTTTTATTGAAGACAGATTTCACTGTTGAGTGAGTAAATACAACCTAATATTATCTGTATTTTGTTATGGATTAGGAAATAAGAAAACGGTCTGACAGTTAGTAGTGGTTAGTAGTTGTTACCAATTGTGAATAATTAACTACAACTGTGAATGAAGGTTTTCTAATGCGTTGTTGAAGTTAGAGATTAAAGACAGTAAAATAAATTAATAAATAATTAAAAAATATTAATATTCCAAAAATTTCACACAACACCATCTAGTCCGAAACTAAGCAGAGCTTGTAGTATGAATACTAGACAACTGATAAACACATACATATTATAAATAAATTACCAGATACAGAACAAATGATCGGGCTCATCACAGGAACATTTGTCCTGGCTGAGAATCGAACCTACGACCTCTGGCATAGCAGTCAGGACTACTGACCACTAGACCAACAGGCCAGTCAACACACACACAGTGACTCGTAGTAGGTACTGCAAAGGAAGCGTCTTATTAATTATGTAAAGTGACTTAACGATTTTTGTAGACCCCTTCTACCCTCTCTACTAGGATGTTGTGAGATTTGGCTCACTTCCCTCTCCTACCTATTGTTACGTGGTTTTCAAAATGTATCTTAAAATGTAAAAAATATATAACTGCGTAAAAATTAGGAATATTTTAGTAGCAAAACACTTCAACCCAGTTTACTCAAACCTTACACTGTTTCTTGCCAAAAAATGCGGTGCGGCTCAAACAAAAACGCGTTATGTAAGACTCTCCCAAACAGGAGTTGAACTAACGATAGCGTTAAAAATAGGTTAAAACGATAGCACTTCCTTACACGAACTCTTTCATTATAACTTTCTATAAATACACTCCAATTGAAAACTCAAACTATTTTGAAACATCTCGAGTGAGACATCTATCCGCAATTCAAATGTATCCTTCCAACGATTCACTAATGAATATAAAAGTCTTGGTATCAATAAATCTTGCTGCAGCAGCGATGCAGTCATCTGCATGCCAGGCTCGACCTAAATCGACTCCAGTCGCATCCGTGTCATTAAAAATAAACTGGCATTCATTAGGTATACCTTTGTCGAAGATAGATCGTTGAATTGGTATTTTCATGAAACTGGCCATTTCGTAGAATACCCTCCATTGACGACATTGCCAAAAAGTACGACAAACTAAACAGGTCAGAAAAGTTTCAGTTCGAAAGTATATCACATTGTAGCAAAATAGTTACGCTACTCACCGCTAGGGGCGCTGATAGCCCATTGTTGACATTTTGACACATTTCGTTGCGAATTTACACCTTACTGTCATTATTGTCTGCAATTACACTTACTACACACTGCACTGAAATATTTTCACAATAATGTATTCGTAAAATTTCAGTGCTTGTATTATTGACGACACCAATCAATAAATAATTAAAAAAATATTACGCAGAACCTAAATTAATGATATTGTCACACCGATTGTGTTATACTTGGCGCAAACAGCCTACTTTTCTTTCTTTCTTTTATATGGCTAGTCTTATCATGCAATGGCGAATTCCACATTAAGGCTACGACACAGACATTCATTAATTTTTGAATGGATTGGCTCATGTTACGATTGGTAGTTCGACGCGTCTATTATTAGCGCTGATTATTAAACAGATATTTGATATGTCCATAAATCAGTGTACGGCTGTGTTTTCAAATTTAGTTAAAATTTAATTAATGGTGCGTTTGGATCGGGTTTCGCATAAACGCTGTGTTGGAGTTGAATTTGTGTGTCGTGATTTTGTAGTATGCAAATATTATGTTCAAATCATTGCATCTAGTAATCAAACTTCAAACTGTCAGTAATTCCTATCAATTGGAATTTATTTTATTTTCAGTAAGTCTCGGAAGAAGCTAATACGAGTAAACAAAAGGTAAAATTCCTTTTCATCATCCACTAACTTCCGTAAACATGAATGACTGACAGGTTCGGGCATAATTGGACCTAGTTTCGATGTTGATTCGAGATTGAAAAAACAATTGGGTTAGCGTGGAATCTCGGATATGGGTCAATAGGAAATGGCTGCATTTGTAGGCAGATCAGACGGAATTTTTTTTTTTGTGAACAAGAGTTTAAATTAGGTATAAAAACAACGGATTCTGAAGCAAAAAAAAAAATGTGACTGTTGAACGCGCGTTATTTGATGTTGTGGTTGAATGAATATTCATTAAACAATAAGTTATTCTCTTGCATTTAAGGTGTGCCGCTTTTTTTAAAAAGGGAAATAATCTCATGACTTGTTCCGTTTTAGGGTGAAGCGAGAGGGTGGGTGAGACTTTTACTGATTAAAACCATACACAAGTTCCTTCAGTTTTCTTTTAGGTTCCAGGATCTATAAGTAAATCCTTTTCAGAGACCACCCCACACTTAGTTAATAATCATCATTGAATTATAAAATTTAAATACTCGTCTATGTCTGTTTATTGGCTATAAACTTAAAAACTTCGGAATGGATTTTCAAGCAGTTTTCAATAATCAATAGGTAGAGTGAGGAAAGAGTGATGAAGATGTCCGCAGGAAAACTAAGGTTCCCGACATAGCACGAAAAATTGCCAACTAAGTGGCAATGGGTAGGGCACATTGCTAGCAGAACAGATGGCCGTTGGGGCCGAAAGGTTCTGGAGTGGCGACCGCGTACCGGAAGACGCGTTGGAAGGCCTCCTACAAGGTGGACCGATGACCTGGTGAAGGTTGCGGGAAACCGATGGATGCCGGACGCACAGGAACGTTCGATGTGGCGATGCTTGGGGGAGGCATATGGCCAACAGTGGACGTGTGGACGGCTGAACTGATGATGATGATGATGATGAGAGTAATTTATGAGGAAGGTTTAAGTGTAAGCTAAGAATTTCAAAGATTGGTAACACCAACGGGTGTTAGTTTAATAAGAATGTAATATATTATGTAATTTTTTAATAATAATAAGAAACCGGCCGTTTGTTTTTGAAAGGATGTTGTAAAGAACTGGCTCGTTTGAGATTGCATCTATCCTATCTAAGTTAGCAACTTGGTATGCAAATTTAACAGCAACATTTGGATTCAATTTGTTTTCCATTTCTTGTATTGCCACATAATTATCTGATTGTTGCCAAAGAATCAGAGCATTATTTATTCGGCAAGAAGTGCTCTAATAAACTTTCATTACAAATACAATTACTCTCATTA
This sequence comes from Mythimna albipuncta, assembly GCA_929112965.1. Lineage (NCBI taxonomy): Eukaryota > Metazoa > Arthropoda > Insecta > Lepidoptera > Noctuidae > Mythimna > Mythimna albipuncta. Next base: position 21,347,764 of record OV815961.1, on the reverse strand, counting down.
TTTACCTTTTGAAATAGTTTAGCAACTACTTAATGAAGTTTCTGTACATTGTTGTGTATTTAAGTGCAAAAAAAACTATGTTGGGAAATTCTGCCTAGAATTTTCCCTAATTTGGTCACGTAATTTCCATGACATTTCCAGTTTACTGAATTTCTTTTGTACTATATTAATTACTGATAATTATTTCGTTTTTTTTTTTTAGGAAACATTAATATTCGCAATCTGTTAAAATGTTGATACATTTGAAATGTATTTGACAAATTGCGATTGAGATTTGGATGTGATGAAATATTGTTATGTTTTAAAAAATGTCTCTCAGTTCAGTGTGCCTGTTCGCATAGGCCGACTCTTACATTTTCTCCGCATTCTGCAAAGTGTATTCTAGTGTGGGCTCGAGGGCTACTTTATTGCACTAAATTTTGTTTATTTTCTATATTTGAAAATATTAAATTTTATTTGCTGTACTTTAAGTCTCATAAGATATGAATATTGTATTTGATTTTATTTGTTGTGCTTATGGTATGTGGCTTAATAAAATTACTTAGATATTATCTTTCATTGTATTTTATTTCTTGGGACCCTCCTTCAATAGAGGTCAGCTGTTAATTTTATCTCATCCTCTTATCTTTTCCTTTGCCTTCCTCTTTTTTATCTCATCCTTCTATCTCTTCTCTTTACTTCCTCTATTTCTTGTACCATCTTTCTATTTTAACATTTCTTGAGAATCTTGCTCTACTTTTCTTGGGTACTTCACTGTATATCCATTGGCTCGTCCATCTCTGCTTTATTTGGCCTATCTTTACAAGCACATCTGCTTCCCTAGTTTTTGATCTCATAAAGGCAATTTTTTTATGTCCTATCTTTGACATCATCCTGTTATCTCAATTATGCAAACACAACTGAAGAGCAAATGCATCGAGGAAATGTAAATCCAAACAATTTGTTACAAGATTTTATTTGACATGTACTAAATTGCAAATAACATGAATATCTTGGAAACTTCGAAATAACTGTGTTAACGAGACACAAGAGGACTTATTTGCATGTTTAGAGCGTTTAATAACAGTTGTTCGCAATAATATGCGTACCGTTGCAGTTTTATTGGGTTTTAACTTTTAAGTTTACATTGCGTTAATGTCGCTCTGATGCTGTGGAACACTTTGGTTTGCTACTTCTGATTTATTAAAATGTTCGTAAGCGTTTTGTTATGTTAATGTAGATATTACCACTATGTTACGTTTAATATTTGCCTTTATTTTAAATTACATATCAGTAGTATCGGTTATGGAATATATATTTATTGAGGTGACTTGTAAGTGATAGTTTATTTGTAACAATGATGTATAGCTGTCCTCAGCGATTTCTCCTGCGTTTTTTATTAGTGCTCCCATCCTATTGGTCATAGTGTCATGTTATATAGCCTATAGCCTTCCTCGATGGTTGAACACTAAAATATTTTTTTCTTACTAAAAGGGCTACCCACAGCTAAAAAAGTTTTTCAGTGTTCCTGAGATAAGCGCGTCTAAGTGAACAACTTTTTCAGCTTTACAATATTATAGTATCGAAATGTACTTTGAAAGTGGAACGATATTGAGAAGATGCTAAAAACAAGTGCAATATCCAAACCAAACAAAATAATTGCAAATTTATGGAATGCAAACAAACAATCCAATATCTAATGACCGAGCACTCCTCTAACATTTAAAGTGAACCAAAATCACCAATAAAAACTAGGTAAAAACATAAATAAAAATATCTTCTCATAATATTGTAACAAAATCAAGCTCCAAAAAGGCAATAAAACGGTTGAATGAACTGCTAAAAATTCCGCTCAAGCGTACCATGAGAAAATGCATACAAGTTCAGGAAGACACGTCATGTCTCAGGAATCCGAGCGTTCGATGCGCGGTGTCGAATTTAGATATTACGGTGGAATTTGTGAAATATATATTAATACATTTAGAAGACAAAGCTGAAAGTAAATTTTCCTTCAAGCGTAAATTTTGGAACTACTAATTTAAGTTTCTCAACCTTAGTTCGGTCTTTGTCTTTGTGTGTTTATTATTAGATTCTCTTAATGATTTGATATTTTGTATATTACCTATTTATTAGTATAAAATTTTAGCGTAAATCTATAGCTATGTATTTTATTATTATAAATAAATTATTTTAATTGTTTCTGTTTTAAGTATCTGTTATTTGTTTATTGTGCAAACCTACCACAGTGTTGTCGTTTTTAACCCAAAGGATGACTGGTAGAGAATGCCTTGTTGCATTAAGTCCACCTATATACCTACCTACCACTACTGTCAGTATGTGAAGTTTAGTTTCTATAAATAAATAAACATTATCTATACTTTCTGGAATGGCGACTACATACAAGGCATATACAAGGTGGACCGATGACCTGGTTAGGGTCACCGTCTTGGGAATCCTGTGGATGCGAGTTCCACAGGACTGGTCGTTGTGAGACACATTGGGTGTCCAACCATAGATGCGTTTCGGCCGAAAAGATAATGATGATGATTATGATTTTATAAATACCTTACCTTGATATGAGCCATTTGGTAATCTAATATACTCATATATGGAATAGGAGGTAACTAGAACTTCTTTTGAAGCAAGTTCTTTGGTTACTTTAACTCAAAATACGAAAAAAAAAAATACGAAGAATATGTGTAATAATGATTTAGCCAGGTTCATCGTATCATTTATAAATCCCTTGATGAAACTGGTTGTCTTTGACCGTTTTCTGACCTGTGTTATCTAGAAACCAGACTTCAAGCGTGTACCTGGAATCAATTCGCCTTGAGCTCGAGTAATGGATTGAACATATCAGTGGAGTAACTGATTACGATCTATCCTTTAATTGATTCCTACTTCACTTATCTCAAGAGGGTGAGATTCATAATAAACAACACGTGGTTAATGAAATATAAATATTTATAGTTATGTTTACTGGAGTTACCTGGAAATGATAAAGTGGTGCTTATCACCTTAGAGATAAATATGAAAGAAGTCTTGCTTCTATTTTATTCACAATTCTTGTGATCTTGAGCAAGATCTTTAGATCAAATAAATAGATTAGATTGTTGAGAGATAGATTACTTCGGTTACTGTAATCTGTTATAGTGTTCTAGTAGATTGTTCAGAGATAGTTACTGTAATAGTGTTTTGGCTGTGTCATTTCCTAATGCAGCTAGAGTTCTTTACAAATTAGCTATGTTGACACTTCGTACGACCCAAGGACTGGCTCTTACTTCGGCCAGAGATTAAGCATTGCTATACAACGTGGCAATATCACCAGTTTTTTTGGGCTCACTTTCAATCGATAGCGATAGTTTTAATTTTTTGACGCCATCTTGAGAAATTCATATTTCATAGTTTATTAGGTGTTTTGTTTTTTAAATATTAGTTGTTTACAATTTTATATTGTAACTAAAGATTGTAGCTATGTTAAGGTTACAATAAGTAAATAAAGTTATGTGTTTGAGCCGTTTGGGGTTGAAACTCTAGGGCCATGGGGTCCGAGCGCTCATCGAGTTGTCCGGGATATCAGCAAACAGTTGGTCGACTCTTCGCGTGACCAGAGGGCTGGACTCTTCTTCAATCAACGAATCAGCATAGCCATCCAGCGTGGCAATGCTGCCAGCGTTCTGGGCACTTTTCCCATTGACATCGATGTGGACGAATTTTTTGATGCCCTGTGAGTTTTTTCCGTTTTTCAGCCTTTTTTACTCGTTTGTACATATCATTATCTTAAGTTTGTATATATACAGGAAAAGTTTTTAACCACTGCGTAAATTTTTTTTGGTGGCTCAGTGTAAGTAATAGAACACATTTCCATTTTTAGTTTATAACTTTTTTTTTCACATTTTTCCACCTTGTCCCATTTTGAAATAAGCATAACATGGACATAATTTAATCGTAATACTATTAAATACTATGAATGAAAACGCGCTGGCCGCCGCGCCGCCCGTTGTACGAGACGGGGGTGCGGGGGTAAGGGGGCGGGGGTATGCGGCGCCGGCGGCGGCCTTTGATGTGCGGATCTGCAGTACGTCACTTGCGGAAGCGGGGTTCGGACGTTCGCTCATATTCATCCCTGCGCGCGTGTGTGCCGCGTACTCGTGTCGTCACGATGTCGAACTTTACTCACCGCGAATACTACGAAATGGTGCGAGTGTATCTACTTAGCCACGAAAATTTACGAGCAGCACGAAGAAGATATGAGAGGGAGAGCGTACCTCGTATGCGAGCCCAAGGGATCCGTAATCCTACGGTACCTAATGAAAGGACAATTCTTGCAGCAAATCAAAGGCTGCTTGATCACGGCCAGTTCAGAACCCCGAGCCATGCACTAGGGTCTGGCAGACCTCGACTGGCAAACAAAAAATAAATAACGCTTTCAATGAAGTGAAAAGTGATACTAGTGACCTAAACAAACTAAATGCAAACTTATTTTAAACGTGCACGTTTATGCCTGGAAAAAGGAGGAGGTCACTTCGAACAATACCTTAAATACTGTGATTAACGAAATGTAGAGGTAAGAAATTATAAACAATCTTAGTGTGTTAGGTTCTTTTTGATTGGACATTGTTGTAAATAGGTAGTTGATTCCAATTTTTTAAATACGCCAGAATGCAATTTTTTCAATTCAAATTTTATCATGAGTAATTATCATACATAAATGTTTTAATTTGAATGTAAAAATTATTACTTGATTTATTTTCTGCATTTTGATGGTCCTAAGCCCATGAAAGTATGAAGGAAAAATTGGAATTACCTAAACTTAAAAAGTAGCACGAAATTGCGGTCAGTAACCGCACCGCGTAGGTACTTACGTCGGCGCCGTCGCATCGAGCGATCGCACATAAGTACTTACCTACAACTCAGCTGATACAGCTTGCCGGTCGGGCGACCAGTCGACGCGTGAGTCGGTCAACCGGGCGCCAGACTGGCAAGCGACCATAAAATAAATTTCTATGTAAATAAGTCTCGTAAGCGATAACTTTATTTTTTACTATTAACACATATCAAAATAAAAAATACGTGTTTATTAAAATATATTCAAGTTTATCATGACAAAATTTGCGCACTGGTTAAAAACTTTTCCTGTATACCTAGTGATTATTTATAAATTAATTAAATAATAAAGATAGTTAGTTTTTTTTAATTGATAAAATCTAGTGTTTGACTGCGATTCCACCTGATGGTAAGCAGTGATGAAACCTCTGATGGTGAGGCGCACTATTATCGGCGTTCCATCATCGGACCACAAGACGTACAGCGTTGCGCCACCGGTACATGGTGGATATCCCACCTATACGTACAAACGTATTGGGAGTACATTTATTATGCGTACAGCTAAGGAATGGAATTCTCTGCCGGAGTCTGTGTTTCCTGATAGCTATAACCTAGGGGTCTTTAAGTCAAGAGTGAATAGATTGCTTCTAGGCTAGCGTGTTCCATCGTCGGCCACATAATCGCTAACCATCAGGTGAGATTGTGGTCAAACGTGACCTATCCATTATAAAAAAAAACTACTTAGTTTATTAAGAGCTTAATCACTCTAGCCTTGAAGACACCCAAATTATAATCGGACGGGAAGACCGCAGCAGGCATGAATTTGTTAAGCCTACTAAAACATAATCGAATGTGGGACTAAGCCCTTTCCACTTAGATAAATAAAAAGTAATCAAGACATTACCTTCCTACTTAAGCATAAAATATTATAACAACTCAATCTTGTGCAATATTGGAAAGTTCACAGATCGCAGAATTAGATTAAGTAGGTTTACTTTTCGCCTACGATGGTCATCTCGCCACTTTTTCTTTACAACTGTGTGGGGTAATACCATATATTAATCGAAATCTCGGTTCAATGTGCCTAATACGGACGAATTTACTCGATTAATTTTTCAACGTCACAACGCTAGAGTACGGTCTTAAACATAAGCCTTGCCTTAATAGTTCTTCTAGCTTAGGTAGGTATATGCAGTGCGAGGAAACGACAACGCAGCGACAATGCTTATTTATTGAAATTGTTTTGCTTATTTTATCCGTAGATTAGTTTATGGTCTTCTATATATAATCTTTATCGTACTTTCACATTGCGCGTTTCTGCAAGCACCCTAAATTGGGTCTAAAATATTCCAAAACCAAAACCAAACCTTTTTTCACGTTTGATTAAAATTGGAATGCAGAACAGGATACATGGGTGTGACGAAACGCATTAGGAGAGAGTTCCAATTTATTGCCCGCGCATTTTTTGGCCGCCATATTTCTTTCGTTGGCGCGATAATTAGTCGCGTTCTAATTTTGAATTCTGAAATCTTTTTTATTGGTATTGTTATTTGTTTTTTTTTTAATGCTTTGATTATGTTGTTATGCCCGTTTGAAGTGCTACATTGATGATATGTTATTGACTTTGTGTTCAAATAACACCTGCTAAGTTTTTTTAACACTGATTTGCATATCTATAGCTTCAGTTTTATTCTATAGCGTAATTAATTTCAACCAAAAACTAAATTGGGTCGGAGCCATTAAATAAAATCCTATAAATATCATTGCATCCGGATATGCAATATGTTTAATTATCCAAATAAATAAGAATTAAGGAAAGGAAATATCAAACTTAATCGAAAAGTATAGCGCGCGTGCTTCCTGATTTACGAAACTATTATAAAACAAATGTCGGTATCAATTAGTGTCAGATAAACAACGATTAATTGCAGCTGATTGTAAAATATTTAAGCTGAAGTCGACCTAATGGTGAAGCTATAAAAGTCACAGTTAGTTTTATGGATGTGTTTGATAGTCTAGTATTCTTGAGCATAATAATGGGATGTGAACATTATGGAGAAGGAAATCGGATTTGAGTGTTCCTGTGCTTTGATCTCAGTATTGTTTCCTAATAATAAACAGGTGCTTACAAACATCACTATTAGTTTGCTTTTCTACTAAATAGTAGTGTTGCGTGTAATAGTGGTAGGTACTTTACTTAGGTACACACGAAAAATATAGATAAACTAGTGCGCCTCACCAACGATTGCATCACTGCTTACCATCAGGTGGGATCGCAGTCAAGCACTAGTTTATATCAATAAAAATAATAATAAACATTTGTTTCTCACGAGGTCCACTATTTTGGTAGTAACAATATATTAAAAACGAATGTTAGTAGGTATTAACAACACCACTGGACTACGACATGAAGCTGCACCAAACTTTGCAGCATGTGGGACTCCCATCTATCTGCAAAAACATTCATATAGTCACAAAATATATAGGTACAGAAGTCAATCTACATACAAAGCGCGCTCGAGCAACGCACACATAGACACCGCTCACATACACGATGTCCCGGTCGCGTCTCGGATCACTAGTCGAACAATTCCGGCTCAAATGCTTATTAGTGTGCGTCGTAAAAAGTAAGTACATACATGAGATTGTCTTCTGTACCTATCTATTTTGTGGTATAGTGTTGGTGCTGCCACGAACGCGAGCGAGTAGTGCACATCTCTTCCTGATTATGGCGGCAAAGCCCTCGCCTCAGCAAATATCCCTGACGCACTGTAATGCCACGGCCGGCAGCCCTAACAGTACCCTGAGTGCATTGTTATAGGTCACGCATGTCGTGATTAATTAGTAATTGTGAAAAAAAAGTAGAACTACGTAAAAAAGTGCTCTCAAATGACATTAACATTTCAAAAGGTCGCCTTCGTTAGAAGCATCAAATATTACGAATATTAGATTAACATAATGGTGAAAACTTGGTACTTGAAATAATTTTGAAGACTACTTAAGACGTTCTACGAGTGTGACCAAATAATTTGCTTATGTACTTAGTTACGGTTGAGTAGCAAATCTGTATGATGAGTTGACATTAAATGACATAAGCATTTTTTAAAATTCTTCATAGTTACGTATTCAACAGATGACAAACATATTTTGTAGACTGGTCCAAATAAAATCCATATTCAGTTTTTATAGGCCAGATTTAGATATAAATGAATAAATTATTACGCAGATGGTATAACTAAAGCCATTAAAACGTCTAAAAAGATGCCCAAAAATGGAAACTATAAATATCTCGCATCAAAAGTATGCAAAATATAACATTTCCAGTTTAGTATTGTGATTATCTTTTAAGTGATTTTTATTGTTTTTGCGTGGCCTTTCAAACTTCCTGGTATTTGAAGGGTACTTGTAGTTTTTAGGAAAATATCATCAAACTATGAAAAACCTTGCTGGCGTGAACATGACATTGATAATGTCATGTCATCATGTCATTACGGTTTACTGATAATGTTGTGTTACGAAATGTGAGATCCTGAATTTTTGTCACTTCATAAATTGGATGGTTTTTGACTTCCGTGATGTACAAATAGGATAAGAGATCATACTAATATTATAAAAACGAAAATTTGTATGTATGTGTACCTATGCTTGCATATTAATCCTTCACAATTGAATCGATTTGGATGAAAGGGGGATGGAGTATTTTGTATGGCCACCGTCTCCACACTCTAACAGACATAGGATACATGTCAGTTTGCTCATTCCTATTCACAAAGACAAAATAACTATTAAAATCTAAGGGGTATTTAATTTAAAAAAAAAATGAAATTAATGTATTTGTTCCAAACAAAGACATTTACTATTTAGTCATCTATTACAATATGATCAAGCATTTGTGCTGGTACATTAAAATGTGCTTGGTAGTTAGGCAAACTAATTTCACAAGAGAACTGATTAGATGACTATTTCTAATTGTTTGTTGTCGTTGCGTTCTTGCAGTTTGATAGATAGCATTTTGGTCTTTTAAATTAAAATTCTAGTCATATCTATGTCACTATGTTTTTAGTGAAAAAACAAATGAAAATAGGTATATTTATTTCAGAGTACACCATATTTAGCTCAGTCACCAAAAATAAAAAGTAATATATTTTTCCTGATTTCCTGTTTAGGATAGCGAAAGAAAGTCGCAACAACATCCTGAGAACTGCAGCAATTTTAAAATTTCTTGTGGAATTTTGGAAAGGATAATTGGTTCTAAGTTTCTAATATAAGCTATTAATACACTGTGGTTCTTTATAGTGTCCAAAATAAAAAATAAATGCATAAGTTAAAAAAAAAAATGTGCCTCACGGTTCCACTAAAACAGGCACACGAGTTCTTAACCCGATCCAATTAACGACCTGCACTAAACTCTAAAAGGGATAGAGCTATAGGGTGTATAGCTCCGTCCCTCTTTCTCACTCGCTCGCCTAACATTATAACACATCTTATTCAAAATCTATTTACTTCATAGAAGCCTACATGGGCACTTATAAAACGTCAGAAGTTGCATTGGGAAACCCGTTGTCCATTTCAATTGCAACCATTATCACGTAAATATCATCTACAGCTTCTGCCAGCGGCTTCGCTCGCGTGAAAGTCGGTTTCTTTATACAAATTTTGGACCCTCGTTTCATCCCTATAAGGGGTGAATTTCGGAAAATCTGTTTTTAGCGGATATCTACACTCTATAAGGAACCTAACAGCTAATTTCAAGTTTGTAGGTGTTATAGTTTTCGAGATTTTCGTGCTTAATTAGTGACTGGTATTTCGCTCTTATATAGAAGATTAAATCAACCCATTCTAATGAACCAGGAACAAAATTACGCAAATAAAACACCGTATTGTCTCAAACACCATTTCATCTCAGCAGCTTCTTAGTGAATCATCAATTTGTGTGACAGTCATGGTGTCTATCACAAAAAATAGTCAATCAAAACTTCAACTGCACAATTTGGTTACTAACTACTCGTAGTAGCGGTCATGTGTGAAATTGGTCGGTGTCCTTGGCTGGCTCATTACGACATCTGAGGTTTGTGTCGCTCAGATACGCGGTAATGAATTGTGGAGATGGCCAAATTGTCGTCTGAAGATACGCTTGACAAAAAATGCGTTGATGTCACGTCCGATTGCTGTTGCATTGAAATGTTTAACTATTTAATTTGCTTCTATTATTAGCATGTTTTTAAAAGCAGCAGTATAAAATATACTATTTTCTGTACTCTTTGCCTAGCCTTATCAAATTATTCTTCGCTGTCTGTGCTGGGTCGATGAACGACAGACGTCCAGGTTAAAGGTGGTTGTCCACTCTTTTTCAAGCCGGAAAAATATTATAATAATAGAAATTGGTCGTTGGTTGATTAGCAGTTGTCTATTATGATCTCTAAATCTCTCTGAAAGCATTCTCTCTAGAAGCAATTTCTACATTTTCATATGGAATTGTGTATGTAGTATGTATGTATGTATGTATTCATATACGAACTAAAGATTTAACGGGAAACAAATCCTATTTTGTGGTATCAGAGTTTCCCGTGCGATTTGAACACATGTCTGTCTGATCGACCTCCCCTTTTAAATATAGGTTTGCATGTGATTTTTATAGTTCTGAATAAAGTATTCTTCTTCTTCTACTTTGTTTGCTTGATTACGAGCAGTGATTGACTTCAATATGATTTCATTGTCATCTCGCATACCAATATCCACAATTCGTTTACTAAATTAACTAGACTAACCAATAAGACACACTCCAATAAACTGTGATATATCAATACAGATACATCAACTTATTTTCAACTTTACATATTTATAAATATGGTAGATTTTCAAACGAATTAAATTTAAAATTGGTAGACCACATACAAAAAAATACCAAGTCATTGTAACAAATTATAAAATAATAATGTTGTTTTCGATTTCTTTCACTTTCCACACATTTGGACGTCTTTAGGTTGCCGGAAGTTTATTGTGGATTCTTTTAGAGAAAGATTTGCTCTTATTTAAGAAAAAAGATTTTTGTTGATAACGATGATAAATTGCTTGCAAGAATTTGATAGTTTTGTCAAGTGATTTGTGCATAGTATTTCCATTTAAATGGTTGATAAAAATGGAGGTACCGTGTATTTATATGGGGCGAGAGGTGTTGACTGTTTTAGACGTGTTTAGTTACCTACACAGCGTGAGAAGTGAGAATCTGTGAAATCTAGTTAGGTAATTTACGACTACTTTTTATGTTACTGATTTATTTGAGAGAACCAACTGAGATGCAGTAATATAAAAAATAATCCTATTTATTTAGTTGATTGAATTTTCCAGTTGATTATTAGATTAAGTTTTTTTAGTCATTTTAAATTTATTTTGGTCAGAAATAGATACAATCACAATAAAATTCCGTGGCCTAATGCTGAAACAGCCAAAGTACGTTTTTGTTTAAAATGGGATTGAAATGGAAAGATATTGAAAAGTGTAATATTTTTTGTGCTAAGAGGTCGTTAATTTATTAACAACTTTGTACTGATACTCCAGAAGGTATTTTTATCCGGAATGGATTTGCGAATAATTAAAACCTCCATTGAACTTCACTTGAAAAAGCCCGCTGAAAAATTAGATGTTAGCCATAATAACACCATACCACAGAATTGTTTCCAACCACCACAAAGACAAAGCCATGCTTCTTATAAATGGGACCTATTTATGATGATGACTAAAAGCCCTCGTCCCTCGGCTATAAAAAAGAACTAGGCTTGTCCGTGATGTAGGTCATGTAAATGTCAACGGTCCCGGTGGACGGTTAGCCATTTAGGCTCTACAGTTCTACACGGTGTGGGCTGTGGGCTGTGGGCACTAGTGAATTACATAAAAAGAAATGCAGAAGGTCTATTGAATATAATAATAATAAAGACTTGAAACTCTTAAGGTGAAAGTGCCAGAAAAGTCCTCGAAATCATTTTTTTAAATTTTCTTGTATTTTGCTGATCCACTAAGGACTCGGGTCGACGGTTTACCGTAAAGTTTTATTTAAGTCTGTTCAAGCCTTTGAGCTTTAAAGGGCCTATTACACTGCGCTGAATATCGCGTGCGATCTTACTATTTTTCATTCATAGAAAGACAGTCTAGTCTATGGTTCGACGTCTATGAATGAAAAATAGTAAGATCGCACGCGATATTCAGCGCAGTGTAATAGGTCCTTAAGTAGTATCAAACACACAAATACAAACTGTAACCGTTATACTATTATTATAAAGGCCTTTACCAAGCAGTTTTGTTCGCTAACCTTCTTCTATATATCTTCTTCATGGTCTAGATGGAGCTCTTATCGCAAGCTGTCGCATTAATTTGCGAGTACCACATACGTTTGCGGGAAAAAAGACGAACTGAAATGTATTCACAGATGACCTTTTAGGATTACCATTGTTTATTACGGCGCCTGTTCTTTAGTTGCGTTTATAAAGATGAAGAATGCTATAAAATTGTATATAATTAAGTTATATAGACTTTATAGCCGGTTCTTCTCGATATTAAACGACCGTTTGGAATCGTGCACTAGCTTCTGACGTTTTAGAACTGCTCATATACGGCTATGTGAAATAAAAATGTTTTGATTTGAATTGAGTTAAAAATATCCACTGAAGATCCTCCTAAATGAATAGTCAGTTAAAGCTTGTGTCAATTGCTTAGAGAGACTCCAGTATAAGAGTTTTAGGCCGCAGGCCTTGGTAAATTATTCCATTACTATTGCTTTCGAAACATCGTAAGGCAACCGTCATGTCCTAGAACTATGTAATACTTAAGTCATGTGACATCTACCGCAAAGGATCAGCGGCGTTAATTAGAACCCACTCCCTTACGAAAATAGACCTAAGCTGTCTCCTCACCATCATGTTGGCTGATCCGTCAGGTTCTTACAACCCTCATTAGGTCATCGGTCCACCTTGAGGCCTTCCAACGATGCATCTTCTAGTACGCGGTCGCCACTCTAGAAAGTGTCAGCCCCATCGACTATCTGTTCTGCGAGCAATGTGACCAGCCCATTGTCACACGACATCCACCACCGCCACCACTGCTTAATTTTGGCGATTCTTTGGGCTACGTCGGCAACCTATCTATAATCTTCATTCCTGACTTGATCACACTAGGAAACTCCGAGCATAGCCCTTTCCATTGCCCTTATAATAGTAATATTATAGGCTGGAACCACTTGGAATAATTTAGACTTTTTCACTTCATGTGCTAAATTCCATTAATTATTTAGCTATGGCTAATGAAATGAGTCTCAGGACAATTTCGTTTACAAAATAATTAATTATCGGTTTCGTTTTTCGAATAATTACTGTGTTACTTAGTGAGCCATGTTAACATTAACTAGGAACTAGTAATTTACAATTTCATAGCCGACTCTGTTATGGGTTTAATGCCTGCTATTAAAACTTTGTGCGTGTAATTGAACTACCTCTTTTAATTGGAGTATCTTAGGCCTATACTTTGAACTAGGTAGATTAGTAAATTATAATTATTATCTATATTGTAGATGGGAAATCCTAATTATAATTTACTGGCTGTGTTCTACGCGGTTTCGCGTGTCTTTGGATATGGCTCCGCTCCTATAGATCGTAACGTGTTGTTATAGAGCCTAGAGGCTTCCTCAATAAAAGAGCTATCAAATACTAAATTATTTTTCAATTTTAAGTTGTAGTTCCTGAGGTCAGCGCGTTCAACTAAACAAACAAACTCTTTAGCTTTATGATACTAGTGTAGATAATAATTATAATTTATCAATCTATTTTAAGGTTTACAGGTCTTAACTATAAAACCTAAAGCTGTCTCGTTTCTAAGAGGTGGCTCTTTAGTTTCGTTTTGAAAAAATCCTTATTAGGATTGCCACGAAGGGTGTGGGAGACGGCCGCAGCCTGTGCCTGGTCATTACTTCGGTCTTAGCGGCGAGCGACGACCGGGCCAACGGGGCAGCATAGGTAAGCGAGCGCGGAGCTCTATAAGCGGCGGCTTGTGACGTGCTTCAAACATTATCATGCTTTTGATTTTACCGCTCGCCGCTTCGCGCTTAACTACCGCTCACAACGGCAAGGTCGTGAACGGACCGAGAGACTTTCAGAGGAGACTCACTGCAGTTACAGAAAAAGAGCCATCATAGCGGTTTGAAGTGTAACTAATAGAGACTATTGGAAAAAGTAAATTTTAATGTCTCTAAGAGGAGCAAGGAATCTTTCATCTTGCTCTTCCAAACTTGACAAACTCTTGTCTATTTTCAGCCTTATGCAAACCGAATGCCATCTCCAATTTACAATATTATCTCTCTATCTCAACTCACAAAATCTCCGTAACTGGGCTACTAGAGTAAGTCCAGTATATTTAGTGCGAAATCGTTCGGATCACGCGACGATTACGTGACGTAATCTATGCGCCAGAACCTGAATATGATTAGCCTAGATGCCGACGACTTTGGTTAGTGAATTGTGTCCTACATAAATGAAATCAGTTTTTGCTGGTAGCCATATATTACATTTACTATAAACTGGGGGATAAGATAAGGTAAAATTCTTGATTTGTGAGGTCTATGGTAAGATGAAGAGCGGTGAGACCATTTGCTAGTAATTCTTTTTCAATACCCTTACTCGAAAACCCGCTCTTATCGCACCGCTTTTAAGCACGCATTAGACTATTTTCCGCACTGGTGAAGTAAAGTGAGCGTACCGTACATGTATCGTATCAGGTTGGGCGCGCGTCGACCCTCACGAGTCACCAGTCAACCCCCTTTTATCCATTTCTCCGTAATGCATTGTGTATTGATAAATATCGTTTGATAGACATGCATACTGCAGACCAGCTTTCTGCCCTTGTATCAAAATGTTACTATTTTTCTTGAAGGCTGTAAAATCAACTAATAACTTCTTGTCCTGGTGGAGCGAGAGTGAGCTTCAGAGTTTTACTGACTAAAACCCACCTGAGTTCCTTTAGTTGCCCTTTGCGTGACTTCGAGACTGCCATCACAACATGTAAACTCCCATACACACGACACCCAGAACCGGAAAAACTATCTATGGCCTAAGCCATACAAATATTTCTTCCGTGCCAATTAATGATTGAAGGTACCATTCTAATTTGTAACTGGTCATAAAATGAGGTGAATGTTGTCATACACGTAAATGTGTGACTGTAGTGATTATTACGTCATACTCTAACTTAATTAAGTTTATGTTAGTCAAGTTATTAAACTTAACTTTAACTACACTTACTTAACTCTGCATGTATTGCAACTCAACCGTTAAAACTACATAGTCATTCTACCTTTAACTGAAGCGACCATATTGGATATTAATTGGTTCGTTAAGCTTATACGATTAACATCACAGCTTAATTGAGAAATTGGGACCTCCACTGACCTCTATAAACGTACACGCTTAGGGTCGTGGCATCGGATAGATTATCGAAATTTTAGGCCCTTCGTACACAAAGCTGTGTAAATCTTCCATAGCGACGATTTTGGTCTCTAAGAGAAGTCGAAGTCAGATAAAAACTAGCCTATATCCTTTTTTGGGGTTCTACCTTAGTATCAATATATTTAGAAATGTAATGTTGACATACATGTAAATTCACTATTATGTACCTACATTTTATTGTACGCCCTGTATTATGTACAATTACCTGTGATCCACAATAAAGATGATTTGATTTGATTTGATTTGATCAAATCTCATTAAAATTTATTAAGTAGTTTTTCCGTGAAAGCCTAACAGACAGCAGATGAGCAGTGGTGGCCGAGTGGTAATGGCCCGGACTTAGAAGTTGTAAGGTCACGGGTTCAAACCAATGCGCATTACTTTGTGTAATTTATTTCATCACCACTACTCCCAAAACGATGAAGGAAAACATCGTGAGGAAACCGGTATGTCCTAGAACCAAAAATTTGAAGACAAGTGACATTCACCAACCCGCATAGGGGCCCGCGTTTTGGATTACGGCTCATTATTTCTCCGAGAGATGAGGCCTGAGTCCCAGCTATGGGAACATTAAAATGACTGATTATGCTTATACTAACAGATATATATGACAAGTATCTAACCCCCAATTTCTGATTTAAGCATTTGAAGTTTAGTAGTAGTATTTCTCAAACTCTACTTTAGCCTTAAAACCTGTCAAAATTTGGCTCTTAAGTATGGTTTGAGACGTTCTTAAATCAAAATACTCAATTAAGAAACCCGCCGTAAGTAATCCTATGAAACTTGAGTAAAGCACTAGCATCTAAATTAAAGTAGAACACTTACCTATTGGTCTATCACTTCCAATAAATGTCAGACATGAATAACAACATAAGGTGTTAATAGTATCGGCTTCAACAATGGATGGGATGGGAGGAACATATTGTGATAGCTTGGAAGTGCATATCAACATAGCTGTGTGGAACACCAGGATAGTAGAACATACTGACGTAAAATAAATCCAGTTCAAAGCAGAAGGATACATGGATTGATGATGGCTGAGGAGTATAGAACAATTGATAAAGCTTAAGCAGAACTCAAGTCTATAAACGTGTTTCGAAACTGTGGATGAGTTTCCACAAAAGGAACTAGTTCTGATGTAGAAGCACGGAAAGCATGAGAAGATGAAATGAATATACTCGTACTTGTAGAACGAAATGTGAATTTAGAAAAAGATATACCATAAACATGTTTTGAAACACTCGCCAACAAACGAACAAATTTTATTGTGGAAGCATGGGAAGCAAGAAACAATGAAATGAATATACATAGATATGTGAGCGAAAAATAGATCGTGTGCATGAAAATAATATGGCTGTTAAGTAAGTCAAGTCAAACACATTGCCAGTGTGGAGCCTCTTCACAGGACTTGCGTTATCTGGTATACTGTCCGACCTGACCAACCACCCTTCAGGGTTTATACGAGGCCAATAACAGAGCTGTAATAATATATAATAATAATCTAAGCCAATTATTCAGACAGAAATATGTAACATATAATACACTAAAATTTACGACTTTGCTGAGTCGATTACTCCTCCAACTTGTCTGTTCGCCTAATTTTGGCAAAAGGCCTCCTCCATTTTTTTCAGATTAACAGAATAGAGTGGAAAGAAAACAGAGCTGGGTACAAGGTTGCCAAATGCTGGTCAGGACGAAAAGAAGAAGAAGTGAGTCATCCTTATTTTTGGGGTGAGATTTCTTATAATAACTTCGCTCAAGTACTCTAGGTGGAGTAAGAAGGAGCATCAGACTTTTATTGGCTAAAATACACTCGTATTCCTTAGTTGCCTTTTAGGTTCAAGAATTGTGATGACTTTCGAATAGTCCTGCAGCTGTGGTAGAAACTCTTTAGATGTCGGATGCTGCAGGTGTTAAGAAAAGACATATAGGAAATTTGAATATCCTGGGATATTGACAGGAAGATGACATTAAAAGCCTACATCCACCGAGATCTTTTGATAAGGACAAGAGGATGATGAGCAACTACTTTGATAGCAAACAAGATGCAGTAAATATACCATTTAGCACCACTTTTCCACTTTCAAATTAACTTAATTAATAAATTTCCCTGATAAATGTAGAAAAACATTGCTCGTTCAGAGATTGATACGAATATTCAAGATAGGAAATGGTTGGTTTTTATCTGACCACGATCTCACCGAACCTAGCATTACCGTTACCGTGAACAGATCCTATCAACCGCCTTTAAGATAGCTGCGTATAAACTCACTTTTATTATGGTTAATTTACATGTTTACTTGTTTATAGTTTTTCATGTAATGTAGCTTGTTTTTACTCGGGTGTACAACGGTATTTAGGAATCCTAACTGTCGTGATTAGTGACAGAACTCGTATTGATGGTATGCCAATTCGTGTTTTCTGTCATCCTTAATTTCGGACAGTAGGTCAGAAAACTAGTTTTTTTATGACGACTTGAAATCCATAGGTTATATAAAATCCTTGCCTGAAAGTCACTCTCCGAACTTTATAAAAACATATGCTCTGACTAGATTTGCCATATTACGACTATTATACTAACCAAAACTCAAATTTTGTAATGTTTTGTTCTCTTCTCTCGTCTTAAAGATATGACTGACATGTAGAACGATTTCTGTTAAAGTCACATTTTAATTGATACATAATCTTACTATTAAAGTTCCATCTACTTAAACAACATAACTTTAGTTTCCAGAAACATTTAACTCAAGATAAAGCAGAGTTTATCGTAATAATAAATAGGAAAGTGAATTAACACCTCATCAGAAAGGAATACTATGATTAAAGTGAAGTAGAGCATAGTCTACACTTACTATAATCTACTACAAAACCGGTAGCCAGAGGTGTAGCGTGGACTAATTATGACGTGGGTGAAGGCATATCAGCAAGGCCTTTTTTATACGTATAATAAATCTGTGGAATTTTTCGGTTGTGCGCGCATCACGTAAAATGTACGAAATCAATGTAGATAAGTTTTACACATTAAAATTGTGTGTTGTGTAACTTGATAAATAAATATATTACTTAGACATTGTTTCATCGCAATCGGTTGACTGTATCACAAGATATACTACATTCATTGACTGTTAGGCGGTACAAAGTTCGCCGGATCAGTTAAATCTTGCATAAATTCGAAAACGAGTCAGCGTCTGTCGCAACCCAGTTTTCGACTACATCGTCGTTATCATCAGGTGAAATAGGGGTCAAAAGCGAAAAAAACCCTCGTTCTTACAGAGCCCTCGATTATGTGAGGCCCCTTTGGCTGTGAGGCCGTGGGCAAGGACCCACTTCGCCCATGCCTACCTACGCCACTGCCGATAGCCATTAGGCCAGGAGATAGTCATTTTGGAATTCATCAACATGTTGCAATTTCACAAGTATGTACTTGATTTATGTTGGGGTCTCTTTCTATTATAACTAGAGCAACTAAATATGATATTAGATTAATTTATAGACTAGCCAATTTGACTGAGTTCACTTTTATATTTTTTCCAACTGTGCAAGAAAGAAGGTTATGCTTTTTGAGTGTACGTATATGTATAAATATTTCTTTGGCACGCTCTAGTTCCTAAACGGCTTGTTGCATTTTGGCTTTAGACGTGTCGTTAGATTCGTCTTAGTTGTGAGAGTGATTCTGCGTGTACCAAAATTATAAAAATTTAATAACAGATTTTAGGCGCTAAACTTAAATATGTCTATTGTGACATAATGATTAGGGGCTCAAGGAGACGATTTCAAAAGTATTACTCACTAAAATGCAAGAAAATTTTATGCGGTCGGGTTTTTCTATTTTTTAAACAAATATCTAAATAGAATAATCATAGCTTGCGTTTTAAAATTTGGATATTTTATTTTTGATAGCAGCAAATCGTGTTTTGATCTTCAAGGTTCGACATAGTTGATTTATTAAACATGATAATTTTGACAAGTTAAATTTTATAAAAGTCCTTTAAACTGAAGTAAAAAAACCTGATAGTTTGACCTTGAATAATGTCTCAGGGCAGTGTACGGTATTTAATTTATGGCAACCTTTTATATGACCTTGATTAGATCAGTACCTACTTCCAAATCCTTTTGATTTGATTTAAATTTGGTTATCAATTACAATTTTAATGCTGATTTTGCGTCCGAATGTTGTTTTTCTATTTATTTTATTTATTTTATCTTAAATTGGATACCTAATTATGGCATATAGTTATTAATTTTTATAAGGCATGTGGTGCTAAATTGTAACACCACTTAGTTTACAGTTTTTTTTTTTTTAAATATGTTATAGTGTTTATAATTGTTGGTTGACCAATAAAATAAATAAATAAATGCAATTTAAAGTTTTCAAAACATTTTCCTTTTAATTTTCATGGATTTTGAAATAACTTTCTGATACATATCTTGCCATCCATTAACCAACCAAAGGTGTGCGACCTTACACCTCTGTTTAACCTTTGTCCAAATCGAAGCGTCATGGTACTTTAATTTTCACCCCATTAAAATTTATATTTTTCTTTACATTTAACCTTTATACTGGTTGAGTAATATACAAATGCCCGATTCAACCTTGATATTAAAAAAAAAACTTGAATAAGTTTCGGATCTTGTAGAATGTTAACAGCCCAGACTATATTTATGATTCTTTGTAACGGTCACAGCTAGATATTATTTAATTTGAAAAGGATATTGTTTGTCTTTTATTTATTTACTCTTTATTGTATACCTCATTAAAGTACAAGACAAATATTTTATTTGAAACAAAATTTAGTTTGAAAATATTTACTTCGATGGTAACATTATTTTATGTAATGTCAACATTCAAAATCAACTGTCAGTGTCATCTGTCATTCTTTCACCCTCTCTCCTTGTTACCATCTTGTACATTTCTGTATGTAATAAATATTAAATGTGCGTCGCGTTCTGTCTACACAGACTTATTCAATATTTATAAAACAAGTATAAACATGTACTTGGCGGCCTAATTGCATAGGGCGATCTCTTACAGACAACCTTTGGATGAACTGCTTTCGCACATGGATCTTCCGCCGTCCCATTACGTCCTTTAACATTTCCGTAGGATGTTAAAATTAAAGTAAAAGTATAATTACCTGGTACGAGTATAACATCTAAACACTTTTAGCACCTACTTAATTTATTAATTCGAATTAATCTCTTGTCAAATGAAAATTGTTTAATTAAAGTTAGGACTTAAAAGTGGTTAGTCTAAGATGGAATGCTTTTTCGAGGTACGATCTCTTAGCCTAAGTTGCAGCTTTTCCTGCCGGGCGCGTGGAAAGTATTCATTTTACGAGAAAAACGCTTCAGATGACACTTTCCTTGGACTGACACGTTTAATTTGACAGTAATGACTGATCATTAGCAGCCAGTGCGATCTCGCTTTCTTTGGAGCATCGATATTGAATCTTTTCTAATGATACCGGTCTGTGAGATTTATAGAGATGGGTCAGCCGCTTTTTGTTTGAGCTTTACTTGGCTTTGCTATCTTGTTTGTACATTTTGGCGTCATGACAGTGGTTGAGCTATTAGCATGATTTCTACCAGGTTTAAATATTTGTATGTAGGCCTTACAAATATTTAAACTGGACAGGAGTCGAACAGATATAGTTATTTCGGGTTTAAGTTTCTTGCGTGTATTTGTGTTTACATGTTTGTAAACGTATCTACGATATAGGAATAATTCATAGTATAGGGTAGCGCTATTTTTACCTATATATACACGACATGACACAACATAATTAGTTCTATAATCTATTTATGTAAGTAAGTCTATTATAATATCTTCTCAAAAAGAAACAGTGATCTCCGAGTCTTTTTTGTTTTTTTTTTTTTCACAGAGAGGTGAATAGGAATCTCCGACTATCAGACAACGAACTTAAACAAAAAAGTATGAATATAATAATAATAACCTCTTGTGGCTTTTAAACCACGAGAGTAAGTTTCCAAACACAGTTTTAAAAAAGTAGGTTAATTTTAGGTTTAGGTTAATTTAACAAATTAAAGTAGGTTAATTTATTTTGTATATTTTTAGAAACCAAACCATTAACAAAACTAATACTGACATCCGTCACAAGATCACTTGGGTAAAACATTTCCCACACTCGTTCTAAAAATGCTAAATAAATATCTTGTTACCTTCCACAGTATAGACATCATTTTTGTGTGAGGAAATTATTAAATAACTTCTCCTGGTCTGGGTGGAGCCTCTGGAAGTCCAGAGGGTCAGACTTTTGCTGACTAAAACCCACCCGTGTTCCTTTAGCCTAAACGCTGCGTTTCAGACTCACGGTAATTCTTTCGAACAATGTGGAGCAATCCCGCAGCCTTAAAAATATTGAATTTGTTTTTGAGGTGAAAAGTCATCAAATAATTTATATCGCTTTCGGGTAGAGCGAGAGGGTGAGTCAAGTTTTTACTGACTACAAACCACTTGTATCTTTCAAGTTGTGTTTTGTATCCAGAAGATGTTTTGACATTCTAAGTAATTTTATTTCTTGAACTCCAGGTAATTTGGCATACTTTACTAGTTCTAAAGGAGAATAGTTAAAAACTCATCGATCAGCCTCTTCCGAGGAAGATTCTTGCATCGGTTAAATGGACTTTTTACTGACCTTCCCCTTCCATATAAGTACGACTTTACATGCTTGGGTTAAGAGCATACGATAAGAGACCTTTGTGTGTTTGACGTAAAAGTGCATTTCGATTGACAGTCGATGAAGTTAAAGCTGCTACAGACGTTGCGTTACATAGAAGTGCGTTTTCTTTGAACAATTGTTGTCTTCGGAAAATTAGAAGAATATCCATTGAAAAAAAATATCATTTAAAAAATATTGTAGTCGTCTGTAGTCTGCGTCTGCAGACCATAGGTACTGCTCAGATTGAAGCCTCTTCTAGAAGGAAGGAAGTTGCCATAATTCCCAAGAGGGCCCAATTTTTTTATTTGATCTTTGAAGTCATCCTATAACTTCACCCGCATGCTTCTAGGCTTGAGAAGGAGAGCGTATCAGAAATTAAGTGACTAAAATCACAACTGTGTTCTTCAGGTGCTCCTTGCGTTTTAGGATCGCGGCGTCCCTTTTCAGAAATTCACTGCGGCTCTAGAGCGATACGGTATGATCGACACAATCACAAACTTCTCGAGTAGGTTGATACACTAATAATATCGTAGATAAAGTGTCAAATAAAAAATATACGAATCGGTAAGTTCGTCTGAAAAGCCCTTAAAACAAAGTGTAAGATTAATGCAAGCGGTTTCCTGTGCTTTGCGGATTTGACTTTCCACTGTTCTCATTACTCACATGCGAGTTCTAAGTAGGTAGTGCTAGTTCACGTGACGCTACTCACGACATTTAAACGTAGTACTTTTGAAGTCACTTATAAGTAACGGATATGCAGAACGTTTGCATAGCACAAATGTCATAGATGTCTAATTACTCGTAACTTTTAGGACCTTTATTTATTTTTTTTACCTTACATTTGGGATTTTAATTGTAAATGTATATGTTAAACTTACATACATATACATAAGGCCCCTAGACCCGGAACAATGATCTATACAAATATATGAATTGAACTTGCGACACGCAGCACAGCACTGGATCGTTTAACCACTGTACTAACAATGCCGTATTAGCACGTAGGGGCCAAGCGGGGTCGCTTCTGAAAGGGAAACCCGGCCCTGGAATGCGCGACAACGAAGGAACATAAGAGTGGGTTTTAGTCAGTAAAAGTCTGACACGCCCTCCCACCCCGTCCAAGGGCGGGAGTTAAGTCATTAGATGATTTCCCATTAAAGAAAAAAAATAATTCCGTATTAGCATAACCATTTTTAGTGAAAAAGGCCACCATTCTTATAAAAAAAAGCTTATAAAAATAGCCAATTGGCGGTAAATCGTTTAACTTCACATTGCAATCCACTCCAAATAAAACGATGCTACATCCACAAAAAACGTGTGAATATTCACAAGACTGCTTGTATTAACAGCGATTTGAATTATCACTCGAGTAATATTGTAATCGATTACGTCCAATCGATCATAACCAATCGGTCAGTATCTTTGAGAACTGTATTTCAAACAATGGAAATGTTACTGTAATAAAATTTTGCCCGGACAGACGGACGGACGTATTCATATTTTACTGTTATACCTAAAACTAATTGGCCAGATCACGAACGATCGTGTGACTGCTATGACCTTAGAGATTACCTGGAATATGCAAAAAGAGTGCGAATTTTTTATTGTTCGAATGCAGAAAACTAAAATTTAAATAAACAATGACTAAAGTTGAGATAACAGCGAGCACGAACGAAATTCATCACGACCCAATAAATAGAATCCGGATTTCCTTGTTTCTTAAGTGATTTAAGTAATCCATTTTAAATAGAAGGAGAAACTAACTGACTGACGACTGACTGACTGTCAATGTTGAAAAGAAAATAAGCGTGCATATAATAAATTAAGTAAATATGCATCTTTGTTTATAATAGTAAATATTTAATATAAATATGTACGTCCAACAATATAAAGTGTTGTACTAAATATTATAAAATGAGTAAGCATACCCTGTGTATCCGTTTAGGTACTTATTTCAGTAGTATTAAATACCTACCTATATTATTATTATTAATATTTGTATGCCAGTTACTGTGGCAGAACACAGAGACACTACAAATAATTGTAACACCTAAATTGTACCTGTGTGCACAAATAAACTTTTTGTATTTGTATTTATTTGTATAACGCACAGCTAAAACTACTGAGAATAAGAGCGTGAAATGCACAAGGCTTCCTTTTCCACTAATGGAGGATTTTTGGCGTAAAAAGGGAGCTTCCTTTCATGATTTTGGCGAGCACTAAGAGAGGGTTTTCCAAAATTCACCCCGTAAAGGGTTGAAATGGAGGGAGGGGGCATTCTAACGAACTGTGAGCCCGTAAACACAGGATGGGTGCCCAGACACAGAGACAAGAGGCCGCGGTAGATCACGAAGGAGATGACGGGACGACCTGGATGGCGAGAAAGCGAGGAACCGTGATCGTTAGAAAGAATGGAGGGAAGCCTTTGCTCAGCAATGGCACAATACGGGCTAGCTATAATAATACTATTTATTAATATGAAACAAACTGTTTATAACCGTTAAATAACCGAAGAAAGTTTATTCTCTGAAGCGGCCGTGAATGCATCAAAGTCGCCCAAAGCAAGTCTTGAGGCTATTTTCAGCTGTAAGCGCTTATTAAGCGCTCATTCCAGCGTTCCTTTGAAACTAAGAATAGTCAGCCACGGGATAAAGCGTATCAGAGTCGACCAGGCTTTATACTACGGGTTTTCGACATATCAACGCATCACATCACACAAACTAATATCATAAAGGTGAAATTTTGTATGTGTGTGTGTGTGTGTATGATTGTTGCTCCTCTCGCTCTAATGACTGAAAGCCTGAAAGGGTTTTTTTTATCGTAAATATAAACTACTGTTTGACTGCAATCCCACCTGATGGTAAGCAGTGATGCAATCGTTGATGGTGAGATTCACTAGTTTATTATCACAGACACCTAAATTATAATCGAACGGGAAGACAGAACAGGCAAATTGTTGATTTGGATGAAAGTTACACGAGTAGATTATATCCCGGAATAGCATAGCATTATTATATAATTTTGTTACGGGAATATGTTCCCATAGGATAATTTAGATACTATTTTCACGCAGACAAACCCATTGGCGGAAATAAGTACCTTTATAAAAATATTGTTCAAGATTTTTATCTTACGTTGGTATGTACATAAAAGAGCATTTAAAAAAATAAAACACAAAATATAAATAAAATTCTTAACACATTTGGCATGACTCATGAAATCATGACTACATACGTGAACTTTCTTATAACGGAAGCAAATAACAAGAAATGATTCTAAAAATGAAAAACCGAATTTACATCAGACTATTTCGATATCAGAACCAGTTACTGCAATTCCGATGCAAGCTACCGCATACTAAAGGGAATGTTAAATCAACGCGAATTTTCATAGTAACGTACTAGCAATGCAGTGCAGAATCAGGCCATTGCAGGCTGCCCCACATTTCAGTACGCTTTGTTTTTCAGCATTCATTACGCGAATTTAGCCTCTAAACCCACATAAGTCCTAGCTATACAAAAGAATATTCCATGCACTGAGTAGCCTGGGATTTACTAAGGCGGTCGCTTCATGGAAACTTCGTTTGACCTTACTAACCTATATGGGTTTATTGAACTAAGCGCTACACAGTATAACTTCATGGAACTAAAATGTTATGTGCATAAGTTGGCAAATGTAGCAATTTTCTGGGAACATAGTCGTGAAATGTTTACGTGATTAATTGGTATGTTGTTCCAACAAAAGAGGTATTATGACGGAATGTGGAACTAGCGGAATGTTGCATGCTTAATATAAGGTGGAATTAATCTAATCCGACTGTCTGTTGTGGCTGCCTCTAATTGATCTTAGGAAGGCTAGGCTTTAACGTGAATGAAATGTCTGTCACTAAGGGCGATATTCTTTTGTAATTTAGATATAGTTTCATTAGCTGTAAAACCTGGTGCTGCTGCAAGCACATCATATCTAAATAAACAGTTTTCGACAAGGTACAAAAAGATAAACTTACCACCACAAATGACATCAGCAAGGTTGGTCTGCACACACTGATGAGTCACCGCTCCATCCCTAAGGGTCGTGATCTCCCCGTAGAGCTGGTGCAACGCCTCTTGGTCGGACATGAGGATGGTCCGGGGGGATGGGCAGTCATCCTCGATGCTGTTCGCGTGGTGGCGGGATGAAGACCTTGATCTGGATCGACGGCGTCTGGAAGAAATGGTCGGTGATTTGAGATTACAAATTGATTATATGGAGGAACTTCATAATAATATACGTACAATTTCCAACATTACAGGGACAATGGAACCTTAAGTAGCGTTCTTTGTGAAGCGGAAGAGATAAGACTATGACAACATTTCTGGATAAATTTTTGTTGGATAGTAAGTTTAGCTAAGAAAACTGGGCCAAACTGAATCCGGAAGAACAAGAACTGTCACTTTAGAAGAAACATGAAAACTTACTAAAAACTTTTTCCGTTATTTCTTCAACAAATGTCGGTCAGTTAACAAGAATACTACTGCTACACAAGAATGCCCTTAAATGGCAAAATGCTTCCAAATAGCAATCTAAGTGGCGTTGAATAGGACTGACCCAGAACTATTGTGGCAGGCAATGGAGGCCTAGATTCAATGGGAAGGGCAATCGATAGACACGATGATGGAGGCATAATAAATAACAAATTATATAAAGGATGCAATAAACACAGATCTAACAGAAAGAGTAATGTGAAAGACTAATTGTACTTCTCAGTTAAAGTTGAATAAATTGCAAAGGCGACTCAAGAGAAACAGCAAAGACATGAGAATTTAAATGAATCTAACTAAGCCGAAGTAAGCTTTAGACTTTTTGCTGTTAACGAAGCCGGGATCTGATTTAAGTTATTCAAGATATGTACAAGTTTGGCCTCATTTTGATAACAAGAACTAGTTGTCGATCGTAGTTGCAACTAGTTTTCGATAAGATCCCTGTTTAGATGGATAGTACGTCGGAATGCAATCGATGAAAGAGACGTATTGAGAATATACTTCATGCTTCAACAGGCTTGAAAATGATTGTAGGTTGTAAAGTTGCAAATAATGCAACGGCTAGAATGCTTTATAAAAGATACAGATGGAAATTAGAAAGTAAAGAAACTCATCGAATAAATTTTTAAGCTACATATTGCAGGAAACCATGTGGGATGTCACCTATATCTATTAGCATGCCCATTTATTTTTATTATTTTCAACGGTTTTCCACTGACACCTAATTTATTCCGGAACCAATTTGTCTTTTTGTCAAATTTTGTAGTTATTACAAGTATATTTTATAATAACAACTTCTATCAGTAAGTTTTTTTCTAACAATTTGCCATTATTTAAACCACTAATAAGACACACTATTTATTTTAATGATTGGCTGTGTATAATTTATGCTACCTAATCAATGTTTTTATCAGTCTTCCTTTATTTAACTCCCAACCTTGTCTAGTTGCATTAAGGTTAAAATTAATTTGAGCAGCTATAGCCATCGTTACCCGGATTCTGCCGCCATTAAATCATTGGCAATAGTTTTTGCCTTCATTAAAATATCATGGTGTTTTTGTTGTATCAATTTGACAGTTAACGGAAACATTTTGCTGCTGTCATTTCAATTTGGCAACTGACAATTGAATGTCGACACTTAATCAATTAATCGACAAGTCATTTTAGGTTTTTATGCTCATTAAGAGTTTTTAAATTTATCTAGAGCTAGGTTGACTTCATCGTTAACTTGAGCTCTAGTGACATCCTATCAGCGATAAAGACTGTCTCAAAGCTTTTTTTGGCGTTGACATTTCAGTAGCACATGTCAATATCATACATTTTTGAATTTTTGACAGTCATTATCGCTGATAGAAGATCATTAATTTGTCTAATAAAAATGGCTCATAAGATAAATGCCCAAAACGCCTAAAGTTTTCAATAAGATATTATTGTAGAAAAATATATTATTGTAGAATATTATCGATTCTAGTCGAGTGAAATGAGTTTTTCAAATGCTAGGCAAAAGTATGTGACAATTTGGAACTTTTCAGATTTATGCGGTAGGTATTATCTACAAATCAATTGACAAATTGTTGTAATGAGTTTTTGTATTATATCCGAGATCAGAAATCTTTAAAATTTGTGCAACGAAGTATTATAAATTATAATAGTTCATTCTTTAAATATGATGAAATAGATAGGTATCTACTACACAATATATTGGGTAATACTAGGTATTTTGTGCTACTGTTAAGTTCATATACAAAAACTAGTTTGGAAAGGTATATTAATTTTTTACTACAAAAGTAAGAATTGAAGTATTATTTTCGTGTGAAGACAGGATTTTTTTTTAAGTTCTTCCATCTCATAGATAAAATTAAGTATGAATAATGAAATATTGGCAATGAGAGATGAATTAGTAGTACAGTCATTAGCAATAATGCAATTCAGCAAAATAGGTCAAGATTTAAGCTCCTAAAAAACTAAAATTGATGCTTCTCAGCCTTGTTTTCTTTAAAAATTCACACACTATAGTTAATGCATGAATGGCAAAGATAATAAGCAATCACCTTCGTGAAATAATAATGTATCGACCTCACACATTATGAAACGACACCTACGTTATGGTCTTAATAAGCGAATGGAAGAATTATTGCTTTTTGCGCCATTGGAAGGACGAACAGAGGTAATGATGTCAGGTCAAACAAGTCTACATACAGAAACGCCTACATTAAATTTAGGTGAGATATTAACACAAATAATGACCGCTATATTATTCGTGGGATATGATTCGAAACAAAGGTGGAGACCGCAAAATCTAATCCTCCACATTTCATAAAATTAGCTACAGTTCCACGATTATTTCAATTAGATTATACGTTTACCGTGGTTCTTTTTTATACACGTCTTAGTTATATTTTGATACCTCAAAATTTTGAAATGTTTCATCCGTGTCATAAATACAAGGAGCATATCAAATGCATTATTTAACAATCCATTCAGTACACATGTACATAAATCAGCTTCAAATAACAATACAAAATCCATTTCAAAATACCTTGAGTTTATCAGAATACAGATCAGATTATTCACGTAATTATTTAGCTCCTAAATTGACCCACCAAGCGCCATTTTGAATGCATGTCAAGTTGGCGCCAAAGTTGGTGCTCTGAACGCATTGCGCGTTCAATATCGTACAACATGTCCACTTGGGATCACCGACATACTAAAATGGCGATGTGACTCATGTTATTTGAGATTTAATAAATATTTAAGCCGTGTACTGCTCTCTTTTGGGCTTAGGTTACGAGTACACGACTGTCGAATGTGTTGTTTGTTTGACGTCAACGTTTTATTTTGTATTCATACCGGCAGATGAAATTAACAAGTTGATTTGACTCGGTGTCGCAGTTTCCTTGGGCTGAGAAGAAAAAGGTTCGTTATTAACGGATAAAAACATGACAATCAAGCTTATCGGCAGTTTTTTATGCAAACATCCCAATTCAATTTTCATTGGCAATTATTGTTTAATTCAATCGGACTCGGTTTTTTAGATCTTTTTTTGCTCTCATCTGTAATAATATTTCTTACCTCCGATTTGTGAAACTACTACACTACTCTTTTGAAACTACTACAATTTTAAATTCCAAAGTTTCAAGCAGGAAATATAGTTTATTTCTACAACAGACAATTCAACTCTGTTGTCAAAACCACAGTGAGTTTTGCAATAAAATCAACTTTCGCAGTAAATTCCCGATCCTGTGGGGAAACTAGTTACAAATTCGTATCCAGGCAATAAAAAACTTACTCGGGCGTGACTATAAAGAAGCCCCGTGACGTTTGGTATATTTTCCTCTCCTGCATTAGCTGGGCCAGCGTATCATAGACTACCTCCTGCGATGGAGTCTGCATCGATGGGAACTTTGCGGATAATGATGTCCGTATACTTTCCAGCGTCGCTGATTGCCCCTGTAAAGAAAAGGTTAATTTATTAAACTAGACATGAGATTAAAAACAAAAAGACTTAAAATAATAAATGTTTGGACTGCGGTTTTGAAGTATCTTGTAGCGTCAGTATAAAATTATAGAAGAAATTGCTGTTTAAGATTTTCATTGTTCTTGGTTATTTTGAATATTATTGTCAAGGCACGAAGCAACCATATTGGCAAACATTTGTGTTTCAAGCAACCATGCAAAAAATTCCACTCTGAGTTTTTTTTAATGAAGCGTATTAAAGCTTCTTTATTTACTGCCATCACGCAATAACCGTGTTAATTTACTTTCTGATTAAATGTCCAAAACAATTGCATCGGAATCTAGAGTATAAAGGCAATGTGATCAATCAATCTAAACAATGGTTACTCAAGCGCAGAATGCCCAAACTTCGACCATCAATCAATTACTATCTAGATCTGCTTCACTACACAGGATGTCTTCATCCCAACTGACCTTCACTATTTGGACATTTGGCATTGGATCTCATATTTGGTCAAGATAAGCATCGTTATAACAACTTGCATGTATAGGCATACGGTTAATGCCATTGCTATTGTTGGTTACGGAATCTTATTGTGGTAGTGGTAGACTTGACCTGTATATTTCAATAGGATTCTCGTCTATTCAGCTCACGTTCACCAGTTCATTTAGAGTTAAATCTAGGCGTCTTCTCCTCTTTTTCATATATTACGACATTTTTTTTATCATTATTCGCTAGTATAGTACATAGTCACTTTGTTTGGTTTACCTATAACAAATGGTTATCGTGTTTAACTAATCTATCACATAGCAAGCGATGATGTGGTCAATGATAAATCACATTTGCTTGCAAGATTTTATTCGTCTCTTAAAGACCCCCAGGTCATCAGGTAAATTTTATTTAGTTTGCAAAACTGCGTATTACTCTTCATTACCTCTTTCAGCTTCAAAATTTTTACAAATCCAACTGATTTCTAGAATAAATCCATAAATCAAAGAAATAACTCCATGAATTTCAAATGATAAATCGTCTGCACCAACTGCATATCGTATCGTTTAAATTTCGGACTCAGTTAAAGGAAACCCAGTACTAATGGCGCACGTAAGCGATAAGCCAGCAACTTGTCACAGCTACTGCATTATTGAGGTCTTTGAACCCAGCGCAATTTATCGCCATTCCCGCCTCGGGCATAGCTGTGATACGCCTTGCTGTGACATAGTCATGTTCACGTCTAGATTAAGACATAGTTTTATCTTTAATCCAGATTTTATTATCTGTACATATCGATCATTGGTATATTTGAAACTGATATTTCATCAATCTCAATATTGTCTTCAATGATTTTTTAATCACTCTTTATTATAAGTGGTTTGATATCATTAATATCGATCTGTATATCCCACGCACTATCTAGGTGATTCAAGAATCCACCTGCTCCTAAGTCTTCATTGTATATTGCATTACAAGCAATAAATCAATTGAATCAAAGCAAATTTGATCTTGTTCAATTATCAGCCGCCAATCTATACAATGTTGGGTAAGCCTGCCTTCGGGACGCGGAATGTGGCAGATATTAATGAGCATCTATTGTGAAATGTGCGTTAAATATATTTTAAATATGCTGTAACTAAATTACTGTTTATTGGCATTTGATAAAGCGTACACTGATTTAAATAATTTGCTACTCGATTATTGATTTAGATTGTTGCAGTAAATCAGCTTTTGTAATTAATATAGCTCTAAATTCCCCAACTATTTCAACTTTGATATTTCTTGTAGCCTTATGTTTCTCGAATTTTATATCGCAATTTGGTTCTCTGGGTCTTTTGACATAACTGTCATCATTAAAGTTAAACATTTCTTACATATTTTCAAATTATTTTCCTCAGCATTAAAACATGTATGAAATGACCACCATTACTCGTCCCAGTAATTAAATTCCTGCCAACGCGGTCGCGTTAAGCATAACCTCAGGGAGATATTTCAGAAATGAAAACTCGCACTTTTAATTGAGTCATTTACTTTTATATTCTTGCATTTCTTCTTACGTTTACCGTTTTCTACGACAATAATTAAAGCAATTGACACATTTGCGAGTACGTTAGTCGAAACTTGAATAATTGGGGCTTAAGTCAGACTAGTTGTGATATATGGAACCTGTTTAAGCTATAATGCAAGTTACGATATCTGAGACCTTTATAGTATACGATTTGGCACGGGCGTGGCCTAAAGAATGCTTTGTATGACACAATTGTGACAAGTCGTCTGTTCTAGCGATATGTCGTAATGTCTCATATAAATGGGATTGCGATGAATGAATGATATCGCGTTTTGTTCTTCCATTAAAAGGTCGATGAATTGGGAGGTTTTTTTGATTATATATATTAGTCGTAAGGTCAGCTTTCATTCAGTTTACATGGGATATATGGTACAAAGTGAATGGGCGGTAAATGTTAGACAGGTTTTCTTTGTGTATTGAATTTGTATTTTGTTTGTCACGTTAATGTATGGAGACCTAGATAGATTTAGTAATTAAATTAATTGACCTATGAACTTTTGGAATCCTTCTAGGAAAGTAAATCAAAAACTAGTTTTGGCGAGCTATTAGAAATCAATAAAGCAATCAAATAATTATAGACACGATGTAAGCAAAAACATCGATATGATTGATGGGTACAAAATACCCTTCAAAATTCACAGAAAGCGGAACTGTTAAAGTTTTTGATTGGGAACAAATTATCGAACAGTGTGTTAGAAATCTTGATCCTTCTTATAAGTCAAGTTTCATTTTTGACATTGGTATTGGTAGCTAAATTTTTTTATACAGAGGTATTGTCTTTACTAATGTTAAGATCTCATAAAGCATTCTATTCTAAGCCCCTAGAAAATCATAACACGAATCGGATAGTGGACAGTCCGATACAAATCCTAGTTGAATCAGGATTGTTCAGCTACCTTAACCAAAGCCAACTCTAGACATTATATTACAATATTAATGCAATTCTGATTGAAATTCCAAGTGGCATTGTCTCAACGAGACCTGTCTTGTGCGACATTCCTTGTCTTATAACATGCGGAATTAGGCCAATATCATTGCGTAAAGTGACAAATTAATTGCAAAACTTTACCCAGAAACCTGCTGTTTCAAGACTTTAGTTTATTACCTGGTAGAGTTATAATTAATGAAAAAACAATAAATTTCCGTCTATCTTATCTGATTTTCGAGTCATTAATTTGATAAGCAGTGTTTGTTATCTAAGCTCCGAGAAATAAATAGTATCCTGTGTATTTGTTGAAGTTTTGAAGAAAATATTGATTTCAAATACAATTTACATAAGTCTTGCCATAACGCTACCAGTCATAAATTAAAATTTCAAGCGTGCAATTGCAAATGAGAAAGAGGGATCAAGCTATACACCTTATATAGGCTCCATCTGTTTAACAGTTCAGTTTAGGTCTTCAAATAGATCGCGTTAAGTGCTCGTGGTAGTGCCTCTGGACACTTTTCTCATTGTCAACGATGTGGATAATTTTTTTATGCCCAATAGTTATTTTTAGACGCGTTTGTTCCCATTACTATAATGATTTTCAGTTTGTATTCTATTATTTTTTAGTTTGGTTGTATATAAGTATTGTTTGTTTGTCGTAGTTTTATATTGTTATTATTATACGTTCTGTTTGCAATTGTAAAATATATTTTATTTAAATCCGTCTTTCCATTGTACCTACTTTACGACAGCTACATTAATTTAAAATTTTCGTATCGTCTAGGCTTTTAGGCAATGACCTAAACCCATCCAAGCCAAGGGTAAACAGAGAAAAAACGTTTAAATAAGTACAATTTTCAATTACATTTTAATTCATCGTTAAATTGGATAATTAATTCGGAATCTCGAATTGATGGTGATTTAATATAGCGATTAAAACGCAATGAGCTCATGGCACGGTTATTTTTAGGAGTGTATCGGAAAAAAGACCATGATGGCAAAAATTCCTTACAACCTCGTATGACTGGACTGTTGTGGTGTAAGTTATGAACGTGAGCGGGTTTTGTGGTCACTCAAACAGTTTCAGCAGCGCCGTTACCAGTTGGTGATCACCGAAAGGTAACGGCTTCGACTTACGAATTGTAGCACGTGGGTTTAAACCCAGCCTTACTTTGTGTAATTAATTTCATTACCATTGCTCTCAAAACGGAGTGAAGGAAAACATTGAGAAGAAATCGGCGTGTCCTAGAAAAAAAAATTAACCTGCACCGGGCCCTCATGGTGGATTACGGGCCATTCCCTATAATAGAGAGGAGGCCTTAGTCCCAGCAGTCAGAACATTATATGGCTGATGATGCTTATGCAAACAGTTTCACAGGTAAATCTAAGACCGTTGGGAAATAATTTAAAATGCAGTATTGCTTTAATCCTTTATCGGGTTTTACCGTGTGCATAGGCAGACTTAATGCATGGCATTCTCTATAAGCCAACATTTGGTTTAAAAAATCAACACTGTGTAACACTTATCTGTATTAGCTAGATACAACGTGGAGGTAAATATTAATTACTAGTTGCTGCCTGTAAAACTAGTACTAGTAATTATGTTTTGACCACCCGGTAAACTAACCGCAACCTATATTGATGTATGTGGGCCACTGTTTCCCAACGCCTAAGTTAAGTTTATCATTGTTCACCTAAAAGTTGGTACCAACCTTTTGGCCTGTGACCCGTAGACGCAGTAGACCAGTTTGTGTTATTGTGTTTGTAGGAGGTAATCTCCAAAAGTACTGGTCCGATTGTAATTTTTTTTCTATTGATAGAAAGCTGCTTTATTCCGGAGTGACATACATAAGCTATATTTTATGAATGAGTGTGGAGCCGCAGGGAAAAGCTAGTTAGCAATAGCTTTAAATGTAAGGCCAAGGACAAGGTGAAAATATACATAAATTAGACACCACAAAACTAACTATAAATTATTCAACCACTTACACCACACATGAAGACAAACATACCGAAACAGGTTTATATTCCCAAACCAGTATTATATTTTAATTTTGGCAACATTTCACGGCCGAGATCCATAGATCTATACGTTCCGTTTGGTATCACATGCAAATTGAACAAAATTTGAATAATTTTGAAATTATATATTTATTTTTATAACAGTTTTATATTTATTTTAGCATGGTTGATTGAATATTGTGCTCAAAGAGCTGTAGTGAGTAGTTTGATGAAATACAAATGGTACGGCTATTATTTTTAAAAGTTTTATGCGGGGGCCTTAGCATGAAGTATTAGAATGACAGGCATGCTAGCGAGAAAGAGTTATATGCTTATACAGCTCCATCCTTTTGACAGTTCAGTCACAAAATAGATGGGTACAGAAGTCGATCTCATGAAAGTACTTCACTTTTTATACCTACGCTCGATGGACGCACACTAACTAATGAGCATTTGAGCTGGAACTGTTCGACGAGCGGGCTGAGGCGCTCCGAGATATCGTGTCCGTGAGCGATGTCTATGTGTGCGTTGCTCGAGCGCGCACAGTATGTACATATATTGATTCTGTACCTATATATTTTGTGGTTCAGTTTAGATCGTCAAATGGATCTCGTAGTAAGGCTTCAGGGGGCACTTTTTAGAACTAGGAATGTGACGGAGTTTGACTTCGACTCCGATAAGTTGGAACTTACGATGAATGTTACACATTCCTTCGGCTCCAAAACTTTTAAACCGCAGGTTTTAATTGGAGCTCGTAGCATACCGGCGACATGTATATTTACCGCAGTCAATAAACATGTACGGACAGGTTTATGCATGTCGCGCAATTATCTTCCTCCCCACATGCTTTTGATGACTCCTAGGCTCGGTGCCCATTATCAGCATCAGCAAGTAAAAGATCCTTCAGCATCCCTAAAAGGACCCTGCGGCATAAGTAGAAGGACACTGTGGGAAACTATGCCTTGGCATGCATGTAGGGATGTAGAAGAATCCCTTTCCTTCCTGATGCCAATAATGGGCGCCTGGTCTAACAGTACTAATTTATTTGTCCTGCCCGTAACACAGACTTAAGGAGAACATTTTTTGTCTGCCCCTACTTCTCTAACTCCAAACTCAACTTTGGTTCCGATAAAATCGTTCCAATCAAAACTATGTGTGTGTTTAAGCTTTACATGTATTACAGCAGCAGTTTCAGTACTAAAAATTCAAGTTGCTCCATAATGTTTCATTAAATATAAAAATTAAGAATAGTAGTTTATAGTGTTAACTTCATGTATTTTCAGTAGTGGTAGCTACATACCTACAAAGGTGGACTTAATGCCACAAAGCAAATTTTCTACCCATGACCGTCTCAACAAAAAAAAAGTAATTATTATCTTGTATTCATTTCAACAAAGCCCGAAAAACAAAAGAATATCAAAAAACAAGCGAAGGTGTTCCACAAACTGTTGCTCCAGTGAAAGCAGACGGAGAACAAACTGTAATTAAACTAATTCAGAATCAATTTAATTGTGAGTCTGTTCCGATTCGCAGGGCCCATTGTTTCTAACATCCATTTTAATACAAAATATTTGGCTATCACGGTCATCGTGATATGTAGAGCGGTAATTATGACAGTCATGTCGGTCTTTGTTCGTTATTTTTTATTGTAAAATAGAAAGAAGGAAAAAGAGTTTATTTACGAAAAACATGGCGCATTAAAAAAAAAAACAACTATAATAATATTGGGAAGATATACTCCATATCGAAATGATTCCAGTTTACATATCTCTTGGCTTTAACAAGGTCGAATTGTGACTTGTAAAATGATGATGATAATACATTGGTATTTGCTTGGATTAGTATTAAGTAAGTAACTTAGAGAAGATCTAAAATGTGCCATTTTCATTAAAAGCTTGATGACCTGGTCTCTAAGTTAGAGAATTATGATATTGGTTTTAAAGTTGTGTGTGTATCCGATATTGAGCTGCACATTGCAAAAAAAAAAACATTCGAAATATGAATTTCGTGGGCTAACCATTGTTGCAATGGAATATAAACTCTGACACGTATGACATAGAGTTGCTTTGTTGTTATAAATTTGATTTTTAACAACAAAACTTTGATTACCTCGAATTCTGAATTCAAATATAAATCAGAATTGTCACGATTTACGATTATAAATAACATTGGGGACAGTCTGACGAATTATTTTATAAAAGGACCGGTTGAAGTTTATGAGCAGTAAAATTTTAACTATCGTGCTTTGTAATAAAGTTGTAAATTGAAACTTTGTCGGTAAATCAATAAATTATATAATTTATAACTTTTGCCAATACGGGTAACCCGTGCCTATATCGTAATAACAACGTAAGATCATTATGATGCAATGCCTTTTCTTCCAAACTTATATAAAACTTATATCTAGCCCATAGGTACTGTCCCAAGGCTGGGTAAAGGCTTTCCTCCAGTCCTTCAAATGTAACCACTTCTTTCCAATTCGCAAGATCCAAGAATCCAAGATTCGATTTTTTTTTTCTTTTTTTTTTCGATTTTATCCAAGTCGTCCCGCCATCTAATTCTTGGTCTGCCGCGGCCCCGTCATTCGTTCCCCCCTACCGTCCGTATTCAGTGCAGTACCATAACTAAGGGGGTGTGCACACATACCTGTGACGTTAAGTCCATGATGCAATCGCACAATGCTTCCGGCAGCGGTGTGAACTGGCCTTGATACGCCGGCGTTACTATGCAGTCCTCGATGTCACCTGATGACAATACATAAAAAAGGTTAATTAATTGACTGGAAGCTGATACCAATATAGCTGGGGAACGGCTGGGCTGATGATGATGTTGAGTAGGTTTAATATATGAGGAAAATATGTGGCGATTCCCTCACATAATCAATCTAGTATTTAAGTTAATTGGTAAAAAAACATTTAATTAATTAATAATAATAATATAATTTTCCACAACTATCACACAACGCCGTCTATTCCCAAGCTAGGCATAGCTTGTGTTATAGGTACTAGACAACTGATAAATATACTTATATATTTTTAAATAGGTACATACATAAATAGATCAATTACACTCAGACACAGAACAAATGATTATTCTCATCACACAAACATTTGTCAATTGTGGTGATTATTAAGTTAAGTTGTTATTGTGAACTTATTTTAGTTTACAATGGGGCTGACATGCTTTTTGAGATTAAAGTTCAAAATAAAGAGAAAAACAAAGTTGCAAATTGAAGTTACTAGTCTTTACGAACACCCGTATACACAAGATTAACACGATGTCGTTATTTATTTTGGATTTTATTGTAAACTGTGTTATTATCTGTTTAGTAAAGAAATTTTCATTTTTCCGTAAGTCAGCCCAAAACTATAAACTAAGGCCTACAAAATACGACGACTTTAGGGGCGTTTTATAAATGAAATTCCTACATACACTACGAAATATTCGTATATTAGTTTTTTAAGAGCATGATTATAGTTCAAATGATTCATTTTATCAATAATGGCTGAGTTTCTTGTTAATTAAGGAAAAGGCTTTTTACAATCGTATGTCAAAGTGTGTAGAAGAAAAATTCTACTGCTGTTACTGTGAATTCCTATAAAAAAGACCCACTAACACGTATTTTTCGCCCCCAATCCACTCTAACTCATTAGCATAGAAAAATATCTAGATAAATAAAACACAATTAAAGCTAGGGTATCTAGCGCAGCATAAATTACGTCAACAATACCCAGGGGAAGTGGAGGATATCCCCGGGCAATGTTTGTTGGACCTGTTCCAAATAGCCCGAGTTGAGAGAGGGTAGCGGGGCTATTTTGTTGTTTGTGCTTGCGTTTTGAGAGTTTATGGATTGGTGACTTTCGTTTGCGATTAGGGTTGCACGACAATGTGAAAAGCTCATTCCGATTGACCCGTTGGAAATTTGAATATGCTCAAAGGAGGTAAAAGTAGCCAAGATTATGCTTTTATTTGAAAGAGTCATCGTGGCAAACGGAAGGAGCAACTAAAGGAACACAGGTGAGCAAAGTATCAGTGACCATAGGGAGTAAAAATACCTTTAGAATTCTTTTCTATTCATTGTAACTTTATTACTTATTTTTTGAGGGAAATCATCAAACACAACAAGTACCTTTTTTTCGCTCTAGATGCGAGCGAAATGGCGTGTCAGGCTTTCAATGACTAAAACCTACCCGTGTTCCTTCAATTGCCAGGAAATGCAATGTTCCAGGAACATGTTATTTCCTTCCGAACAATACAGCAGCCCTAACGAACTTATTTAAAATTCCATCTTAACCTGATTGGTCCAAACTATGCACAAATCAATTTCATACCAGAAGTAGTTACAGCAACTGATAGACGCGAACATTTTTCAACCACACAAATTCTAATTTATAAGAACCTCCTATGAGGTTACAATGTATACAAAACTAACTGCAAGAACACCGCTAAAAATACATGCCTTGTACTAAAACAAAATGCGCCAAACGGACACAGCCAGTAAAAATGTCCGCAGTATACGCAACGCTCGCCACCGCGGTTATATCCGCGATGATATTTATACGTCACATTTGGGTAAAAGCAGGGCTTCAAGAGACAGACAGTTCCGGGTGACATAATGTTGTGAAGGTAACAAATTGTGAGACGAAATGTCCCTCTTTTGAGTCAGGAAGGAAAATTTTATGCTCGAGTTATTCTCGATTCGCGTTTGTGAAAGATTCCGTTGTTTCTTTTGCTTTAAATTAATGTTTTGCATATGCAGGTGCTTCATGTGGAACAGCGGCTTCTCTTGTGTGAAAATTGGTTTTGCCATACAAACTTTGGATTCCAGTTTCGTCCCTTTAGAGGGTGAATTTTGAAAAATAATTTCTTAGTGCTCGTCGTCTTATGAGAAAATCTTGTACAAAATTTCACGTTTCTAGTCCCAATAGTTTCGGCTGTATATGTCAGTCAGTTAGTTTCTTATTTTATATATATAGATAGATTATTTCGATAAAACATTTTAAAGGCCTTTTACGTCCTGTTCCCGTGAAGTAATAAGCTACGACAAAAAGAGCAACAATTACTTGTATCTTGTGTCTATGTTCTTCAATCATTTTAACATTAACACAGTCATCGTAGTTCTTCTAATATAATAAAATAAACCTGTATGTTTTTGGAATATTGTAGCTACGACCAAATGAATTTGGACTTGATACTAAATTGGTTTCTTCTAGGCAAGCGTGCATCATCCTTAACCACATCGTCACTTTCCATTAAAAAAGGTGGTCAAGCAAAAATTTAACAACAATATAAAAAAATGTAAGAAAAACTACACTAAATACTTTATCAGGACCTGGGTATGTTTTATCCCAGGTACTAGGTAGGTAGTACCAGGTACATATTCCCTTTGAATAATCACGGACGTACACGCAGGCAGACAATACGACATATACACAACCTACTTGGCAAACAGAGTTGTAGAGAACTCATAGAATTGTGATTTTAAACATAATTTCACAGCGCCTCAGTTTCATGAAGCACAGTTGTATTCAGCGGATTGAAGCTCTTATCTCCGTTCACAGACTGTGCTCGCCGCGACTCGGTGAAACAATAGTGACGGTAGATAGGTACTAGGCTACCATATTGTAGAAGAGTTGGTTTTGGTTTTAGTTTAAATTAATAGTGGCTTAGTTTACAATGATGCTGGGAGGTGTGGTGTAACTAACATTAAATTATTTTTTTGTAAAAACACTGACTTCATTGTGTGCGACACTTGGGGGAGGCCTAAGTCCAACAGTGGACGTATATCGGCTGAAATGATGATGATGATTATGACTGACTTCCAAAGCAATGGCTATTTTAATGTAAATTTGATCACTACTGAGCCTGTTTACAAAAACAACATACTTATTACAAGCTTTTATTTGACTTGCAATGTTTGTTTGGTAAGAAATTTGTTATTGAATTTTGGAATGGATACTATGTAACTTGAATGACAATACATTTATGTGGGAACATGGAACTTGTCTGATGATGGAGTTGGATACTGACCAGTGAATCAATAGTTCAGCACAACAAGATTGTGTTTGAGGCTCTCTTTAAATTGGTTTTGATGAGTTGGTAAGTATTTATCAAGACCATTTCGTTTACCAAAAATTTATTTATCGTACATATTCTGAGAATTTTACTTATGAAAAATAAATGGAAAACGAAACAAAGAGAGATTTAGGTCGGTTGCCATTGCATATTGATTTAAATCACAATAGTTATGACCATAGAACTAATACTGCCATAAATGTTAATTACCCTAGCTTAACATGAGCTCCCACACATCACAATTAACGGTCATCAGGGGATGAAGCTATAATCGCTACATTTGGCTCACAATCCGCGCATCTGACATCGAAATAATCACATTATCCGGATCACAAAGGCGTGAAATGGTAGTTTATAATAGAATGGATCTGACGGCTGCATGCTCGTTATGCACGTACAGCATTTTAACTTTTGATAGTTTGAAATACAACACGCTTTTTTTCTCGAAATTCGGCCATATTTACTCGTGTCGTAAATGTGTCAAATTCAGGGTTGCTGTGAGCGGAATTGGCAAAATTATAACAGTTTGTGAATGTGTCTAGTTGTACAGTTGCCATCACGGATCTTGAACGCTCGGCGTTAAAGTGGGGATCGCTTTGCGCATTCCATACATTGGCGAGCCAATCGTCTTCGTTGTTAGATACATGCAGCAACGTAGTGAACAAATGAGGAGTGACGTCTAATGACGCAATGGCGCGGCCACCCAATCATTGACACTCCCCGAAAGAGACCGAATATTTGACTTCTGCGCAAGTGTTCAAGAACCGTGATGGCAACTGTATGTTTGTACTCCTTAACGATGAAACTACTGGATTTGGTACAAGGGTAGACCATGTCCTAGAATAGCATATAGGATACTTTTTATCCAGGGAGTATGTTACCTTGAGATATTTTTCTGCTTTTTTACTATACAGTACCGTCTAGTCATCAATAATTTGCAGACTGAGAATTATACTACCTTAGCTCACAAATCTACCGAAAATTGCTTTAAACAAATATAATCTCGAAAAATAAGGTGATTTTTTTAAGTTTCTCAATTCTCTTTTATCATAAGGTTATTAGTAAAATTTCATTCAAGGGTGTTAAATTAAATATTAATATTTTATTTAATTTGCGTAACAGAGTGTACGGTTCAGTTGTCAATAAAAATTAAGAATGACTTAGGTATGTTTTCATAGTTTATAAGGTCTGTATGAGTTTGAATTTGTTTTTATTGTTGATAGGTTCGCGCTTGACCGCTATCTCACCTGATGGAAAGAGACGATGCGGTCGATCATGGAACGCGCAACTAAGTTGTACGAGATAGGTAACATAGGCTTGCTTAGCTCAGGTTTGGTTCTGCTACCAGCTTTATAGTTAGCATCTTCAGTTTTATCACTATCTTATTGTTAGCTTTTGCCTTCAGCTTCGCCCGCGCACAAAAAATTTAGCCTATCTAACTCAAGAATAAAGCAACTTTCTATTATTGGAAAAAAATTTCAATCGGACCAGTACTTTCAGAAATTACCTCCTACAAGCAAAAAAAAAAACACAATAACAAACTTTGCCTCTCTATAATATTAGTGTAGATAGTGTAGATTTACATCCATTCCTATTTCATCATCTAGCAAGTCTTCATTCCCAAAGCACTTTTGGAACTAAGTAGCATCATCAACAGTACAAATATTTATTTCAATAGCAAACCCTCTACAATTACTTGTATCATCAATCTTGCTAATTGTTTACATATTGTCTGTATAAGTGGTATGTTAATGCATTGTTTGTTTGTTTGTTTAGTTAACGCAGGTGTACTGGAGGAAGCGGACGTATTGTAGCTAATGTTCCGTGGTGTGCGTCTTGTTATGTGATATCACTCTAATATTATGAAGGCGGTAGTTTGCGTTTCTCTTTGTTGTTTCAGCTAAACGGATTTGACGTACGGGTAAACCATGGAATAGCATATATAATACTTTTATCTCTGTATTAGGTCTTTTGTGACAATTTTCTACTTTCACGTGGGTGAAGTCACTGGCAGTAGTCATTGGTCCATTTTATTTGGTTAGGACACAATTTATCACAGAGATTGAAAAACTGTTGCAAAATTTTCAGGAAATGATGTAATCGACAAAATAGTTGTATGACATTTCTCATTTTTTTTTTTTTTTTTTTTATATTCAGATAAACTAGTGCTTGACTGCGATCCCACCTGATGATAAGCGATGATGTGATCGACGATAGAACACGCGTGCCTAGAAGTAACCTATTCCAGTTCCGGAGTTCCAGGAAACAAAGTTATATAAATGTATCTTCTATAATAATAAATATTACATGCTGTAAGTATATAATATTTATTATTGTAAGTAATAAATAGTTCTTATTCTTATCTTGCAATATATACCATCTCCTAACATCCACACTAAAAAAGGCGGTGAATCATTCTGGCTAAACAACACGGCACATTTCTTTACAAGTTCCCGTGCCCAATTCCCCTCGTTATTTCTCTCGCCTCACACACGGGCAGTTACGCCATCGCCGTCAGTTTGCACATAACATGAAAAACAAAAGACTTGAGAGCACTAGGGTAACCTAATTTCTGTTTGCAGGAGGACACGGCTGTCGGTAAAATTGTGTCAAGTGGGACACCCTGGTGGTTAATTGATATTGCGTTACGATATTGTAGGCGGGTTTTTGAATTAAATATTTTGAGTTTAAGAATGTAAAAATGAAGAAAGAATGTGAATGTGTAAATTTTGACAGATATTTAGATTAAAGCGAACTTTGAGAAAACCCCAAACGATTTAAGCATTTGAAGCTTTAAACAGAAATCTTACCTCTTATTATATCTTTTCAATCAATCAATCAATCAAATCATTTATTTAGTCAGAATATGGTACATAATTGTGGTCTTGAAATAAATTAATAGTCTCATCACATTCTGCCACGTGTGGCGTGCAAATATTTGGTAGGTAGGTACATAATCACAATCATAAATATGTTTAAGAAAAAATAAAAAATATTATGTTAGCATTGAGTTAGTAAACAATATATGGCATGTCATCTAAAAATTTTTTGTGTGGATTAAATTCAAATTAATATTCAATGTCAAATTATTATTAGAGAGAGAATGTCAAAATCTATAAAATTATTTGAGAGAGTTGTCAAATTGTATGAAATTATTAGAGAGAGATGTCAAAATTTATAAAATTACAATTTAATTATTATGTCAAAGTATCATTCAAATAGTCGTTTAAATTATAATAACACTTTTTACACAACAAGTCCTTAAGTTCCTTTTTAAACAAATTTAAATTTTAGTCT
Source organism: Mythimna albipuncta (assembly GCA_929112965.1). NCBI lineage: Eukaryota > Metazoa > Arthropoda > Insecta > Lepidoptera > Noctuidae > Mythimna > Mythimna albipuncta. The sequence continues at coordinate 21,303,454 of OV815961.1, read as the reverse complement.
TTAATCGATTTTGGAATTTTGTTAAACACTTGGGGGGCTATGCAGAATATACTTTTTCTCATTAGTGCTGTTTTAGCTTTACGTCCGCGTAACATATCTTTTCGCCTATTACGTTTCACAGTATCTGATAAGTTAGGAAACAGGTGTGAGTTTAATTTGACAAATAAAGCAGTCTCATAAATATACAAAGACGGTAGTGTCAGAATTTTATATTTTTTGAAAAATGGTTCACAGCTGTCTGTAACTTGAAGTTTGAACATGGCTCTGATAGAACGCTTCTGCGCTTTAAAAGCAGTTTCTCTATTTGTTGAGTTGCCCCAGAAAATTATACCGTATCTTAATACAGATGCTACAAGGCCATGATACGCTGTAAGTAGTGCATCTATGGAAACAGTAGGGGCAAGTTTATACAAGGCATAGGATGAACTACTAATTTTCTTACAAAGCGCTTCAACGTGATCCTTCCAATTAAGTTGTCTGTCAATTACTAAGCCTAGAAATTTTGCACTATCTACATCATGAATTTTGCTATTTTGATATTGTACATTCATTTCCAATCTAGGTTTTTTATGGCCAAAATGCATTACTTGTGTTTTGGCAAGATTAATTCTTAAATTGTTATTATTAAGCCAAGAAATAATTGAATTCACCGCATTGTTGACCTCAAGTTCATATGATTCAGGGTTATTACATGTTATTGTGACCGTACTATCATCAGCAAAAAGTGATATCGGGAAGTCTATAGCTTTGGGCAGGTCATTAATGTAAATTAAGAACAGTAAAGGGCCTAATACACTGCCCTGTGGCACACCGAAATATACCGTGCGTTCTTTAGAGAGGTATGTTACTTCTTCCTTAGTTTTAAAATTCAAGTTTGTAATAGCAGTAAATTGTTTTCTTTCTGATAGGTAAGTACTTAACAAGTCAAGAATGTTACCTCTTATACCGTAGGCGTCAAGTTTATTTCTTAATATATTGTGGTCAACGTAGTCAAAGGCTTGTGTCATATCACAGTACACAGCACAGACAGGTGTCTTATTATCAATGTTAGTCATAATTTTATTTAAAAAGTCATATATCGCCATGTTTATAGTCATATTCTTCCGGAAACCTTTTTGTTCAGTACAAAAAATCTTTTGTTTTTCTAGATATGCGTATAGTTGATTATAGATATATTTCTCATATATTTTAGAAAAAATCGACAAAAGTGCAATAGGTCTATAGTTTTGCATTAGTTGCTTATTACCTTTTTTAAAAATAGGTTTCACTATGGAGACTTTAAGACGATCGGGAAAAACACCGTGGCTTATGCATAGATTAAGAATATGACTCAAATGTTTAGAAATTAAGTCAGCAACATGTTTTACAACTTTGGTAGAAATTTCGTCATACCCTGCGCTATTTGTGTTTTTTAAACACTTTATGATATTAAATATTTGTACCGGTTGACATGGAGCCATGAACATAGATTTTTGTTTATTTGAGATATACGCACTAGATTTTTTACCTGCCTCAGGTATTGGCATAATTTTTTCTATAAAATAATCATTGAAATGGTCAGCAATTAATTGAGGTTTGTTAATGGTTTTATGGTCAATTTGAATAGTATTTATTGAGTCATTAGGTAGATTTAATTTAGAGTTCTTTATTATTTTCCATGTCATTTTGCTTTTATTGTCAGAAGTTTTAATATTATGGTTATTTTGTGATCGTTTAGTCAGATTTATTATTTTTTTTAGAGTTTTTGAGTAGTCTAAGTATTTTATTTTATTTTTTTGTGTAGGTCTAAGTCTAGACGCCCATAATAATTGTCTTTTTTTAAGACTGCATATTTTAAGTCCTCGTGATATCCATTTTGGTTTTTGGATTGTTGGTATTTTAATCCGTCTACGAGGGAAGCATAAGTCATAGAATATTTTAAATTGGTCAGTAAACAAGTTAAATGCATTGTTTGGATCATCAATCTGATATATTTCAGAGAATGTTAGGTTTTCCAGGCAGTTTCTAAATTTAATAATATTCTCTGGGCTATAGTCTCGTTGAGTTTTATACCAATATTTTAGCTGTCTAAATTATTTCTTTGTAGATTCTAAATGTTTTTGGAATCACGAAGGTTTTCAGCTAAGAATTAGGACTCTGTGGCTTTAAATATTTGTGGCCAAATGCGACTGGCGTATAAAATTTTTTACATGTGCAAAATAATCAAATAGCTGCTCCTACTCTGGGTGGAGCTGGAGGGAGTGTCATAAACTCAAACATTCATTCAGTTACCCTTTTTACAAGTGCTACGGTTACTGACGATGAACTCTAAGAAGTTCTCTTAATTGAAACGATTTGATATTTATCTTAATATGCAGTTGTAATGATACTCAATTATATTTGAAATATCTATTTATATTATTGTATACACCTACCATACTATAGTCTTTTTCAAAGGTTAATTGGTAGAGAATGCCTTATTGTATTAAGTCCGCCTATGTACCACTACTGTACATGAAGTTTAAATAAATAAACTACCGATTACATTTTGCCTACTGTCTAAAACCTACAGACGAATCATACACATGCGTTCAAATAAATAGTGTTTACAATTTTCGAATACATTGATAAAGATGGTCGTAAGTAGGAGTTGTGTCGAATACCATTAGTTACATGTTCTGCACTGGCACGTGGGTAGGGGCCAAGGTTGGGAAGTGCATTACAAAGGCTTTGTTTGACTCATGAGGTTTTATTTCGTTCAAGGTTATTAGGTTTTAGGGTTTTAGGCTCTTTTTTATCATTGATAGGCTCGCGTTTAACTACTATCTCATCTGGTGGTTAGCGATGATGTCGACGATGGAGCAAGCTTACATAATGAGTAACCTATGTACTTTTACTTTTAGCTTGAGTACCTTAATACTCAAACCTCAATACTTTATTGCATCCTTAGGTTGTAGCTATCGGGAAAAAACAGACTCTGGTAATAATACGTACGCACAATGATGATGCGTTTTGTACGTTTAGGCCTCTAGTTTGATGATAAAAATATTTCTTCTGTATAATATTGTATAGACTCGTAATATTAGATTCAAAAATTATTCGTAACATAACAATTTCTAATTAGTTGACATAAATAAATATGACGTTTTAAGTGAGAATTTGACAATGATAAATTTTGATGCGTTAAATAATATAATTTCTCATCGGTGTGTTACAACATTGGGTAGAAAACAGGTAGCCTGCAGAACCAAGGTATTGCAAATACGAAGAAGTACCAACAAGACTTAAAGGAGACAGAAAATATCTGTCAGTGAAGCAACAAGCTATTAACTCAGTATTATGCATTGTCTCCAATTTTAGGATTCCGTTTCAAGAATGTGTTTCAAATACAACCGACGTTCAAAAATATGGTGAAGAAGCATTAGTACTTCTTCTTTCTCAGTTGTATATTTGATATTTAATATTATTATTTTGGTATCGTATTTATGTGTTATATTTTATTTTACATTGTTTATGTTATTGTACTCCGATAGCTTGAAATCTATTTCCTTTGTTCAATCTATCCAAAGGTTGTCTTTAAGAGATTGGCCTCGTGCTGTAAACCCGCCTATTCGTACACTTATTTTTATAAATTTTTATCTTATATTAATGAAAAATTGCACACTAAAGTATATATTATCTATTAATAATGCGTTTATTAGGAGCTGAAAATAGTTCACTTTGGAATGCACATGGAATATGGTAGTGTATAACCCAAATAAACTATGTTAATTTATTGAATAATGATAAAAATATGATATATTATATATGATATGATGATGATAATTGGATGATGAGTTGGTTTAATTATGACACACATGCAACGTGATACTTGTTTAAATAACAGAAAATAATCATACAAAGTTTTAAACCTGTAAAACTTCTTTTGTCGTAGGTAATTACCGATCCTTATTTCTCATTCCCTTCCTGCATAATTGATTATCAAGAGAATAAATTTTAGCCTTTTTGGTCCTCATGGACACAGGATCGTGTACGGTACTTAAGGAATCATTTACTAAAAGTGGTTCTTGAAAATTGTGATTGGATATTCGATATCACGTTTCTGGGTTTTGAATCGCGAGTAATGCATTTTAATTTACGAATTAAGCTGCATTAAGGGTTTCCAAAAGCTTTGAATTAAATTTAATGTTAATCCTTATTACAACTGTCGAAAAACTTGTGACTTGCAAACGTCAAATGCAATTGTAATAACACACAAGCGCACTAGTGTATTTGAACGAGCGAGACAAATATTATTTAGGTATTTTTAAGTTATATTTTTTAATGTTTTTTTTTTATCCTAAATTTATTTTTAGGATTAAGTAAAGTAGTTTATAGCTGCACTGTCACATTAGGTTAAGGCTCATAAAGATAGCTGTAAAGAAGATAAATAAATAAGTACGTACCTAGTAGGTACTTAACCATAATTGAGCCTTTATACAATTTGCCTGCGGAACTCAACCATTTAGTTTGCACTCAACCCGTTCCCACCACGTGGGTAGTCCTCGATACCTCGTAAATACCATACTTTATCGCTGGCCTCGTTGCGAAAAAAAATAAATAAAAAAATGTTATTGTGCCTCTTTCTGTGGCCGCCAGTGGAATGTTTATACCTTGCACCTTTTAGTGCGTAGGTATTACGACTTTTAGCGACCCAACTGGTTACGCAGATTGCGTTAAAGTTTAATGTTTCTAATTTTAAATGGTTCTTTCTCATTTATAGATATTTGAGATTTTTGGGTGCTGATTTGATATGTAGTTACTTAGGTTTATCTGAGCTCATTTATATTATAAGATGCTTGAAGAGATAGAAGGGTCGAAGAAATTATGGATGTATTTGGACACTGACAAGATATTATATAGTGTTGACACTAGATAAGTTCAAATAACATACATCTAAGAAGAAGAGGATGCCCAAAGCTATTTTAGCGAGGCCCAAAGCTGTAAGGACCAAGCCAGAGATAACGGTGCGTTTTGTTCTATGCGTGCCTTAAAGAGTTGACAGTAAATGAGCGGCGCCTATAACAGCCGATACCTGCAAAGGCTATTCGAAAGAGTTACCGAAACCTTGGAACACAAAGGGCAACTGAAGGAGACACTACCTGTCACTGCACCCAGAAGGAAAGGAGTTATTTTTCCTTAAAAGCAAAGTCTCTCAAAGGACCATTTATCTCCTCCTGAACTTTTAAAACCAACAAAAAAGAACGAGTTACCACTTAACAGACCACCGTACGACCAGAGTACCTACGGCTCACATTGAATGAACCAAAAGACCTTGTGTTGCATCCATTCAATCACAAACAAGGGCTATAAAAACTCACAGAACATGTACCTTACAAAAAGAGACCCAATCAATAATTACTTTCAGTCTATATCCCTCTCAAATTGAAAAACCATCTCTCCCTGCCTTCACAATTGACAACTACAATTTGCCAGTCATTAAAAATTAATTATTCGTTTCATTCAACGTTTTATGTATTTCATTATAAGACGAAATAAAGAAATGCCCAAGTCTGGCCAAGGCTGGCTTGTGCCATGTTAATGATACAATGATTCATTATTATTATATTATTAACGCAATTGCGTATATTATTGTTGTTGGAAAGATTGGGATTGAAGCTGTTGACATATCAAGGGCGTTTATGAGTAATGAGCTGACCTGCATTTAAGCTATCAGCTTTATAATACTCTCACTGCTGGAACTCAGGCTTCCTATTTAGAAGAGAATGGCTGTTATCCACCACGCGAGCAGGTTGGTGGATGACACATCTTTGCGCGGGTTGGTAGATAGCACATGATTTCGAATTTTTGATTCTACAACGACATGACGATTTTCTTACGATATTTTCTCATCCAATTTTGAGAATAGTGGTGGTAAAATAAACAATGCAATGTAAATCTCTTGCTTAGACTACTACTAGGATACATAAGCTCTTTGGTACTGGGCTACCAAAGTTCTAAAAAGCTTTCAGGTATCTGGGTACTTTCAGAGATGACCTTCTATAAAAAAAAAAAAAACTAATTTTACCTGTTTATTATATTAGTGTAGCAAAAAAAAACATAAATTGCTAAGACCTAAAAAAATTAGTTCAAGTCTTGTAAAATTAAAACTTCCAGTAAATTTTCAATAAACCTATTACAATCTCTCTTAAGACAAATGAACATCTAAAATCAAAAGCGGTACATACAAACGTGTGTAGAAACCAAAAACGATTTGTTTAGCAATCGATAATGATTAATTCTATAACAAATGTGAAGATGCTCCAATGATAATTCATTTTAATAGTAAAACAGAATCAATTGGTATTGATATACCCACTGAAATTGATTTAAAGTTTCTATTGAGTAATTCTTTTTTCGTAACAAACTTGGTCCAATTATTTAGATATTAATGCTTTTTTGTTCAGAAGTTGGCAAATTAGAGCTGAAATAGATCGATGTCTACGCTTGCATGGACCAGAATGTTAATATTCTGTCGCAAGATCATTAAATTATTATGGTCAGTGATCGTAATCTTAAAATTTAAGACCGCGTTTTATGACCTGTAATATTAAAGTGGTAGGGCTTTATTGTGCTTTAACTAAGTTAAAATCGAAGTTTCATTATTTTATGTAACTTAGTTTTTATCGTTCAGTCTTCTTCTTCTTTTCCTTCCTGCCCTTGTCGCGTTTTGTTTGTGGTCGGCGCAACACGTTTTTTTCTTCCATTCTGTCCTGTCACTCGTCATGCTATCACTAACTCCCTTTTCTTTCATATCACTTTTCACACAATCCATCCATCTTTTCTTTGGCCTCCCTCTCCCTCTCCATCCATCCACATGTAAGTTCATAACTCTTTTAGCAACATGCTTTTCATCTCTCCTCTTTACATGGCCATACCAAGACAAACGAAGTTTTTATCGTTCAGTACCATAATGTGATTAATTTTGCTTTAAACATTTTATTTTGCTTTAAAAAAATATCTTATTTTATAAAATTGTAAGCACACGCATTAGTTTTATTTTTTTAACTGGTGTGTGGCAAGTTAAACAAAAGACTGCTGCTAAAAAACATGTATGACACAATGAGAGTTGCCATATAAAATACTTGTTAAACGTAAATATTAGTGTTGCCAGCATTAACTATAACTATGCAGCAAGCAGATTTTCGTTTTCTCTTTTTCGTCTTGACGAAATTCTTATTGTAGTAACTCACGCAATTTGAATGAAGTGAAAAGAAAGGGCTCGATCATTTGAAAGAACTAATAACCCCAGGCCTAATTCGCATGCCCAGGGGCTTTACCATGATGTGTTAAAATGTCAGTTGTGCGAGCGAGAAAGAGGGATGGTGCTATATATATATCAGATATAGCTATAATTATGGGGTGTAGTTAACGCACTCAGGGGGTAAACACATTGGCTCGTTACGTCACCAGCAGTTTTTTTTTTTTTTTAATTGGGATAAACTAGTGCTTGACTGCGATCCCACCTGATGGTAAGTAGCGATGCAATCTTTGATGGTGAGGCGCACTAGTTTATTAAGAGCCTATTCACCCTAGCCTTGAAGACACAGTTATGTCTGTCTTCGCCAACGGTCTGTACACGACTGTATTGTTAACGCCCGTAACCCGAGACAAGTATACAAACACTGCATGGAGCGATACACCATGTAGCGTTTGTATACTTTTACCCTTTTACAGTACAGTTTTTGTCGTAAAATGGATCGCGTCAAGAGCTCGTGGTAGGGCCCTTAATCCACAAAACAGTTTAGGCCAAATAAAAGTACCGAACGACGACTAATAATAATGGAGTGTTAGCATGCAAAGTGGTGTTTAACACCTGAACTGCTGTAAAGCATGGCGTCAGGCATTACCATGATATTATGGTGTTAACACGTGGGTTTACCACTAGAAATGGTTGTTGAATATTTATGTACTATTGACAGGCAAATGATAATGATAAAGTATCGCCGTTAATTATAATTTGAAGATGTTTCGTGTGAATTGTTTGGAGGTTTGGTAATCTTTACTAAGGTACATAGGTACTGTTTGATTGTGATTCTGTGAAGTTTGGTTTTACCTGTAATTGAGAAATAAGCGACAATAATAAAATAATATCTAATAACATCAACATTGTAATAGTTATAAGCTCGTGTAAAAAATATTTGTTGACAGTAGTAGCGTGTGATCACATTGCACACTAATATTAAAAGTCAAAAATTTGTATGCTTATGCGTATATACGCATATAAACATATGTTTGTTACTCTTATGTTTATGTTAGGTTTATTAGGTAGGGGTTTTGCCAATTGATATACAAACAGAAAAGGATGTTAACTGTAAATGAATGAAAAAAAGTCGGGATTTTAATGATTGAAATCAAATCCAATCCTGCACATAAGCCTTTTTTCAAGCTGGGTGAAAACATGCAATGCATGAATTAAAAATCCTTTTTTTGTGGTAATATCTTGTTAATCAAATAATGGAAATTTATAGTTAAAAATGTAATAATTTAATTATAAGTGAGAACGCAACTGAAGGAACATAGTAAAAGCCTGACAGTCTCTCGCCCAGCAGTGATAAGGTTCAGCAGTGGTGGCTGGGTGGTAATGGCCCCGAATTATGAGTTGTAGGTCGCGGGTTCGAACCCAGGCGCATTATTTTGTGTAATTTATTCCATCACCACTGCTCTCAAAACGGTGGAGGAAAGCATTGTGAGAAAACTGACATGTCCTAGAACCAAAAGACACGTGACATTCACCAACTCGCACAGGGCCCGCGTGGTAGATTACGACCCATTCCCTCACTTAGACAGGAGGCCTATGCATTGGGAACTTTAAAAATGGCTGATGATGATGATAAGTCTCTCGCCTCATTCAGAGCGGGAGAAGTTATATGAAGATCCACACCCAAAGTAGAAGTATAAGTGGAGCTAATGGCTGCTGATTAGGTATAGATGGAGCTGGGCTTCAGAATTGTTTGGAACATAAAGAACATCTAAAGAAACAGAGGTGGGTTTAAGTCAGTAAAAGTCTGACACTCAATCTCGCTCCACCCAGAGCGAGAAATTTGTTTTGATGATTTCACACCAAAAAAACGGTATAAGTAGAGCTTATGGATTAAGCTACTGGTTTTCTAAAATAAACTCCAACATCTTTGACGTTTACTTTTTCATGAGAAGAGTTCCCTCTCCCCTTCAAAGTTTCCCTTAAAACGTTATCAATTTCCACCTGATTACGCCCATTCACATCGTTGGGTCCCAAAATTGCCTATAATGGCAGCCACGGCAAAATATCGAAGGGGGAAAAGTGAAATCTTGCATTAATTTGCAACATTCACCTGTAACTTTTTTTAAAACTTCTGATCTCGAAATAAAGAAGATATAATATAATGTACTTATTCAAATCCTTGCTTAATAAGTTAGCTAGTCAGAAAGGCTTATATCTTTATTCTGACTTAAAAAATGCTGGATGAGAGTTGCCGAATAAGGAGATGCCGGAATCATGTCACTCTGATTAGTAGCATTCCACTGGAGATAGAATTTTTAAAATCGGTCTAGTATTTTGTGGTTTTTACAAACAAATAAAAAATAGTTTAAAACACTTAAAAAACACGCTTTTAGCACGCACTAAATGTAATACCCATATCATGGTGCATTTCAAATAGCCAATCTGCCATCTTGGATGTCCGCCATATTAGATTTGAGTCACGTGACTATTTTTTTTCGTATTTTTAACAGCAAACCCTTTCATTTAATACCCATATCATGGGGGTGGATTTCAAACAGCCAGTACGTCATCTTGGGGAGGCCGCCATATTGGATTTGGAATGACGTTTCTTAGCTAGTCATGTATTGTCATCAGAACTCAGAGCATGTGCAAAATTTTATCCTAATCGAAGACCAGAAAGTGGGTCAAATTAATATTCCAAGATTTTCTTACATACATAGTTAGTTACAAGTGAAGATAATAATAAAAAAAGCTTGTTAAAATACGAATCTTTTCTCTTCACAACATTAGAATTTCTTACTAATACTATAAACGCGAAAGTTTGTGTGTATGGATGTTTGTTACTCTTTCACGCAAAAACTTATACTGAATGGATTTCGATGAAACTTGGCATAAGTGTAGACCACGTCTTGAAATGATAAATAGGATACTTTTTATCCCAGGATCATAATTGTTCCCTAAACAAATACTTATTCAATTCAATAAAATGATAGCCTGTTTGTAACAGGCTACAGGAAAAAGGCCCCATAACTTCGCAACAGTAACGATACCAACTTTCAAAAATAATTCGCAGTTAATTAGTATCAGGAATATAAAGACGTCAACCAACTTATAAACTGTGCAATGCTGTTAGGTTGGCACGACATGCACGCCAACTGTTCCAAGTAATAAAGTTAGAACTTACATTACTCTGCATTCCTATTTGCAGACTAGTTTTGTTCACAAAGTAATTATTTCAGTTATAGAACGCTTGTTCACGCAAGTGGAATGAGAGGACAATAATTGGATTGGAAACTTTTTAGCAGTGTCATGATATAGAGGTGGCTTTTTTTTTCATGGGGAAAATCATCCAAAGACAACACCCGCTCTTAGGCGGAGCGGGAGATAGTGTCAGACTCTTACTGACTAAAAAACCCACCCTGTTCCTTAAAGCCTTCATACTGGGGCTCGAGTTCCCTTTCGGATAACTCTGGCCCCAGTAGGCTTCGACCCGGCTGGGCCCTGCTGTTGCTGACAACTCCTTGAGGCGCGCAGGAGAGGTCGATCTTAGAATTGATAACTTCATGAGATGGCCAACCAAACCTGACCAGATTGTTTCAATGTTAACGTTTGATGCTATTTCAATCCATGTTTGGCCTGGGGCCAGGGTTAGTTCCGAACGGTAGCTCAGCCTCCGGTACGAAGGAACTGGAGTGGGTTTTTAGTCAGTTAAAGTCTGACACTATCTCCTGCACCGCCCAAGAGCGGGGGATGTTATAGATGATTTTCCACTGAAAAAAAAATTCCGTTTTTTTTTTTAATCAGTATAAACTAGTGCTTGACTGCGATCCCACCTGATGGTAAGCAGTGATGCAATCGTTGATGGTGAGGCTAAATTATAATCAGACGGAACGGTTTGGCCATATCATTGTTGTAGGATTTAAATGATAATAAAAGGTCTAAAGAAAAGCCAAATGAGGATTGACATATCATCAAACTTTAACAATTGAAACGATCTGGCCAGATTTACTTGACCATTTAATCAAGTAACCAATTTCTAAGATATGGCCACGATAGAGACACAAAATAGAAGGGTTTGTGATTTATGGTAGGTAGGAGGTACCTTGGTAATATGAGGTTCTTTGACAACAATATGATTAGTTTAGACAAGGATTGTAAATGATAAAGCTAATCTATCGTCGTACCTTATAAGGCAGGCAATTTACTCTGCGTAAAAGATTTCATCATTTCTGCTATCAAAAAGGTAATGAAAAGAAGGCAGGGCAAGCGATATATCCTATAACCAAAAAGTTTAAAACATAATATCTACCAATCGCACAGAATGGACATCCTGTGTCACAGCTATTGACCCATTAAAGACTAATTATTTCGCATTAGTTTTTTTTTTATGGTGGGAAAAAATCATGCATTGACATCCCCCGCTCTTGGGCGGAGCGGAAGATAGTGTCAGAGTCTTACTGACTAAAAGACCCACCCCGTTCCTTCTAGCCTTCATACCGGGGCTCGAGTGCCCTTTCGGATAACCCTGGCCCCAGTAGGCTTCGACCCGGCTGGGTCCCTGCAGTTGCTGACAACTCCTTGAGGCGCGCGGGAACAGTGCGCGCCGTCGACGACTTGGGCTTGGTCCGGACAGTTACCGGACGGCCGGACAGCGAGCTACCCATTGCTCACTGTCCGCAAGCCCGCGCCTACGGTGGCCGGAAATCGGGATCAGAATCCCGGCGGCGGCGGCGGCGGCGATAACGCCGTTGCCTGATGCGTTCGGCCTCCTCCTTTGCGAGCATTACTGCTTCGCAGAAGACGGCGACCGCCTGCCACTCCTCCTCGCTCCGGACCATGGCCTCGACCAAGGCCCGGCGCGAGAATTTCGCATTAGCTGAGAATCTAATTTTGTCATGGTGTCTTTTGGCTTAATCTCGTAAAGATGTCACCTTTTTGACAAGTTTCAACATTGCTTAGAAGGTTCAAAAAACATTTTACTTCTATCAATGAAACTGGTATATAGAATTCTACCCCTTTCTACATGAGGAAGGTTTGCTGTAAGAAAACCCAATTTTGGGTTAAGCTCGCCTGTGTACATCGGCTTTCTTACTAGCTATGTATAATCTGAAGAGTTATGTACAATAAAGAATATATATAAGAATGAATAGAATAAATACACCAAGCAGTAAATGTCAAAATAAACTCCCAAGCTGCAGTAGTAGCTTATAAGCAAACTCTATCGCGTGATAGCCGAAGTAGAAATGTTAAGATGTTTTATTAGTCTAGACTGGAACTTGTACCTAGGTAATTATTAGAATAGAATGTTTGTTTTAGAAGGTTTTAGTGATAAATAACAGCTGGCAGGTGAAAAGGTTAGCAAACAAAAGGTGTTGAAAAAGAACGCTTTGAAATGAATTGTAGAGTTTTACGCGGGACTTTTTTAAATTAAGACGCTGCTTTTCCACTCGTCTGTCGTCAACATCGAGCATGGTTTAAAAGCAAATTACTTCATCTAACGCATTCCGCGATATTTGACGAAAAGACAACGCGAAAAAAGAGTATCTCTCTTTTTTCGCGCCTGACAACTCTGTTCGGTAATTCCGTGATTTACTCGAACCTGTTCCAGGAAATACGTGTTTTTTTAAAACCTTAAAAGTTTTTGAAGAATATTGTCGTCATTTAGAATTTTGATATGCAAGGCTTTTATTGTTAAAAGCATTAGTTTATTAAAAGCCTATTCACTCTAGCCTTGAAGACTCCTAAATTATAATCGGACAGGAAGACCGCAGCAGGCAAATTGCGACGAGGCGAAACGCTTTGAGAGTAAAGTTCTGGCTATTTTAATTATTTGCAAATTGTATAAAGAAATTGATGTAGTTTTGTATTTCACATAATCTGCATAACTAGCCAATATGTGAAATCATTGAGACAGGCGCGATCGCGGTAAAATTTTATTGTGGCATTACTACCGCAGTGAAGTTTGCCGAGAAAGCAGACGCGAACATTTTTCGCTGTAAAAGTATAAGGATGCAGGAGCATCAGGAAGTGAATGTGTTACATCCACATTGAAATAGAAAACATAGTTGTTTATTACAAATTAAAATCTAATTACTTTCTAAAATAAACACTGTTTGATTGCTTAAATGCTCTGAAGCCAAAATAAGAACAAAAAAATAAATAAAAATAATTGAAAGCGAGAGTCAGTTTAAAAGTGTTTCAAATTCAAATGTGTGTTTTGAATTGCGTCGGTTGAGGTACCCAATATATTTTGTGGTTGAGAGTTCCATTTTCAAATAACTGAATTTTTTTTTTTTGGATCACTATCCGCAGAGATTTATTGTAAAATGAGATTAGAGATATTTTCATAATTTAATATCCTTCAGAAGGATTTTTGGTCTTAATTCGGTCAGTTACAATATGGTCATGCAGACGCAAAAAGGTTTTTATCTTTGACTGGATGTACTATCGCGGTCTTTTCTGCTTGATTAATTAAAAAAAAATCGCTTGAATCCTGCAGCGCGATCTCTAACAAACCCTTCAAAGTTTTCGTTTCGAGTGTAAGCAAAAATGAACTTAGAGGTGGTCAGGTGGAAGTGTCTTTAATGGTACCAAGACACGGTATAAAATCGTGAGCAAAATCTACAACAGACAATTTAAAAATACCGTTAAGAAAGGTGAAAAGGTTAGCGACCTCTGACTTTTAATTCCAGAGGTGCTAACAGGTAGTGCAAATACAAATTAACACTAATTGACACTAACATTAGTTCCATAACCCACTGGTCATTATAAACACACTCGTAATGACGTATTTGCGTATAAATTACATAATATTTGCCGACTAACACTACATGACTAGCCTTTAGAGTAACGATTACTTGCTCCATCAGTTATTTATACAATTTAATCAGCAGATTATATAATTTATTTATCTGTTATAAGTTTTGTTTATTTGTAATCTACGTTAGAGTTTATGTTAACTTTGATTCAATGGTTATAGCGTCTTCAATTATGTTACGTGGGGAGTAAGAGGTAATTCTGCCGGTAGTTCGCGGTTTAAGAGCTTTTTGATGGTTGTGTCAAGTTCGAATTCAATTTGATTAAGTAGTTTAGAATTATGATTATATTATAATTCGTTAGGTTTTAAAATGGCTGCCTTATTTTCTATTTATAAATATTCGTCTTCTTCATCGTTTTCTTTGTAGTAATCTTGGTCATCTTGTATCATACCTGTATCTATAACAGTCTCCATCATATTTGTTTATAGTATCTTTCGTACTTGTATCACAGTGGCTTTCGTACCTGTATTACCTACAGTGTTTTTCGAATCAGAGGATGTGATAGTCTCTCATACCTATAACAATTCTAAATCATACCTGTATCACGGTCTATTTGTAACAATATTTGAACGTACGGATCGTTTCTCTTAGTAATTTATCAGAAGAAGGCTTCTGCTCGATGTATGTAGGCGTTTAACAATTTGATGAGATTACTTTATAAGCCTTTATCTAATTTTATCGACCAATCGGTGGAATTGTTAATTTGAAGACATAATCGGAGTAATTTGAAGTACTATCAATGGATTGCTCAATGCATTGATTGATTTCTAGTGCTATATGAATGGGCAATTGTGTGCCGTTCAATTTTATTATGATTTGACTATTAAAATTGAAGGGCTTGTTAAGTTAATAAAGACCCTTGTTATAATGTCATAACGTTGATAGACACCGCTTTTAACTTTTTTGTTGTTTTGACAGGCCTTCTAGGCGTAATTTAGACGCATAAGTTCCACGAAGGCTTATTTGAGAATGCATGGGAGAAGATTGTCTGAAAAGGACTTAGGGCAGGGCCTTGTTCATAATATGTATAAGGCCTTAGCATAATCAGCCTTATATTGTTCTCACCATAGGCACTCAAGGCTCGTCTCTAGCAGAGCAATTGACTCGCTGGCCAGTGCAGGTTGGTGGATATCACAAGTCTTCGAATTTTTGGTTCTAAGACATGCCGGTTTCCTCACTACGTTTAGTATCACCGTTTCGAGAGCAGCTGATGAAATAAGTTATACTAATAAAGAAAAACATTTTATTCGGCGGAAAAGTCTTCAATCTTAGGACTAACTTACAGGTTTTAAGACGGGGTTGTTATCACAGGATCACCATTACTCTTGTAATAGAGGTCTAGTTTAAACAGCAGCATTTTTAGAAGTGATTATAACTAACAGAGGTTATCAAGACTACATAAGCCTATTAACAATACTCTTCAAAGAAACAACAAATCTTCCAGCGTTTGTTCTTTCACCCGTAAACTGCAAAGTTTCCAACGAGACGCAAACTCTTAAGTGATCTCCAGTTGAGGATACCACTATGCCAATACTAGCTGCGAGCAGGAATCCATTTGTAACGGAAAACTGCCGGCTCGAGAGCTAGGCTGTTTGCTTACGTCGAGGAGAGGGATGGGAGGGAGGGAAAATGTTTGTCGAAGAGTGCTTGATGCTTTAAAGTTTAGTTGTCGGTGATTTGGTTTGTTTAAGCCTTGAAAAGGATGTTATTTGTAGAAGATGAGGATAGATAAAATAGAACAATTAGTTTGCATGTAAGAATTGTGGAATTTCGTAAATTCTGAACTGACTGTTCTAGTGACAGATTCGTTTTGCAAAAAAATGGAGGAATAAAACTTATGCGGAAAATATTTTTTGTGTACCTATTTACACGGTTAAGCTATGAGCCTACCCGTACCTATATTTACTTATCTATTAGATGATTATTGTTTATTAGCTTCTGCCCGTGGTTTCGCCCACGTGATAATGGACAATGGAACCATACTCCCGAGATGAAAAGTATTCAGTATATGTGGGCTTGGGCTTGTGTCATTTAGTATATGTGGGCTATTTCAGGACGTCAGGTGTAGTCCTGAAGGATAGCCGTGTACCAAATCTTTCATACGTTTACACACACAGCATACAAATTTTTGCCTATATGATATTACAGTGATAGTGAGATGTGGTGATATTTGGCGCATTTGATTTGATGCCAGAAGTTAGGCCTGGTTTGGGGTGACACTGGAAAATATTATCTGGAAGTCTTTGCGGCCTTTGCCTAGTTGTGAGACAGCAATAGCAAATTAAAAAAAAAAAAATCCTGCGTATCTTCTACGTATTATGAAAGTCAAGTCCTCATATCTCATCCAATTTGCGTAATCCATCCGCCTGTACTTAAAACCGTCTTGTGTACAACTTGAGACGTATTTTCTGTTCGTGACATTGAGTGAGAGCTCTGCTTCATGTCACGTTTATGGAGAAGGCTTTCGCTTTGTGACTGAGTGATGACATTGCATTCATATGATACCAATTGAATATATAAAAAAATGCTTATAGCATAGTCGGCCTTAAAATGTTCCCACTTTTGGGACACAGGCCTCCTCTCTAGGAGAGGGAATGGGCTGTAATCCACCACGCGGACCCAGTTCGGGTTGGTGGATGTCACATGTCTTCGAATTTTTGGTTCTAGGACATGCCGGTTTCCTTACGATGTTTTCCTTCACCGTTTTGAGAGCAGTACAGTACACAAAATAATGCGCCTCGCTAGCTTTAAACCCGCGACCTGCAACTCGTAAGTCAGAAAATGCTAAATGTGAATAAACATCATAGTTCAAATCACTGTTCATTCAGATTTAATATGCCTAGAATAGTTTTTGTTCAAAATCGCTTAAGTGGTACTGGGCACATTGCTTGCAGAACAGACGGTCGATCGAGCTGAAAGTTACTAGAGTGTCAACAGCATAGTGCAGTGCTATTCTCTATAAAAACAACTTTGAGCGCCGCGCTGGCAGCAGCGACGAAATCCAAATAGGTACATTAGATTGTTCCTAAATCTTTTTGTTAGATTGTTCTAAATTTGAATTTCGTCGCTGCGCACTGCAGGAAGATGCAATGTTGGAATGCTTCCCACAAGATGGACCGATGAGGTCGTCCATTGGTGAGGGTTGCGCCTTTAGAAACAATTTGTTTTGATAAATTACTCGCGGATTATGTTTCATGTGCCTTAGTTGGTGCTGGCGCGTGACCAGCCTAATGCAATAAAAATAATAAATTGTGCGCGGGGGGTACACAATTTATCATTTTTGGCTGGTCGCCGATTTTTGGGGCAAATATGAAATACACTAAATTGCAAGCATAAAGCGGTAGGAAAGTGGTCGTCCGGATAAAGCTACCGAATCAGGCTCGAAGAACCAATGATACTAAGACGAAGACATTTAATCAAAATTCGGTCAAGACCCTATGATTCAAGAAAGCTCGGTAACGAAGCCTAAGCAAGATTCAGAAAAGTGAGCTCATCTAACAACGCCATCTAGTAACTAAATTTAATACTATTTACTGAGGTGTCATAAATACACAAGATTATACAATAACTTTGTCATATAAATCATTGGCGATTATAACTTTGATCCGTTAGGGAAAGATCAGTCGTCGCTTAAACCATTTGTCACATAACTAGGTCATGATGATAACTCGTATTCTTCTTTCTAAATGAAATCATTTTTGTATGGTCACGTAACTACGTTTTTCTCACCATGCCGGTTTCACCCCGCTTTGGGCGTGAATAATTCTATAGAATGCTTATTTTTAGGTTTCCATAGAGATTTATAGTTATGAACATGGAAATAACTTGAATGGAAGTGGCATTTACGTTACAGTGAAAAACTAGTACGAAAACATGACACAAATGTCATGTCTTTAAAAGTCAATCTCATTTGACATTCGGCAACTTTGTTTTCCTGCAATCAAATTTAATTAAAATGCCAGAAATGGCAGTGTCTACGGAAATAATGGCATTGAGAACTGATAGCAGCTATCATAGAAATGAGAGGATAGCGAGAACGAACTATCCCTGCAGTTGTACCGTCTAGTACTCTTTTTTAATGGCAATAATAATTCGGCCATCAACTACGCTATGGGATTATGAGAATTATTTGGATTTATATGAGCATATTTCAGTAATCTTTGTGCCTATTCTGTAATAATCAGCCTTTTAAATCCTCAGAAAATGGGCCATAACCCACTAAACGGGCCTGTGTGGGTCGGTAGATATCGCCTATTTTGATTTTTTTTGTTCGAGAGCAGTGGTGATTAATTAATTACGCCGGCAAAGTAATGTGCCTGGTTGAATTTAAACCCACGATTATGTCATGGGTTTAAATTCAACTCGTACCACTCGGACCATCACTGCCGTTTCCATACTTTATTTATATATCTTTGGTCACAAAACTGTAAAGGCATAACGGCTGTGTCGGTGAATTTTCTTTTATCGAGTTTTTACACAAAAAGAGATTTACGCGGAGGAATGTTTAATAGTTAAGGTAAAATCAATATTCATAAACGGTATTATAAGACCGATCCAGATTGAATTTCGACTGTAGATATACTGTTATTTTCGTGTTTGATGGTGATCGATGCTGTTTCGATACAACTTTTCGTAGAATCACCGTTATCGATCAGGGCAATTTATAATTATAATTTATCTTCTTTTGTAGTCTTTGCACGAACCAAGAAATCTAGAGCTTTGGTAAAAAAAGTGAGCCTGCAAGTTTAGTACTACACTGGTTTCATTCAAATCTTGTAATACCTAGAAAGCAAAAAATATGAATGGAATTATTAATATTCGTGGTTAGTTTAAATCGATTTTAAAAGAAGGACCCATTCTATTTTTATACATTGTTATTATATCCATTCTTGTAAATGTTTCCAGCTCTGAGCAATTTCTTGTTTATTCATAAGGGAGGCATTTAAGTGGCCCTATTTTTTCATAAACTTTTGTACCATTTTTAAGCTTTGAACATAAGTCATCGCCTGTTTAATGCGCTTTACCTACTTCTAAAACCTAAATCCAAGACAGGTCTCAAAACAGTTGTAATTCGACAACTGCTGGACTAAGGTATGTTTAGTGATCATCGCCACGTCAACCGGTCCTTTTTTTTTTCACATCCAGCGAACGTCCTCAAAATGTATCAGGTCAGCGTAATGCCTTCTATCCATTCAAAGAATATAAAAAAAAGATTTTTTCCTTCACCATTTGGAGAGTAGTGATGATGAAATAAATTACACAAAGTAATGGGCCTGGTTAATTTGGAGCCAACGATTTCCACGTAAACCGAGGCCGTTACCACTAGGTACTGTTTTTTTTTTAGGTGGAAGATCTTTCTACTGCTACTGGGCCACTGGGAAGCTTCATAACTATGAAAATATAATCACAACGTAACATAATATTTGATTATTGCCGTGTCGATTATCTCCCAAATTAAGTTACTTCCAAACCAATGAACTTGTACGTGGAAAATAATATCATGTTCATGGCAAACTCCCAATTCTGAGCACCAATACCTGATTACTAGTATACAAATGAACGCTATTGTGTGCAAACAAACACGTGTATTTACCATTACCATTAATACGGTAAACATTGGGATATTTGTTTAAGTAACATTGGTAATTATTTAATAAAACATTAATCGAGCTTGTTTGTATATTTGAACTACTACTGTGTGTACTTTGATATATGAACACAATAATTTTAATTTTGGAAACTATGTATCATGTTAAGGGCCGAGCGCTTTCAATTTATCCGTACTGTAACCGGCCGGCTGCCGCACGTTTACCGTGCCGCAGCTGGCCGGTTGCTTTACGTTAGCAGTTCGACAACAAGCGCCTAAATTGAGAATGTATCTGGCTGCCGTGCGTTTGTATGCCAGTAATGCGCTATTCGACACCGAATTGAACACGTGGTGCTTGTGATGTTGCCGTCCTGTTGTCGACCGTTCGCCGCACGGTTGCCTTACCGCTCACTTTGTAGGAAAAATACGATCGTCCGTACGCAATACGACTAACGCTCCGCATCCGCACCGCAGCAGACTGTCAAAAAACGCATACCTAAATTGAAAGCGCCCTAAAGTGTTGGTAAAATATGGTTACACTGTTCAAAATATAACCATTGTTGGCACATATATCTTCGTTTAAGTTAAAAGAGCCGAGCGTGAACGAAGCATGGGTCGACTTCAAATTCATGTAGTGTGAACTGAGTCTAGAGGAGCCGAGCACGAACGAACCTACACGAATTTGTACACCTCAAGCGTACACCTTGGGGTATTTTAAAGTGAGAAGGGTAGCCTTTTGATGCAGCTGACTGTACAAGCTTTTAGTATGCAATCTCAGCTGCTGAACTAGGTTTTTTTCTTCGTTGTTCTAAAAATGTTACAAAAACCTGTTTTAAAAAGACACCTATATTTTTAAGGCTACTTTGTTATGCATAAACTCATACATTCACATTATTTTCACTTTACAACTGTCTCCTCATAACTCATTTCTTTGACGACGCCATTAAAACGTCCAGTGGCTCTAATTATTCCTATTAAACGTACCTAAGCTAATTGTTTGAAAGCTTCACCGGACTTCCTCACAGTGTGACGTCACAAGCTAGGAAGAGAGTATAGTAAAAATATTGCGCAACTACCCTCTACTACTGATGTTGACATAACCCTTTATTATTTTGTCTAACGCATGTTGTAGGTACCTGCTATAGGTATACTGGCTAGTGAGAAGAAGGTGAGATTGTAAAAAAAAGTTTAAAGTTATCTTTTATTTTTTTCGTGAGTACAGCATTAATTGCGAAAAGGGACTGCTAATAGATTTCCATTTAGTAGCTACCTCGGCCGTAGGCCCCAGAAAGCATCTGTACGAACACGGATGGGTTTTTAGTCAGTAAAGGTTTGACAGTCCCTCTCGCTCAGCCCAAAGCGAAAAAAGTTAATAGATGATGTCCCGTCTATTAAGAAAACCACTATAAAAAATAAATCCTTCCATCATCTACGATAAATGTTGTAGATTTTGAATATTAGTCGAAATTATGGCAATACCACGGCTACCACGAGCTCTTAATGCGATCCATTTTGTGACCTAATCTAAATCGTTAAAGGGGTGATTGATATAGGTTGTATAGTTACATCCCCATTTCCATGCCTGTAAGATTTTAACATGACATGATAAGGCCCCAGAACTTGCACTCTCAGGAGGCACCTAACACACTCAACGCTTAAAAAAAATGCAACCGAATTGATAACTTCTTCCTTCTTTGAAAGTCGGTAAATAAAGAAAAGGAACGTTGTTATTGTGGGATAGTACGGTTTTACAATAGGGTAGTGTCCAGGGTCAAAATAATTACATTTTATTTAGTCCGTATTTTAGATTATAAAAAAATATTGCACACGTATATTTTCTTTTTTCGATTAAACAAAAAATAAGAAAGATAAATATAGCCCATTAAAATTACGTGTGACGTCACCCCGTCCGAAAAAATGTAGCACGGCGTGACGTTACACGTTACATTAATTGGCTATATCTTTGTCATTTTTGGTTTAATTTACAAATAAAAAAATACGTGTCCCTTATTTTTGAAAAATCTAAAAGACGGACTAATTACATTTTTACGGCCACTAGCCTATTGACCTCAACATGTATCATTAGTAAACACCACCAAATCCACCGATTTTCCCAAACAACCGTGCATTGCATACAGTTCTCACAGTATCATTCGCTATGAGTCCAGTTGTACTCAGTGAAAAACTAGCAACTGCACGCAAATAACGTCAAATGGCCCCCGGCGTTGCCTGTTTGCGGGGAAACATTATGAGGGCTTTATAGTGCTTGTGTACTAGCGATAGCGAGTAGGCTCAGTGTACCTACATAATATATATTATGTGTGTATGTAGATTGGGGTTTTATTAGGTGCGGTTTTAACTGGCTTCGTTTAATGAGAGCCGGTTACTGTAGCCCAATTAACTGTGGCGTATAGTTAAACAACTATGTGGAACTTGTTTTTTTTTTGTGGAAAATCATTAAATAAAGTGGGAACTATATTAAACACACGTGCGCCACGCTTGATTTTTACGTAGAGTCACGTCGCGTGGCATGGATCTAATGTAGCTCAATACGTCTCATCATCATCATTATTTCAGCCGAAGGACGTCCACTGGTGGACATAGGCCTCCCCCAAGTGTCGCTTCAACGAACGATCCTGTACGTCTCGCATCCACCGCATTCACCGCATTTAGGGAGGGCAGATGATGAGAAAGACGATGATGATATAAAAAAAATGTACAACCGTATAAATTTAGCAAAATTAGAGAAAAATATATTTTTCCTTCCATAATCTTGAAGATACGGATGGCTAAAGACACTAAGACCTACAAACCTTAGCCATACTCAAACAGTATTATTTTTGCACGCACAATAGCGGCCATTAATACACACAAAATATTGAATAAGCAGCAATCAGTTACAAGTGCGCAATCACTGAAATTACCCTCATCCTCTAACCTCTAAGCCTTATTAACTGTTACATAGTCAGTTAATAAAGTACAATCGAACAAAGCATTTAGTACTCACACTGTAGACAAGCAGCTTTGCACTTTACTGGTAGTAACTATTCATTACTTAACGCCACACAATTTTAAGACCAAACCAACCCCAGGTTACGGGTTTGTTCGAAACTGTTATCGTAGCCCTAGAACACAAAGGGCAACTGAGGACACACGAATAGATTATAGACAGCCTCTTATTTGATGATTTTCCACTAAAATAAGGCATACCTACAGCATTTTGCCAAATATGTATTTCACCACATAGCAGAGACATTAAAAGGTAACACGTTGATTAAAGTTAGACCTCGGCACTAACTTGGATTAAAATAACTTAGGTAGAGAAACTATCAGCAAATTGTATACAATCTAACGTGTGAAATAACTAAATATATTATAAAAGCTGAAACACCACAATTTATACACACAATCCTTTTTTTAAGTCCAAAATAGTTGAAGTTACAAAGCCTGTACACTTATCTTCGCCGTCGTCTGTACCTACAAAGTATTATAGCTGCTAGGACAATAGAGCGTCATTGCATTGTTTAGCTGAGTGGGTAACAGGCAGGTCAAAGGTGACAAATGTTGGTAACAAACCATGTTTGGACGTGATTTGACGATGTTGCGTACAAGGGATTGTTACTTGCAAACTTAACAGAAAATTAATTACGTTTATATCAGGAAATTGAAGACAAAGAGGACGAAGCGATTGAAAATGTCAAAGACTTGGTAAATGTTATGAAGAAAACTTATAACGCACTTAAAGGGAAAGGAACGTTTACCAAAGTATTTTAAGCTCTTAATACTGTTATGAACATCACAACGCCCGCAGCAGCGGATATTTGTGCCAAAGCCTGAGAAAGTGTCGATGACCATTAAACAATAATGTTAAAAAAGCGTTACATTGCCTTAGGTAGAGAAATTGATTCATATTAGTCTTGTTAACACATTAAACCATAAAGTATGTACAGTTTAACCTTTGTTGCACCTAATTATAAAGGTGGCAGCGACCGTTTCCGAAAGTGAAATTCATATTACATAAGTGAACGCTTCCGCGAAACGATTGCACATCCCAATAGAATAAGGTCCTTGAATCTTGATGACCTTTACATTGTTCGAACGAACGGTGCAAGCCCAGCGTATTTAATAATTCAAACGGATTTGAATGCGATTCTCGGCGACAATATCTATAGCGAAAATCGCGGCGTGACGTTAACATCGTGAAATTGTATCGTGATGGAGTTTCGTGACGAGCCTTCTCCGGTTTGGGGAACTGAAATATGGCCGCGACAGATCTTTGACCCAGGTCGACTAGGACAATAGCTTTACTTTCATCAACAAGGTCAGGCGGACCGTTGCTGTATCAGTTCATCGCAGAACAAAAGAATACGCCGAAATTAGAGTCAATGGCGTACAGAATGAGATTGAAGAGAGCGTCGTGGAATAGGAAACGTGAGTTTTTTCATTGAGTGACTGTGAACATGAGACGTGTGAATATGGTTTGCTCATTACGGTTTAGGATTAGAAACTATTGCTGTCACTGGGAACTGGAACAAGATGGTCGATGCCATTGTTGCTAGCGAGAGGTTCGTTATCACTCTTTCAGCTTAATAGAAACTTCCTATTTTTTACCGCATTGCTCTTACTTTCTATGCGGGGCAATATCATCGCATCAATGAGACCAAATTCAATGATACTACTATTGTAGGTCGAATCTCCGAAGGTAGTTTCGATAATAAGAAATGTAAGAAGTTTGAATAGACAGGTAATTTAGTTTATTTGAGTAATTCATTGGCCTGTGATTGTTATTGACCACAAAATTATTCTTATGTGGAACAACATCTCTTTATTTGCAATTTCGGGTTTGGCATGGTTTTGCTAGATTGATATTGTATGGACGGTTACGGTAAACGGGACGTAAAAGAAAGATACGGTGTATAAATTGAACGAGAAGCAAAAGTATGTAGAGTAGCAGATGAGATACGAACTGGACTACCTTAGTAGTTAACGAAATAGAAACTGTAACAATTACTTATAACACAGTAATAGTTTCAAATGGTGAATGAAAACCACCAATCTAAAAAGAAACAAGATCCCAAAATCCATTTTATGTATGCTAATAAAATTATTTTGATCAAACCCGATAACAATTTCGTTTAGCTAGACCACCTGTGGACTAAATAATTAAGCAATTTGCCGCAACAATCTAGTCTGGTGAGGCTTGTACACATCCGAAAGCACTAATTAAACGTAATGAAGATAGAAAATGCACCGGTTTTGCTCAATTAAATATACCGTCTCACAAAATTACTTGGGAACTGGGTATGTGTGACGAAAGTATTCATTGCCAAGGTTTTGATATCACAATAACGTCCAGTGGTTATCCGGTGTAAAAACGTAGAAAACTATTGTGATCTATAACAAAGGAATGATGGGTATATGTACCTACCTATTGTAAGGAAATGGATACGGTTGCGTACGATAGTAACTGTTTCAAATAGATACTCTGCATGCAATGAGATGTTATGAATGCTTGAATTTCACAAGCTGAGAAACGAGGAAAATCTTAATGTATGGTTAGTGAAGTAAGTAAAATTGCAAAGGCCACTTAAATTGAAGTAAAACAGAACCATTTATCATAAGCATAAAATATATCTCATACTAAAACTTTACTTATAAATGAAAGATACTATTAATCTACTTCATGTTCCGCAGACAGTTCCGGACCATCGTATAATTTAATGCAAATAAACAGATTTAATTTCCGAGCACTTAGGTTAGTACACACACCAACGAGATTCCCATTAGTTACGAAACGTGTCAGTCTAACTACTAATCTAGATGCTCAACTACCAACAATTTGTCGACGTAACCTACAATAACTGCTAATCCATCACCATCATTTAGTTATGAGACCAGCAATTTAATTTTACCTCCACTAAATCGCTATAGTTTAATTACATCATGCGGAGACAGGAAGAAATTGATTAAATGACTGAACAGAATTTTACTTCTGTTATATATGAAATGTCATAGCTAATTGTACATCACGTATGAAAGACAAAGAAAGGCATGGGTCAACGATTCAGCGAGCTAACGGTGTACGGATGTCAACCTCGAGAAACAAGTTTGAGACTTGCAAACTGCCGCTATGACCATAAAATACGCTCCGATGACAAACCTGGATAATAATACGTTACTGTTTATTACTACCAAGAAATTCCTAGAACTTACGCTTGCTTCTGACATTTTGACATCAGTGGCAATACAAATCATTTAGATAATGTCAAACGACAATGCGACGCCGAAACTGAGATAGTCCCGTTGATTGACAACTTTTTACTAACGTTCAGACATAATGTTACAGATAGAGGAAACAAATTGTTTTTGTCGAGTCTCTCAACTAATATCAGATGTGCATGTTAATCACCTTGATTGTACACTCTTGCTTTCTTTTGGGCTGCTTCTCAAGTTTCACATTCACTTTCGTCAATATCGATCACATCTAACTCTATGTCTTGATAACTATCGAGATCATTTAGGCGCTCGTCAACTACAACAAAAATAATGACCAGGCATATAGGTTTGATGGTGTTGTGGCATGTTGTATTGTATTTCATTGTGATAAGGTTCCTATTCATCAAAGTTACAATTGTGTCGGCAAATAGTAAGTTTGTCGAACGCGACACACGTGTCTGCTTATGTCTGTTCTGTCACAACACTGTCTAGTAGTCGTGACAATCGTTGACTGGTGAAAATCTATGAGAACATGTTTTCTCGATTTGCATCCACAACATTTAAATACCTACCCACAAGTCGCGAGACAGGAAAAGCCTATGAGATCGAGGGAAAGCGTTCTATAAAGTAACATTCAATTCAAGAAACCAGTGCACTTGTTCGGCGGCTTTTGATATGAGCCAGTCCAAAATTAAAGTTTCCGGTTCTCTGATCATAAAGCAACGTAATTATAAAATCTCAGTGCAGAGTCTAAAACAAAAGAACTCATTTAAAGTCTACACTGTTGACATTTTCACACAATTATCGGATTCCTCGCATCATAATGTAGGTGTAAGTGAATTCCATACAATTACTGTAACTTTCTAGTGTGCCGGGATCGCTTTCAATGGTGCTTAAGTAAAAGCCAGGGTCATATGTGATCATGTCGTGACGGTCTTTTACATTTATGGGCCTAAGAGTGGGTTATTGTTTACAGCTATCGCTGGAATTCGGGCTAAATGCATACACAATGCTTTACCGGCTTTTAACGATTTAACTGAGAATTTAAATTGTGAAGGAGGTCGCGAATTGTATTGTTATTGAAACGTTCTCAGACAAAGTGTGGTTAGAAATGAAACACTAATTGATTTAATGGTCAAAGAAAACGTAAGTAAGAGGATGTCTTAAAAAATAATTAATTGCCAAAATGAAGCACAATACTTCCATTAAAGTAGAAAAAGAAATAGAAACAAACATGATTACAAACTTTCTATAATGTTTTATAGATAATTAACAACTCAGTGTGTTATCATTTACAAAAGCTTAGGTTATAGAGCAAAAAGAAATGAGTTAATTAAGGTTGCTAAAGTGTAATTAGTCGAGTGTGACCTTTATTTGTTTTGTACCTTACGCTGATGTGAAAGTAACTGTAAACCAAAGCTTCGTATATAACAATGCACAGTCGATTAAAGAAAGTTTCACTAGTTAACTCATATTGGGTAACAGTCTGGTCATATCGCCTATGTAATTCCATTCATGCAGTATTAAATGAACTGATTAATTGAACACCGCGCCCGGTACCCTTATCTGGACTCTTTCAATCACCTATCACAGCTAATACGTCTAAACGAGACAAAGGCATCAGCTAATTTGCTTGTCAGTACAAAATAATCAACATTGATCTAACATCGTCCGCCAAACAATAAGCTCTTTTGCTTCCAATGTAATTAAGACCTTATGATGCAGCTTTACAGTATCATTTGATTTGTGTTTGAATCAGAGTGTCTTCTTCGTCGTTTCCAACTGATAAATTAGTAGCAATCAAATTCGTACCGTGATTGGTTATGATACGTTTTATTTTTCTTTGTCTATTAGAATGTTGCTTCTTTTAGTCGGAAGAGTGTGTCAAATGAGAGTCAATTTGCAGTTTGAGGCTGGTGTATGCCGTCGATAGCCTGAGGTGTAACTCATTAAGTATACTTTCGCTATTCTCGTGACGTGCTTTACTTGTTCTTTTATCATTACCGCCACCTATCTCTATATCTAAGATCTAACTCTGATTGGGAAACCAGTTCACATGAAGTGGATTCATTTAAGCGTAATTTCCTGTACACAAATTAATATTTCGAAACTTGCAAAACTAATATCGATTTTCTATATTGCCAAGTCAGTTGATTGATTGCGGAATGACAAGATGCAAAGGAAGGAACCAAGTGAACATTTCCCACACATATTTGAGTGCCTCGGTCCCCGAGTGAACAAGATATATTTATTTGATGTCTGAATGCGGACTTACAAGCTCTTGAATCCACTGATGAATGAGTTGCATAATACTATTTATAATGACAGCACAAGATTGAAGGAAGTTTTGCAAATATGGAATCTTGTTACATACGGCAAGAGATTTCTTACATATGTAAAATCAAACCAATTACCCAGGATAATATACTATAATACAGCAAAACGTAGCGAGTTCAACAAACTTGCTGGATACAAAGCACATTTTTTTCTTAATAACCATAGCATAGCATTAACATCAGCAGGCGGCCTCCGAAGATCAAAGCTGTAATCGCACAGAAGTCACGACACGATACTATCTAAGTAAGATTTGACGTCCAATCATCTACTGCATTGATTCTTAAAACAAAGATACAATCAACTGTGATGCAAGACTTGAACCCTATCCCTTTGTATTAGAAAGCAGTTTCGTGTTTAGTGACAGCAGAAGTAATTTAGCAGGACTGTATGTAAGTGTCGATGTTGATCGATGAGTTTGTAATACAAATGACGACAAGTGATGTACATCTGTGCTTTCTGATATAAAGTTTGTTTGCTTGACGAATTTAAACTCTATCTTCAGTGTAGAGAAAAGCAATTCTCGTGATCTGACAATTTTATATATTCGTATGAATGATAAAGAATTACATGACTTTTGAGCGAAGTATTCATATAATAATAAAAGTTCTATAAGAATACGTCTTGCTAAATTGAATTTTAGGTAAATTGAAATATTTTTTAAACCTCACGAAAAAGTAACTGCTACTACAGTTATATCAATAGTAGTGAATGTAGTCCTTCTAGTTCAGGCCTCACGTAGTTCACGCAAATCTTAACGACAGTGACACGACTCACATTTAAAAAAGTACACAAACAAATCTTAACATTCCCCTTCTACTTGTGCTACATCATTAAGATTAATGTTCCTTTCTGCAAATGCTATGGTTTCTTGCAAAAGTCAAACATCATAATCGTAAATTGTCACAGTCATTACATTAATCGAATAACACGTTCAAATAGCACATAATGTCCAATCATCCTCATATTGATTCATGTTTCAATAAATTTCAAAAGCGTCTTCTTCAAAGATATAGCTTTTCGCTATTTTATTTGCTACTATTTCATTGATTTGACATTCTATAATGTATGGTGATACATAGAATATTATTTCTGAATCGTGTACTATTATGTGAATATAAATTTTATGATGACACTTATTATGTTTGTTGACAGCATTTAAGTTATTTGTTAGTTTTTAAATTGTTAAGATTTCCCTTACGAGAAGTTTATTGAGGAATGGAACCAGGTTATGGTATCTTTTATTTTCTTCCTGTTATGTTATATATCTTTTGGGACCATTAAAATAATACATGCACATTAATTGTTCATTGTTCTCTTTGAATTGTTTTACTTTGAAAATAACAGAAGCTTGGAAAATATTTTAAAAAAATTCTTAGAATGCATTGTTTATAAAATTTAAATGCCTCCCATTTCATATATTTGTCATTTTCTATTGTAGTGTCTGCATGAAATATAATCTTAAAATCGTGTATCCTCACAGAAATATTTATGAAGACACATCTTAGTTATTTGCTGAAGTATCTGTGGTCATCTTCTAAATTATTTGCAGTTGTTTAGTTATTTTGATTTATCGTTACAAATCTTCTTGTGTTAGGGAAAGTTCAGCAAAATGTAAGGTGTCATTATAATATATGATCTGTTGACTTAGAGGTGAGAGGTGATCAACACGAGACTATTATTATGGATTATCTTAAAGTATTGTCATTATATTAATAATGGAAGCGTAGACGTTGGAGAGTTATTACACCTACTATTTCTTGTACGTGTAATGAAGTGTCTGTTTCGTTGATTTTACTTGCTATATGGATTATTTCTGAGTCAAGCCGATTCTTTTCTTAAAATAAACATATTTCATTAGTAAGAAGCACCGATGATACATCAACGTATACAACGATATAGGAACCAATATAGTCAAATTGTATCTTCTTTGATGCATACACACGAGACAGCTTAGATACGCTTAAAAAAATTAAGTTCAGTAGTATAGTAAACAATACAAAATCCTGACAAAAATCAATATTCTCAAAAAGTAACAACAAACATAACCAAAAGGTATACAACTAATTTGCCGTCAGAATTAAAAAGGGCAGAACTAAAATGTATCTCGGGTTTTTTATATGTATTCAGAATCTCTATTTAACTCAAATTCGAAAAAAAAAAAATGTTTTTAACCATGACAGCACAAATATTAAATTTGTTTTCTACGAATATATAAATACCTTATTATAAAGTCGAAGGTAACAGTAAACACGAGACGAGTTCGACTGTTTTCATAATACCGTCAATTATGAACACACAGATTAGTACAAACTCAACAAATATAAGCCATTACTTTATAAACCACTATCGATACATTTACCATAGGTATGCTTTCTCTGTTTAGACCATTTCCCCATATTTGTTCACGCGGAGCTCCGTGCCTTATAAGGTCTGGTGAAAGGGGCATATTGTCTTACAAGTATTTTGTAAGCAGCTGATCTATTGCTAATATGGAGCTTGTCAATGTAACGGACCTTTTTTTTGGGTTGATCAAGATTTTGTTAGTGTTTTGTAACTGCACTTTGTCTATTCCTAATGTCATAAAACCTAAATAGGATGGACATAGAATAGAAGATAAGTTTTATGGAGTATTGTTTTGTCTCAACCTTATGAAAATACAAGACTTAATTTAGTTTTTTTTTTGGCCACATTAAATTCTGGACCCTTCGTGTAGTTTGCAGTTTACAAAATGAGTTGTTCATTTTATTTTCGCAAAAAGGGATTAAATTGCTTCAAGTCTCGAGTAAACTACCCGTAAATGAAATAAAACGTCCCACCAGAGATAAAAATTTAAATAATGGTTCTGAAAAATGTGAAAGCTCCATTCATAAAAACCACGTTTGGCATAAAATACACTATTCAAGTTATTTTAATACTGAAACTCTCAAAGACAATAAAGATAGTTAATAAACTGTACGTACGATATTAACTGAATCTGTTTGGCAATTGAGACTAATCAAAATCAACCAAGATAACGCCAACATAAAAGCCACATTCTCGCATACCATTACCAATAAATACCAATAAACCAGGAACGTATGCAAAAATCTTGATAAAACTAACAAAGGGAGCAAAAAACTTCGTCCGATGCATTAACGAAGCTGTTACATACTATAAAGGTATACGAAAGTAAGAAATGGACCGGTTCCATTGTAACTGGTCGACAAGGCCGTTACCGCATGCCTTTTCACACAGCGAAGTTATCAGAAGGACGTATCGTGACAGCAACAGTCTCCCTTCTGAGAATGTCTGAAGAGATGGTCGGCACGAAAGGTTTGAAAATTGTAGCTGTTGTATCAAATTACGGTGCTATGAATAATAAAACCATAATAGGACCTCCTGTATATGCATTGATACCTGGAACTATTTTGGCTGAGGTCGGAGCTGTCAGTATTGAGCCTGGAGGTATTCTAATAAAACTAATGGAGGATACTTCAATACTCAAAGCTGATGTCACCGAAAATATTTATAGAGAACACATCTTCGCAAAAAATACTGAACCAATAGTTACTGAAATACTGTAATGAAAAAATGCAGTGCAAAAGCATATTTTTGAAAAGTTTATTCTTATTACATAAGAATAAGGCAGATGAGCTTCAAAAGTGGTGAGGACTATGGTCTCGATTGAAACACGACATAAGTTTCGAGACAGCTAAAGTCAAAAATCGACACGTATATTGCATAAACGTGACATATCATTCGCTCAAAATCCTTTACAAAGCAACAACATAGAAACAGACTATTAAAAGGTAAATAAATAATAACAAAAGCTTTGATAAACAAACACATTTCAGGCAATTAACACCACAATGCCTATAGTAATAAGAGCCAGAAACTTTAACTTTATAGCTGGAAAGCTCCTCCAATATAAATCACAATAGCTTTGCTTTCTCAATACGTGTGAACAATATCATTTTGACATTACTATATGCAAATAAAAACAGTAATAGCGTTGCATTATGGCACTTTCTATAGCTATTAACTATGGCTTGACTTGATGAGCCATCATTTATCGTTGAAGGCGTTCTAAGAACTGAGCTTGATGATTTCTTAACTACTTTATTATGTTCTAGGTGGGTTTTGAAGGGATGTGCAAGGATTTAATGTGATGTGAATTTACAATCATTAGGTAGATATGCTGTCAATGAGTCTAACATCTCTTTATTGCATAGTATTCCTGTTTATAGAATGTTCTTGACATATTTCCACTCAAAATGACAATTTTTTTCACTTATTTATTTAAATTTTATATTTAACATTTCAAGTACACATTTAACTTATATAAGAAAAGAAGACGGATATAGAAAAATGGTACATAGGTGATTATTATTATTATTTATTAGATAGGCTCGCGTTTAACAACAATTGCACCTGATGGTAAGCAATGGTATGGTCGATGATGGATCTCGTTTGACCAGAATTAAGCTTGAATTTAAGATCCAAAGTTGTAACTATCAGCAAACACAGACTCCTGCAGGGAATTCAACTCCTTAGCTACATGTAAGATGAAAGTGTTTTGTACGTATGGGTGCGAAGACTGATGTACCGGTGGTGGTGGTAAGTACATCGCCTTACATCTGGTAGTCAGGCGATAGAACGGGCTGGACAGTAATACATTGTACAGTGAATATTCATTTTACTGATAATATTACGCGAACAATCAACAAAATCAAGTCGGTCTTTAAGTTGGAGTCCATTACTGAAAATAGGCCCATACCAAGGTACATAACTACTGTCTTCATTCGAGTTTAAAGTGTCGGTAAGTACATCATGCGGTACTGCTATAAATTGTACATTTTTATTTTGTTTATACCTGTAATCAAAGTCACAAATTACAAACTCATTAATCTTTCACGCCTTCCGTTCACAGCTTGTCCAATATATTCAAATCACACGATTATAGACTTGTAGCCCAATCATGTAAATTAATCGATACCCGGTCAGAATCGATTTTATTTGACACTTCCTCTGAGTATCGATTAGCGTCAATTTGAATTTATTTAATCAAACTTTTGATATGTGTATTATGCAGAGTTGATGTTATGTGAATACATATAATGAGAAATGACTGCATCGTTAGTTTATTTAGAATACGATATAGTTATGTCCATTAAGTCATGTAGATATTAAAGTCTTGTTCTAGTAAGTCTATGGGAATTTCTTTGGTATAATGTACGTCCAATACTCGGTTGTAATTGTGCATTTTCCCATAGGAAAATAATAAGAGAACTCTTGAGTTAGTTGTGTTCGAGCTTTAGAAGTCAAGCGACATTTTCCCTTTAATGTTGTGATCGTATATAGTGAAAGTAGAAAATGTATGGAGAGCGATATAAATGCAAAATTAGGAAAATATAATAGTGTTGCTTCTAGACGCGATTGGTACCTATACTCATCACTCTGTCATTGTTATCATCCAAAATATGTAGACTACTAGGATTGCTTCCCCAAAAAAAAACAAACATTAAACATTTTATTCATTTTTATTATTATTTTATAACAGCTACTCTCTGCACTAACAGTCGAAACCAACATGTGCACTGCGTCATTATTTTATTATATTACATCATAATCAGAAAATTAAACAAATTAGAAATCACTCATAGTCATGTCCAATGATTCACGAAGAAATTCTACCAAAAACATTCACTCTGAATAAATCTAATACCGGACAATATAACACACAGTTTCATTCACCTGTACCGTAGACTATCTACATGAAATATACCCCATTTACGAATAATAGGGAGTTATGAATCTTTTGCCAGACGCACATGATCGAACACCGGATGTTGCGGCGGGGGGCGGACACTGTGGCCACTGTGGCGGCTGTGGGGAGTGGCGGACATTGTGGCCCTCAGTGTCCGACATTACAGAGGGTGTCAGACATTCCAATATATGTACGAGTAGGTACGTCCACACACGCTATTATTGTTTCAATAACTTTTGTGAGCACCTGACGCTCTTATTATTATCAATGGCTGCTTCATAATTCTTTAATATTACAATATTACGTGGTGGTTTCTAACGTGGTATTTGATAGGAAGCCAGGTCCTAATAATTTCAGTGAAATTGAGGGCATTTTTCCATAGCGAGACTTTCCAGAGGAAAGCAATATTTAAATTTTAGATACACAATTTTCAGTACACGACTATTTCTTTTGTAAAAGTAATGGTCGTGTAAGTATTGTATCTTAAAACTGTTAATTATATGGTTATAATTAATAGATTATCTGTTTGTTATCACGCTGATTGCATCACTGCTTACCATCAGGTGGGATTGCAGTCAAGCACTAGTTTATATCAATAAAAAAAAAATATTATAAAGATAAAAGTTTGTATTTATGCTTGTGTGTGTTGGGACTTGTTCATGCTAGGCTATTCGGTTTTGAGAGTAGTTTTTCTTTGAGTTAATTTCCTACTTACACGCAGGTGAAGCCCCCGGCAGTATTTAATCTCGTCCTAATTGCATGAAACAATCTTCAAAATCATATGAAATATCGTTAGTCCATCATTTAAGTAGATACTTATTCAATCACCAACAACCGACTCAAAACATCGCAATTACACCTCACGTGCGCTATACAAATATTTTGTGTAAAGAATATAAAATCCAGTAATAAAAAACACGTAGACACCAATTTTCGCAAGTGGCCGACAATTACGTAACATTACGCGTGTACTTCGTAGTATAAGGATGCTGGCACACTAGCGACGAAACAGAGCGATTTAACCGCGGCGATATGAAAAAAAAAAGGTTTCAGTGCTGCCCGTTATCAGTTTTTATTACGTGGATGTCTTTAGCAAGACTGTATGAGCTCTAATTCTATGAAATAATTTGTGCGTTTTGACCATACCTATAAGAAAGAAAGAAAACATATTATTTGGCGGAAAAGACGCAAACTTAAGACTAACATTTAACAGATTGCAAACATTTTCCTGAAAAAAAAAATCAAACAAACTTATGTGACAAATCTACCAGATATATATATATATATATATGCTAGATTTGTATAATCGGGTTCTCAATTGTTTGTTCTGACAAAAAGCCACTTTCTGGTCGGGAAACGTCAATCGAGACCGCTAATTTAAAAATTTAATTTGACATGAGCTTTGACAGCTGATTAGGTTACAAAAATGCAGGGGCTACTCTGATAACTCATTGACAACTAAACAGTATCTATTAAGAAATCGGAACCAAGTCAAATCAGTTGTCAAAATGAACACTGATGTATGAAAGCTTAATGGTTATGATTACTCTATCGAACATAGCGAGTAAGGCAAAATAGAGGGCACAAGGAAGAGAGGAATAATGCCAATGCGTCAACCAACCCAATTTGATCCAAGTCCAATTGTTGGAGGTTTACAATAGCTGTAGAAAATTGACTAGAAGAGAGAACTTGCGAACAATTATAAGGCGAAGGCAAAATGAAGAAAACAAGGAAGCGAGAAAAGACGTCCATGCGTCGGTCCGACCCAATTAAGCCCAAATTTTGGAGGCCCAGAACTGCAGCAGAATATCGACTAGAAGAGAGAACTTGTAAACGATAGTGAGCCGCATAATAATACATAAATCTGTTCCAACAGAAGTCACTATTTGCTGAATACGATTGTTCCTTCAAGAATGACACGACAAAGAAAATTACGCGAAGATGGTTACACTCTACATTTTTTTTTATCTGTTATAAACTAGTACTTGACTGCGATCCCGCGTGATGGTAAGCAGTGATGTAATCGTTGATGGTGAGGCGCACTAGTTTATTAAGAGACACCCAAATTATAATCAGACGGAAAGACTGTAGCAGGCATACTGTTCCAGTCCTTCGAAGTACGCGGTATAAATGACGAGGCGAAACGCTTAGTCGTGTTATTATGTAGCAAAAATGGCGCGGGGTTCGTAACGCAGCGTTCAGCTTAAATCGCCAGTGTGCCACCAGCCTTATCGTCACCGAGATGTCAACTGACTGTCGGGTTCGTGCTAAGAGTCGTGTGCGAGGGCCGTGAAGGTCGTAGGTATAGGTGAGCGGCTGTTAAATAAATGCCCTCATTTGTTTAATGTGTGTAATTATTATGTGTACTTGTAAGTACGAATGAATCATTCGCTAATTTTAGAACCTGAGGTTAACTATGGCTTGAAGTGGCTGTAACTACAAAATCTTATGTGTATGCTTGTTTTTGAAGTGGGAAATCACTCGTTGGATTTTTACCAACTAAAACCTGCCTCTGATCCTTCAGTTGCCCATTGCGTTTTAAAGAAACAGAAACTTTTTCGAACCATTTAGCTGCACTTATGTGAATATTTGTAAACTTCTCTGTCATCAACAGTCTATCCCAATTGATTTGGAGGGAATACTTACTTTATTAGATTTTTAAGAAACCCCATTTTTTTTATTACGTTTTATCGCCTTTGACCGCTATCTCTCCTGATGGCAAGTGATGATGTGTGTAGAAGTAACTTATTCATTCTTTACTAGGACCTATAGGTTGCAGCTATCAGGAAACAGACTACAGCAGAGAACTCCACTATATGTTCTTAAAACGCTTTCTACGAACTGGTAGGATGTCCATCACGTACCGGTAACGCCACGCCATACATCCAGTGGTACAATGATGAATCTCAGAAATAACTAGCTTTCCAGTCAAATCATTTTTAAAACGACATCTTCATCGCTACTCATACTTAAAGTTGTTTAAAATCCTTCTCTGATTTGCCTTCTTGTACAAATTATAGAAATTATATATATTCCAAGACTACCACACAACGCCGTCTAGTCTCAAGCTAAGCAAAGCTTGTGTTATGAGTACTAGACAACTGATAAACATACTTATATATTTCTAAATACATAGGTACATGCTATAGATAAATTACACCCAGACACAGAACAAATGATCATGCTCATCACACAAACATTTATCCTGGGTGGGAATCGAACTTACGATCTCCGGCATAGCAGTCAGGGTCAATAACCACTGGACCAACAAGCCAGTCATTAAACAAATACAAGTGCTCTTCAGATTTTTTAACTCGATGAACGAAACTAAAAGTTTTAGCACTTCCTTTTCTAAATGCAAGTACGATTACCGTACGTAACGCGTTTCCCACGAGTTGGTTGCGAACGCTAATTTCAAAACTCAGCATAGTGTCTGTGTCATGTCACCAATAAATAACAATCGAAGATTTACGTGTATTTAACCAAACTCATTACGATGCCAATAAAACAGGAACATAAATAGATAATTTACAACATAACACAATGAAAGTCTATAAACGCTGACAGTCTGAATCGCTTACAGTCTCGTTATGTGGTTATAGCGGGTCCAATTAGAGGATATTTTGTACTTATTGATCGCAAAACAAATAATGAGGAGTATTGTTCAGCTGAAAGGTTTGTTTGGTTATGAAATATCCTTGCAACTACTTCACTATTCAAAGATCGTCTTTTTCTACAAAGCAGTAACGTTAGCAAAGGAGGCGGCCGCACGCCCTAGCCGCTGGAATCTCGACCCCGATTTCCAGCCACCGTAGGTGTGGGCTTACAGACGGCGAGCAATGGGTAGTACACCATCCGGTCGTCCAGTAACCGTCCGGATCGAGCCCAAGTCGTCGCATCTCAGCAGCAGAGTCGAAGCCTACTGGGATGAGTTAAAACCCGGTTTCTTTAAGTAACCCTGTTCCAAGATCTCAGTCCTGGAACGCAAGGCAACGAAGGAACGAGGTTAGGTTTTAGTCAGTAAAAGTCTGAGACGCCCTTCCGTTCTGCCCTAGAGCGGGAGAAGTCATTAGACGATTTCCCACGTAAACCATATGCATAGAAATAATACCTAATAGTTCGCATTAGCTACTGACTAAAACCTCCTTTTGCCGAAACAAAACCACCCGGTTTAAACTTCCTTTTATTTCTACAAAAAAGCTAGTATACATTGCTACGTTTTTCCCAGTCAAAAGAAGCAGGAAAAACGGCCGGCTCAAACCACAAATGTAGTCCAGCCTTTAAAACTCTTTTACCACAAAGAGAAGCATTACTGCGAAAGATACTGCAACAAACTAGACTTGGTGAAAACCAAACTGAAATACGTATCCATATTTACATTCGTTAATCCAGTCAAAATAAAGCATAGTATAATCAGCTTATAATGTTCCCACTGCTGGGACTCTGGCCTGTTCTCTAGAAGAGAGAGAAAGTGTCATCTATGGTCATAATCCACCACGCTTGCCCAGTCCGGGTTGGTGGATGTCACGATGTAGAATTATTTGGTTCTAGGACGTCTCAGTTACCTCACGTTGTTTTCCTTCATCGATTTAAGGGCAGTGGTAATGGAATAAATTACACAAAGTAATGCGCCTGGCTGGGTGGGCGAGCAACTCGTAAGTTGGGACCACTGGACCATCACTGCTGTAGTCAAAATATCAAAACCATTTTTTTTTAAGATTTCACTGCATTTTTCCCATGCGCGGAAACTGGGAAAAACAAATGAAAGAGTTCCGCTTTTCGCAGCGAAATCGCAGCGGTACGCGGCGGTGTGCGTACGGTTTTATTATCCCGGAAAAACAAGCCGTACCATAAACAATCCTACGCAGAAAAGCGGGACTAACTAGCCAAACGAATATATACGGGAAAGCTAGCTATAGAAATATACCTGTCAATAAATTAATACTAATAGCTTCAAGCGCAATGGATAATTTACTTAATGTCGCCTAAAGGCTAGGACACATTCGTTTTCTTTGTGAAAACTAGATTCTAATTTATCGAAAAGGCAGATAAACACAGATTGGGAATGTGAAATTCACCCTTAGTGATACAAGTGGGGAAAGTTTTCTTTTTCTTTTATTGTTACCCTGAAGTGAATTCTTTGATTCGAGGTGTTATTGAGAAGAGTGCGGCAGATACAAATTTCCACGTGTATTTAACGACGTTTTTCAATCCACTTACGAAGTTATATAAATATACGGTCTGGTGTCGCGCGACTTGAGGGTGTCGCATAGCCTCGAGCCTGATACGATAAAATTAGCGCATATGTATGCGTAAAAAGTAAAGTCATGTGTGTGTACGGACCCTAAGTAATCAGGTAAGTTACGTATATGCTAAGTTGGTTATAGCTTTTAAGTACGTATCTACTTATTTTATATGTACAGAATTGTTTTTGTAGATATTAAATTTGAAGTATTACAGCGTAGTCAATAATCTTGCTAGCTAAAAGTTACAGTCATTATTAGTACAAAATAATTCTGAGAAAATAAATCGTAAAATGACTTCTCACGTTTTTCTTGTCTCAGTCTTTTACTGACTAAAAACCCACTCCTGTCCCTTCGTTGCCTTTCATACCAAGATCAAGATTTCTTTTCAGAAGCAATCCCTTGGCCCTAGCAGGCTTCGACCCTGGTGATCCCTCTACGGTTTCCAGACATCTACTTGAGGCGTGCGAGGAACAGTACGCGTCGTCGAAAATCGTTGGGTATTTTATTAATTTTTTTTTTTTTGAGATTTGTCGTGAGGCATTACTGTATTGCCCATACATTATTTATTAATAATCTATTATAGTTATAAATCTGAAGGTACTGTCCAACTGTAGACCTTCTATGA
This sequence comes from Mythimna albipuncta, assembly GCA_929112965.1. Lineage (NCBI taxonomy): Eukaryota > Metazoa > Arthropoda > Insecta > Lepidoptera > Noctuidae > Mythimna > Mythimna albipuncta. The sequence goes on along the minus strand of OV815961.1, from coordinate 21,263,657 downwards.
TTCCGTCTTCTCATTCTAGTTATTGTTATTAGTAGTAAATGGACAGGCCATTTAATAATCAATATTATATAGTAGCATCGTATTCAGTGTTAGTACTTTTCTCGCTTGCAAAAGCCAAGAGAAAACCCGGTTGCATTAAAAATAATTTCTTCTGCATAATAAGTAGTCATAAAAACTGTTTCAGCTTCCCATAATGCACGCCCGCAGTTCCTAATAAACTAACCAGTCGTTAGGAAGTTGACGCTAAAGAAAAGTGACGTGAGAGAAAAAAAACTTACATGGCACAGTAGTACTTAACAGATTTCTATATACTAGTTATTTTATTTTTTAATTAGATTTTTAGAATGAAAATAAGTACGACACAGTATTGTATTTTTTTATATTTTCCAGAAATATTTAAAAAAATATTTAATAAGTTGTAATGATCAATAAACTTGAAATAATTAATTACTAAATTAGAGGGTGGAATCTATTATTTCCCCTGATTGTAAGCGATGAAGTGGTCTAATATGGATTTACTCTTGTCTTAAATATCGTCGGGCAAGAAACCAAAATCAGGGAAGAAACCAAAATTCCGGTAGGAAATTCCATTTCTTAGCTCACACTCAAGTCGCGCTACACTCTCTTTTAAATACCCCAGATTTCGGAACGGATGTCTACTCCTTAGCTTTACACAGAATGAATGTGTACCCTAAACGTTTCGTGTATATTTGTAGGATGCTCATCATATACTGGTAACACATCGCCATACGTCTGGAAGTCTGATAATTGAACTAACTTGACAAATTAACACGATCACCAAAATGCAACCGGTAGAAAACGAACAGACTGGGTTTAAATAATTGACGTTCGTTATTTTTATATATAGATGTCACTATTTGACAGGCCTGTTGGTCTAGTGGTTAGTGACCCTGACTGCTATTCCGGAGGTCGTGGGTTCGATTCCCACCCAGGACAAATGTTTGTGTGATGAGCACGATCATTTGTTCGGTGTCTGGGTGTAATTTATCTATAATATGTATGTATTTAGAAATATATATAAGTATGTTTATCAGTTGTCTAGTACCCATAACACAAGCTCTGCTTAGCTTGGGACTAGACGGCGTTGTGTGATAGTTGTGGAATATTATTATTATTATTACTATACCAGTACCACAATTCATTTACCAGAAGAAAACGAGACACAATACCGCAAATCAATATTATAGTTTTCACTAAAACTACAAACATATCCGCAGCGGATACAGTCAGGTAGCCGCTGATCCGACCGCCATTTCTCACAATATTACATGACCACAATTATACAGACATGATCCTTATGCTATTACATAAAGCCTTCACTTTGGCATGTAATACAGAAGCCGAATGCGGAATTCCTTTGTCATATATTGACAAGCATAAATGATGAATGGATGGAAATTATTTTACGTCTAACGTCGTTTGATAGGGAGATAATTGAATTTTGGAGTTACTGACGGTTCGGACACTATATATTTGGACACAGTGTCCGAATCAAGACATTTTATTTTCAATATTTATTGACCGAAGCTGTTTAGTATTGTCAGATTTCTCCCTCTACATTCATTCACATGTATACTCATTAATACTTTAGTAACATACGTTTCTTTCATTTATGAATATAAGAACATATGATATTTATTGACTAGGAGTCAGCGTGCCTAAGCTTTTAAATGGTACGTGCTTTTGACATTTTACGTACCATGATTGTAAAAAGTCTAAAATGTAAGCGATTGACATACGCTATTGAAAGGCCAACTTTGTCTAACCCAAACGGAGTGTGATAACAGTGATCGATGATAATTTTATTAAAATGTGTGCAGTCTTTTTGATTTATCCCGAACTAATGTATCCACTGCTTGAAATGAAGTTATCGTGGAGTGAAACTGGTATTTATTAGGTTTTCTTCAATACAAATTATATAATTTTACTACTTATAAACTACTAAATAACTTTATTTACAGTAAATTAAAAACAAATAATAATAAAACCCTACGCTAATTGCAACTAACTAAAATATATACAATATACATACCATGGAGTTCATTTTAAACTATGGACTTATAATATCATTATAATTATAAATCCCAATCACTAATACAAAGGTCCTTTTAGAAACAAAATTTTGTGATAAATGGATGAGCAATTTTCCCTGTGAACCAGCAATCCACCTGCTATATGCCATACGTTGATTATGTCAATACTCTCTCAAAGCGTTCGCTTCTGTCCAGCGAAAATTGAATTTCCAGGCGGAGCAGCGGCTAATTGGTAGTGTATTGAACGTTGGATAGCCAATGTATTTTGTTCGGACACAGCTGACTTTGTGGCTTTATCATCTGATGACGACTGGCCTGATGGTCTAGTGGTTAGTGGCCCTGACTGCTTCGATTCGATTCCCACCCAGGACAAATGTTTGTGTGATGACCATGATCATTTGTTCTGTGTATGGGTGTAATTTATCTGTAATATGTGTAATGAAATGATCTCCTTGGAAATGACATTTCATTTTTTTAACTTTTAAGCTGTGGATAAGGGGAGACGTATGATTCAATGGCAGATGATGTTTAGATTATTTTGTGCATTTAATTGATATAAAAAAAAAACTTGTAGAGAGATAAATAAAGGGATATAATTGAGGAGGCGATATTAGTGAACTTTAAATGTCGTTTCTTTGTTTTCAGGTGAGATAAAAGTGTAATTTTAGTTAAACGATAATTGTTATAATGTAAAAGCGTGTTGAATAAAATAAAACGGCTTCGCGCGTGAGAAGTAGGTTTTTCCATACAAACTTTTGACCCACGTTTTATCCCCTAAGGGGGTGAATATTGGAAATTCCTTAGTAAGAGCTGGCCTACGTCATAAAAGAAAACCTTATGCGAAATTTCACGATTCTAGACCCAGTAGTTTCGGCTGTGCGATGATATGTCAGACAGTTTATCCTACCTTTCAATCGTGGAAATCACAGACACAATAGAAAGACAATAGGAGCGCGAACGCCGGCTTTCGCTTGGCGTTTAATGAATTAATATATACATTGATTAATTAACTATAAAATCGGATTTTTAATCTCGGTTGTATGATTAACTTATTACTTTCATAAAGATACTTTTTACATTTTTTGATCATCAAACAATCTCCTCCTGCTTTGGGTGGAGCAAGAGGGAGTGTCATCCACCTGTTTTTCTTCAGTTATCCTTTGTATTTTAGGGCTCTTCGAACAATCCCGCAGCCCACTGACTTAGTACATTGGCTAGAAGATAAGGATTGCCATACAGTGTGGTAATGTCGCTCTAGTCTTTACCAGTTGACAGCGATGCGGAGTTTTCACGCCATATTTTAGATTGTTTCTAAGGTAGTTTAAATTAGTTATTAATGTTTTATAGTTCGTAGCTGTATCGTAGAATTGACCGTTTTATGATTTAGTCGGTAATTTCAATTAATGGTTGGCCACTTCATGAAATGGCCACTTTAAAACTAACCTAACCTTACTTAATCTCGGCCATATCTTGAAATTGCCAATTCTACGATACGGCCTCGACATATATAGAATTGTAGTTAGTCAATAGTCATTTGGAAATAATAAAAACTATTTTTTGATTAATTAAACAAACTGTTTTGACATCGCCTATTCGGGACACAGTCATTACCCGGAACTATCACTCATTGAGTAACAAGATGCAAAATAAATACAAGACAAATCGAACAGCTATTTAGATGATAGTTTTGATAAAACTCCTGTTCAAACCGATACATGCAATTTTACAACGCCATTGGCAATTTGATCAAACAATAGACAAAAATATGATCAATCAGACGCAAATATGATCAAGTAGACGCAACTAAGATCAAGTAGACGCAAACAGTTTGATCAACGGACGATATGTCGTGTTAACAGTCATCATAGTTTATTGATTAAAATTATCATAACGATGATCAGCAAACAATCAATTGTAACTTGTCAAAATTATATATATTGTATATGTATAGAAACTAGAAAGTTTTGCATTTTGTAATGAATATTATTCATGCTATAATATGATTTATGTAACTATTGTGTCCTTTTCAGATTTGAACGCATTGTGTAAGAAGTTTTTTTATCTTGGAGTATTGTTCTGTAAGTTTTGGTAGCTGATTATTAATAAATAACATTGATATGATATGTCAAGATAGACAAATTAGGCTACTTTATTCTGTACTAGCTTTTGCTAGGTTTTGAATGTAGATTTCTCTATACAAACTTTGGACCCCAGTTTCAACCCTTTTGGGGGTGGATTTTGGATAATTCTTTTTTGTTCTTTGTACACGTCACAAAAGGAAGTTCTGTGCAAAATTTTAGCGTTCTAGATCCAAGGGTTTCAGATAGACGTTGACTTGGGAAAGGTCCATGAGTTTGGGCACTGTGTGTGTCAGGATTTTATCTTTTTAAACACTAAAAAGATAGAATGTCTACTTACTATAAACTTCCCGTTCGTATCACAAGTCAATTTAACTTTCAAAGCTAACTGAAAACAGTTAGACGATAAATTTGTCCCCGACAAGCAATCAGCAATTAGGCAGTTTTTGTCAGACCCAAACTGCACAGTCTTTAAAACTTCCCAGACACTCGACTTGGCAACACCAGCATAATTTTAAATAATGGCAACATTCCCCCACTGGGAGTTTGCATACTGATTACGTCCAATAACTGTCAATTTTACTGTTATTTTTAACACCTATTATTTCATTAAACCCCAAGCGAACGCCGGCGTTCGCGCACCTATTGTCTTTCAATTGTGTCTGCTATTATCAAGATTGAAAGGTTAAATTACAAAATAGGCTTTCGACTGCGTGAAGTGAATTCTTTACCTTCATAAAATGTAAAACCAATTTATTTTGCGTCCAAGTCTTCTATTTTCAATTAGTTTTTCAGTTTAGCGCCTATTTTTTACGTTCTTTAGTTTAGCCGGGTTTTTATTTTGATTCATCATTTGACAGCTGCGATAATCGAATAGGGGAATTTTAGTCGAGTCGACAATCGATTTCAAATCGTTAAGCAAAGCCTATGAATGCAGTCTTTAGGTTTTATTTTTTAACAATGTTACTTTCGCTTCGGTCATTTGTTACATGAGTACTACACTAGAAAAACGATTATTGTATCACTTTTATTTTGAAGGCAAATATAATTGAATGCAATGCCTCTTTGAAAATTAGTTTTTGCTGAAATTATAAATCTGAATTGCTATTTTTTCTTTATTGTGTGACTTTTCAATGACGTCTCATACTTACGCTTTTGCAAACAATGTCTATTATTGAAATCCCTAGATTTTATGTAGTAAGTATTAGAAGAGAATTGTTATTGAATCATTTATATTTAGGCATGGGAGATTCCCGATTTCGTTTTTCAGCTTCGATTTTTTTTATCTCTGCAAATTTCATGTTTATGTGTAGATTCTTGAGCTGCGGGTTTTTTGAAAAAGTGGTTATGGTACTGAAACGCAAGAAGTAACTGAAAAAACGCACTTGGGTTAATCAATAAAAGTTTGACACTACTTTTCGTATGACCCAAAACGGGTATATGTGATGACTTTTCACGAAAGTGATTTTTATTACCTACCTATCTTTAAAGAAGTTGTATGTAGAATATAATAAAATAGAATAAACTTTATTGTACAAAAAAAAGTAACACAACCGATGAACACAACTTATAATGTCTACATAAACTGTACAATGGCGGTCGGTGCTACTAAACTTGATGTGATACTGAAAAAACCATTTCTTTTATTTTTAAACAAATACGAGTATATTCACAGTAATCTGAATTTAATGGGATCGATTATTTTAATGATATCCCAATACAGAAATTGTATTTCAATTATTTCGCGTGACCATAAACAGTCATTGATACAAGAATTAATTTCTTGGCAACACCAACGGTAATTTGTTGAGAATTTTAAAAACACTTTTACGAAATTCAAAATAACCTTTTAGCATTAATACTGAACGACTTTGAGCGTATTTAGGTGGTAAGCAGTGCATTAAATACCACTTGATCACATTACCGTATCAAGTTCAGTATTTCGCCACAACATCGGAAGAAAGTAAAAGCAAACATTTTGGTTTACTTTTAAGTTCAATTTAAGTCCGGTCAAGCGTGAATCGAGTTTGTAAGGGAATTAATTCGAACGTTATGTTGATTAAGAATACGAGTATTATCATAGTTAAAGTTTCCGGGAAAGCCAAACTTTTTACACAATGCTTCGTTTGTAAAGCTTGTTTTTCTGTGTTTGTAAACTTTACGAAAGTAGTTTACATAGAAAGAAAATTAGTCTACATGCTTAGTTAAAAACCCAAAGGGTAGACTAAAGAGTTGGACGAAACCAAGACTAGTGACGACTTTAGAAAAGTTTTCAGCGGTCCACCATGACATCTCCAAATCTCTCTTGTTGGCCTTCGAACGCTGCGTTTTCTGGGCGCGGTCGCCACTCTAGAACCTATCGGCCGCATCCACCATCCCTTCTACGAGCAATGCGGGAAAATGTGGCTCAATTTTAATCAAAAGGCATTTAATTTTGGGATCACTGTTATGACGAAGCAAAAAAAGTACGTAATGTATAACTAGACAAAACTAAACTAAACTAAACGAACAAAACCAGTACTTATAGATTGTTATAAGACTACTTTTACTTTCATCATCATCATCATCATCATTATATCAGCCGAAAGACGTCCACTGTTGGACACAGGCCTCCCCCAAGCGTCGCCACAACGACCGGTCCTGTGCATCACGCATCCATCAGATTCCCGCGACCCTGACCAGGTCATCGGTCCACCTTGTTGGAGGCCGGCTTTTATTTTCACCTATAAGAAACTTGTATCATGCTACAAAGCTGGATTTGGGCGCATCGTCGCTTTCCATCAGGTAAGATAGCGGTCAAGCGCGAACCTATGTAAAATAAAAATAAATCAGTTATAGGAGAATTTATTTCTATAACTATCTTATAATCAACTTTTAAAATGTTACTAAGCCCTGTAATGTACTTGAAAAATAAATAAATAGCCTACGCAATGCCTTTATAAGAACGTTATTAGTAGTTACAGACTTGGAATCTTTCGTTATAGGATTACTTTGCTAGTTGGGTAAACTTTAACTTAAAAATTCATACCTAAGTATATTTTCTTTTTTCAACTGTACATTGCTGGGCAGCCTGTGTGGTCAAAATCACACGTCAAAATGAACCGTAATTTTAGCTACATTTTTTAAATAAAAGATAAAACTTAACGATTGTTTAACTTAATAAGATAACATTCTCGATAATATGAAAATAAGTGTGGGACAAATTTTGTTTCTCAGTGCAAAAATTTCGCGTATCATTAAAATTTTATGTAGATCAGTTCCGCGACAAATTTTAAGCAAATTACGTAATAAATCTGGTTATAAAGCAATCATAAATATTTGCAGCTATATTGGAAAGGCTATTTTTGATGGTGTCCTTTCACAGTCCCTTTTTTATAATTGACTAGCTTTTGCACGCGGTTTCGCCCACGTACATAACATATGTTTATGCCTATGTTACTCAGGAATAAAGCAGCTTTCTATCGGTGGATTTTTTTAGCAATTGGACTAGTACTTCCAGAGATTACCTCCTACAAACAACAAAAAACTAACACTATTGTCTACATCTCTTCTGATCTTTCCTTTCGCAGGTCGGCTGGAAGAAATTTCTTTACGAAATAAGCAGTACCTTTGTACATAATTTATAATAATGTTGTATCTTCTTCTGTATACTGTGTGTACATAAATTGTAAAAGAAATAAATAAAAATAAAATCATAGATATAGATATTGTAGGTAGGCTCGCGTTTGACAATCTCTTTTGATAGTAAATGTTGATGTGGCCAATGATGAAGCACGCTAGCGTAGAAGTAACCTACTCACTCTTGACTTAAAGACTCGCAGATCTGGTAGCTATCAGGAAACGTAGACGCACTACTAGGGGAGTAGTAAATTAAATTTACAGCAAGAAAAGAACACCACCTCAGAGAAAAGAAATTACTACATTCCTTTAATTTTCTGGAAGCAATGAAGTTCATTTTGTTTTAATTTTAATCGTTGTTCTCATTAAGTTTAGTTATTAAAGTTTCCCTTTCGTTAACTCAGGAATTTATTTTCTACAGTTTCAAATTACGTTTCCTATATACATTTCCTGTTTATTTGTCATAATGGCAGTCTACCATTCAAATCTTAGTAACTTGACGTTCAAGAAAATTATGCAATCATTCGAATTGTTACACGTCTATACGTACCTTGTGTTTGTAAGGAAACTGAAAGAATAAGTTCCTTGTTCCTTTCCTTTTAAACAAAACAATCCAATTTATCTTAGTTTATTCAATTTGCGAAGAGATTGGACGTGAAAGCGGAATATTAATTTACCTACAGCATAAACGCATGTATAGTTAGACTAGTTTCAGTTAGCAGTTCTGCTTGCGAGAAAATATAAAAATTTTCTAAGAGAACATATTCTTGGAAATCGCCTTTCATTCCAATCCGTTCAGTCGTTCGAACATGAAGGAGTATTTTTCACGCAAACACAAATTTTCGAGCTGTCAGCGGTAAGACCGCCATTGTACACATAGATCTAAGCGCACGGTAGTGCACAGGCCAAGTTCCAGCAACAGGCCACGCGCATGCCGTGCACTATTTACACGAACCGTTTTTTAGTTTCTGTAAAATTGTTACTATTTTGGTTTACAATAAAGTTTATTCTATTCTATACTGTGATTACACATTACAAAAATAATATAATAAATATTTTTTAGAAAGTTATACCCTAAAAAAGTCTAACAGTAAAATTACAAAAACGTCAACAAGAGGGCCTAATTATTCAGAACAGTAAACGTCCTTTGAAACCACAACATCAAATTACTGTACATCGATTTAATTATCAGAGTCACGTACTCCTAACAATGCGTGGTTACATCTAATTAAATCAACATATGCATTGTGGGCATATTTTGCATAATATTTTATGACTGGCCTTGACAAGTGGAAGATCTAAAGAACCGGTAGACAAGATGCTTGTTATGTGTGTGCATAGAATAAAAATACAAAGGTCTTTGTAGGTTGCGTAAAATGGGATCCTATTACTAAGACTCCGCGGTTTGTTCGTCTGTCTGTCTGTCAGTAGGCAGTAGCTCATGACCCGTGATAGCTAGACCGTTGAAATTTCGCAAATGATGAAATATGAAAAAAAATTATATAGGGTGACTGGTAATTAGTGTACGATACTTAAACACGTGATTGTGCTTATGATAGCCAACAACTTTTACCTGTAAAATGTTTACCTAATGTACTGAACAGCTGATATTTTTTTCGCGATTTCGGTTTTGCTCCCATAATAAAAATTGTTTGTTATCATGAGCACAATCATGTGTTTAAGTATCGTACACTAATTGCCAGTCATCCTATATAATGTATAAATATAATTGCCGTTATAACATCACACACAAAATAACAGAATAAAATAAATATTTAAGGGGCTCCCATACAACGTGATTTTTTTACTCGTTTTTGGCTACGGACGGTGCAGAACCTATCGTGCGCGGGTCCCACTCGCACTTGGCCGGTTTTTTCATACTGGAAAATTTGAATGGTAGGAAGTGTCATCTTCAAATGATTTTATTGTAAGTTACGGACTTCTTGAAGTCTTCCTAGTGGATAGGCGAAGTTGAGAGACAATAGTCGGCTTCGATTGATGCCAAAAATGTTGGTAGTAAATAATTTGCAATAGTCAACTTGTATGGTAGATATTCAATCACATTATTGATTGAGATATACGATAGTGTATTACCAAAATGAGAAAGAGGCGGACTAAAGTGAAGTCAGCAAAAAAGTGGCGGAACATAGCTAGATTTGGCAAAACGACAAAGACTGAAATGAAAAACAATTGCATGAGGCTAGCAAAAGAGAATAAAAAGGATGCCTAAATCCAAAATCTAGTGATTCGGGTTGAAATGATGCTCATGAGTTAGCCTTACATACATACTACTATAAACACTCTTCGTCATCTCATTTTTTAGGCACTTTACGATACCAACTTCCCAGATTGTAATAGTTTTTAATTTTTACTCATTTAGACCAAAACATCTTTTTGTGGTGCAAAATCGTCTTATATTTTCTCCTGCTTTGGGTGGAGCTGCCCAAAACCCACAATGTACCTTCAGTTGCTTTTTTTACGACGTCTACGGTAAGTTCTTCGAACAATCCTCCTGGCAGTTGTTGGCCCTAACTGGCTCCGTCAAATTTATTGATATATCTTTGAGGAGTGGAACACGACGTACCGTGTGGACCAGGCTTTGATTCTTACTGAACGGCCGGTCGGCAAGCTATCTATTTGGTCGCGGTGGCCAGAAACCGTCCTGTGTCACCCAACGCCCGGGGTTCTCCAGCGAGGGAGATTGAATCGCACCTGGGTGGGATTCAATGCTGTGTTACTCCAACCCTAGAAAGGTTCTCTTCACGACTCTCAATTAGAGGTGTACCGTTGCTGGCAATATTGTCTGAAGTGGGAATTTTGCTGGCAATATAGCCACCAATATTTAAACTTCGGGAAATATTGCCACCAATATTTAAACTTCGGGCAATATTGCCACCAATATTTAAACTTCGGGCAATATTGCCACCAATATTTAAACTTCGGGCAATAATGCCACCAATATTCCCACTTCTCGGCATTACTGCCGGCAACGGCACATTTCTACTCTCAATACGCTGATCATCGTATAATTTCTCAGTAATGACACTGGTAATTAAGAACTAAGTAGCAGGATTCTTGAACTGAATGACTGACATAGTTACTGACGTCCTTGTGAGAGATAACGTCACGCTCGTACCTTTAAGTAAGTTAAGGCTGTTTATTTATAGCTATGGTAAATAAATAATAGTTTTGTAGATAAGTACTAAAATATTAATGTTGTTTTAAGTCTATTTTAGTGTTAATGATGGGTTTTTAGTACTGGTTATTTGTGATTTATTGAGTTGTTAATTTAAGTTAAACGATTAACGTGTCAATTTAGAAGGCTAAGCAACGGTTGCCGAGGTCAGTCTGTAGATGGGTGACCATTTTAGAGCATTTTAGTTTATACCCAGGTAGTTACCGGTCGGTGACACCCGAACCCAACAGCTTGACGATGTTTTATCATCTATGATCTAGAAGAATCTATGACTGGCTTGTTGGTCTAGTGGTTAGTGGCCCTAATGCCTCGATCACACGTACCGAGTAAACGGGCGAGACAGTACTCTCGGCCGAGTATTCGGTACGTGTAAACACAGCGCCGAGTGCTCGGCCTACCATTTATCACTACAAGTCGCTTACATCACTGTCTCGGCCGACAACATTCGAGAATTATAGTTTGCACGGAATCCTCAGTGCGCGAGTCCGACTCGCACTTGCCCAGTTTTTATTATCATTGATAAGGTCGCTTTTGACCACCATCTCACCTGATAGTAAGGAATGATTGAGATTGCTCATAGAACGTATGGTCAAGGGGGCTGAAAGGTTATATTGTGGTGACCGCACATCAGAAAACGCAGTACTAAGGCAACGAACAATGTGGACCGATGACCTGGCGGGAGTTGCAGGAATGCGTTGGACGCAAGACGCATAGACCTGTTCGTTGTGGCGACACGTCCATCGGCTGAAATGATAACGATGATGATGATGGAACACCATGCACCGTCAACGGCGCAGTGTTCCATCATCACTCTTAAGTCTCACTCGGGCTCAGACCGGACGGCTACCAGACGGCCGGACTGCGAGCTTTCTATTGCTCGTCGGCAAGCCCACGCCTACGTTGGGTAGCCTATCAAAAGATGCCAATAAAAAATTAATAAATTATCTATCAGTGTCATAACATCTGAAGGCTCATCGTAAAATGCAATAACTTTATCATAATAGCATCACTGTGCGTGTGGTCTTTGAACATTGTGCCATTAAAGTTAATACCCAAGTTACAAGTTCTGACAAGTTATTAGCTTCTTTTATAGCCGTTACAGAGATTTATGTGAAGGATATGAGCTTACGTTTATGGCTAAGCTTTCTCCAAGGTCGTGATGGACCAATATCTTATCTGAGGGCAGACTCTTAAACGGGTCAGCAGGTCTAGCCAAGTTACGACCGTTTCGTTTCGATTCTCTTGCGTCGAACGCCTCGAGTAGGCCACTTCTCCAATTCCTTTGTTTTTACTTCATCTCAACGCCCAAGGGATCTCGAGGCGTTCATCATCATCATTTCAGCCGCTATACGCCCACTGTTGGACATAGGCCTCCCTCAAGTGTCTCCACAATGAACGATCTTGAGCGTCTCGCATCCCGCAACCTTCACCAGGTCATCGGTCCATATTTTAGGAGGCCAAGGTGTTCGCCGGAAACGGCAGTAACTTGGGCCCTACCCAAGTTACTGCCGTTTCGTGTCGATCTGTACCGTGATGGCTGAACCAGGGAAGAAAAATATTAGAAATCCAAAATAACCACATCTAAGGAGCATTTTCATGAATGTTTGAGACGGTGTTAAAGAGTGCTAGTGCCGTGAGGATTATAACTAGCCTAGCACTATTGTCCCACTACTGGGCAAAGGCTATCCATTCTTTCCAACGATCACGGTTCCTCACTTTCACTTTCAAGGTAGACATCCAGATCGCCCCGCCATTTCACGGCCCCACATTCGCTGTGTCCGGGCACCAATCCTGTGTTTTACGGGTCCACAACTCCTTAGACATGCGGCAGACCTGTCCTACCTAGTCTCATTTAAGTTGGGCAGCCTAAAAGTAATTTCCCATGTTTATATTTTTTTTGTTATTATTATTGTAGTGTAAATTAACAAATAAATTTACATATACACATATGTGTAAATTTATTTGTTGATTTACACCCAGTATTTTTTTTATTACACTTTCGGTACCGGCACGCTCAGCGCAATTTTTCAAGTTTTATTTTGTGTTTGTTTTCATTGTGCTGTACTTGTCGAATAAATATTCTCTATTTTTGAGCTGATAACCAAACTTTCGGTCGGTCATGTTCAAGTCTTTATTATGAAAATATTAGTTGGGGAAGAGTTCTACACTAATTTGGGCATTATTCTTTGAAATCCGTTGATAAACTTTCAATCTTTTAATTAGATAATAAAATAAAACATACTTCTATGTATCCAACCAATAAATCAGCTACTTAAAACTCATTAGAAAGAAATATAAAACTCATTAGCAACGAACTTTATCTTCTAAAAGCATTACCAACTCATTAAACAAAACGAATCAAACATCTATTTACTACACTCTCTACAACTAACGACTCGTATGATATAACGTTACGGACGGTAACAAAAACGAACCGTTTGACATTTAGCAACGAGCAGTAACTCATTACATAAGCGGCGTCCTTGCAAGGCCGCGAGTGGGCTGCGCGGGCGCAGGCTGCCAATGAACAGATTACCGCAGAAGGTGAACTAGTACCGTCAGCTTATAAACAACATATAATTTAAATTATTTAATAAGTTATTGCTGAGGCCTAGGTTTATGTTAATTTACTGATTTGCTTGAATGATAAGTGACTGTCAAATTCTATTAGAATTAACATTAAGTTAGTATTGGGAAACAAAGCTACCTAATGTAAATTAGAATGCCAGATTTAATCTTGAAATGGTAAGCTGTCAAAATTTTAGAAGGTAATAGGCTGTTGATATCGTTTTAAGCGAATACCAATCCCTCGAAGCTAACAATGAGGGCGACAGTTTACCTATTTTGAATTGGGTTTTGTAATTTGTTTATGACGGTTATAGGCCAGCCCAAGACAAGATAGAGAGAGAGAGCAGTGTTGTCCCAGTGGTAACGACACCGACTTTCAAGAATCTTGCAAGAGTTTTAGTTTGTACTAGCTGCTGCCCGCGACGTCGTCTGCGTAAAGGCTCTACAGCACCAAAAATACCTAAGATGCCAGTGCCGCTATAGCATTATAAGTAAACAACTTTTAAAATAGCATTTAAATATAAGTTCTTTTTTGCAGGCGAAGCAAATGAAAAGAGTTATATGGGAATCCTGCTGAGTTCAGTCAAAAGATGTGACTGAAGGAAATAGAGAAAATAATGCAGGAATACATTCCAGGACACAAAATAATAAAAATGCGTACAAAGGTATCATAACTTACAACACTTCCCTTCCGTTGGTAGTTATACTGCCAAGAGCCAAAATGTAATAAGAGTCAGGACTGGTGACGCGGGAGCAAGCAACAGTTACCGGTATGAAAAGCAACTCGTAGTTTGTATAATATGTGTTCATCACTACTGCTAATAAAAAGGTGAAAAAAAAAAAACATTGTGAGGAAACCGGTACATCATAGAATCAAAAATTTCGAAACATCATTTGGCCTGTGTGGTTGATTATGACCCATTTCGTCTCTTAGAGAGGACGTCTGAGTCCCAGCTATGGGAACATTAGGAAGTTGATTATGTTATAATTTAGACCTGTCATAGAATAGACTTCAGAGATTCTGTGTTGGTAGTACAAACTGATCCTTTTATAAATGATCTTCTAAGTGGCAATATGCAAGTTGCCGCCCGCCTGCGCACGAGTGCTCGTAATTACGCCTTTGTTGTGCGCTAATCGTGGGAAAAGGATGTAAGGTGCAGTGATGAGACATATCTAGGATTAGATTGGCTGGTGATGTTGTAATTTTGTGAAAAAAAAAAACATTACAACAGTCGGAGTACGAGTATGTCATGTCTTTTTTTTTTAATCCATGTTGCGTGTAATGATGATAATTTAATGGTGAATGGAGCCATAGGTAATCTGCGATTTTGTAACTGTCAAGTGATTTGTCAAAGGTGAGTTAGAAAGCGTAGAAATAAAAAAAATAACATGTTTCACCACGGAATACAAAATACACCTATCACAAATCTAATCATTTTTTACAACTTTTCCCTATCAAAATCTTTATCATTTCATTCCCTTGCAAATAATTTTAATATGGTTCCAAAGAAAGGTTTTGATAGAAATACCTTTCATTGGAACCATGTTAAATTATTTCAATTCATTCGAATATAAAGCCTCCAGCAATAAAAGTATAACAAGTAGGTATACTATTCACAGTATTCACGCAACTTATATTCAATCATAAATCTATTTACAAATTTCCGCTATCGTATTTTTACCGTTTTTTATCGATACAAAAGTATCGACATTTGACGACACTATTTTTGCTGATTATGTCGTAAGACTGAGAAGTAGGAAGTTAGTGCCCAGAGGTTTATGCGCCTGAGTCAGACTTATTGCAAGGTTGTGACTGATTAATGTTGAGATAAGCGAGATTTGACTCGCATTTGACACAGTTCGGTGTTTAGTATTACTGTCTTGTTTACTGGGGTTTAAATATTTCGTGGAAAACATAGTCATAGTCATAGTAGTCATAGTAGTTTATTGGTAAGGGGTTCTTACAAGTCAATACAGAATTTTTAAATTACATGTTAACAAATGATTAGATTACAATGTCAAATAATATATATCATATTTGAGATAATAAATTCAAGACCAAGACAAGAAGATATGAATCACAAAATGTTAGTCTAAGGTTGCCTTATTAAGAAGTTTGGAGAACTTACTAAGTATACATACATACACAGTACATGTAGTTAACATTTTATTTGTTTACGGGATTTATTTATTTATTTAATCTTCATGCAACTAAAGGTACAAAAACGTATTTAATACCTTTTAGCATTCTCTACCAGTCAACAGAGAGTGGTGGGGAGGCCATAAAAAAGAGTTAGAGTATGGAAGAGTCACCGTAGCCGAACACCGTAGCCGTGGGCTTTTGACCATGCCAATGACAAGATTTTGCAATACTTCGCTCACATATGTAAGGAAAGAGGGTGGCCACCTCGAAAAGCTCATCCTGACTGGTAAAGTAGTATCTACATTACGCGGTAACGATGCTGCTGGGCTGCGCCAGCGAGGCCTTATACCAGAAGAAAAAAAAAACGCTGGGGCAGCTCAATACGTTGGTCCGACCAGATCCGCACCGCTCTTGACTCTATGGTATACAAGGCCCTTCACACCGCCAGAGACAAGAATAGATGGAGGAGCATCATAAAAATAAAAGTGATGAAGCAAGGGAGGTCTCTCAGCATTGAGGAGGGACGATAGGAGTTATCCCTTTTTTTTGAGATGGTTAATCATCAAATAACTTCTCCCACTTTAGGTGGATCGAGAAGATGTATCAGGCTTTTACTTGACTAAAGTCCACTTGTGTTGTTTCAATTACCCTTTGCGTTACAGGGTCAAGGTAACTCTTTCGAATCTTCTACCTTAAAAAATCAATAAAACAATTCAGCTTAATCCAGTGAAGATTATGTCATCGTATCACAATACCTTCTGTTCCTATTATTATCACAATGGCAGCCAAATAGCCCGCAGCTAGATGTCTCATATTTGACGCAACTTTTAGTCATGACATCATTTTAATGGACTTTACAAAACTTCTAAGAAGTTATAAATATTATAGCTGTATTATCCTTGATACTGTTGAGATGTTGCATAATTTAAAACTGGTTTTTCAAAGATAACTAGGACCAAGTTTTATTGCACCAATTCAACTGTAGAGGAAGTTATTAACAACTAAATGATTAATCTAGCGTAGATCTTATTTTTTTTGTGAATAATAAGACATAGAAGAAAGAAGAGATGGTAAGCTCGCATTCTTCTGCTCTAAATGGAGCAGGGGGGGGGGAAACGCTGGAAGTGCCCACAAAGAAAGCTAGAAGCGGCCGAAAAAAAACAGCTGAAGCGTGCGACATCTTGTGTCCGGAGAAGCTTGAAGCTACTTCGAGCGTTTTTTGTGGCCCGTGTACGGGGACAGTTAAACCCACCTTCCAGAGCCACAGTAACTCTTTCGAATATTCTTAAAGCCCATTATGATGAGCCTTTACTGAACATCTCTACGAACTTCATCTCTTATGATGAAAACTAGATTTTTTTTAGATGGGAAATCATCCAATGACATCTTCGGGCAGAGCAGGAGTGTCAGACTTTTACTGACTAAAACTGACTCCATTTCAGGGCCGGGTTTTCTTTTCAGAAGCAAACCCATGGAATATTCGCGCCATCGACGATTTGGGCTTGGTCCAGACAGTTAGTGTCATATTGCTATTTCTACACTTCTACATCTACACTAATATAATAAAGAGGTAAAGTTTGTTTTTTTGTTTGTAGGAGATAATCTCTGGAAGAACTGGTCCGATTGCTAAAATTTTTTCACCGATAGAAAGCTGCTTTATTGCTGAGTGACACAGACTATATTTTATAGGTATACGCGGACGAAATCGCGGGCAAAAGCTAGTACAAAATAAAACTACTGCGTCATCGAGCCAAATAATTTAACTTACGTACTTCTATTAAAAAACTCAGTAACAACATCAATAACTACCTTTGTAAATGAAGTCCTCAATGTTCGAATGAAATTATACAAATCAGCCTTCCAGCGCTTTAATTTAAAGCGATCACTTTCATGCAGCGCGGTCGTCAGCAAACGAGATCACCAAAGAGTTTCGTTCCGTTTAATTTCCGCATTACAGACACACTGCTATGTCAGTTTCACTGCACGATATTGCATTGCGAATATTTTAATTATTAGTATCAAAGGTCATCGGTATCCATTGCGGTTTAGTGCAGTCAAAGTTCACGAGGTAACGGTGCAATACCTTACCGAAATGTTATTATGTTCATTTATACGCTTTAGATTTAATAGGATTTTTTTATTTACTTTTCACTGCTCCAGACAAGGCAAGGCAAGGCAAAGCAAAACCTAAATTTGAAGGACCTCGCAGAATAGGTCATCTAGCGCCGTTAAAACTTTTTTTTTTTCAAATATATCAAAACAGTAACTTTGTTATCTCAAGCCAAAATACTAAGAGCAAATACATATATTACACTAATACAAAAAAAAGCGAGAATTTTTTGGCACGCGAGTAAACTATGTCTTAAAATATAAAATATGTAATAGACTCTTTATCCCCGGTGTATCTTCCCTGGTGATCATTTTCTACTTTCATTGGCAGAAGCTTGTTTCAAAATATTTTTGAAACGCAACTTTAGATTGAATCGTCTTCCCTGTTTGTGGGTGCTTTCAAATAGGTACCAACTGATTTTTACAAAAGGTTTTCACTGTAACACATAATTTTTTTCGTAAGTTTAAACTAGATGAGGCAGGTGTTTCCTAGCTGACTAACCTGAGAAGAAATACCGAAACCAACTCAGGGGTCAAAGTTTCTTTTAAAGTCCATACAGCAAATATGTGTAATAGTCAAATAATATGAGAACCATGGAACCAAACTCTGGGACACCGTATTTTTGGCCTTGATCATTCACGTATAAACAACTTGAAATCTAAATACTACTTACCCAGCCCACAGATGAGGTAAGTCGGTGGCGGTTTGAGCACGGACCGGGCGTAGGCCCCCCGCACCGTCTCCAGAGCCCTGGGGGCCCCTGCCACTAGGAGCACCCCGGGGGAGATGTACCCAGCGTAGCGCAGCTCCGCCGTGGCTGCTGCCAGAGCGCCCGCCCACCAGCATTTTGCATTCGCTGATAAAAAGCTCTGGAACAAAAAAGAAGAAATGTAAGCATTTGTGTAATTCTCCGAAGAATTTTGACAGAGTATTCGGGTTTTGGTAATGTTCGAAAAAGTTACCATGGCCTTAGAACACAATGGCTAAACGAAAGAACGCAGATGGTTTCTAAACAGTCAAAAACTAAAACGCAGTCTCTTCCCAAATAAAAAAAAATGGTATAGCAATATTTGTGATATGGTAACTTTTTTGTTTTCAGCAATATACTGGGCTTCTGGACCTGTCAGACAAAATGACATTAAATAGATGTTGGTGTCGAAATTCTAAAATGGTAGTTATTTTGATGGTGCTTATAAATTCCATATATTTTTGTCTTTGCGACGATGTTTAGTGATACCTAAACATCGTCGCAAAGCCGATATGCTGTTACTTTGTATACAATACACTTGTAGTATAGTATTTACGTAAGACTCACTCCCGCACTGAGAGGAGCGAGAGAGTTGCAGATTTCAACTGACTTCAGTTGCCCTATGCGTTCCAAGGTCATGGTAACTGTTTCGAACAACTCTGCAATCCTTGTATAAAGACTAATGTTTCTATAAATCAAAAAATCAAAGAAGAAACGAAAGTAAAAGACAGGCGTGGTGAAGTTGGACTTAAATACAGTATTGATAACGATCAATTACAACACGCTAAAGACGTTAAAGGATTTGTAACAACACTTCAATCAACTTTAAACCATTTATAACAAAGTAACGCCTTCCAATTTCCTCTTCAGAATTAAAAAATCAGTGCCCAAGATTACATTAGAGATTAAAACATTTAGCTCTAATTCAATTTGGCTAAATACCATTTATAAATATGAAAGTATTCCATTCAAATCGATCGATAAATAGATCCTTCTCTCGGTTGGTTTACTCTCGATCTGTAATTCCGTCATTCGAAGTCCTTGACCAGTACTTACACTTAAGTGCTGGCATTTCGTAGGTTGCTCAACCGAAGCTCTTTGGGTCCTGCACTACATCGGTCTTGTGAAACGTATGCATAAGGTTATCTATATCAAGAAACGCCCTGTTCATGATCCATTTTTAAATGGAATGCAATGAATTAATTGAATTAAAATTAATATGTTGTATGAAAGAGCTTGTTGTGTTTTTGATGATGTCATCGTGCATAAAGGATTGGTTTGTGAAGATGTTGCATTATTTGGGTACAAATACTGTGGCAATATGAGAGTGGACATAGTTATACACTGAAAGCTGTAATTATGAAAAACAAAAAAACTGGTTTAACATAAAACTTAATAAGGAATAGTACTATAGAGATTTTTTCATCAATATCCCTATAAATAAAACTCATGGGACATTATAAATAAACACTAATTCAAGTTTTGTAATAAAACTTATTGATTGATTAGATTTAGAAAGACTCAGGCTGAAAGGCACGACTGATTTTTTTATAAAAATAAAAAATGATCTCAAACTTGTATAGCCCTTTTTACTATCTCTAATCCCTACAATACTATGGTGAAAGTAAATTAATCAAGTAGCTATGTCTACGCTTGGATTGGAGTTAGGACCTGTACATTTTTCTATAATGTACTTCCTTGTTTATAATAATTACATTATATCTATCAATAAACACCATTTTTCCTCAGCGAAGATAAAACTCTTTATGTTATTATGAATTATAAAACATAATAAGTGAAGTTATTAAATTTTCACTTTCCCATAAAGATAATAGATCTACTCAACAAATTAAGCAATAAAAAATAATATAAAGATTACCATCGATGTGAAATTGCCTACTTGATATACACTTGAATCAATTTTAACGATGTTGTAACATTTTATCATGTCGCCAAATTGATTTAACGTGCTTTAATGCCATTTAATTTAGGGTAGTCATAAATTTACCATGAAGCCACCAGTAACCAGTGTTTACCAGTAATTAGTGCTTCGGTCATTGAATGATACCCAAGCAATGGTTTTTACTATCCCTAGGGCACCATTCAGTACCACAGGACAAGGAAGACAACACACGAGGTAAGAAGATGAAATAAAACTGTTAGTAGGACCGAATTGGAGAAGGGTTGCTTGTTGGTCATGATAGGTAACAGTGGAAAGCATTGGAGGAGGCTTTTGCCATTAGACACACTGTATTAAGGGACTTTGTACAACTTTTTTATTTTATCTAGACTTATAATAAAGAGGGAAAGTTTTTTTTTTTGTTTTATGCCATGTGATCCGATTACAAAAATTGTTTCACCGTTAGAAAGCTGCTTTATTCCTGAGTGATATAAACTATATTTTATGTACGCAGACGAAGTCGCTGGCAAAAGCTATTTTGATATAAACTAGTGTTTGATTTCGATCCCACCTGATGGTAAGTAGTGATGCAATCGTTGATGGTGAGGCGCACTAGTTTATTAAGGTTCCTATTCACTCTAGTCTGTCAAAATTGAGATTTTATTGGGTTATATGGGCTTTATTATTATTAGGTAGTCCATTTATAAAAGTTATAAAAGAAAACTTTATATCCAAATGTCATCACTTTTCCGTAGTAAATGGAAACGATGATCGTTTAAACAGTTTTGATGGACACTACCTTTTATTAGCTGCCTTACGGATAGTGTCAAAAGAGAAAACTTGTCTAAAGTATAAAGAGTAAATTGCTAGCTTTAATAATAATATTAGACCTAGTGTTCACTGATGGAATACTAGGAGAATTAGTAGTAGCTGTTTTTTAGGTAACTGAGGCTACGATTAATGGGAGTTAATGATCAGTAGGTATTTTTGTTACTTTTTTTTTGTAATTGTGACTAAATAATTTATTAGGTAACTTAATCATAGTGTGAAAGGTAGGCAATTCACAAGAAAAGGTTAAGCAGAAAACCCACACTCATAAAAAAACCCACAATCGGAACATCGTAACTGAATTTTAATCTAAGTTTTATACATTGACAGTTGATTAATTAATTCATAGATAAGTGTATTTATCCTCAAAAAGTATAAAGGCAAAAAATTTTATGTATGAGTGTGTTATGTTTGTTACTCCTTCAAGCTCAAACGGATTAACAGATTTGGATTAAACAGAATGGAATAGGACATAGAATACTGTCTACTTCTTTTTTTGCTCTGAAGTGAGATGTCAATTAATAACTGCCCCATTCTGGGTTCAGCATTGTGTCAGGTTTTTACTGACTAACACTCACGGGCCATAGTAACTTTTCTGAAAGCCTTTCAGCACTGGCTACTTTTTATCCCGATAGTGTGTACATATCTTTGAAATAATTGTTTAGATACACGCAGGCAAAACTGCTGGCAGAATTTTTAACATTAAAGAGAGACAGAGAGCGAGAGAATGAGAGAGATATAATCATTTTTTTTTATATTCCAACCTGACTAGATTGGAGTGCAGGCAGTCAAGGCCTCCTAAACCAATGTGAACCCAGCCTATCATTATGTAGATTAGAATTTTCCTAGGTGTGAATTAAATAAGTACTTTGAGAAAGTAGAGACACTGGGTATCTGGGATACATTATAAGCTAGCGGACTGTGATTATATGCTTATTATATTGTCTCATAAAATTTTATAGCTGGCAAATGAGAATTTATTAAGTTACAATAACTTTCATGTGAGTGAATTATCTTAGATTGTTTTAGTGGTGCATTGTAATTATGGCGGCGATGAAATAGGTTGGGTTGCCTGCGGGCTTGAGACAAGACTAGTATAATAAGTAGTATACGTTAAGTGTAATAAGGTTCTATGTATATTTTTCTGCAATATTAAATACGAAATAATTAACAACACAAAAATAAAAATCATTTTCTGAAAGTAAGTATCACAATCACACTGAAATTGTAGTTCGCTGTCCAAACTGCCGGACCGAGCCCAAGTCGTCGACGGCGCGCACTGTTCCTGCGCGCCTCAAGGGGTGGTTAGCAGCAGCAGGGACCCAGCCGGATCGAAGCCTACTGGGGCCAGGGTTATCCGAAAGGGAAGCTCGGTCCCGGCACGAAAGGCAAGAAGGAACAGGAGTGGGTTTTTAGTCAGTAAAAGTCTGACACTATCTCCCGCTCCGCCCAGAGCGCGGGATGTCATTAGATGATTTTCCCACCGGAAAAAAAAACACACAGAAATGATAATATAGTTAGTGAGTTTGCGAGTGCGTGTGTTTGTCACTTCTTCACGCTCGAATTGCTGTACAAATTTTGTTGAAACTTGGTACACGGGTAGACCTTTATTATGTGGAATTGTCATTCTGTGGGCGAACCGCTAGTAGCAGCTGGTATGTCATAAAATAAAGGTGTCTAAATATGAGGAAGAAAGTAGTCTGATAGAAGCATCTTGCTGTCTCCTTTTTACGCCTGTAACCTAGTAGCGGTAACGTCATAATTCTGTGTGTGTATCTCAAAACTGTTATTTGACAGTTTCCCCTTCTACAGAATTTTTAGTTTCTGAATTTTGATCAGATTTGACATAATTGTAACTTTTCTAGTATAATTTATTTATTATTTATGAATACCTAAAGGGTAAACAATGAGAAATAATTTCAACTTACCTACCAAAAAATTAACTCTTTTAAATATTTTTTTTCACAAATTGATGATGAATTAAAGGTCAAGGTAAGCCAAGTTAAAAATAAAGTAAATTTAAAAGACAGATATATATTTTTAAGGCATATTTGTACTAGTATTTTATGTTAATATAAAAGCGTTTATTTTAACGAGTCAGTAGATCCGTTTGCTCAGTCACGCCTGACATGGGGTCTAACCATAAACATTTATAAAACAATCTTATTGCAGGAACGTTTTGTTTCCATCTTAAAGTAATATTACTTCATTTCGTACCATGAACTTAATCGCTCAGTATGATTGTATTCCTGCTAAGGGCTGGGAAAGAATGAACGATTTTAAAGATTTTGTCTATTCCCTGCTAAAAAGAAAAGATACGCGCTATATAGATCCTGTATAGCGTTGTCTCTTTCACATGTTTGTTTGAATCGCTAGTTCATTGTGAACCGATAAAACACATTGAACTCAAAAAATGTCCTTTTAAATATATTTTTAAAACGATCTAAGTAACTTTCATAAAAAGGACGTAATAACTTTTAAGAATTTACATTAATAAAGTAGAAAAAC
Organism: Mythimna albipuncta; assembly: GCA_929112965.1. Lineage (NCBI taxonomy): Eukaryota > Metazoa > Arthropoda > Insecta > Lepidoptera > Noctuidae > Mythimna > Mythimna albipuncta. The sequence goes on along the minus strand of OV815961.1, from coordinate 21,239,906 downwards.
AAAAAGCTGCAAGCGACTACGTTAACATTTAATTTTAGTTGCAAGTTAGTGTGAATCGTATTCAGAATTCGGAACGTATGTTTACATTAACAAGATTCTTATCATTGTTGATTTGTTGAGTGCGAACCGATTTTGAAATATTAAAATAGTTTTAAAGTGCTTTAATATATTTAAAGTAGGTAATCTGTCTTCAAGTGGTTGGTGTTCGAAGCGGATAATTGAACCCACGAAGTGCGTATGTTATCCTTGAAACTTATTGTCTAAGGACGTCACGGAATCAAGGTAAAGTTAAACAGTGAAATAACTTGTTGTTTGTGTTGTTGTTCGTGCAATGTTGAATCAGAGTTATCTGCTTCCAAAAACAAAAAATCATATTATATGTGCGCTATTTAGAATAAAATAATAAATTAATAACCCACGTAAGGACAAAAATCACTAGATTAAACAATTAACTGGGCTCTTTTAGGCATCGAAATAAGTTTTAAATACTTTATATGTCCCAAAAAACCCTTTAAATGGTACTTATTTGGAAAACAATAATAAATCCGCTGCGTCCGAGCAACTTTTTTACTCCTGCTAATTTGACGTAAAAACAATACTGCTAGCGGTCAAAAATCTCGTCAGAGTACGAAAAGAATGAACTTTTTAAGAGTGACGTCACAAAATCGCTAAGAAAACCATCTTGTTTTAATATTGTAATAAGGTTGTTTTGAAGGCGTCATGGTACGAAAAGCCTAAGTAATATTAAAACAATACTGCTTTAAGGTCTTATGGTCGGCCCCATGTTCAAACCACAGTTTGACACCTCTTGCAGGTAGGTAGTTGTTGACCTCTGCATTATGACATCATAATAGTCAACATTAAAAATAAAACGGATATTTAAAATGTTAGCGGATTGACATTTGTTAGTTGTACACGTAATTGTCTATCCTCGATGAATTGAATAAACGTACCTAAGTACCTACTATAGAATCTAAAAAAACTTAAATAAATACGAAAATAAGACATAAATTATTTAAAAATAGACATAAATTCTTCTAGCAATATGTAAAAGTGTAATTGCCAAACTAACATCAGGTTTTTTTTTTTTTACTTTAGAGATGAGAAATTTATTAAATTATTGTTACAAATAGTACTTTAGATTAAATCATCATTATAGGTCTGTTCTGTCATCAAGCATTACTGGTCTGTAACTAATTGCGGGCTTCAGTTGTATAGCATACGGTGGTCCCCAAACTAGGCGGTGCCTGTATCTTGGGGACCAGAGTTGAAAGTGTAATCATCCAATATTTTTTTTCAGTATCTTTGTAAATATAGCTAACCTTCCGAACCGAGTCCACGCGTCATCGATGGCGCGTAGTTTTCCGCCTCGAAGAGGTATCAGCAAAACCGTAAGGGCCCAGCAGGGTTGAAGCCTACTGGGACTTGGGTTGACTTCCAAAAGGGAAACTGTGAGGTACGAAGTTATCTAATGACTTCTTCCGCTTTAAGGTGGAGCGACGTCTCAAACTTTTACTGACTAAAATCACATGTGTTCCTTCAGATTTCCTTCGCTTTGGACTACGAGTTTCCTTTCAAAAGTTCAAGCCGGTATCGGCCCTGCTAGACCCATAACTGCTGCTAAGTAGGTACATGATTAAGATTATTTGCCAGTAGTTCCCAGACCATCAAAATTGTCTTTGCTAACCATAAATTCATAACAAAAAGGTAATGTCGTAAAAAGTTTCCATACTTATCTAATAACAATGCGAGCTGTCTAATTAAGCGTGCAAAGTCGGAAGCAACGCAATGTCTTCACATGTTGGAGCCAATGTTGGGCAAACATTGGTAAGTGTTGTAGCGAAAGCTCTGTTATAAAGATTAGCTTAGACGTAGGAAAACAAAACTGAATTATTACTAAGTAATTGGTACTTCACACCTTAAGAATAAAAGTGACCTAAATAAAAAAGTGAGAAATGAGCAAGGTAGTTTTCAAAATAATTATAATGTTGATATACATTTTAAAAGTATTTATTCCATACTATTCTCCTATTTAATAATATTTGGACTTTTTTTCATCACAGTATTTCTTAGTAGGCTTCCTAAGGTCAGTTTAAAAAAAAATTGGAAACCACAAGAATTTTGAGTTGGGTAACTTTCATTTTAAGAGAAATTTTCTTCCTGAAAAATTCTAAATCAGTAAAAAGTCATCCTAAATTCAATACTTTATAATGTAACAGGTCTATTAAGCCGTTTTTCTCATCGCAATTTCATGCTACAACTTCACAAACGTTGGCTACACATCACCAGACATTGGGACAATGTTACGTGTGAGAAAACTGAGAAATTGCACCGACAATCGCCATCTTGGATCGCAGTGCAGATAATGTACATTGTGTCATGGTCTGCTGCTCATTCCCGTGTGAGGCCGCCTTAACCATTCCATTAAACATTTATGCGCAATTTTTTGCAAAATAATACCTATGAGAACTTGTAAAAAGTCTTTCCTGCATTTTTACGGTTTAATAAATAGTAATTCAATTTGCTTTTGTAAAAAGTTAAGTTGTTTTATAATTGGAGGTGCGTAAAAGTAAAATATTGTTTAGTTGTCAAAAATAAAAAGCCCGTTTTGATATTTGTATTTTGATCACCTATCGGCTTGTCCAGTAGTGATAGTCGTAAATAGTTAAAATAGATACCTCAGCAAGAAGGCTGACTCGTAACTTTTGTTGCCAAATACTGCAAAAACACAAAATGTGATTGTGCATCCACATTCTAATTAAAAAAAAGTAACTGGTATTCCGTATTAAAAAATTAAAAATATTCGAAACATAAACTAGCTAAAAACATAAACCGTGGGAAGTCATAATAAATTAAAAAAAAGAAAATACGATCACTGCCATCTTTGCGCGCTCGAAATTCAAATACAGAAAAGGAATGCCAGAACTCAAAAATAAAAAACAAAGTCTATAATTGGCGAAGGAATTCCTACGTTCAGCCACTTCCAAAAACTATTCTCGATTGCGCCACTGGCCGCTAAATAGCAATCTCATGTAGTCGAAAGTTTATTTTTAATTTCTTCAAATTTACACCGCGTGCCACGATCTTTGATGCTCTTATTTGGATTAACGACACGCGTTTCCTTTTTTATTGAATTAATGGAATGTCAAACTCAGGAAATGTTAAGGGTCCATATACGTGTTTTCATGTTCACTTTTCGTTCTGGATTTTGAATATGTTACATATATTAAAATATCGTAATAGATACATAGATATAGAGAGATAATATACATAGATGGTTGAGTTAGTGGAAAAAGGCTTATCAAATTAGGTAGGTACTTGATTAATTTTGGTGAAACATTGAATTGCAAAAAAAAAAGCAAATTGTTTTTATTTTATGGACCCATAAACTTTCATTTTATTTTTATTGGAGAATTACATCTAAAGTTGATATCAAAGTTGTCATTTCAAGTGCTATGCCGTATCCTTACGATTTTTAGTAAGTCAAGTTTCGGGAGCGAACTACTAATATAATGTACCTAAAAGCTTTTTTAAAAATACTTGTATTATTTATTATTATTATTTATTTATTTATGTACACACACACATTTAAAATCGAAAAGAACAATTATGGATCAAAGAGTACAAAGGACCTGCTTATTTCTAACGAAATTTCTTCCAGCAGACCTGCGACAGGACAGTTAGATAGGATATGTAGACACAGTGTGTATTAATTAAAAATAAAAATAAAAAAACACAACCAAAATATATAATTAACTAAACTATATTATTTAAATTAAATCTCATAATACATACATGTATAACAATAACAGTAAATAAATGTAAACAAGAATAGATACAATACATAAATTATAAAAATACATATATTTATGATAATATATATCTATAATAAATATCTTTACGAGATGGTAGAGAGGTAGTGTTCCTTGACTAGATTTTTGAAGACAGATATATTTTTAGCGTCTCGGATCTTAGCTGGAAGTGAGTTCCATAATCGTACTGCATGAAAAGAGAAGGAGTTGGAATAAAAATGGGTTTTATGGGGTGGGAAATTGAGATGGTATTTAAGGTGGGATCTGCATGGGGCATCGGCAGGGCGAGTGAACGAAAAACGATCACGCAAGTAGCCAGGATAAGCAGGATTGAATAGGATGTTGTACAGGAGACATAATACCCGAGTGTTCCTACGAAGACGGATAGGGAGCCACTTGAGATCCTTGCGGAATTGGGAGACATGGTCGTATTTTCTTAGGCCAAAAACAAAACGAATGCACAAGTTTTGCAAGCGCTCAAGCTTATTTAATAGCTCCTCAGTGGCATCCAGGTAGCAGGCATCAGCATAATCGATGATCGGCTGAATAAGAGTTTGAGCTAAATATTTTTTGGTTTTAAATGGGAGAAACTTTTGAAGGGATTTAAGACTGTGAAAGGAAAAATGTACCTTACGACTAACCTCGTTTACCTGCGTACGCCAAGAGAGGTTACCGTCAATTAAGACACCGAGATTCTTAGCTGTATCAGTATATGCAATAGACGAGCCGTTAAAGGTTAGTGGCGTCAAGGCAGAAATGTTAAGCTCATTGCGATAGTATCGACTACCTATGATCATAGCCTGGGACTTTGAAGGATTAACCTTTAGACCGTAAGACTTAGCCCACCGATCAATACTCTCAAGGTCACGATTCATGGCATTAATCGCTGAGTCTGCTTCTGCCAATGTGAAGTGACGATACAGCTGCAAATCGTCTGCGTAAAGATGGAAGTTGGAAGTGATAACCTTAGAAACAGTATTTATAAATATAGAGAAAAGAAGAGGAGAGAGAACGCCACCCTGAGGAACACCAGCAGTAGTGTGTATCTTTATGTTAGCGTATTTTTTTTTTTATATTCCTGTATAATATTCTATGATAGAAACCTTTTTGATCTCGAACAGGTCTTTTTTTCTTCTTTTTAAATGTTATTGTTTCTGTGCGAGTCATAAAAAAGTATTTCCTTCTTTCTTTCTTTATTACTTCCGTAAATTTCAAACAATACACTAACACTAAACTTAGTACAAGAGCGCACTAAAATTGTCAACACAATCAAGATGCTGTTATTCAAATGTCGCACAGTTTATAATCATGAATGTTTCATAAATTCTATCACAAATCGAATTCGATGTTTATGTAAATATTAAACTTGGTACATTGGCGAGTAGTCGAAACGTGGAGGAAGTTGTAAATGTCTTTATAAATCTAATTGTAGACTTTGCGTTGGATACCGACCACACAGGGGTGTGAGAATTGATACTTGGAGTTATTTTTATTGGTTTTTATATATTTGCAATAGAGGGAGACCAGGAACTGGATCTGTATCAATTAGGTAGGTGGGAAATTGAGATCAAAATAACTTAAAAGATATTAATAGTAAAGTAAAAAATTGGTCTTTTGATTTGCGTAGTAATACGTAAAAAACAGTCGCGTGTTTGACTGTTATATCTTCTGGTGGTAAGCAATGATGACGATGATGGAGCACACTTGCCTAGAAATAATTTATTTACTCTAAACTTAAATATCTATATTTTATTTGAAGAAACGAATCCTAAAGTACCTAATTTAGTAGTTTAATATTCGGTATTAAGAAACTAAAATGAATGTACGTATAAGAAACATACTAGGTTTGCATTTAGTAATGCAATGCAATGCCGTGTCATAAAGAAACAAAACACCATGATATTTTCTCGTTAACTTTTATAATTATTGGTCCTTTTATAACAGCCAGTGTGTGGTTCAGACAGCCGGCCTTATTCACGTCTGGATGCAGTTAAATTTTGACACGAAAATGGAAAAAACCTTTCCTAAGTTGAACTGAAAATTACACCTCTAATTTCATACTTAATTTTAGTTATAACCCCAAAATTAAAAAGAAACAAAAAACAACAGGTAATTAATTTCGACCGAAAGTGTACCTATACTTTTCATTATTAAATTTCAGTTTGAAATTCGAACAATGCGTGAGAACGACCATAAAACAAATACAGAAACCAAAACTAAAAGAGGCAATCACAACTCATAATTTTATTAGATAATACTTTACAATTGGGCCAAACGCATTCAATCCAATAAAAGAGCAGTTACATCATACGCTTGTTAAACGCGACAATAAAATGCAGCGGTCCAGCGCTTTACAATACTTCTGATTGAGATTTATGCATTATGCTATCAAGTTACGACGCTTCAAGCATGCCTGCAAGTCTTGCGACACAGGCCACTATTAAATTTGCCTCCAAATAAACTTTATAGTTATTAGTTATGTCACTAGATATGACCCTTGATTGAATGATTTATTGTTTTATTATTAGATTTGTGACGCAACGTAATTTGGTTATTGTTGGCTTAACGAGTTAACCTTGCTTGACCTGGCTTCAGCTGTTAAAGTGGACGTTAATAATGGTAAATGTTATTGTTGAACTATTTATAATGTTATTGTTAAAGGAATAAGAGAATTTGTACCTACTATTATATGTCATATGAAGTAAGAGTGAGCTCGTCACATCGACGGTACAGATGCATCCGGACAGAAAAGAGAAGAATGTTACTCGCTGGAAGCCTGAGAGAAGATATCGCTGTTGAAGCCAAACGTGACAAAGATGGTGTGATCATCTGATAACGTTTGAACTTGGCCAAAAATCGCCCATGACAGAAAGGTTTGGAAAAAATAGAGGTTACCTAACAGTAGAATACAATATAGGCCAAAATACCACTAATTAACTACTGACACACATGACTTAACCTGTAATAGTCGACAAAGAGACTAAATATTGAATCAACATCGCAGTTATTTCTTCAATGAATAAGTCGATAACTGAACAGTATAACACTTATATCAAATACACTTTCCCGTTCAAACTGTCCACTTTTACTTCAAATTAACACCTGAATAAGGGCTTAACAACGTAAAAGTTATCAATGAAGAGAAAGCAAATATGAATCAATGAAATCGTTTGATAGAGTAGTGTTGAATGAACAGAAACTGGACAGGGCAACACCACTAAAGCTCTATAAGTGTTATAAGGGCCACATTCCTGCAATCGCAGTTCAAAGGAAATATTGTTTTCTCCTCTTATATGGCTAGGTCAAGTGGTCTACTTGAAAACGATAACTGCTGGACTGTATCTGTCAGATATCGTGTTCCGGGTGAATTTGCTGCGGTTTACTTTCGCTGGACTTTGTTTAAATGGGGTGGGTAGGGCAGTAGCAAAAAACGTTGGTAATACAATGTAAAACGCCTACAAGGAAGTAACAGTGGCAGCTGTTGGAATTATAGAAAATAACATTATATCTATAATAGTAAGCTCATGAAAGCTGTGAATGATAAAGATGATATTAACTTTATGGTTAGTTACTCATCTAGAAATAAATTTAAACAATTATAATGATTAATAAAAGGAAACCAAATATTCTTATAAGGACACCTCTAAGAAATAAAGAATAGGTACAATTTATTCCAGTCTCTTGAACACATTAAATATTTAAATTGAACTATTAAGAAAAACCAAGAAGGTTGAAAAGGAATCCCTACTTTAAAATGCAAAATTAAGAATGCCTAGTAGCATTGCAGTGACCAATCTATGTGGATAATACCACCAAGCTAGAAGTAATATCTATTAAAACCATTAATGTGGCATAAAACCTTTAGCATAATTCAATTATATTCAGAACAAAAAAATAAAAGGGTTTCCAAATCAGCCTTGAGAACTGATTGTTTGATCAGCAACAATATTATTGCTATTAGACATTGCACTAAAATCATTTTGATTTTATCATTTTTGAGTTTAAACGCTCAATGTTCACGGTCAACACTTTCGATCTGATTTAAGACTGAAATTGCTAAGTTGTGTTGTTGTAAGTTTTGATCGATCTTGTTTTGTTTCTGTTATCGTGTTTATTTCACGGTCGTTTATTAACTTATTCGGGAACTAACTTATGCTTTAGAAACATTGTATTTTTTCGAATTTGTGACAAAATCCGTTGCCTCACTGTTGGCAGAATACCTATAATCATATAAATTAAAAATTAGTCCACATTTGATTTAGAATTTTAAAATCATCATCTTGATATATTCCAAGGCAGATGGAATGAATCATACTGTCTTCAAGCTATTGAGATGGATTTATAAAACGCAAATCGCAAAATCTTTTTACTTGAATTGGCTAAAGTCATAATGGATTTGTCTGAAAACTTGGATATCTTTGTAACAAAGGAACGCGTTTAGTTCCCACGAGATAACGGGAGATCTAAGTTGAAAGAAGAATGGAAGTTGAAATTATAAGTTTATCGTGATGAGTACCTACAAAAAAAAATCAAGTTATTATGAATATGTGCATGGACGCACTTACAGGTATCGAAGGTAGGATGTCTCTAGCAGTAATCACTTGCTGAAAGATATCAAAGTAAACAAAATGATAACTTACTTCAAATGCAACGAAAAAAACACCGACAACCACACGTCAAAAGTAAGATATTACGCACGAAACAGAACTGCCCATATCATTATCTAAACAGCTCCATAACCACAATGCCGGGTCAAAAGCCAAGAAAAAGAACAAACATCTACATTATCTACATATCGATCAAAAATCGACGTAATAAGATCACAATGAAAGTAAGTACCATAATAATTGATACCTGGCGTCCTAGACAGGTTCAAGAGGTTACATTATGTAAGCAAATTGATGTTATGTGGAGTATTCTAGATACACACGGCTCGTTAGAACAACAAACTTGCGAAAGTGATCGACCGGTCGAACAAAATTATATAGAGCCTCATTTTTTTTCTCATCTTTTGTTACGTCTTGAAATATTTTAGATTGAAGATGATAAATTGTTATTAGATTAGTCGGATTTAGGACAGATTTAATGAGACCATGTTTGATTTTGACACCAATGTAACTGAACGTAACATGGATAACGGTTCAAATGTTAATGATATAATCAAGATGATTATTGTGATCATCTGTAATGTTAGTTTTGGTTGTTCATTAACCTAGTTTATTGGATGTTTTGTTTGTTTTAATTTCGTTTCAGGATAATTAACTACTTACTCAAGATGACATGATGTTTCAAAGCATTGTCAGTTCTAATAAAGACGTTAATTTCAACAATCGATTTATCATAGAAGTCTTGTTTCATATTCTCTATGTCTGTAAGTGTAATGTTGCAAATAACTATAAACTTCTGTTCAAAGATAAAAGCATAAGTGTGAACATTAATCGAAAATGATTTGATAACTCAATTTATATTATATTGAACAATATTGATCGTGGTTTCGATAAGTTGCGTTACTCTTTATTTGTCTTATTGCTTCATGATTGTATTATAAACGATTGATTCAACGGTCGGCAGCTAATTTAATTGTACGTGAAATAATTGCGAGAAATATGTTATCATTTATTAGAAGTGGAACTGAATGTGCAGAAATTATAGGAAATGCTTATGCTGTTGATGGTCTAGCTTGACTTCGTGACGACTGATTAAAATTTAAAGTACTTATTGAATTCATGAATTCAATTTTGACATATTATTTGCATCAGCAATTGAGTCGAATCCGCGTCTTAATATTTTCTAAATCAAAACATTCGTATCTAGGTTTCGAACAATGACGACAATTGTGTCAGTAAATACTTAGGTATTTGTGGTCAATAAAACTTAATTCCGAGAAGTGGAACACTGTACGGCTGAACGCAATGAATCGCTATACGAGTTGCATTCTATTGTATCATCAAATTGTTATAAAGTAGAATTTGGTAGGGTTGCTAGATCTTATATATACATTGTGAGTACTAAGGATATAGTATACAATATTTTATGAAGAATATTCGGTGCCCAACTTCCGGCTTTATCATCAGATCATCCTTTCAAATAAAATTAGATAAAGCCAAATCGGTTTATAAATGACGGAACCCTGAAGTAACAAACATAATATAAAAACAAATAAATAATGTAACCTCCTCTTTTTTAGAAGTCCGTTAAAAGTGAAGAGATTTGTCAATGAATTAACAATAAGCCATACATCTATAAATCGTCACATTAAATATTACTCAGCCGACTATTATATATTCATGATTTGTCAACCCTTTATTGAGCTGACACGTAGAAGACAGCTTCTATTTGCGTTGAGTGCAATCCAGAACGCTGATTATGGGAGTAAATGCTGCAATATGGTTCAAAAATTTTATGAAACACACATTTCTGTGACATGTATGAAAATTTAATTTGGTGACATTGAATTTTCAAACAAGTAACTTGAGATATGAGAAATCTTGTATTTGATAAAGTAACGAGTTAGATTTAAATTGAGAAACCCAGACATGAATCACAAAAATGCAAAAGTAGCAGCACATGATGATAACGCATCTAACTCAATTGCAACAACAAATACTGCTACCGATACAGCCTAACCCCACGAAACAAACGACAATCCTTTTAAACCAGTCAAAACTGCACAGATTCCGATGAAATTGATACGAGTCATGTAAACACCAGATAGTTCTGCCAATAAATCCTCCTATTCGGATCCAACTGTATCGGTGGGCAAAAAGGCAATTGCTTCGTCTATTGCCGATAAATTACTACGGGATATCGAAGAATCGTCTGCCTTTACGAGTTCGGCAATTGGTCTAATCTGGCGCAAAAATACGTCTTTGCACAAAAGTTTGGGATCGAATGGGTTTGTAAATAAGTTGGCGACGGTTTCAATGAAATCTTTGGCCATTGAGAATGTGGAGGCAAATTTTTATGACTGTGCTTTTCGGAGACAGCAGTATGATCGAATTTGGCGTATTCAAAGTTATGACATGAATGAAATTTTCGAGAATAAGGCTTGTTTAACACTTCTTGTGGTTTCATAAAGATTTTCAGAAGTAGTTCTGTACCTATCTGAATTTTTAATTCTTTACTTATCATTATTTGTGCAAAGACGAACTTTGTCAACACTGGATTAATTCATTTTTAGAACCCATAACAGTCGTTTAGATTAATCCTCATAATTACTGGCAACAAAACGGACATAGACAGTTCATACCTCCATGCGGTAGGTCATATTCAAAACCTTTTACATTATATTTTCATTAAATACTTCCCTTCTAATCGTACAATTAACCTTCCAGCATCCCCAAGCAACCACAACAATACTATCACCGTTCTTATCGTCACCGTCGAGTTGCAATAGTAGCTCTCGTCCAATCATCCGGAACGGCCGTCGATTGCTTGATAACGTGTTATTGGTACATAAGCCAATGCACTCGGCTAGTTTTGATGCCTTTCAAATGAATTGTTTGTTAGGTTTTACTCGGATGAATCGGTGTAGGGTGTATGGACCGCGTCGTTGGTTGTCAACCACGCGGTCTAAATGCGCGATAGTACATAATGTCTTTTAAACAGGGTTGTGTCATCGGTACATGGTAGGCATCCCGCTCATACTTACAAAGCGTTTTGAGAACACATTAATTATTGGAACTATGGAGTGGAATTCCAGTCAAATTATAAGCGTTTTGGGAACACATTAATTATTGGAACAGCTATGGAGTGGAATTCCAGTCAAGTTATAAACGTAAACACATTTACGCATTTTATGACAATCTCATTATAGGTCACTAAACTTTTTTGTGTGTAATTAGGCCATCAGCCCCGCAGTTTTTTTTTTCCAATAATGTAAGAAAACTTTTTTTTATATTTATATTAAAAAGCATGTTTTCGTATATAATATTACCTTATATATTTGTAATATATTATTACCTTAAATTGTAATTACTAAAATTATTTATCAAGCTTCTTATTCTATAGCGACGCGTTGAGAAATGATTTTATCTAAAGTGAACTGCATTTTTATTCTTAGAATATTAGTGTTAGCTTTTTCATTAGAAAAGTCAGTGTCCTACTCCTACCTACCAAAATAAAGAGAAAGGTTTTCATATCCTTATAAGTTTTTATTATATATCAATCTTTGTTTACTTTCGTTTGAAAATTGCACTTAAAGCTTTTCCACTGAAAAGTTTTAATTTCATCTCATTGAAGTTTAAAACCATTTAGTAATGTGAAATTGTTGACCTATCCTGTTTACTACGCCTTGTAGACGTCGTTAACTTTTATCGCTGGGGCCTTAAGACTGTGTACTGAGCTTTTGCAATGTTCAAGGGAAAATAGAGAATGAAGACAAGTAAACTATGGGGACTATTTTTATTTTTACTAACAGGAAGGAAGGTAATTTAAGTAACTGTATTTAGAAGTTCTAGACATTTTTTTTGGTTGTACCATTTTCAATTACTATGATAAACAGCAAAATATTATTAAATTTATAGAATATGCGATGTGTCATTTAGACAAACATAGTTATAGAATTTTAAAAGAAAAATCATTTCTTCCGCTCTTAGTAGAGTGAGAGGGAGTGCCCGTCTTCCGCTGGCTAAACCTCAACAGGTTTAGCCCCTCCAGTAAAAGACGGCCACTCCTTTTGCGTTCCATTAGGTGTGAACATTTTATGTTCTAAATTCAAAATCAACCACAAAAAAAAATCTTTTTCAATACACGTACTCGAAAACCGGCTCTTATCTCACCGCTTATAGGCACGCAATAAGCTATTTTCCGCACTAGCACAGAAAAGTGCACGTGGTATCCCTTGCCACAATTTTATTAAATTTATCGTATCAGACTGGGTGCGCGTCGACCCCCACGAGTCGCCGGTCAACACTCGTTTATCCATGTCTTAGTAAGAGTATTGAAAATAGTCGTCTGATATGCACACGTGCGAATTTGTCACTACCACATTCGGCTCCATAACACACTCGTGCTCATGCAAATTCCGCACAAACAAACATAAACTTTCTGCACTTGTATGAAAATGTACTATTAGTTTCAAAACCCACATACCTAGAGCATATATTTTGCAAAGAGTATTAATTATCCTCGGGATAAAGCAGTGCACCATCTTCACGAGTATTGATTGGATCGCCGAGCTAACGACATAGGTCAGGGCTGTCCGCAGGAGCTCCTAATTTTATTACCCTACCCTCGTCTGACGATAGTGCAGCCCTGAGTGTGAGGAGTTGTGTGGATGAGATTCTAAAATAGGATATTCTGAAAAAAGTGTAAGTCAAAGAATTTATTAGTGTGCTTTTTGGTGGTACAACATGCCATAGTTAATTTGTGGTAACTCAAAAAGCTGCCCATTGGGCATACACATCTTGCCCTGAATATAGTCAAGATGTTTTAAACACAAAGGAATGTTTACTTGTGAAGTCTTGTAACTGGAGTAGGAATATTTCTTTGGATTTTTTTTATTTATCTATATATCCTTTATGTAATAAATCACACAAATATTATAAAAGCGAAGGCTTCTAGGTTTGTGAGTGTATGTTTCTTAATTAGAACTGAACGGATTCGGATGATATATATATATATATATATAAATCATAGTCTACCCGTGCCATATTTCCCAATAATAAAAAAAATATATATTTTAGGATACTTTCATCCCGGGAGTAGGTATATTTTCTCGGGACAATATTCGGAATAATATTCTTGGAATAATATTATAAATAGAGTCTGTCAAAAAGTTAAACGACTTAGGTAATTATTAGGGCAAAATGAATTCTGATGTAGTCAACTCTGGTTCAGTAATCAAGGTCGATTAAGAGATCTTGATCATGTTTACTAATAAAAGAACCTTATAAAAATATCGAATATAAATATTTTTTAAATGACTAAATATTATACAAAATTCCCAAGTCATTTGACTTTTTAGACAGACTATAAAATGGGGTATGGCTATAATTAATATTATTAAATAAATACCTTCAAGTTTAACAAAAGTAAACAAAAAAGGATGCTATCAACATAAAGAGCCCTCGCTGCAAATTAAAACGTCATCCAATCCAAAACGTCTGCTTTTCATAAAGCACACTCAAATGAATTTCGATTACCCGAATAATTGATCAACATTAAAGCCAGAGTGAATCTGCTACTCCGATTTAAAATAAACGCCTCATCAAATATTTCTAACGTCACCTCTACTTCAGCCAACTCTACGACCAACTAACTTAGACCTCCTAACCCTCAAACCCTAAAAGAAAAGGAGAACAAACAAGTGACGTTCAAGGAAAGTTAAAGCTCAATCTTTTCTGGCTATGTCTATTAGGGGTACACCCTATTTGTCAAACGCAGAAGTTCTAAGTGACTGATATACGGAACCCTCGATTTTGTCGGTTTTTGTCTCTTATATAGGTAATGCTTGAGATTGGTATCGATCGGTTCCTAAATTCGGGGGAGAACAATGTGAAGTGTTGCCAAAAGTATTCAATAGACTTGGATGGGGTATAGCGGCTTTTAGGCATATTTTTAGATTTCTCTTTCATTGTGCTAGTCACGATTATTTGATCGATAACGTAATTGCACTCTTTAATTAATAAAAATACTTAATGAATCATTTACATTTTCTTACATAATATTTTGCAATCTAACACAGTTCCTAACTACTGTGAATTTATTTTTAAAATGCAATAAAAATAGATTTAAAAGCTACAAACTCACGCGGATAAAGTGATGATTAAATTGACGTAATACGTAATTAAAACTGCTCTTTAGTAGCAAAATCGTGAATGTAAAAAAGTATACTTACACTATAAATATAATTAGGTAGATATTAATTAATAGCAATTTAGAAATTCAACTTCTGACACACGCACGACCTGCCGTAAACTACCTTTCAGAAATATCAACGAAGCTTAGTAATTAATTTCGCGCACCAAATGCTTTTCAAAACAAAACAAAGCTTTTTAGTTTTGCAAGTGAAAACCAAGTCTTCGTCACTCTTATTTTCTAAAAGGTAAGACACAAAATGGAAAGTTTAATTTTTAAACAACGGTAAAAATAATTTGGTAAGAGTTCAGTGAAACCGGTTGGCACCTGTCATTCTCCAACGCGGGGGCTGTCAGAACAAGTCAGGAACGTTTACACTTGAAGACCGATTACTTAAACACCCCATGCAACTGATTTTAAAGTAAGCAATCTACAAATCGTATGTTTACTACACTTTTATTTTCAAGAGAGTTTAATATTTGAATAAGAATTTACTTAATAAAACTTATTTGTAACTACGTTAAGGACTCATAGCAACAACCAATGTCAATTTATTCTCATACCACTACATTTGCACGAGCTGCACCTTGTTAATTATCGTTTATTTATAGAAATGATAGCTGCCAAGCATAAATACATGACTATAAATATTTATTTTCTAATTACACTTAGTAAATATTTCAAAGAAGTCGTTTAATATCGAATATTTATGTAATTAGAAACGTAAGGATCGATATTATACCGACAACAATCATGGCTTGCCTTATTGAGTCAATAACTTACATATAAAGCTGTAGGAAGCGAGATAAAATTAGCCTTTGAAAACACACATTATTCTTATCGTAAAAATATAAAATACATGCCTATAAATAGTATATATGAAGGTTAATTTTAATTTATTCAAACACGTTAATAAATATTTTGACCTTATTTGTATACTTTTACTTGGCCACAAGTGTACGAGATTAAGTACAATGTCAGCTACCTACGGCCACAAGTGAGATGTGGTCTTATGGAAATACGTCTGGTTTTACTTTCTTTGAATCATTAGTCATAATAGTGCACTTACTTTGGGACTTTCCTACACTCATTTACAGTGCGTGTCGAAGAAAGTAAGATGTTATACTTACTTGCCAGTTAGACGTTTGGGACCATTAAATCATGTTATTAAGCCCTTTAAAATCATTATTTTGTCCTAAATTCAGAATCGGATCTCTACGAGAATTACAGCATTATAAAGAAATAAAATTATTTGTAAAAGGCAATCTGCATTGTTACTGATTCGATTATGAAAATTATATCAATATATAAAAGAAAAATAGGCGTGAAGAATCATCAAAATTAAAAGGCAGTAGGCAGGATATATTGCTCGTAGAACAGATGGTCGATGGGGCAGACAGGTTCTGGAGTGGCAACCGCGAACCAAAAGTTGGAGCCACCATAAGTTGGAGCGATAACGTGGTGAGGGTTACCGGGATCTAATGGATGCAAGACGCAAAGGACCCAACGCTGTCTTCTTTCGGCTGATATATTGATGAAGAATAGAACCAAATTCTATCTCCAAATGTCACAGTACTGTTCATCGTAGAAAACACTTCCAGGGAAACAGGCCAAGTTAAGACATGATCATTTACTTAGGCAAACCAGATTCACAAACCAGAGACACTAAATGAACGGTAAACACAACAAAGCTAGCTACAACAGAGATCACGTCTACAAACGTACGACTAATCGCAATTGCGGTTATACGCAAGTATGATAATGTCTTTTCCGACCGGAAAGCGAAGAAGGAAGCTCTTGTGATCGCGACATGATCTGAAGCTGCGGTTGTAATTCAGGCCAGAAGACATGGTGAGGAGAAATGAGATAGACTTGTAGCTACGAGTAGTATTATGTAGTACCTAACGGATGACCCATGGCCTTCCTCCTATACATCAATTAATGCGACAGTAATCTTTGTTTGATATCTGTTTGTTATCTCTCAGATAGACAGAGATTTGTCTTAATTCATTGAACCCCAAGCGAACGCCGTCATTCGCTCTCTCATTGTCTTTCTATTCTGTCTTTAATTTCGGTATTCGAGAGGTTACGGGGACTTTAGATTAATTTAATTTAATTAATTCTTTATGTACAACTAGCTTCCATCCGTGGCTTCGCCCGCGTGAAAAAATTAGCCTATGTCCGTTTCCAGGGTCCCAACTATCTCTGTACCAAAATTCATCAAAATTGGTTTTACCATTTAGGCATGAAGTCGTAACAAACAAACTCACTTTCGCTTTTATAATATTAGTTAGGATTGTACAGAGATTGACAATTAGCATTAAGTTTACCAGTCAATCTTTGGGCAATGCAGAGATAAATTGTGGTGCAAAATTGAATATTAAACAGATTCAGTAAAAAACTATGTTAGCACACGGGTGGACTAGTCCTGGATATGATCACATGAGGGAACGGAGATCCTTATACCCTAGCTGCCACCAAAAGAGACGCGTCAGGCGTCGGGTGTACGGACGACAAACAATGAGTAGCTCGTCGTACACCCGTCTGTTGCCCGAGTAATCGATAGTGCATAGTATTCCACACGTGCTTCAAAGAGATGTCAGCAAAACCGTAGGGATCCAGCAGGGCCGATGCCCGCTAGGACTATAGGGAATTTCTGAAATGAAGCCGTGTTCCTCGAATGCAAAGAGCAACTTAAGAACAGAAGTATGGTTTTAATCAGTAAAAATCTGACTCACTCTCTCGTTCCACACTAAAGTGAGAGACGTCATACTAGGCATATTTTCTTTGCCATAATCTAAGGAAGTCTTGACCACATTCATACATGCAATAAAGCAGTATGGGCAACAGTTGTTTAGTTCGACAGAAGTTCTTGTTTATTGATAACACGCTTCCCTGAGCAAACATGTTTTACGTAAGAAACTGATGTGTTTTCTATATTAAACGGTGTGATGTAAGGAAGCAAGTTTGCCTACTAAGTTGCTACCACATAACTGAGTGGGAGATAAGTTTATTTTATGGTATCGTCTGCTAAACCCAGTAGTAGTTGCATGTTTCTTGTCAATTTCGTAAATGCTTCGTTAGTTAACTGTCTCTTAGATTTGTTTGTACAGTTCGAGTGATAAAGAGACTGGTTGCTTACTAAAAGAGACTGTCTACTCTATTGATGAATGTTTTTATTGTAATGGAGATGCTCAAAGGCAACCAGTGATTTTCAAATTTTCTTCTGTTTTATGTATCCTGCAGGTCAGTGTGAAGTTGTATGTTGATTAAAATATGATATGTGAGCGTAAGACTTATTTTTATAAGGAATTATAATAATTTAAAATAACCAAAACATTATAATTAAAATCACCAATACAATCTTCTCAGCGAAAGTTCAGCTAAGAATTGAATGATTTTTATTTAGTAAATAGCTATTTAACAGGGTCGGTCGCCTCGTAAACTTAAGGAAATTTGAATTTTGTGGGTTCCCTTGGAATATCAACCTTTAATGCGTAGCTTCTTACAGGTCATCCTATGAGGTTGTCATTTGCTTAACCGGACTAGCCTGTAATGACCTTAACAAAATTAAACCTCCTGTTAGGACTTTTAGAAAACATAAAACTAAGCGACTGCACGCTAAGAGCACCCCTGTGGGTACAGACCTTGGCTTAGGGCGTGGTTGGGGGAGGATAGCAAGGGACAGAAAAGAACATTAGTAAATAAAGCATATGGAGTTTGTCTACATTACGCATCGTCTCCTTATTATTCACTTATTAAAATAGATTTAGTTTTAGTGATTTTACTTATAATTGTGTACTAATAGAGTTCGGTTTACATTTGGTAAACTATAGTAAGATATCTTAAGTAAGATATATTCATGTTTTCGTAATTATTAAGCCAGAATTTCTAGTGCCTGCTTAATAGATTGTGTACGATATTATTAACTCTTTGAATGTCGTAATTAGAGACACAATAGAAGAACAATTACCTTATGTCGGACAGTGTAACATAAGACATTCGAAAGGTTAATAAGTAAACTAAGGCTATACTTAGATCAAATTCAAGATTCTGCTTAACCACTTCTAGGTTGTAGGTTGCAAGTGATACCAATTAGGCATTGTAGTGATGTATCACGATTTACAACATCAGGAGTCAGAAATAAAATATTAACACATTAAATGACGACATCTGAAGAATATAAAAAAAAAACTATTTGAGATCAAAATCACCATTAAAATAGGATGAAAATGTTGTAACAACCACAAAACAGGCCAACGGGGTGTAATAAAATGTATTAAGTGCAAGACGCGACCAAATAGAAGCCATAACATTTAAAACTTGAGACAAACATCCTTTCAGCGTCTGTGTAATGTTAGGGTAAGGAAGCTACGGCGTACTAGTGGGAGCGGAAGAGGTGGCGGGAAAAGTACTATACCCTTACATTGTTGAAACTTCTACGGTTCGGATTAAGCGTTTCGCTTCGTCGTTTATACTGCGTACATCGAATGATTGCAACAATTTGCCTGCTGCGGTCTTCTAGTCCAATTATTATAATTTAGGTGTCTTGACCAAGTCGTCGATGGCTCACACTGTTCCCGCGCGCCTCAAGGAGTTGTTAGCAACAGCAGGCGCTCGGCTAGGTTGAAACCTACTGGGCCCAGGATTTAGTTTCGAAAAAGTTTAGCTCAGCCCTGGTATGAAGGCACGAAGGAACGGAGTGGGTATTTAGTCACTAAGAGTCTGACACTATCTCCCGCTCCGCCCAAGAGCAGGGTTTGTCATTAGATGATTTTCCCACTAAAAAAAAACGCGCACTCTTGCTCCTTACTACAGCGAAAAAAGTCGTTAAATTATTTCTTACCTCAAAAAAGGCACTATACTATATAACATGCTATATGAAATCTAAAAACGATTAAAATTTTAATAAATTTATAAATGCGTGGTAAACTAAGTAGCAAATTATTAATGTCCTGTTCGTAGCAATTTGCAGTGCGTATCGCGGAGGTCAAAAGTGTAAACTATTACACAAGAAAGGGAAATAACATTTATTAAAACACACGACACTTTGTATTTACACACTTCGTGCCTACGTAGTTTCTAAACAACATAACTATTCTGATAATAAATTGTCTGTTGACATCTACATGACTAAAAATATTGTGCAATTTGTTAGATACTGACAAAAAAACATTTAATTTATGTTAACTTAAGCCATTTATGTTGCATTAATCTTGAAATATTTATACAGTTAGGGATCTTATGATAACTCTTCATCATCATTATGTCCGCTGCTGGACATAGGCCTCCCCTAATTGTAACTACAACGACTAGTGCTTCTCACATCCATAAAATTCTTGAAACCTTCATCAGTACCTCTACCATGAGTTTAAAGCAATAGTATTTGTCGATACTCGATACCGACTACGTAAATATTTTGTATGGTAAATTTTGGTTCCGTAAGTGACCGCTAGAGGCGCTGTAAAATTTGCCATACAAAATATTTGGCGGAATTAGATTGTACAATTCCAGTGCAAACTCCTCGAAATGTAAACGATAGAAAACCGACAGACTAGCAACTCGGCGGCGATGCTCAAGGCTTTGGAGCTTCGACTCACAAGTGCATTATTGCCGATGATTCTATTAGCTCGCCTCTCAATCGACTCCAGCACATCAAGCTAGTATTTGGCAGACTAACCCCAAAGATGAGAACATACACAACACATACACACACTTTACGCTTCATACACGATCGAACTTGGGCTTGATAAAGATTGAGCAGCTGTTCCGGCGTGAAGTACCGTCTCACCCTTGCTAAGATCCCCAAATTTTTGGCAGCCAGTTGAGCCTTTGCCTCGATGTATGAGCTGAAATTGAGAGGTACTAAATCACACTTGCGTTTTTTCAAACCATTTTTGAGCTTTTTATAATCTCGAAGTGTAATTTTTCAGCTTCTTTGACAGTTCTCAGATTCAAAAGTGTATAAATTGTCTCTGGTCACAGATGTGTCATGTTGGACCATAATTCAAGTTGGTCCTGTATTTTTATGAAGACACAGTCTTAGCCGTTGACTTCTCAGGGCGGTTGGCAACGTTTCAATCGCATTTTTGTGAACACAAGAGGAATGGCAATGTATAAAATGTGACAATGGAAGAGAAACGAGTTTGGTTCCTCTTTTTTGTTGAGAAGTTAAGCTTTTTGAAGTGTTGTTATTTTTCTTCAAGAATTATTTTTATTTGAACTTTACTGGCGATTCGCCCCAGCTTTGATCGGATTTAGTACATCTTCGAAATTCTCAGCTTTTATTTACTATAAAATGCAAATATTATACACCTAAACTTCTTCAGGTTTCGTCCTGTCTATTGGTAAAACTAACTTGAAAATCCATTCTGTATTTTTTGACTTTGTTATTTTTGACAGAAGTGGTGGCGGGCTTTGTTTTAAAATAATGTGTAAGGTTATAAAGTAGTGGTACCTAAGCACTTCTAAGTGCGACAAGGTATTTTCTATCAGTCAACCTTTGGGTTAAAATAAGAAAACACTAAGGCATTATAAAATTCGTATAATAACTAAGCACCAACATTTTTTTTTTATCTTAAGTTAGTTAGGTATATAATATATCTACTTTACGATAACTTTTTAGATATTTGAAAACTGATATCGACTTCAACTCGTTTTCTATGGCAAAAAGTGCATACTTACCTAATTTGGCACACTTTTTCAAAATCGATTCAGCGTAACGAAATCCTGGCTTTTCAATTTAGTTTTTCACTCAACTAATCTTAACAAATGGGGAGAAATACTGGTTTTTCCAATAGAGTGGGTTCCAATAAATCTGTCGGCAACAGCCCCCGGTATAGGCCCTCGGTAACCATGCAGGGCATTACCCCTAGGGCTTGAGAGCAATTATTATAAAATTTGACAAGTCAGGCGGCCATTATGCATTTAGTTAAAGGAGGGTTCTTCGGATTTTAGTGTGGGAAAAGGCAGAGGAGGTAAAGGGTTCTTGGTAAACAATGTTTTCATGAAATAAAGATACTATTAGGATTTTTATTGCATTTATGTACCTAGATGTGCATGACTAAAATTTATTAAATTTACTTAATAGAGTTATTTACAATTTTTTATTTTATTGGCATTAAGCATTTATTTCCTATATTCGAAAACAATTTTTTTTTTAAATAATTGGCTGAATAAATAACATTATTCAATAAAAATCATGACAATACCAATTAAAATCACAATAATAAAACAACTTAAAAGATAATAAAGAAAAATAAAAAGAATTTTATAAGAAAAAGTAAACCTTAACATTACCTACATACAATTTTGCCCTAGCAAAATTCACATAAAAAATTAAAACTCAAAAGTCCTTTTCGCTCTACCCAAAGCGAGAAGAGTTATATAATTAATCACCTCAAAAAAAAAAAAAAAAACTAGTTGCCATGAGATATCAACATATTACAAAGTAGGTAGTGGTAGTACCCCCTACACTAACTCATCATATCAGCCGAAAGACGTCCACTGTTGGACATATGCCTCCCCCAAGCGTCGTCACAACGACCGGTCCTGTGCATCACGCATCTATCGAATTCCCGCGACCCTGACCAGGTCATCGGTCCACCTTGTTGGAGGCCGTCTAACGCTGCGTCTTCCGGTACGTGGTCGCCACTCTAGAACCTTTCGTCCCCATCGACCATCCTCCTCTCTTGGTTTTCCTCCTCCTCTTTTGGTTTTCTTACACTAACTATAGCTGTGCAATTCATCAACTGTCGCACAACCACGGGTCAGTTTGCATCGTTACGAGATAATGACTCAGAAAATCAGACTGATTTATATTACTGACGATATACTGGAAAATATACTTAATTATTTTTAATGTGACATATTTGGCAGTAATCCAATGAACGACTGAGGAAAACTGACAAATGTGCCGCTGTGAGTTTTAGTTGTGTGATTTTTGACGTAAAGCCATTTCCAGATGTAATAGGTTACAAGAATTCTCGAAAAGTTCCTAGCGCTTTTAACTAGCTTCGCATGCCTGTAAATACAAATACTGATGTGTAGAATAAACTAGGGAAGCAAAGCCGTGGGTAAATACTAGTTAGTATCAATAATTTTTATTTTTGGTGTACTATAAAGAATCTATCTATCAAAGATCAATAGGCTCTAAGAAAAACAGTAACTGTCGCGAAATGCTTTATTTTTGTCCACACAATTTAATTTACAGTCGGGTCTTAGTTATTCTTATAAAAAAAGCGTATTTCTTTTATTTGTTTAAATGAATAATATTTCATTTTAAAAAAAATCTATTATTATTATTTTCTTTCCCGCTTTCCACTCTCCGCTCATAGCTCGTGGCAAACAACAAAGAGCGTTAATTTGACAGACACTTGAGCGACGTCGTTAATTACTTAACGCGCGAATGTCGCTCCGCCTGACACGCTGCGCTCCGGTTTAGTTGCATTGCGGTCAACACTCGTTTACGTATCTATAGTTTAGTCACTGAAAGTGAAAAATGTGTAAGAAATGTGTTTCAAATCGTTCAAGAGCCCCCTCCTCCGTTAAGAATCCCCTGGACAGATGCAACTCAAGTATAAAAAGATAATGATGCGATACCGCGTTGTCGCATTGTCGCATTGTCAAGTTTTTGACGCATTTTCGTGTCATAGTAGCATGGTCAATTGTCATGTCATTAAAAACTACTGGAATAATTTAAAAAATTCTTTTATCGGTAGAATGCTACTTTATCACTGGGCCACATAGGTACTGTCACGCTGGCTAAGGCTCTACCAGCTTAATATTTTTTTTAGTTGTGTCAATAAGTCAAGGTATCACATGAAATCCTAACGGCTGGTGACAGTACACAGGCTGCGATCACCATAAGATCAGTGAATATGCCTTAAGGATTGTTTGAGAGACTCGCTACGACCCTGGAACGCATTGAGTAACTAAAGGAACAGCATGGGTTTTAGCCAGTAAAGGTTGGACACTCCCTCTCACTTTATCCAGAGCTGGACAAGTTATTTGATGACCCTCAAAAAAAGGAAGATTGAAATAAGGATGTGGCAAAGCTTGCAGGTAGCACAGGCTTCCCCCCGAGGTGCTCACACATCCAGTGTATATCCAGCAGTGAACATGTTTCGGATATAATGATAATTTTGTTAAAACGCTCGAGGCGTAACCTAAACGATCATTACCAACGCTTCTCATATTATTCCACAAATATAACTTCACACTGGGTTAATTCCGATGGAAGCAATTACTACATAACGCCATAATCTCACATTTCAAGTAATCAGAAAATATTATAACAACTGTTACTCTTTCACTTCATTGTGATAAAGTTACGTCTAATTTATTTTAGTTGTACGAAGATGTCCAGTTTAAATTGGACGATCACGGTGGCGCACTGGCGCTACTTGGTAAGGCAAGTGTAAATATGAGTGATATAATGCAAATATTACGACAATACAGTGGCACTAGACTGCGGCAAACCACGAAAGAGATGTCGGGACGACTTCGATGTCTTTAAAACGATTTGGAAAGAAAAATCGTAATCATGGGAAGAAATGGAGGAAGACTGTCTCGCAATGGAACAACAGAGATTAGAAATACCTAATAATATAAAAAAAAATGTGTAAATATGAGCGATATGTGTAAATGTGAGCAATATGTGTAAATATAAGCAACATGTGTAAATATGAGCGATATGTGTAAATGTGAGCAATATGTGTAAATATGAGCGAAATGTGTAAATGTGAGCAATAGGTGTAAAAATGAGGGTTAGTTAGGGTCGCGGGGTAGGGGAATTACAAATTTGACTTTACGTGTTGACCAATAAGAAATATAATAACTAATTATTATGAAACGGCATAAATGTGTATTTCATTTTTAGCTCGACCAATGCTCAAATAAGTAACTATTAGTCAAGAAAATATATAGTCACTAGTGACTACAGTGACTATACTGTGTGTGAAGTATGTGATGGCGTGTAGTGTGTGTCTTGAGGCCTATTTGCCTAAGGCATTATATCGGCCTCCGAACTTTTAAGTGCATTAAGTATTTAATGGGCAGATCAGGTCCGCTCCACACTGGACATCCAATTGCTCGTCGCACTTCATGACGCTAAGAACCGTCACAGATTTCGAGATACCATCAATAAGAAGCTAATCCAGCGGGGACTTCACGACCCTCAGTAATGAGGAATACGACTTGAGGAGGAGAAGGAAGTATTTAATATCTAAATAATGAATAGTCACGGGCCTAATGTAATATTTAGTAACTGCGGCTAGCTTTAAAAAACTAGCTCTTAACCAGTGCATCTCTCTCTAGTTCCTCTTACCGTCACAGTCATACCAAGTTAAACTGGTCACACTCTAAGCGACGGTTGCGTGCGCCATATCGTTACGGCGACGCCCAGGGGCCAGCAGAGTAAAGGTTAACGATGAAAGTTCCGTCTTGTCATATATGTTAGGTATATCAAAGTTCCGGGCTTGTAGTTTCGATGATGAAGAAGTTTCTTTGGAACAGATTGCAGTTGCGGTGTGCAGTACATTGTTTTGTAATGACTTGAAGTGTGAATGTTGAGAACGGCGTAATTGTTTATATCAGTGGTTTCCATATTGGTTATTTTTCAGTGGGAAATCATTCTGTGACCTCTCTTGCTCCTGGGTAGAGTGGGAAAGCGTGTCAGACTTTTACTGAAAAAACCCACACCTCTTTCTTCTTTACCTTTGTCCCCGGGGTTTTCTTTCGCACAATCCATCCCCTTAATCTATCTCCTTTCTCTCAGTCCATCCAAAGGTTGTCTGTAAGAGATCGCCCTGTGCGATAAGACCGCCCATTGTGCACTTATTCTTTTAAATGTTTGTCCTGTATTTTTGTTTATTTGGTGTACAATAAAGATTATAATAAATAATAAATAAATAAATCCATTGCCCCAGTTGACTTCCAAACTGTATGTGTACAAATATTGTAAAATTGGAAATATTGTAAAATAAAAAGAAAAACAAAGAGGCTCTTCATCATAAGAAACGACTGATTGGAACTGCACAGTAAGTTCTGATGATTTTTCTGACGGCCATGTACGCATATGAGGAATCATCGATTGATATTTTTTTCTGAAGTTCACGATATTGATAATTTTATAGGTCACTCTTGGTTGGTGCTTTCTGGCTCCAACTGCGTGGTGTATGTAATTACTCATAGAATGACTAAATAAACTTTTTTTTCTATTTGTGTCTACATTATGGATCCGATCCGGTACACAGATCATAACTGGTATAACATGTATCGTAACAGCTAAACCAATCCCTTTATCAATGATATTAATCTCCACAAACCCATACATCAAAACACTATTATCCTTTGTACAACATTCTGTGGAAATTCCCACCATTACTGTTTAAAACAAAATGGTTTTCGCAACGAACAACACTTTAGCAGATATAAAAGTCTATGGAGCCATTTTATGGTGCAATATATTGTGGAACTCCACCCCTCCCCGTCACTACTATGACGTAGACAGGAACTTTAGCAGTATTATTTATGTTTTAATTAAATTGTTGAGCGTAACCACAGAGTTAATTGTGATGACGCAAAAAAAGTAATGTGTTTATGTAGACTGTAGTTGTTTTTTTTTTGGTTTATTATTTAGGTAGGTATGGAAAAAAATTAATAGATATAATGACACTCCTATTAAGTTTTTTCCATACCTAATAAAATAACAGGTTCTAGTCGTGTGGAAAATGGTAAAGATGTAAAGTTTTAGACAGATCAGAGAGTTTTCAACGACGAATATTATGAACGCTCATAAAATGGCCAATTACGAGGCTTAAAGAAATAATTTGAGTAGGTATTAGGTAACTTAGCCTCTATTTAGTAGAAAAAATATTTTATATAATATTATATTATCTATTTGTAGATATTATAAAACAAAGTCAGACGCTGTAGGGGTACCGCGTCTGTCTGTTCGTCATAAACTCAAAAACTACTTAACGGATTTTCATGCAGATTTTACCAATAAACAGAATGATTTATGAGAAAGGTTAAGCTGTTCTAATACATGCATCTTTATAGTAAAAACAAGCCGAAAGTTTTAAAAACTGGTAACCCGTTTCCCTGCCAGGTTCTGTGTTTTCTCATAGCTACAACCTGGGTGTCGTTTGGGAGACTTTAAGTAATAAATAGGTTACTTCTAGGCAAGCGTGTTCCATCACCGCTTAAGTACCATTAGGTAAGATAAAGATCAAGTTCGAGCCTATTAATAATAAAAAAAAACCTGTGTAAAAGTTGGTAGTAAATTGCATTTAAATTCCACCTTAGATTTAAACGATTCACTTAGGGTACAGGAAGTAACATAACTAAGTATTAACCAGCATTTAACACCGTTCTTTAATCTAAAAGATATCCTCAGACTTCCCGAGCACCTATTACCGTCACTTTCTTTACAAACATCTGCTAGGAAAGCGAACAGTTATCAAAATATTTATCAAAGTGCCAGTTACTCTACATAGAAATGTTCAATTTAATGTTATAGTAAGAGAAAATATTCATTCTGTGATTGTTTTAGCGTCTGATTGGCACCTCGACGGCGGGTTATGGCGTTAATAAAACGCTTGATTGCTAGCTAAGTACTATTTTATCCTATCAAATAATAACAGCTTTCTATGAGATACGTTTCGCAAATATTTCAAAAGTTTATGTATCTACTCGTATTTTTTAATCATTTTTAAGTCATAGTGGCGTTGAGTCACAGCACGTATTGAAAAAATTAGGGTCGAGTGACAAAAAAAAGTTACAAAACCAATCAAAGCACAGTAAAATACCCGTTGGGCACGCCATAATTAAGGCAGTAAGTACTCTCTTTGAGGAGTGGAGTTCCGCATGACGTTGTAAGTTCCTGCACCGGATTCAATTTGTAAAGCCCGGGTGTCGTGACACCCGGGCTTTATGGACTGCCCGGAAGACACGATGGAGCACACGGTAGAGGTGTACCCTGTTTGGGCGGAGCACCGCCATGTCGTCGTAGGGGAGATTGGCGGCAACGATCTCTCGCGCCGGGTCTTGGTACAGGCCATGGCCCGAAGTGAGGAAGAGTGGCAGGCGATCGCCTCCTTATGCGAAGCAGTAATGCTAGCAAAGAAGGAGGCCGCACGTGCAGCGAGGGAGCAGCCCTCAGGCCGACAAAATCCCGATCCCGATTTCCAGCCAGTCCGGTAATCGGTCTGACCGGCCCTAGGGCCTGTTCTGTAATTTTTGAAAGGAAAATTTGACCCTAGGACAAAGGCAAAGAAGAAACTACTTCACT